>JAPWFG010000032.1:0-1200000 GCA_028015205.1 Mytilisepta virgata
TAGAGGGGCAGGGCCTCTTTATTGCAAAACTGGAAACGTGAATAAGGAAAGACCTTATCATTTGTGCTAGGCACAAATGACCTTTTAATATTGTAAATACAATTCTTCTTAGAAAGTTCGGTAAAAATCCACGCGGGACCCCATAGGAAATGTTATCGTATCTCCTCAAAAAGTACAAATCGTACAGGGCTGATATTTGGCAGACAGCTAGGGGATATCCAGGGCTTTGTTTATGAGAAAAAATTATGACCCTAACTCCAACCAATTTCCTGAAAATAGCGTTCGCGCAGTGCAGTAATAGAAAGCTATTTTCCGCCATAAAACACAAGATTCGTCCAAATTTTACCAATTTATTGCATCCGAATGTCAAAATTTCGCGTCAAATTAACAGTACTTTATTCACGAAAATGTCGTCTGCTCAACATGGCACCGGAAATCTAAATAAATAAATCGTGAGATCAAATTTCTACATGAATCTTCATTCTGACATAAGTAAATGTGTACACGTACACTCCGTTTTCTATTTATGACTATTTCCACATCAAACAGCAAAATGCATTATCCTGTGCCATGTTCATCCGACGACGTCCCCTCTCGAAAAGAAAGAAATAAACTAAGTCCAGACATATATCAATGGACGTCACGTGACATACACAACGTCATCCAATCCAGCGTCCCTGAAATAGAAGTAAACATTATAGTAGAAATGTACTTTTACTGTCACTTGTGTATCTAGAGAAATAAAAATACAATGCCCCCCCCCCCCCCCCTTACATGTATTCAGCAATCCTAGGAAAACTTGCTATCTACAAATAAAAAAAATAATTAATAAACAAACAAACAAACAAAAAAAGGGCCCGTCCCGCCTTCAGAAAAGAGATATTGCTACTTCATTATTTTTTTTTCTTTCTTTCTTTTTTTTTTTTTTTTTTTTTTTTTTTTGACAATTACTATTTGGAAAAATACATTAAAAATTTAAGAGATTTCAAGAGAAAACAGAAGTAGCAATATCTCTTTACTGAAGACGGGACGGGCCTTTTTTTTTTCTTTTTTTTTTGTGGGGGGGGGGGGGGGGGGGGGTCTATTTTCTTTATTTCCCAAGAGTTATGCCCCTTGCCAAAACTAGAGGGGCAGGGCCTCTTTATTGCAAAACTGGAAACGTGAATAAGGAAAGACCTTATCATTTGTGCTAGGCACAAATGACCTTTTAATATTGTAAATACAATTCTTCTTAGAAAGTTCGGTAAAAATCCACGCGGGACCCCATAGGAAATGTTATCGTATCTCCTCAAAAAGTACAAATCGTACAGGGCTGATATTTGGCAGACAGCTAGGGGATATCCAGGGCTTTGTTTATGAGAAAAAATTATGACCCTAACTCCAACCAATTTCCTGAAAATAGCGTTCGCGCAGTGCAGTAATAGAAAGCTATTTTCCGCCATAAAACACAAGATTCGTCCAAATTTTACCAATTTATTGCATCCGAATGTCAAAATTTCGCGTCAAATTAACAGTACTTTATTCACGAAAATGTCGTCTGCTCAACATGGCACCGGAAATCTAAATAAATAAATCGTGAGATCAAATTTCTACATGAATCTTCATTCTGACATAAGTAAATGTGTACACGTACACTCCGTTTTCTATTTATGACTATTTCCACATCAAACAGCAAAATGCATTATCCTGTGCCATGTTCATCCGACGACGTCCCCTCTCGAAAAGAAAGAAATAAACTAAGTCCAGACATATATCAATGGACGTCACGTGACATACACAACGTCATCCAATCCAGCGTCCCTGAAATAGAAGTAAACATTATAGTAGAAATGTACTTTTACTGTCACTTGTGTATCTAGAGAAATAAAAATACAATGCCCCCCCCCCCCCCCTTACATGTATTCAGCAATCCTAGGAAAACTTGCTATCTACAAATAAAAAAATAATTAATAAACAAACAAACAAACAAAAAAAGGCCCGTCCCGCCTTCAGAAAAGAGATATTGCTACTTCATTATTTTTTTTTCTTTCTTTCTTTTTTTTTTTTTTTTTTTTTTTTTTTGACAATTACTATTTGGAAAAATACATTAAAAATTTAAGAGATTTCAAGAGAAAACAGAAGTAGCAATATCTCTTTACTGAAGACGGGACGGGCCTTTTTTTTTTCTTTTTTTTTGTGGGGGGGGGGGGGGGGGTCTATTTTCTTTATTTCCCAAGAGTTATGCCCCTTGCCAAAACTAGAGGGGCAGGGCCTCTTTATTGCAAAACTGGAAACGTGAATAAGGAAAGACCTTATCATTTGTGCTAGGCACAAATGACCTTTTAATATTGTAAATACAATTCTTCTTAGAAAGTTCGGTAAAAATCCACGCGGGACCCCATAGGAAATGTTATCGTATCTCCTCAAAAAGTACAAATCGTACAGGGCTGATATTTGGCAGACAGCTAGGGGATATCCAGGGCTTTGTTTATGAGAAAAAATTATGACCCTAACTCCAACCAATTTCCTGAAAATAGCGTTCGCGCAGTGCAGTAATAGAAAGCTATTTTCCGCCATAAAACACAAGATTCGTCCAAATTTTACCAATTTATTGCATCCGAATGTCAAAATTTCGCGTCAAATTAACAGTACTTTATTCACGAAAATGTCGTCTGCTCAACATGGCACCGGAAATCTAAATAAATAAATCGTGAGATCAAATTTCTACATGAATCTTCATTCTGACATAAGTAAATGTGTACACGTACACTCCGTTTTCTATTTATGACTATTTCCACATCAAACAGCAAAATGCATTATCCTGTGCCATGTTCATCCGACGACGTCCCCTCTCGAAAAGAAAGAAATAAACTAAGTCCAGACATATATCAATGGACGTCACGTGACATACACAACGTCATCCAATCCAGCGTCCCTGAAATAGAAGTAAACATTATAGTAGAAATGTACTTTTACTGTCACTTGTGTATCTAGAGAAATAAAAATACAATGCCCCCCCCCCCCCCCCCTTACATGTATTCAGCAATCCTAGGAAAACTTGCTATCTACAAATAAAAAAATAATTAATAAACAAACAAACAAACAAAAAAAGGCCCGTCCCGCCTTCAGAAAAGAGATATTGCTACTTCATTATTTTTTTTTCTTTCTTTCTTTTTTTTTTTTTTTTTTTTTTTTTTTTGACAATTACTATTTGGAAAAATACATTAAAAATTTAAGAGATTTCAAGAGAAAACAGAAGTAGCAATATCTCTTTACTGAAGACGGGACGGGCCTTTTTTTTTTCTTTTTTTTTGTGGGGGGGGGGGGGGGGGGTCTATTTTCTTTATTTCCCAAGAGTTATGCCCCTTGCCAAAACTAGAGGGGCAGGGCCTCTTTATTGCAAAACTGGAAACGTGAATAAGGAAAGACCTTATCATTTGTGCTAGGCACAAATGACCTTTTAATATTGTAAATACAATTCTTCTTAGAAAGTTCGGTAAAAATCCACGCGGGACCCCATAGGAAATGTTATCGTATCTCCTCAAAAAGTACAAATCGTACAGGGCTGATATTTGGCAGACAGCTAGGGGATATCCAGGGCTTTGTTTATGAGAAAAAATTATGACCCTAACTCCAACCAATTTCCTGAAAATAGCGTTCGCGCAGTGCAGTAATAGAAAGCTATTTTCCGCCATAAAACACAAGATTCGTCCAAATTTTACCAATTTATTGCATCCGAATGTCAAAATTTCGCGTCAAATTAACAGTACTTTATTCACGAAAATGTCGTCTGCTCAACATGGCACCGGAAATCTAAATAAATAAATCGTGAGATCAAATTTCTACATGAATCTTCATTCTGACATAAGTAAATGTGTACACGTACACTCCGTTTTCTATTTATGACTATTTCCACATCAAACAGCAAAATGCATTATCCTGTGCCATGTTCATCCGACGACGTCCCCTCTCGAAAAGAAAGAAATAAACTAAGTCCAGACATATATCAATGGACGTCACGTGACATACACAACGTCATCCAATCCAGCGTCCCTGAAATAGAAGTAAACATTATAGTAGAAATGTACTTTTACTGTCACTTGTGTATCTAGAGAAATAAAAATACAATGCCCCCCCCCCCCCCCCTTACATGTATTCAGCAATCCTAGGAAAACTTGCTATCTACAAATAAAAAAATAATTAATAAACAAACAAACAAACAAAAAAAGGCCCGTCCCGCCTTCAGAAAAGAGATATTGCTACTTCATTATTTTTTTTTCTTTCTTTCTTTTTTTTTTTTTTTTTTTTTTTTTTTGACAATTACTATTTGGAAAAATACATTAAAAATTTAAGAGATTTCAAGAGAAAACAGAAGTAGCAATATCTCTTTACTGAAGACGGGACGGGCCTTTTTTTTTTCTTTTTTTTTTGTGTGGGGGGGGGGGGGGGGGGGTCTATTTTCTTTATTTCCCAAGAGTTATGCCCCTTGCCAAAACTAGAGGGGCAGGGCCTCTTTATTGCAAAACTGGAAACGTGAATAAGGAAAGACCTTATCATTTGTGCTAGGCACAAATGACCTTTTAATTAAGGTCTTTCCCACTACAGTGGAAAGACCTTACTGTATTTCTTCTGATTATTATTAAGGTCTTTCCCACTACAGTGGAAAGACCTTACTGTATTTCTTCTGATTATTATTATTATTATTATTATTAGGTCTTTCCACTTTCCGTGGAAAGACCTTTTGCTTTTGTTCTGATTATTTTTTTTTTTTTTTTTCTTCTGCCGTCTAGGATGTTTTTTTGTTACTTGACATATTGAAAAGATTTTTGGCCCATGATATCGTACCATGATTACGATTTCACCATTGACCCTGTGTAACCGAACACCTTTTTTTATAGGAGTTATCTCCCCGCCCCCTTCTTTTCTTGTTATCTTTATTTCTCTGTAACCGTAAAAGATATCGACCTAAAATCTTTTGCAATGTCTTCAGTGTATCTGTGCGCAACTTTGTTCCATTTGGTTGGAAAGGATCTGAGGACATTTCATAGGAGTTATTTCCCTTCAAACGACTTTCACTTTTGGTGTATCATACAAATTGTTATTTAGAGTTGAGATATCAACATGAAACTTTGTATTTAGGGTCCATGACCCCTAACAAGTAAAATGAGGTCAAGGTCAAAGGTCAAGGTCAAGTTCTAAATTTTGACTTTTGCTTGTTATCGCTTCTCCTCTGAAACGGTAAAAGATAGCTGATAAAATGTAATGGAGAAAATGTTAAGGACGTTGAGACCTAGCTTTGTAACATTTGCATAAAGTTGTATGACGTCATTTGATAGGCGTAATTGCCGTTAGAACGTTTAAATTTGCAGTTTTTCGTTTATTTCTCAACAATGGTACATGATAAAGGCATGGGGTCTTTTGTTCTGACATCAAGGATTGATGACCTTCAAATTGATATCAAGGTCAAAGGTCAAGGTCAAGTTCGAAATTTTGACTTTTGCTTGTTATCGCTTCTCCTCTGAAACGGTAAAAGATAGCTGATAAAATGTAATGGAGAAAATGTTAAGGACGTTGAGACCTAGCTTTGTAACATTTGCATAAAGTTGTATGACGTCATTTGATAGGCGTAATTGCCGTTAGAACGTTTAAATTTGCAGTTTTTCGTTTATTTCTCAACAATGGTACATGATAAAGGCATGGGGTCTTTTGTTCTGACATCAAGGATTGATGACCTTCAAATTGGCATCAAGGTCAAAGGTCAAGGTCAAGTTCTAAATTTTGACTTTTGCTTGTTATCGCTTCTCCTCTGAAACGGTAAAAGATAGCTGATAAAATGTAATGGAGAAAATGTTAAGGACGTTGAGACCTAGCTTTGTAACATTTGCATAAAGTTGTATGACGTCATTTTATAGGCGTAATTGCCGTTAGAACGTTTAAATTTGCAGTTCTTCGTTTATTTCTCAACAATGGTACATGATAAAGGCATGGAGTCTTTTGTTCTGACATCATGGATTGATGACCTTCAAATTGACATCAAGGTCAAAGGTCAAGGTCAAGTGCTAAATTTTGACTTTTGCTTGTTATCGCTTCTCCTCTGAAACGGTAAAAGATAGCTGATAAAATGTAATGGAGAAAATGTTAAGGACGTTGAGACCTAGCTTTGTAACATTTGCATAAAAGTTGTATGATGTCATTTTATAGGCGTAATTGCCGTTAGAACGTTTAAATTTTCGGTTTTTCGTTTATTTCTCAACAATGGTACATGATAAAGGCATGGGGTCTTTTGTTCTGACATCAAGGATTAATAACCTTCAAATTGACATCAAGGTCAAAGGTCAAGGTCAAGTTCGAAATTTTGACCTTTGCTTGTTATCGCTTCTCCTCTGAAACGGTAAAAGATAGCTGATAAAATGTAATGGAGAAAATGTTAAGGACGTTGAGACCTAGCTTTTGTTACATTTGCATAAAAGTTGTATGACGTCATTTTATAGGCGTAATTGCCCCTAGAACGTTTAAATTTTCGTTTTTCGTTTATTTCTCAACAATGGTACATGATAAAGGCATGGGGTCTTTTGTTTTAACATCAGGGACTCATAACCTTCAAATTGGCATCAAGGTCAAAGGTCAAGGTCAAGTTCTAAATTAATTTGACATTTGCTTGTTATCACTACTCCTCTGAAATGGTTGTAGATAGCCAAAGAAATGTAATGGTGGAAATGTTTAGGACATTGATGCGGAACTTTGTTACATTTGAGTTAAAGTTGTATGACGTCATCTTTTGAGAGTAATTGCGCCTAGAACGTTCAAACTTAAGGTTTTTCGTTTATAACTTGACAATGGTACATAATAATGGCATGGGGTCTTCTACAATGACCTCAGCGACCAATGACCTTGAAATAGGTCAAAGGTCAAGGTCATGACCTATATTACGTATTTTGCATTTTTCACACTTTATAAGGTTTTTTTCCAGAGTTATTGAAAGCGTGAAATTCAGGCACTACTTTTGATGACGTCATTTCTGGTAAGGTTATTATTTATGTAGACGTTTTTAGACGTTTTGAATATATTCGAATGTTAATTAACGTGACAATCTTACAGCCGATGAAAACGTCTAGAATTGTCAATTTATAAGGTCACATTAATGACGTTTTTGATGTTTATAGTTCAAAACAGTATAATTCATCACAAACATTTTGTTAAAAATAAACATTTTTCTTCGTTATTCAAACTAGCAGCCCATATATTTTTTAACAATTGTGAAATTACCTATCATATCAAACCAGAAGTGATATTTGTAATACGGGAAGTAGCATAATACCTCCCTTATTTCAATCAAAGAACCATAGAACCATATATTTTTGCAATCGATGAAATCTTAGATATGCTCTAAAACCAACAATTACATTTTAAACCTCATTTTTGTTATCAACAAATCTGCAATTGAGGTGGAAAGACCTTCAATTGTTCTCTGAAGAATTGGTTTTTAATTATTATTATTATTGTTCTTCTTTTCTGCCATCAATTGACGAAAAGTGTCTTGACATATCTTTTCGATACTTGGTCCCATTATTTGGTCATACCGGTACTCGCCTTGACCGACCCTGTGAAACCGATCTATTTTTAGTAACGGAGTTATCTGCCCCAGACCGGAAAACCTTGTGCACAGATCTCCTCCTAAACCATAACCTGTATCAAAAATCTGAAGTGTGGAAAATGTTGCTGGACTCCTGGCAACATGTCATCACTCAAAAAAAAAAATTTCGATCAACTTCCTGGTTACGCGTTTTTGACTCGAAAAGTGTCGCGACTCGTCAAATTTTTTTCTTCAAAACGGTAAGTCCTAGAGACTTGGGACCTTCACCAATCATCCTGGATGACATATGTTGCATTCAAAAATGTCAAGGTCAAAGGTCAAATCTCAAGGTCAGAGGTCATGGTACACCTTGTTATCAGGTTAACTCAAAAACCATACAAAATTTAAGCAGACATGTAATGGGGAAAATACTTGTCTAATTTAGACCTTTATTTCATGTAAAGGGTCGAACCCTGTACGACAAACGGTTTTCGAGTTATAGCCCTTAACGCGTTTCGGCTAAATGGTTTTTGGCCTATAACTTGAAAATGGTTCGAGATAACATAGTAAACATATGGGTTATTGGTGACCGTCAACTTATTCCCTTCAATTTAAAATCAAACTTGATTGGCTAATGGCGGCCATTTTCAAAATGGCCGACACCGTAAACAGTTTTTATGAAATAACACTTAAACCGTACAAAATTGAAGCGGACAATACATGGGAAAAATGTTCGCCATGTCGAAATCTACAAAAAATGTTTCAGGTGCGAAAGCGCAAAACTTGTCGTTTTTGAGTTATCGCACTTGATTCGTATTTTGAAAATGATTTTTTGTTTATAACTTTTTAACCATAAAAGATGGTGAATGAAACATTGGGTTCATTTGAAAGAGAATTAAAAGACCTACAATTTGAGCCCAAACAGTGCATGATTCGGTTGATTGGTTTCAAAATGGCGGCCAAAAACATATGATAAACTGCGTTATTTACCAATAACTTTTAAACCGTTGCACATTATATAGTAAACATGTATACTTAAATGAATCAGTATGCAAAGACCTACAATTTGAGTCAAAGGTCAAAGGTCATGGGTCAAGGTCATTCCCTAGCAACAAGGTAACGTTTATGAAAAGTCCATAGCAACCATATGTATTCTTAACCAACACTACCTTCTGAGTTTAGAATTAAGTTTTATAACCGGAAGTGACCTTCTGTCCATAGCAACCGACAAAGTCCTTAACAACCATACTTTTTCTGACACTAGGCCCCTTGATCTTTATTCTGGAACCTATATGATAACTATTGGCAACATTTTATCGTAAACAAAATGACTCAATTGTCTCAAGTATTTGTATAGGACACCATAACACTAACTAGAGACGGGGAAAGACCTCACATTTGTTCTCTGAACAAATGACTTTTTAATTATTATTGTTCTTCTTTTCTGCCATCAATTGACGAAAAGTGTCTTGACATATCTTTTCGATACTTGGTACCATTATTTGGTCATACCGGTACTCGCCTTGACCGACCCTGTGAAACCGATCTATTTTTAGTAACGGAGTTATCTGCCCCAGACCGGAAAACCTTGTGCACAGATCTCCTCCTAAACCATAACCGGTATCAAAAATCTGAAGTGTGGAAAATGTCGCTGGACTCCTGGCAACATGTCATCACGCAAAAAAAAAAATTTCGATCAACTTCCTGGTTACGCGTTTTTGACTCGAAAAGTGTCGCGACTCGTCAAATTTTTTTCTTCAAAACGGTAAGTCCTAGAGACTTGGGACCTTCACCAATCATCCTGGATGACATATGCTGCATTCAAAAATGTCAAGGTCAAAGGTCAAATCTCAAGGTCAGAGGTCATGGTACACCTTGTTATCAGGTTAACTCAAAAACCATACAAAATTTAAGCAGACATGTAATGGGGAAAATACTTGTCTAATTTAGACCTTTATTTCATATAAAGGGTCGAACCCTGTACGACAAACGGTTTTCGAGTTATAGCCCTTAACGCGTTTCGGCTAAATGGTTTTTGGCCTATAACTTGAAAATGGTTCGAGATAACATAGTAAACATATGGGTTATTGGTGACCGTCAACTTATTCCCTTCAATTTAAAATCAAACTTGATTGGCTAATGGCGGCCATTTTCAAAATGGCCGACACTGTAAACAGTTTTTGTGGAAAAGCACGTAAACCGTACAAAATTGAAGCAGACAATACATGGGAAAATTGTTCGTCACGTCGAAATCTACAAAAAAGTCTTCAGGACCGAAACCGTAAAACTTGTCGTTTTTGAGTTATTGCACTTGATTTGTATGTTAAAACTGGTTTTTTGCTTATAACTTTTAAACCGTAACAGAAACTATAATAAACATGTATACTTAAAATGTTCCTTTTGTAAAAACCTACAATTTGAGTCCAAGAAGTGTATGATTCGGTTGAACAGTTTCAAAATGGCGGTCAAAACAAGTTTCGCAAAACATGTTTTTTGCCAATAACTTGAAAACCGTATTAGATAGTATAGTAAACATGTATACTTA
Organism: Mytilisepta virgata; assembly: GCA_028015205.1. Lineage (NCBI taxonomy): Eukaryota > Metazoa > Mollusca > Bivalvia > Mytilida > Mytilidae > Mytilisepta > Mytilisepta virgata. The sequence continues at coordinate 10,098 of JAPWFG010000032.1, forward strand.
AATGAATCAGTATGCAAAGACCTACAATTTGAGTCAAAGGTCAAATGTCATGGGTCAAGGTCATTCCCTAGCAACAAGGTAACGTTAATGAAAAGTCCATAGCAACCATATGTATTCTTAACCAAGACTACCTTCTGAGTTTAGAATTAAGTTTTATAACCGGAAGTGACCTTCTGTCCATAGCAACCGACAAAGTCCTTAACAACCATACTTTTTCTGACACTAGGCCCCTTTATCTTTATTCTGGAACCTATATGATAACTATTGGCAACATTTTATCGTAAACAAAATGACTCAATTGTCTTAAGTATTTGTATAGGACACCATAACACTAACTAGAGACGGGGAAAGACCTCACATTTGTTCTCTGAACAAATGACTTTTTAATTATTATTGTTCTTCTTTTCTGCCATCAATTGACGAAAAGTGTCTTGACATATCTTTTCGATACTTGGTACCATTATTTGGTCATACCTGTACTCGCCTTGACTGACCCTGTGAAACCGATCTATTTTTAGTAACGGAGTTATCTGCCCCAGACCGGAAAACCTTGTGCACAGATCTCCTCCTAAACCATAACCTGTATCAAAAATCTGAAGTGTGGAAAATGTCGCTGGACTCCTGGCAACATGTCATCACTCAAAAAAATTTTTTTCGATCAACTTCCTAGTTACGCGTTTTTGACTCGAAAAGTGTCGCGACTCGTCAAATTTTTTTCTTCAAAACGGTAAGTCCTAGAGACTTGGGACCTTCACCAATCATCCTGGATGACATATGTTGCATTCAAAAATGTCAAGGTCAAAAGTCAAATCTCAAGGTCAGAGGTCATGGTACACCTTGTTATCAGGTTAACTCAAAAACTATACAAAATTTAAGCAGACATGTAATGGGGAAAATACTCGTCTAATTTAGACCTTTATTTCATATAAAGGGTCGAACCCTGTACGACAAACGGTTTTCGAGTTATAGCCCTTAACGCGTTTTGGCTAAATGGTTTTTGGCCTATAACTTGAAAATGGTTCGAGATAACATAGTAAACATATGGGTTATTGGTGACCGTCAACTTATTCCCTTCAATTTAAAATCAAACTTGATTGGCTAATGGCGGCTATTTTCAAAATGGCCGACACTGTAAACAGTTTTTGTAGAAAAACACGTAAACCGTACAAAATTGAAGCAGACAATACATGGGAAAATTGTTCGTCACGTCGAAATCTACAAAAAAGTCCTCAGGACCGAAACCGTAAAACTTGTCGTTTTTGAGTTATTGCACTTGATTCGTATGTTAAAACTGGTTTTTTGCTTATAACTTTTAAACCGTAACAGATACTATAATAAACATGTATACTTAAAATGTTCCTTTTGTAAAAACCTACAATTTGAGTCCAAGAAGTGTATGATTCGGTTGAACAGTTTCAAAATGGTGGTCAAAACAAGTTTCGCAAAACATGTTTTTTGCCAATAACTTGAAAACCGTATTAGATAGTATAGTAAACATGTATACTTAAATGAATCAGTATGCAAAGACCTACAATTTGAGTCAAAGGTCAAAGATCATGGGTCAAGGTCATTCCCTAGCAACAAGGTAACGTTTATGAAAAGTCCATAGCAACCATATGTATTCTTAACCAACACTACCTTCTGAGTTTAGAATTAAGTTTTATAACCGGAAGTGACCTTCTGTCCATAGCAACCGACAAAGTCCTTAACAACCATACTTTTTCTGACACTAGGCCCCTTGATCTTTATTCTGGAACCTATATGATAACTATTGGCAACATTTTATCGTAAACAAAATGACTTAATTGTCTTAAGTATTTGTATAGGACACCATAACACTAACTAGAGACGGGGAAAGACCTCACATTTGTTCTCTGAACAAATGACTTTTTAATTATTATTATTATTATTATTGTTCTTCTTTTCTGCCATCAATTGACGAAAAGTGTCTTGACATATCTTTTCGATACTTGGTACCATTATTTGGTCATACCGGTACTCGCCTTGACCGACCCTGTGAAACCGATCTATTTTCAGTAACGGAGTTATCTGCCCCAGACCGGAAAACCTTGTGCACAGATCTCCTCCTAAACCATAACCTGTATCAAAAATCTGAAGTGTGGAAAATGTTGCTGGACTCCTGGCAACATGTCATCACTCAAAAAAAAAAATTTCGATCAACTTCCTGGTTACGCGTTTTTGACTCGAAAAGTGTCGCGACTCGTCAAATTTTTTTCTTCAAAACGGTAAGTCCTAGAGACTTGGGACCTTCACCAATCATCCTGGATGACATATGTTGCATTCAAAAATGTCAAGGTCAAAGGTCAAATCTCAAGGTCAGAGGTCATTGTACACCTTGTTATCAGGTTAACTCAAAAACCATACAAAATTTAAGCAGACATGTAATGGGAAAAATACTTGTCTAATTTAGACCTTTATTTCATATAAAGGGTCTAACCCTGTACGACAAACGGTTTTCGAGTTATAGCCCTTAACGTGTTTCGGCTAAATGGTTTTTGGCCTATAACTTGAAAATGGTTCGAGATAACATAGTAAACATATGGGTTATTGGTGACCGTCAACTTATTCCCTTCAATTTAAAATCAAACTTGATTGGCTAATGGTGGCCATTTTCAAAATGGCCGACACTGTAAACAGTTTTTGTAGAAAAACACGTAAACCGTACAAAATTGAAGCAGACAATACATGGGAAAAATGTTCGCCATGTCGAAATCTACAAAAAATGTTTCAGGTGCGAAAGCGCAAAACTTGTCGTTTTTGAGTTATCGCACTTGATTCGTATTTTGAAAATGATTTTTTGTTTATAACTTTTTAACCATAAAAGATGGTGAATGAAACATTGGGTTCATTTGAAAGAGAATTAAAAGACCTACAATTTGAGCCCAAACAGTGCATGATTCGGTTGATTGGTTTCAAAATGGCGGCCAAAAACATATCATAAACTGCGTTATTTACCAATAACTTTTAAACCGTTGCACATTATATAGTAAACATGTATACTTAAATGAATCAGTATGCAAAGACCTACAATTTGAGTCAAAGGTCATGGGTCAAGGTCATTCCCTAACAACAAGGTAACGTTTATGAAAATTCCATAGCAACCATATGTATTCTTAACCAACACTACCTTCTGAGTTTAGAATTAAGTTTTATAACCGGAAGTGACCTTCTGTCCATAGCAACCGACAAAGTCCTTAACAACCATACTTTTTCTGACACTAGGCCCCTTGATCTTTATTCTGGAACCTATATGATAACTATTGGCAACATTTTATCGTAAACAAAATGACTCAATTGTCTCAAGTATTTGTATAGGACACCATAACACTAACTAGAGACGGGGAAAGACCTCACATTTGTTCTCTGAACAAATGACTTTTTAATTATTATTGTTCTTCTTTTCTGCCATCAATTGACGAAAAGTGTCTTGACATATCTTTTCGATACTTGGTACCATTATTTGGTCATACCGGTACTCGCCTTGACCGACCCTGTGAAACCGATCTATTTTTAGTAACGGAGTTATCTGCCCCAGACCGGAAAACCTTGTGCACAGATCTCCTCCTAAACCATAACCGGTATCAAAAATCTGAAGTGTGGAAAATGTCGCTGGACTCCTGGCAACATGTCATCACTCAAAAAAAAAAATTTCGATCAACTTCCTGGTTACGCGTTTTTGACTCGAAAAGTGTCGCGACTCGTCAAATTTTTTTCTTCAAAACGGTAAGTCCTAGAGACTTGGGACCTTCACCAATCATCCTGGATGACATATGTTGCATTCAAAAATGTCAAGGTCAAAGGTCAAATCTCAAGGTCAGAGGTCATGGTACACCTTGTTATCAGGTTAACTCAAAAACCATACAAAATTTAAGCAGACATGTAATGGGGAAAATACTTGTCTAATTTAGACCTTTATTTCATATAAAGGGTCGAACCCTGTACGACAAACGGTTTTCGAGTTATAGCCCTTAACGCGTTTCGGCTAAATGGTTTTTGGCCTATAACTTGAAAATGGTTCGAGATAACATAGTAAACATATGGGTTATTGGTGACCGTCAACTTATTCCCTTCAATTTAAAATCAAACTTGATTGGCTAATGGCGGCCATTTTCAAAATGGCCGACACTGTAAACAGTTTTTGTAGAAAAACACGTAAACCGTACAAAATTGAAGCAGACAATACATGGGAAAATTGTTCGTCACGTCGAAATCTACAAAAAAGTCTTCAGGACCGAAACCGTAAAACTTGTCGTTTTTGAGTTATTGCACTTGATTCGTATGTTAAAACAGGTTTTTTGCTTATAACTTTTAAACCGTAACAGATACTATAATAAACATGTATACTTAAAATGTTCCTTTTGTAAAAACCTATAATTTGAGTCCAAGAAGTGTATGATTCGGTTGAACAGTTTCAAAATGGCGGTCAAAACAAGTTTCGCAAAACATGTTTTTTGCCAATAACTTGAAAACCGTATTAGATAGTATAGTAAACATGTATACTTAAATGAATCAGTATGCAAAGACCTACAATCTGAGTCAAAGGTCAAAGCTCATGGGTCAAGGTCATTCCCTAGCAACACGGTAACGTTAATGAAAAGTCCATAGCAACCATATGTATTCTTAACCAACACTACCTTCTGAGTTTAAAATTAAGTTTTATAACCGGAAGTGACCTTCTGTCCATAGCAACCGACAAAGTCCTTAACAACCATACTTTTTCTGACACTAGGGCCCTTGATCTTTATTCTGGAACCTATATGATAACTATTGGCAACATTTTATCGTAAACAAAATGGCTCAATTGTCTTAAGTATTTGTATAGGACACCATAACACTAACTAGAGACGGGGAAAGACCTCACATTTGTTCTTTGAACAAATGACTTTTTAATTATTATTGTATTGCATAGATTATGATATAGATATTTTAAACTATCTTTACAACTGTACCTCCTCAGTCAAATAGAAAGACAAATTATATATATATACTACTTTTTTTATGTACATAAATTGTAATGATAAATGTTTGTTTTTTGTTTGTGTGTTTTTATATAAATAAAATCGACTTTGACGTAGTAGTAGAAAGCGCATTTGGGTCAACAGAAACGATAGCAATAACACAAAGCGAAAGCGTTAAAATCCACAAATACAATTCCTGTCACGTGATAAAACGTAAATATCCGACCTTCTTGCGACTGATAAATTTACAAATAGCAGTAAAGGTAAGAAAACGTTGCTTATGTTGTAGCCTAAATATTTAATCATAATTTTTATAAAACGAAAGAAATTTGTATTTAGTATTTTTTAAATTTTGTCTCACTGAAATAACAATCACATATAAAAATCGAACCAACCGCTTATTTTTTATTAGGCCACTTTTGCTAGGGAGTCTTCTTATGGCGATTTTTTCCCTTTTTAATGATTTTAGAATTTTGAAAAATTAATGAAAGTAACTTTCACGAACTTGAAACAAGTTTTCCAGTTTAAAAAAAAACAAAAACAGTAATATCTCATGCAATAGTAAGTATATAATAATTAAGCTGATACATTAAATCATGATTCATCCTTTTGTCTTGCATTAGTTTGAAATATGAAGAAGAAAGAAATAAGAAGAAAAATACGAGGAATCTTTTTTTGATTATTATGTTCATTGTCGGTTAATGTGACCCAGATACAGCAGAACTAAATAAATGTGTTTTTACAAGGTCACAGAAGGCTAAACGTGTATTGGAATGCTATGTTAAAACTAAATTAATCAGCTGATAAAATATCATGTGCGGCAAAATAATATAGAAATAAATTCTTTACAGACAAATAAACGCGAAAACGTTGGAGCAATGTACATCTTATTCCCGGAGTTTCGGGGATATTACGATTTTCTTCGTCCGTCTGCCCATTACACTATATTATAACATCAACTAAAAATTCACTTTTGGTACATACTACCTGTAGATGCGCAAAAAGGTTTTATAATTTTAATTTTCTAAACTTGATGTCTTTAATATAAACTTCTCTAATTTTTCAATTAATGCATTTTGTTACTTTATATTCTGTATGCATTAATGTTTTATATTTTTATTTTCAAATTCTGGGGCAAACAAATTTCGAATTAAAAAAAAATTATCAGTATAAGCTAGTGGCTTGTATAAAATATGTACAGTATTGTCGTATATCACATGTAGATGGGCAATTAGGTTTTTGAATTTACATTTTCAAAACGTGGAGCAAACCAAGGTCGAAGTTTCAAAAATTGTGAATTTAGATTAATTCAAGTTTTCTACTGGCAAAGTTGTGTATTGGCGATTTTGGACAATATGCATCACTTAATGGAATATTTCCGAAAAGACATTCAGAACCAAAACCATTCTAAATTATAATGTCGTATGAGCGGACATACATAATCTCAATTACAGCCAAAAATTCGTTTTGGTTTTGAGGGTACTTCACGTTTGAAAACTGGCTAAAAGACGCTAATTTGGCGTATTTGTGTTAAAACTGTCTCTGTAACCGATACTGAGGTATACGTATGTAGAAATATTTTAGTGACAAACGTGATGATTTCGACTTTCCTATTGTTAACTTTCCCTTCTTGAGTAGCAATATACCAGCATCGCCTGTATACGTTTCTCAGCTTATCCGATATTCAAGGGCATGCGTGAGTTACCATAACTTTCGAAAAAGAGAATTACTGCTGTCACAAAAGCTTCTAAGCCAGGATTTTATCAGGGATAAGTTGCTGTCATCACTTAGGAAATTTTACGGTCGGCATCACGAATTGAATGACGGTTACAGTGTTCCCAGTGTCGTAAGATTTCATGTACCTCCATCGATTTGTGACAAACACCGGATTGACTTTGTTGAACTTCACGACGGGAGCCGTATACAGATCAGGTATTGCTTACCCTTCCGGAGTACCTGAATTTACTCCTGGCTTTTATATGAGTTCGTGTTGTTCATTGTTTGTTAGTTTTCAGTGCTTATTTGTTGTGCTTGTGGTTGTTAATTTGTCTTCTAGGGTTTTGTCTGTTTAATGGATTGCTCCTTAGGTATATTTGTCCTCTTGAGTAACTTACTTTTAGTTATTATTATTTTGAAAATACCTCTTAAAGTGAAATAAATGCATGGAAAAAAACACTTTTTTTAAAGATGAAAATAAACAAGACAATTTTCCGCTACGTTTATGGATTTTGAGTTATATTAGATGTTTCGTTATTTCATTATATTGCAGTTCTGCAGTCTGACTGAATTTCATCGGTCTTTCGGCAGTATCGTTTCACAAATAAATAATAGAAACAGTACAATCAGAACAATAGACGTTCAATGATACTTTTTATGCACGAAAAACCTCGGTGAGGGCACGAATTCAATATGATTATTCACTTTCATCTTACAACGGAAGCTCAGAAGGATCTTACTAGATTCGAAATTCGTGATTCAATATCCAAAGTTCGAAATTCGAAATTCCATATAGGAAATTCGAGATTCAACATATAGAATAACCAATCAGAGAAAAACTTCTAAGTTGTGAATAGTATTTGGCCAATAAAATACCTTTTAACTGCAGAGATAGCTATAAATAGAACATTGATGTTACTTTCCATTTTATTCATCTATAGCAACTTGTTTACAAGTCATGAATTAAGATATATCTAGTAGTATAATTTTCTTTGAATTATCTTGCATTTTCTGGATTTATGATGTTTTGCTATTTTAATTATATTCACTTGGCTTTCTGGAACATGATATAAAATCGGCATAAGAGATTGTCAAACGACAAATTAATTAAATCTGTGCTGGGGATAGTAAAGAGTAAGGTTTATATTTATATCGTATCCAAATGTTCTCCTCCTCATATGCATTTAATACTAGTAGCTACCAATACACGTCAGTAAAACACCTAATCAATTTTCCTTGACCTCATTTTTTAGTCGATCTCACAGACCACGAGGTTTTGTTATTTCACTTTTTTAAGTTACGAAAAGTATCTGTGACAAAAACCACAGATGAAAGTTAAGAGTAGCAGCTCTCATTCAGTTGTAACTGTAAAGATCGCTATATATAGAACATTGGTACTACTTTCAAAAGGTTTCGTGTCGATATCTTTCATGGTTCATGAAAAGCAATGAAATCAAGGATAGATAATTCGTAGGAAATAATTGAAACCCGGATGACTCTTCGTACTCTCTATTTACACGTAACAGTTCTCAGATATCTCATCAAATTGTTTTGAAAATAGAAGAGAAAGTTCCCCTACACCTTTCTGTTTTCAATAGTTTTCCTTGGATGGTTGTATTCACAGCATTAATTAAATGTATTCAACAAAACGATTGTAAACATCATGAATATTAAACCACAGGTTCTTGTCAGTGTGTCTAATAGATTGATCAACACATCTGCTGAAAATTACTTTGTTTTTTTTCCAGTGCGGCTGATAGATTAACAGCGAAGTGATTTATATAACTTGTACAGCTTGTTTTTCTTTCTGTAGAAGACATACCTATACACGCTACCACGTATAATATATATCAAAGCACAGAGATGATGTGTCAATGAAGAATTCAAAATTGATCGTAAATGAGGAAATTTATATGAAGCTTACGATTGAGTTAATCCTCTCTCTAATGTAAATATTGGTTTTCTTATAGCCTTTACTTTTATTTTATTTAAAAAGAAACTATAGTGTGGACTCAGTAATATGAAGGATAAAATGAAGTACTTGACACAATAATATGCCAAATTAAACAACAAATCGACACGATAACAGAAAAATTGCGGAATGCATATAATTGCCACCGTTGACCTCATTGATGTTGAAACTGTAAATGATAGAGAAAATCTGCAATGGCAACCACGACAACATCATAGTATTATTCGACCGCAATGTAATATTATAAACTGAAACAATTGTAAGCATAAATTACAATAAACAAGAAGATCTATGAACGAAGTCTAATTATAAGGATATATGATTATTTATTAAGACTATCCTAGGCTTAATGAAATAATTGCGTATGGAATGTAATTACTACTGATAACATTTCAAATACATTTATATGATTTTCATGTGAAAAACATGACAAGAATTACTTTAGAGTTAAATAAAAACATTTATTTGGATTTTTTAATCTCAAATTTTAATGAAAAGCAGAAATCTCTATCTTTGCATTTTATTTTTACTTTTACTTAATATGCATTAGTTTTCATCTCTTTCTGACAATATTTCAACCAAAATATTCTTAGATTTAGGAGATAGGATATCTATAGTGTTGAGATGAAGTTAAATGTACATCTGTGAGAATACTTATTAGCTTAACAAATATATACTTGAAAAAAAAACGTCGAATATACATACGTCTGCAACTATAAATATGATATCAAATTCCCAAATATGATATATGCACCGTTTTGGTTACGTTTATTTACATTTCGTTTGCGATTGCAACAATTTTCAATTATTAAAACTGATTAGACGTCGCATATATAATACAAATTTGAATATAATAATAAAACCACCCAATAATTAAAAAGTTGCGTTTCATTTCAGAGTATTCACCGCTCTGATATTCATTGTGTGAAATAATAAGAAATATAAAAAAACCCAACATGACCTACAAATAAATGTATTCTTAATTCTTTACAAATATATATAATAAGATGTCAGTTTAATATCTGTGAGGTCAAACAGTAACATCCAGAGCAATGTACTTATCTCTGTGTATAAGAACTATTTTTAACTCGTTACTTAATAGTTATATCATATATTTATACACGTGGCAGTATCGTCTGCTTTATGAATTTGATATTTATGCGCAATATGCGTAACTTGATATTTTTATATTTTGACTTTGAATTAATTATTTTTTCATTCTACGGAAGCCAATTTAGGACCTCCCAAAAATATAATTTGAATTCGATATCACGAATTAAACGAGTCGAATCTCCTTTTCAAGTGAATAGTTTAATTTTTGATAATCATAATGCATTTTATTTTTGTGTAATACTACTTTATTCATCTCTTGAAAGTGATTTCATAGCAAATGTAAAAGTAAGCTCATAGAAAATTTTCCTAATAAAGATATCATGGCCGCTGATACAGATGTTGTCTTGCGCTTTAGGACTTATAGAAATCTGACTTTTTTCTACTACAAGTTCAGTATTTCATTAAGGTAATTATGAAAGGTCGTGCATACTATAATAAAATGATGCAGTTAACATCCCCTTATTTTCAAATCGCAATGAAACTCTGTACTTGTCAAATTGTAGGTTACAACAATAAATGGCAAAACTTATCTGTAGCTAAGTCATACAATGTCATATAGCTGTAATAAATCGTTTCTATACAGTATGTATTGTCATAACCACGGTATAAAAAATATGTCCTTAATCTTTGGCTGTTGTTATTTTTCACTCTACCTAATGAGTCAAATATCGGTCACTTATGTCTAATTTTAATACACAAGATCGGACCAATAAATGACTCAGGCCCACCACCGTCGACTTTTATTGTTCCTCGTGATGTGATATACACATATACAAACACTTACGTTAAACATTGTATCAAAAAGACATGCGTATAATACCACACGTACATCAAAGTCTAAGGCGAAGCCTTGGACTTTTATTGTTGCGAGTTGGTGTATTACACTAATATCTAAGTCAATATATCAAACATTTAGACATATCCTAATTGCTATCCGATGTCTGATATAAAACTGACCAACATTACTCTATAGCAAAGTTGATTGTTCATACCGTGGTTTTGAAAAAAAAATATTCTTCCGTAAATGGGAGTGGGAGATGCCCAACGGAAGATCTTTCCACGTGCAACAATATCCCACTGTTGTGATGTCCAATCAGAATTATTTTGTCATATCTTTTGACCAACCAGTCGTAACTTTATTTTAACTTCGTCGACTGTGATAGGAAATCTAAACATTAGTGAAAAACTGGAAAATTTTCAACTCGTTTTTATGAACGGTAATTCGACACATGTTCATCATTAAATCTCTGAATCAAGTTTTTGTTTCACAAAATATTTGTTACATAAATGTTGTCATTTATTGCTGTAACATTCAGCTTGACATGTACAGAGTTTCATTCAACAACACAATTTTTTACGGCTTTCCATTGGATAACAAACCCATTTCTACTTCACTAAGATTGGAATAGGTATAATATATCCCACACTTAGAACAAACAAAATTCTTATCTTATATATTACAGCTTACATTTGTATATCATAAAATCATTGAAATAGTACGGTCATGATATTATAGAGACCAACAAACTAATTATCTACAGAAAACTAAAACATATCACATTTCATTCACAAACATAATTCTGAATTCAAACCAACTTCCCTTTTTTCAATAATTGCATTTGATTATCATGGCATTCAATGCTTTTCAATAAAATGAGCTGTTGACTTTCATTTATTTATAGATGAAGAGACATGTTTCACTGAGGTCATACATTCGGTAGTTGTGTCGCCTCATAATATCCCTGTTCCGAACGTTTTGATTTTGCAAGCTATTACATTCTAATCTGACCTGCTCAAAATGCTTCCAGTCTACATCCGTGGTAAAATATGGATATATTGGTTCCAACTACACAGATGCTAGACCCTTGTTTTGGCAACGTCATGGTAAAGTTTCCCAAATGTTGCGGCGTTTCAAAATGTCGTACAAGCTGTCGTATTAGAATAGAAACAATTCACGGTGACTTGAAAATATCCTGATTTTACCCAAATAGGCCCTTTATGCCGATATTTTACCACGTGCTAACACTCATGGCAAAATATTTGGCATAAATAGCCTACCCGTGTTAAAATCAGGATATTTTGAAGCCATCATGAATTATTTCTCAAATATTTTAATTGCTTATTAGGTCACAAAACTGTAAAACATTTTGAACTTTGCTTTCAGTCCAAAATGTCGTCAAATACCAGTGGAAATAATGCAGAACTAAGAATTGTCCTGTTTGGATCCCCAAGTTCGGGTAAAAGTAGACTTGGCAACAACATTTTGGGTTCTAATGATCACTTTAAATTTGGCGCTCTGACAACATCCGTGGTATCAAGTTGCAGAAGTACACAAGAAAGGAAAATGATCGTAGTTGACACTCCTGGCTACACTAATATAAATCTCGAAGATATTCAGCAAGATCTTCAAAAATGTCTTGAGCTGACAAGACCTGGTCCACATGTTTTTCTTATTTGCATAAAGATGGACAGATTTACTGATCAAATTATGCAGCTCGTTAATGCTTACAGCAAATTTTTGGGAAAAAACATGTTTGCATATAGCATAATCGTCTTTACTCATATTGACCAATGGGAACGTGATATGGTAGAACAAGGGAATAATCATCCTAGCTTTGAAGATTATATTAAGAATCTACCAAAAGACATGCTAAATTTACTGAAGCTATGTGATAACAGAAAATGCACGTTTAACAACAGAAAAACTGGCTCAGATATGCAAGAACAATGGGAAATTTTATTATCTGTAATTGAACATATGATAAATATTAATGATGAACAACCTTTCTTTCAAAAGTCTTTTAAACGCTGTGGTAGATGTAGAAACTGTTTTAGACGGGCTTGGAATGGGTTGCAGAGATGCTGTAAAGGAAATGACAGACAGTCATCCAGAACAAGTCTTTTGTGAACTTTTGTAATTTTGGAAGTTGTATTGTATACCAATCGCATACTTGATTAGTATTCTACCTGAAACTGTTAAAACTTTTACAATGACTATTTATTTTATATTAGGAATAAAGAAATCGATCATTAATCAATAAATACTAATTGCAATAATTGTTTTTATTTAGAAAACTGTTAATGGGACATATTTCATTAAATTATTCTATTTTTTCAATATTTTTATAAAAATAATCTATGCTAAAACTATTCTCTGGTGATAAACGTATGACAGAAGTAAAGCCAAAAAGTGAGATGCTTTGACCCATTTTTTCCATTAATACCCAAGCATGAATAATACCAAATTTCTATTTGTCTCCTTTAGGGAACCTCAAATAAACAGGTACACATCCAACTGAGCTATGGTTTCACGTTTATATAAGTTACCTTGCTGTTTCATTTTCATGTGGCTGACTTATTTAACTTGGTAGTTCATAAACGTTTAGATTTATTTCCCTCAATTTATTCAAGGTAGGAAGAAATCTTCGACTATACTGTATTAAGGCTAATATTTATGCAGATACTGATTAACTCTGTAATAGGAATTGTCTGGTAAATTTTAATAAAAGCCACTAAAAAGATCAAGAGGTCTGAGAATGGACATGTACACTATATATGTAGAAGGGAATGGTAATATAGCTAGTTTCTATTTTGATATCATGAATAAATGCAAATGTCTTGTCAATAATCCACATAAACGCGGGAGTACTGAAAGTTACGTTTCTCGCAGTAAGGGTATAAATAAGAATTTTTTCATCCAATTCTTTTAAAATTGTTTTTCTCACTATTCCCTGCATTTCTTTCTCATCAGGGCTTCATCTACAGAGCTATCAGGTTTTGCGTTAGGCGTGCCTCACGTTTTGGGTTTGTCAGGTCATAATTTGACAGGCTGAATGCGGAATATAGAGCGTATCCTGGATAGATAAGAATATTTGAGTAACAATAAAACCAGATAAATCCACCAGCTGCTCAGTGTTTGCACTATGTCAGACTTTTGTGACTTTCAGTTTATTCTGTTAGCATTTTGTGTTCTTTTATACTGTTCTCGTCTATCAGGGTTGTCGATTAAAAGATTCAAGCTATTAGTTTGTCTTTAATTATTTCTCTTTTATACTATTCTCGTCTGTCAGGATTAACTATGTTTTTCCAAAAAGAAATGCACAAACAATTATGATTCCTGGAGATTATATAGACAAAGATTAAACATATATAGGCTTTAGATAATGTTGCAATGATAAACAGTTCCTTTTAACAAGAAAAAGACATTGATGATGTGATTTTAAGCTGATTATACGTTGATCTAAGATATTGTTTTTAGATTTTTTTGCATTGCAGAAGAAGTATTCGTTTTGACCGAAACATGATTAACGCTTACAAGAATCTCTCTAATTTTAGACTACATATGTCAACCAATTCTAGATTCTGGTTGGTCAAATATCAGGATACCTTTCTCTTGAAATGCATTGGCCAAATAAATCCCAAATCTGTAGAATTTGTTAAATCCTGTAGAACTTGTGGAAAAAATAACATTGTATTTTTTGTTCTATTGATTGACTGAATGTCATGGATTACAAAAACGTGGTGCCGAAGAAAAATAATTCTGGTTTTTTATGGGAATATTTTTTTGTCAGATTTAATCGTATTAATGTATTTGATTGGCTAGATGTAGGAAATGTTGTTCGTTATGAATAATGCATTTGTTTTTATTTTTGTCCTTTCTTTATGAAATGTTTTGACAAACCTCATATTGTCATCGTGTAGAAACACAATGTAAGCAATTATGACCCTAAGCTTCAAGTTTATTTTACCGAACACTGAAGAAAATATTTTCGCTTGACTTTCAATAATCAAAGAGTATTAATATTTTTCCCGAACAGATTTTTTCTTTCATTACCGTACTGTATTGTATACTGTCGGAGAAATGTAAGAAACTGTTCTCATGTTACAATTGATTCATGGATTTGTTTAGTTAAATAAATTCAGAGACAAGAGAAAATGATGGGGTTGTAATTTTATTTCAGCTGTTATAGACATGGACCTCTCTGTTATTGAAGGAGCTGAAAAACAACTAAGAATCATATTGCTTGGAACACCAGGATCCGGCAAAAGTAGAATCGGAAACACCATTTTGGGCTCTAATGTTCATTTTAAATTTGGGTCGCCAACTGCATTACCAACCTCAAGCATTGTAAATATAGAAGGAAAGCAAATGATCGTTGTGGATACACCTAGCTATTATTTCGACGATGGCTCAACATTTAGACAAGATCTAGAAACAGCCATTCAAATGACCAAACCAGGGCCTCATATTTTCTTGTTTTGTGTTAAAATGGATCGGTTCACCGATGAAGCAATTAAAATGATACAAATGTATGAAAGTGTTCTTGGTGAAAGCATGTACCGGTACACTGTTATAGTTTTTACACATATTGACCAATGGGAGAGTGATATGGAGGAACAAGGGGTGAGAAATCCCATATTTGATGAGTACTTAGAATATTTACCGAGTGAAATGCAAAAGCTTTTCAATCTTTGTGACAATAGATACTGTATCTTTAACAACAGAAAAACTGGTGATGCAATGAAAAAACAAAGAGCAATACTGTCATCTGAAATTGATCGCCTGATCAATACAAACGTTAAAAGCCCCTTTTACATAATGTGTAGTGAACATTGTCCGAAGGGTTGGGCTGGATGGGCCTGGGACTGGACATTTGGATGGGTACAGAACATACTTTCGTCTCTTTTAGAAATAGGGTAGTGATGTAGACCCGCGTAATATTTTAATATTGCTCGAACATTTACATATATTAATCGATATCAATTAAAGCAACATGTATAGATGCTGTGTTTTTTTTTGTCAACGCTATATTGAAAAATGACAGTTTTGAGATATAAGTCATTCCAATTCTTCCAATGATTACTAATAACGTAGTCTTTCTCGTTAAGGAATTGACAGGAATTTACAATGAAATCCCGATAGTGCATCATTTTGGATGACGTACTTAGAAAGACCCCATTTTTCATTTTGATTAGTGGCTTTGTGACTTTTACAGAAGGCTACATTAGCTTCCTTTAATTTTCCTTCAAACATTTGCTATCACGGTCAGATAGTCGTCCTATTATTGATGCTTTCGACGGTTTGTTCAAGTGGTTCTCGTACTGAGAAAATATGTGTTTTCCACTGGACGCGAAGTTGAAAAATAAAACATTAGCAAATAGAATTCCAATTCCCGTGACCATGATATGTGTCCGACGAATGAAATGTCATCAGGCGCTTTGTGTTTAATTGTACACATGGCATTTTTGTATTCAGACAGCATACAACAATTTTCCTGATGATTTTCTCACTATTGATTACCCCAAGCTTCTAGTGCCAAAGACATTTATCCAAAAGATCTATATTTAAGCAAAGGTCATGCGAATAGCAAATTCGTACTTTTAAGATCTTACTATAAATATCGAAAATGGATAGACAAATTAAAACATATATTATTGATGAGTCGTAGTATAGAAATTAAATGCATGACCTGAAAAGTGAATGAGGAGTTTAGGTTACAAGCCTAAATTCCAATTTTCGAAATTCGACCCCTGTGGGCCCCAATTTTTAAAAATCAAAATTCCAAAACCTTATTGCATGTCTATATGCAGTATGTGGCAATACTGTATAGATATTAAAGCATAAAACGAAAAATGTATGAGTAGTTTAGGTCACAAGCTTAACCTTCCAATTTTTGAAATTCGACCGATGTGGACCCCAATTTTTAAAAATCAAAATTCGAAAACCTTATTGCGCATCTACATACAGTATGTGATAATACTGTATAGAAATTATAAGCATAAAATGAGAAATGAATGAGGAGTTTAGGTCACAAGTTTAAATTTCCAATTTTCGAAATTCGTCCCCAGAGCGCCGCTGTTTTTGAAAATCAAAATTCTAAAACCTTATTGCGCATCTACACACAATTTGTGACAATACTGTATAGAAATTAAATGCATGATGTTAAAAATGAACGAAGAAGAGTTCTGGAGACAAGATTATCTAACGGACGGACATACGAACAGACGGATGGACAGACAGACCGATTACAAATATCCCCGAACTTCATCCAAAAAAATAAACACCTACAATGCGACTTCGCAAGAAAGGCGCCAAATAAATTTCTGTTTTATATCTTAATTTTTAAAATGAATACAAGTTTTTAAGACTGAAACATAAACGGTATTTTGCTCTTTATTGTTAATGGGATTTTTTTTGGATGGTTGTTTTTGACTTTTTCGTTCAATTAAGCGACTGTTTCCGACCAGCAGTTATGAGAGGCATAGCTAGTTTTACAGTTAACACGAGCGCATTCTGACCATGCTTTCCACACTATGTAGTGTGCAAACAAATTTTGCAGTTCTAGCAAGCGGTCACCTTATTGGTAATCATACTGTTTTGGCTTTCGTATTTTTATTTTTTCAAACATGCCACACCTATTATATTTTGTCAAATAACTCTGTGATGAAATTTTAAAATTCAACAAACGCATATAAATCACAGAGCTCATTAAGATATATCATTGGAGATAAAAATGTACACCCAAAAAGTGAAAATATAAGCGCATATAATTTGATGGAGAACCTTACTATGGCAACCAAACGGAACACGAGACAAATTTATCTCATTCTGAAATTTCGATATAGCCCGAACTTGATACTTACCTGTTAACAAATTGTACAATTTGTGAAAAGTAATGAGTATCTCCCTCGATCTTAGGTCCGTCCTTAGGTGGTTTTGGTTTTACCCTTTTTGTCATTTTAGTATTTTGGATTTTGCCCTTCAGTCTTCGGATTCTTTTTTTTTGAACATTTAATGCCTTGTGCACTGGTAATCGTTAATCGACGAACTGTGCACATCTTGTGCAACAAAATTGGTTTCAAAGGGAGTTATTGTCGTTTTCATGTTATGGTCCATTTTACTAGCGACTGACTGTGCGTAATTTGGACAATATATGTACTTTCATCAAATATATTCGAAAATATCTGGTTGTAAAAACGACGGTGTGGTGGACATTTTAAAATAAAAACAAAACCATGTAGTAATGAAATAAAGATGGCTGTCAGAAGTGTAACTTGTTTGTGTGTAACTTATTACAGTGATTCATTACTAAATACCATTCCTCTGTCTAATCTGCAAAACTGACGTACTTTAAATTACACAAAAGAATGTAACATATATTATTTTAACATGATCTTGATTACAGAACAAACAAACAAATAAAACTCTTAATTGCAATTTGCATCCTTGAAGAGCTGTAGTAAAAAAAACAAAACAACCAAAGCAAACAATATAAGAATACATTGATATGTATGTAATAAACAATGTATACTGTTAAAAAAAAGAAGCGCATTAACCAATTTTCTTTTTCAGAATGAAAATTCTGCCATTAATGAAGTAAAATTAAATGACCAATTTAATTTTTGATGTTATAATGGGTAGTTTCAAATTAACAATGCCTGTTCATTAGATTTTGCTCTCTGCCACATCTGTACAAGGGTTCTGAAAAACGAATATCCCATATATCGCCGTGAAAATTCGACAATTTTTTTTCACGGACACTTAGCGGTTAATTCAACTGTTTAGCTGAAGCGTATAACAGGACCAAGTTTGAAGACTAAATTGTATCATAGAGTTGAAATGCTGCCGTTCCAAGGTTGGACCATGCCATTCAAAATATCGTTATCGGTCATTTTTAAGCCGGACAGTCCCAAAATAAAGTTGCACGAACTCTGAAAGTTACTGTTCATGATCAATATAGCCCGAGGAATGGAAGACCTCGCATAACGACTCCTGATCAAGATCGGCCCATCTGGGTCTTTCATCTGCGGAATCGAACTATTTCCGCATCAACCAAGGCAGTTGGGTTAGCTGGATTGCGAAGAATCAGCTCGCAAACAGTCCACAACCGGCTTCTCAGCAAGGTATTAGACTCAGGAGGCCTCATTTCGGATCGGTATTGACGCCAAAAGAGTCCTTTGGAGTGTCACTTCGTCCAAGTACTTGACCGACGGGTCGGGGAGGGGTATTCCAACAGGACAACGTTACGCCGCACACAGTGCATTTAACAATGTACTACCTTGAGCAGAATAACATTAATGTGTCGGACTAAAATCCGAATAAACACCGATTGCACTAACTGGATAAACATGTGCGCGAGCGTCAATCTTCGCCTCAGGTCCTCGATCAAGTCCGCCCAATAATGCATCAGGGATGACAAACAATACAAGGGAATAATGTCAGAAAATTTACTGAGTCTATGCCGATGAGCTGCAGAGGAGTATTGGCCACACGTGGTGGTCATACACTGTACTAACTTTAACGTGACCAGAAGTGTGGTTAACTGTAAATAAACTGACTTTTATTCGGTAATCTCTGAAGAATGGACATTTAATTTTTCAATAAAAAGATTCTAAGTCAATATCTGTAAGTGTAACCAAAACATTTTGATTTAAAAATACCTTAAGACCCCGTATGTGTTGTTTTTTTTCAGAGTATATAAAGAAAAGAACATATATTTAAATGCACATCAACAGAAGTATATAGAACAATTTGACACGTGTAGGTTTCATGACAGCAAGTGTATTACACGTAAACTTAAGTCCTCATATACTACTACTTATAATGAAAGTCATTACCTTAGTCTATGAGGCTTTTCTTCAAAACTGTTCGTTAATTATCTAAATATCACTTTGTATTGTGTATCTGCTAGATCTGTTATGACAGATGGATGGATCTGTTAGGGGTTATGACAATTATGTTAGCCTATCCTTTGAACCTGCACTTTCTGAGTTCATCATTGGTATATCTGGCATCCGAAAAAAAAATATGTTGAGTGCATAGCTAGCGTGAAATCTTTACAGAGAGATTAAAGTGATATTATCTAAGGTATATTTTGTCGTAATTTCTTAAACTAATTAAAACCGAAGTTGGATTAAGTGCATGATATTGATATCCATCATTAGAAGGATTTTGAAACTTTCGTTTAACTATAAGGCTATTCTCGGAACAAACATTGTTCCCCGGAAACCTATATAAGTACATTTATTCAAAATAAAAAAGGTAAAACCTTATTTGAAATTTACAATTCTTGCGCAATCATTCTATGAAGAAATTAATTTACTAATTAAAACCGAAAATTCAATTAAAATCGATTAACCGTTTAACTAGAATGTGCTTAAACTTATGTGACCAGAGAATACAATATTGTCGCATTTAGAATTCTTTTGTTGATTTCCTGCCAATTGTTAAAAATTTATGTTAACATACACATTATTATTAGAAACATATGGTGGACTTGAATCTTCAATGAGAATGTGACATTTTATGAAAGAGGGCGGAACAAGGGAAAGTTTAATGTTACTATAGGCAGTGATAAGAGATTATACAATGGCTTGTGAAAATCAAGACCGAATAAAAATAAACAAGAAAAGGGCGTTTAAGATAAAAACTGTATTACTAGACAATGGTATATACATGTACATTAATAAAATAGCAAGAAGATGCACTATTCAAGACGCAAAGGAATTGTAACTTATTTGAAAACAATATTATTAATCGAAGAAATATAGGCATTTTTGTTTTTTACAGTGCAAATGGCAGCTATACAGTTCAATAGTCCAGGGGAGAGAACTGCTCCATTAAACGAAATTCGAATGGTCCTGCTGGGAAAAACTGGAAATGGTAAAAGCAAGACGGGAAATTCTATTTTACGAAATCCTAAAGGATTCGGATATGGTAGCGATGCTAGATCTGTTACTTCGAAATGCTTGTGGAGGAGTGTAGAACGATTTGGAAGAAAACTTGATGTAGTGGACACTCCTGGCGTTTTTGATACCACGCGATCTAACATTGATATTCAGAAGGAAATCAAGCGTTGCATTACCATTACAACCCCTGGTCCGCATGCAATTTTACTGTGCGTCAAAATGACGCGATTTACAACGGAAGACACGGATACCCTCGATCATTTCTTGCGTTATTTTGGACCCGAATTATTGCAATACGCAATTGTAATATTTACATGTGTTGATCAGTGGGAAGAAGATAGAGAGGAACAGGGAGAGGAAGCTTTAAACTTAGAGGAGTACATCAGAAACTTACCGGACTATTTAAAAACTTTCTTGAATTCTATCCAAAATCGTTATTTATTTTTTAATAATAGGTTAAAAGGTCCAGATCAAGAAAAGCAGATTGAAAGTCTGGTTGATAGAATTGATAAAATGATGGTTGAAAACAACAACAGCTGTTACACCAATGAAATTTACGAAAAGGTTGAGAAAATGTTACAAGAAGAAATGGAAAAAACTGGACTGAGCCGTGACGAGGCCAAAAATAGCGAGGATTTTATAGAAAGGGTTGCAAACATTTTAAAGACGGTTTTTAAAATTGCTACAAAATTAATCAAAATGTAATTTCTTGAAATCAGTTTAGGATCAGTTAAAGAGAGGTTCATTTTGTACTAGTGACACATTATTTTGTATGTTTGAGCATATAACATTTTATCTGAATTTCTAGCTGTAACCATAATACTTCTTCTAATTTCACAAAAATAAAAAAATCACACCATTAATAGATTTACACAATGATTTACTTATATCAAGCCCGTGGTTTATTTCGTGTACAGTTTAAGGTACAGAATATGAATTACGTGTTAAATAAAAAAAAATCAAACAATATATCGGAATTTGTAGTATTTCGTAACATGATAAACATTTTCCCGCCATTGATCAAGTTTCACTAAATCCATCGTCAGTTTCATATCTATTTGAAGGTATAGATAGATATTTTTAATCGTTGAACAAACATTGCAAAGTGGTCAAACTTTGACATAACTCCAGTCACATCTTTTATGTGCTAAAATTCCTTTGCTCCTGTACATTTGGGACACGTTAAATATTGGAATAAAAATAAAATATGAAGACCTATAGGTATACATCATTTCCTCTTTTTACGGCAAAAATAATTTTTTTGTACATTATCGTTAAACCAAATTTGTGTACATGCATTTCAAAATGTTTAACTATATTATAATAAGAAGATTAGTAATTAGTCGTAAATTGACGATATGTGCACATCTTGTGCATCAAAATTGGTATCAAAGAATTTTATTTACTCATATCAATGTGAAATATTTTAAAACCTTAGTATGGACAACTTTCTAATTCTATAAATTCTTTTTATAGTCAAGTTTCTATGGCAATCAGAAATTCTGAAAGGGTAAGAGGCATAACACCCATATTTGGTCTAATATATGGCCAAAAATAAATATTTGTAAAAATAATATTCAAGTACAAAATTTATCTGCTTTGGGGAAAAAAAGAAATTAAAGTACAATATTTCTTACATTTATATGTACCCGGTAAATAAAACATCTCCAAAATAACGCAATTTCATAAAAATATTTCTAGTTTCTGATGGTTTTGGCCAATTTTCAAACAAACTTTGGGGGCCTCGGTGGCCGAGTGGTCTAGGTAGTTCGTCATGACTACTAATGATCACTAGCCTGTCAACGCTGGGGTTGAGAGTTCGAATCTCACCTGCGGCGGGGTGTGTTCGACTCCGATCTTAATTGACAAGGATTGCCAATTTTCCTACCGAAGGTCGGTGGTTCTCTCCGGGTACTCCGGCTTCCTCCACCAATAAAAACTGGCCGCCGCGAAATGGCCAAGTGTGCTGAAAACGGCGTTAAACCCCAACTAAAACAAAAACAAACAAACAAACTTTGCAAAGGGAAATTGCCTGCGCATGCATAAAACAACTTTATATCTAACATGAATATGTATTCGGATAGAATATTTCTCGTGTAGAAATAATTTCGAATGTACACAATGTTTTCTCAAGCAACATGTGCATTATAAACAGTTACAAATAAAAATAAAGAAAGTTCAGTTTGTTTTCTTTCAGGATTTGTTGAGTTCATTTTTGTATAGCTTTCTCATATGGTGTTTATTGATTGCTTTGTAATTTTCACATTTCTCGCGATCTGATCTTTTGAGATGTAGTGCAACAAATTGGCAGTGTCAAATACGAAACGCTTCTGTTGTTTGACTCTCAGTGTCCATAATGAAATTTTTAACTCATTTGACAGATACTGCATTGACGTTGATACTCAAACATTCTTGATTTGGTATTTATAATTTCTTCCGTAAGTAGATCTATGGAGTCTGGTTTTTAACAATCTCCTGGGAGTCTTTTGGCATATCAATCCAATCATTACAAAGTGAAAGAAAAACAGAGGGGCAAAAGTGAAAATAAAAGTTTACTAAACAATACATCAGTAACATTTTTTTGTTATTCTAGAAGACAAATTGTTCACAGAAATTTCAGATATAACCGTAAACATCTTGATAGAAGTGACTAGACGTTTGTTCCTTAGGAATTTTCACTTTAGATAAAATAATTTTGTTAATGTTGTCCACGAGCAAGGCATCTGACACAGTACTTTCTCACTATATTTCGGATCTGAGGTATTTTTTCGATGTTCCAGATTCAGTGCTAGTTGGTTCCGGACAAGAACTAACATTTCTTCCAAATGATCCGTGTTGTGGTATTCTCGGAAAACACGGAGTAGTTCTTGTATAAAAAATGACCCATCTGTCCTATGCCTCAGGGATAAATAACCTGAAAACAGAGTCCCTTGGTAAGTAAATAATTTATTACAAGAGTGCACACGCTGAAATGTCTCGACTGCTTTACTAATCATACCATGAATGGTTTTATGTTGATAGTCCTAAAGATTAAGATAGACTACAAGTATCACATAAATTTAAATTTATCAGTGATCCATGAAAATTGGGTCCTTGTCAGATAAACCAAGCCAGATAGACATGTACACCTTACAATCATTCCAAAAGCCAACTATAGTTGAACTATTGCTTATATTATTACAAGAAACAGACCAAACCATGAAAACTTAACATTGACCAATAAACCATGAAAATGAGGTCAAGGTCTGATGAACCCTGCCAGACGGACATATACACCCTTACAATCATTCCATATATTAAATAAGTTGACCTTATTGTTAATAGTATCAAGAAGATTCTTTAACAGGAAAACATAACATTGACCAGTGAGGTCAAGGTCAGATGAACCTACCAGACAGACATGTACACCTTTGATCATCATTGATTTATTGCTTATAGTATCTTAGAAGAGGACCTAACTACTGACACTAAACATTGGTCAAACTTAATTTTCAGTATAATATACAACGTACAATGCTTTATTGGAGCAGTACATGCTTACCTTTACAGAACACATTTTGTAAGAATCGGTAAAAGTTTACATTACTAGTTTCTGTGTTGTCTTGCTCTAATTAAATTCTTTTTAAAATGTCTGTTGTGCTGTATTCGCGATTTTGACTTGCCTTTGATTTCAGTTTTTGAATTTATCCCATTGTCTTGTTGCTTTGCTATTCTTTAAGCGTTTATATTCGAACGTGTTGAATGATATACTCTTGTTTTAAATTACCCTGAATATCAAGTATAAAATATAGGACAATTTCTTCGAATACCTTCGGTCGTTGCATATGCAATTAGGATGTCTGCATCTTGTGGCACTGCGACATTGCCCACGTAATCACTAATGTTGGGAGTGAAATCTTCTTCTACTAATGGTTGTACTAAAGACCCTCTGCATGCTTGAACTATGAATATTTTAGGCTTTCCTAATAATAACAAAGTCTACAATTAGTCTACATTCAATAAGAATTTAGATATTGTTGTGTAGAGGAAGGCTCAAAATCTCACTCTGAAGCAGGTAAAATCTAAATATCCAGTTGTATCAAGAATATTGTTTCGTATAGTGGGATATATAATTAAAAGTTTTCAATAAAAATATGGATATTTTTGTAAATTGAAACCACCTGCTGCCCATCGTAATGTGTCGGATATTTGAGTCATTGCTACAGATCTAATCCTAATTATTGTTGATGTAGAAACAATCGCTCTTATAGTTTATCATTTAGAACTTTAAACATAACGTGTTCTGGTAGGACAATTAACATAACGTTTTCTGGTAGGACGATAAACAACGTTTTCTGGTAGAACAATGAACACTCTAAACAGATGTAATTTCTATTATTTTTAATTATTGCATAAAAATTTTTTCTCCACAATTTGTTTTCCGTACCCAATGTTTTTTTTAGTTCAAAGAAATTATTTTCTACGCATTAGATTTTTTTATTAAAACGTAAGTAACTTAAAACCCATATATGTGTACATGTATTTTGATTTTGATAGCTTTTACATTCATTTGGAATTCCTTTTTCAAAGTGAACAGAATCAAGTGTTGCTTAGGTCACACGCATGTATCCATGTAAAGTATAACAATAGCAAACATTAATATATTGATTCACTTATATTTAAAAAAAGTAGTTAAAAAACTACCAGATCAAAAAAAAATACTTTATAGAAACATATACCTGTGAAATCTAATTCAGTATTCTTAAAGTATGATGTAATATCATCCACCATTATTGTTTGTTTGTCACTGCTGTAAATTCCGTTCTGAAAATGAAGAACAACGAAAATATTTGCCCCTGTCCCTTATACACAATCTCTGTAAACACTCGTATGACTACGACCGAGACTGGTTCCAAGACGAAAATGAAACGAAGACATTGAAGACCGAAAATCAGATCAAAATTACGACTAATTGATGGCACAGTAATACGAGTCTCGAGAAGAATTGCATACCAAACTGCATGTGGTGTTATGTTCTCCTTAATATCTATTAACAACAATAACTAAAAGAACAGAGCTAAAGCTCACGAGGAATTCCATAATATATCTATCCTCCCTTCTCGGCATGTTCGAAATTATGCCTTAAAAAAGTTCATGGGGAATTTGAAAATTTTATTTAGATATATCATATTCCCATTTGTTTGCCTTACGGGAATATGATAAATTGATTTGAATAAAGGTTTCCGCTATCTTTTTACGGGATCAAATCCATTGCATCTGAAATACTGTACATATATAGAATATTAATAACAACATGATTTTTTTTTACTAATGTACTTAATTGTTATTGGTATAACATTTGTAATTTCTTTTCAAAGATGTTTTTACTGGAAAAGTACTCAGACGTCCGTCGGGATGGAATAATATAATTTGTTTGAGGAATATATGACGGACATGTGATCACAATGACCAATCAAGATTAATTTCCCATGCAATATGAGATATAATTATAGGTATATTTGTGTACTAACCTTATCTCCATGACTCATTAGTATGCACCAAAAACAGTAGTAATTCTTAGATCGCCTCACTTTCAAATTTTGATCTCTTATTGATCGTAATATCTCCTCTAGGCTTTCTTTCGATACGTCTTGTTTTTGAAGGTCTTCTACATCTTTTTTGCTGCCTGTGAAAAAAGAAAAAACAAATAACCTTTGGTAAAGATAGGACATTTGTTGGAAACTGGTTTTAATTAGGAAGAAATGTTTGTTGTTCGCTCTATGAGAATATGCCCGTTTTTATACGACCGAAAATATTTGTGGCTGTATTATAGAATGAGCCTGTCGTCGTCGGCGGCGTCAGTAAACAGGTAGGTTTCAGCTCGTTTACTTTTGTTCTATTACACCTATAATATTTTGATACAATTGTCAAATATAGGAAAAACAGGTGCGGGTTGATTTACGGAAACCTGGCCCCTCGCGTTTTTTTTCTGGGGGTCATAAATGTTTTTTTTTGATAATTTTTGTCCGATTTCTATGATTTTCAGCTCCTTGAAAGTTTTTCACTATCTCATACCGTTTACGAGATATGAGGGTGTGTTAACATATTTCTTCTTTTATGTTTTATGGTTTTAATACATAAGGGGTTAAAAGGGCCAAGAAAGCAATGTAGCTTAGTATTTTGTTTTACTTTTCATCCAATTCCTATCAGGATTTACTCTTTTAATTCAACTTGATGAGTGTTTTTATTAGTATGTCAACATTTTTTTTTAATTATTTATTGGCGTCAAAGTTAGCAATCTGGGAGGAAAAGAATTTTTCTGTTTTCATCGACAAGTTGCGGCTCGATGCCCATTATTACAAAATTTTACGTCTAACGTAGAGTACAGTGAAGGTTGATTGATGATGTCCCGTAAGAATGTTTTCCTACCTTTTTTTAACTGCAAGCGTTTTTTTTTCTGGAATATTCCAATGTGTTTTTTAAAGGAAAGTAAAAAGTGTTACACTACCTCCATTTCAAAATATTCGCAAATGCATACTGTTTTTTCCAATGCTGAAATCATTATCTTTGAACAATTTTATCAGAGCAAATTTGTCATATTTTTATGTAAAGTGTAACGTAACCACAAACAAATGTGACTTTGCTGAATATTTCCAAGTTTTCTTTCCGGAAGTTTGATCCATATTGACTGAATTGGTATTTGAAATGTATAGATTTTTAATAAAGTCCGTATTTTTCCACATAGGTGGTGGCATAACTGAATATATTATACGTGATAAATACAAATGCCTTGGATATTCTTTGCTAATGACGATTATTTCTGTAATTCTCATTCAACTCGAAAACACTATATTCTGAACTTATTTCACAGACGTCGCATTCAAACTACACGTACGAAATGTGTAGTATAACCCTTGTGGAATGTATATGCATGTTTATTTGTAATTCTTGCTCAGAACATTAGGACCAATTTATTTACCGCCAAAATAAATATTATATATATATATATATTTATATATACTGTAATTTCGGAAATTTTCGCGTGCACTTATTATTGCGATTCTTCAACCCAACACAAAATTGTGAGGTTTAATTATTGCGATCGACGCCCGTGTGAAAAAAAGGGTTCTTATTGCGATCGGAGATCAGATAAAAATTGAAAATGGAGGTTTTATTAAATTAATCGTTTTAATTAATGGTTTTAAAAATATTAGAATTCAAATGTATTATATATATAATAGCTGTGAAGACAATAACTATAAAACTAAGTGTCTACCAATTAACCTGTCTCCGTATGTCGGCAATCCATGACCAGAAACTAAACTGTGTAAATGTAAACAAAGGGGGACAAATTTAGAATAAATCGGACGTGAAAATATGCATTAACAAATGCAAGTTTTTAATATTAAGATGCTCATCCGATCGCAATTTTCGCAATAATAAAAACATCGCAATAATTTCCATATTTACAGTATATCATTTAACCGTCTTTGTTACTAAACTCCGCTTAAAATAACATGTATAGGTTCCATGGAACACCAGTGTATCAGTAAAGTAAGTTGAATGAAAGTAGATACTATTTAATAAGATGAAAGTCTATCTTTAAGATTGCGTCGATACAGTTTTCTATAGAACCAAAAGTCCCCTGTAATTACCGCTCGGTTTATATTTGGAAACTATGGAATATCTCTCTCATCCATAGTTCTGTTCTTAGATGGTTAGGTTAAAATGAAGTAATTATTTACACAAGCGACAATGGTAGCCTTGTTGGGTTCTGCGTTTTCACTATAAAAGTTCCGTTGAAAAAACTGTCAAATTCTGAATTTTCCACACCTTTGGATGTGATTTAAACTGGAAAACACATATAGTGCCGCAGCTTTTTTGATAGAAAAATGACATTTTTAAGGGTACTCCATGGCTCCGGAATTGTCGAATTTGTATGAATGAAGAACACCCCTTGCTTGATTATGCATAGAAAATTTTGTTCATCACAAATTTCTCGCTATTTCTACACCAATAGCCAACACTCGTTGCTCACTATTTCAATTTTCTTTTCTAATTAACAGGCCAGCAGAAAATAAATTTACTTCTACCTATTAAAATGGATGTAAAAACTAGGTGAGCCAGTCATCTTTAATTACTTCCTTTTAACCTATACTGAATTATACTAAAATAAAATGGGACAACCTTTGCATTAGTCGATTACTATATACCTCTACTCCTTATGTCAATTTTTGGATTAAAGAAACATTGTTTATCATTTAAAATGACTTTTTACAGGTACCCCGATTTGCGGAAAACATTACTTTTTACAGACCTGGGTGCATTTACCAGCATAGTTTGACTGTTTGGCTGGGTTTAAATTAATTGTGTTTGATTAATTAAGTCCGATTTAGGCCTATTAAAGAATTGAGGCTCATGATTTGATAACAGTGTCCAATTTATATTTTTTGTCACGAATATATGAAAACAGTTGCATGAGCGAAACAAACTTTTATGAAATAGAGTATAAAATACTGAAATTAAGATTTTATCATTGCTGTTATGTCTTTAATGTGAACCGTGTACAGAATATTTAATTCGACGATACTAAGAAGAAAAATGTATAGCCTTTGATTTTTTACCTAATTTTCATATTTTAGGGTTATTTTGACATCTTTAAGCAATTAAAATACAAAAAATTCGCTTAACGTCAGCAAAAATATGCGCCCCCCTTTTTTTAGATATGCCTAAATACATGCAATTTTATCAATTATGAGGAAAAATGATTAAAGACAAAGTCCTTGACAGAATGCTCATTCTTACAGTGGGTTAATGAATCCTAACCCTTGAATTGAAGAATAAAAAAGCAGTAAAAACTTGATATAGACTATAGGTTCATTGTGATCAGCAATTTTCTTCTGATACAGTTTACTACCTAGCAGCTTATTAATTTACCTATCCCATTTCTAAAATATCTCGAAAACTACAGTAATGCGCCAGAAATAGTTATTTAGCTTTAGGTTAAAATGAAGTAATTATGTACATAGGCAACAATGGTAGCCTTTTTGGGTTCTGCCTTTTCACTATAAACGTTCTAGTGAAAATACTGTAAAATTCAGAATTTTCAACACCTTTGGGTGTGAATAAAACTGCAAAACACATATGGTGCCGTAGCTAACTGCTGATTGTCTGTATAAGTCAGAATATCCTGACTTCGTGTTTGCGTTTTGTGGTCTTTTATGGTTTTTTTTTGTCTGAGGGTCATTTTTTACCTTTCATGTTATAAATTTTGTTCTTTACTTTTTTGTTTTGAATTTTGATGGTTGTGCTTATTAATTCATCATTATATCTTTAATCTGTTTTCCAATATGTTGATCTCGAGCACTGCCGATGAGTTGTAAGTCAACGAAATGACCATACAGTGTATCAAATTTATTTCGGTATTTTGTGATACGTTTTATTACTAAAACAAACCGCCTCGGTGGTCTCGTGATAGCGTGCTCGCCTCGAGTGCGGAAGGTCGCGGGTTCCATCCCCGGCCGGGTCAAACCAAAGACATTACAATTGGCATTTTCTGTATCTCCACCAAGCACGCGGCATCTAAGAGTAAGAGCAAAGATCTAATGGTCAGCTCGGAGTCAGTGTAATGTGTCCGAGTGGGGTGATATGTCTTCCTGCGGACAGTTACCTCGTGAGCTAGCACATTAAAAGTCCGGCTCGGCGTGGCGGTCTACTACAAAGCAGGGATCATATTCATGATCATATCAACATGTTCTCGTCTTGATATGCCACTGGACGTTAAACAATTCATCCATCCATCCATCTTTACTAAAACATGCATGTCAGATAATGTGGTTATTTAACGATATGCCTACACGTCCTTTACATGGTATCTTAAGATGCTTTGAACGGGGCCCTGGGATGTCTCGTCTCTTTGGCCATTATATTGGTGTACTTTTGCCGATTGTCCTTTTTTGCCAAAAGAACTTTTTTGCGCCAGGCAATAACAAAAACATACCATTTTCACGAAAGTTATTAGAAAAAACATACCCTATCAATGACATGCAACAACAAAAAATATGCTCTCTACAAGACAAAATATGGGAATTTATAACAATTCTACATGTTGGTTAC
Source organism: Mytilisepta virgata (assembly GCA_028015205.1). Taxonomy (NCBI): domain Eukaryota; kingdom Metazoa; phylum Mollusca; class Bivalvia; order Mytilida; family Mytilidae; genus Mytilisepta; species Mytilisepta virgata. The sequence continues at coordinate 40,662 of JAPWFG010000032.1, forward strand.
ATATGCACATATCCCTCCGTATAAGGACATAAATTGTATTTTGTGTATAGTACATGTAAGTATGTCTCACCAATGCACGTTAATTGTGCCATTATATTTTTATCTGTGTTGATGTGAAATTTCAAAAGTTTATAGTTAACTATTCTTTCAGCTGCGATGAGATTTAAGATCAGAAGAAAGCCTTTTTGTTTTCCTGTCTTCTCATATTGTGGTTTGCGAGGATCTAGAATTCCTACTTACAGATGAAATTAAAATTCATGATTAATTTTACACTTCATGGGATGAAAATGGTTAAATAATATACCATGCAATTCAATATTAGTAACTAGATATAATTGTTACGCACAGTGTATCATATGTTCTCCCAACGTTCCCATTGCCAAAGGAGCCCCTAATATGAATTTCTACGGCTCTCTGATTTTTTTTGAAAACTGTAAATTCAGAAATTATTGCGTGCATCTTTTATTGCGATTTTGTCATTTTAGACCAAAATGTGATTTTAAGTTTTGCGATATTTTGGAAAAATCCCACTTCATTCAAATAAAAAAATTCCGAAATGCGAGTTTAAATTATTGCGATTACAACTCTGCTGCGTTTTTCGCAATAATAAAAACATTGCAATAATTTCCGAATTTACAGTATTCAAGTGGCGGCCATCTTGGATTTTCCAATATGGCCGATCGAAAGCACTTATGCTGACCTGTTTTTAAACCAAGTATCAATTTTCTACGTCCATTTAAAATTTTCGTATATTTGCTGTTTCCATGGCAACGGCGGCCATTTTGAAAATGTCAAAAATCACATCTACGCATACTTGTCTACCATCATACATACAACAGTACTGTTCTAGAATTTCCATGTAAGACATTTATGTTTCTATTGAAACCTCTACCTCTATTGGCCCCCCCTTACAACCTACTTTTTTATCCCCCACCCCCCACCCCCAATATTGAAGTGGGTGTCATTTGAAAAATAACAAACATGGGGATATACCTGTGTAAAATATTAAATACGGACTCATCGAGTAAACCGTTCTGAGAACTAGAGATCTAAATTTCATGGAATTTTTTTTACATTTTGGCTATGTCTGTTTCTATGACAACGGTGGCCATGTTGGCTTTCTTAATATGACAAGGCACAGCTCCCGGTGACCCTTGATATTTCTGCCAATATTGGTCGTGAACCCTTCAGCCATTTTTGAGAACACTCGCGGACAAAACTCGATCGGACGACAGGAGAATTTTGGCTGTTTCCATGGCAACGGCGGTCCTGTGGATTTCTTAGTACGACGAGGCAAAGCTCCAGGTGACCCTTGATTTTTGTGCCAAATATTTTTTGCGAACCCTTCAACCGTGTATGAGAACACTCACGGACAAAACTCTGTTGGACGAATTAATGTTAAATCAAATTTTCTTGTATTTATAGTTACATATTTACAATAAGTGTAGGGGTAGATTGTTGCCACAACTTTGTAATTATTAAGCTCGTTACTGTCAGTTGTAATGCCCAAAGATAAGTTAAGTCAAGAAAAACCAAAGGAATATTCGAAGGAGGGGGGAAATCGAAAATGACTGACAAATCCGGAGAACAACGAAGACAAGACCAACACTACATTTAAAAACTAAAAACATATTAACAACATGGACCCCATCAAAAATCCTGGGGTAGACTCAGGTGTTCCGGAAGATTAAGCAGTCTCTGCTTCCTGCAGGACACCCGCCATGCTGTCCATGTCAAATCCGATATGAGAAAGAGACAACATCTATGGAGCAGGCCCATTTTCATTTGGGAAACGGTTTTTATACCTGTCAACCACGTCACGATGACGTCCATAAAAATTTAATAAGGATCACTGCAACTTAGGAGCAACATAAAAGCATGCTTAGCATTACAGTTTGAATCTGTAACAAATAACCTTTTCAGAAATATATCACAACTCACTTTTACTATAATTTAACTATTTGGACCTTTTTAGGGACCCATAGCCCCTTAAACTGAAATTCACAAATTTCTCCATTTTTTTTTCTTTAGATTTTAAGAAAAACGCCAAGAAAAATATTTAAGGTAGATCAATACTAATATTTTTAGCAGATAGATTTTTCCTCATTTTTTACAGGCAGGATGTGGGATGGATATCCTTTGAAATTTCGATTTAATAAAATATATAATTTCTAACTATTGCCAGTTACCTTTCCCTTGAAAAAATGTTGAAATGCTCTTTTCTGGACTCTTGCAACCAACAAAACTATATCTCTGACGTACTGATGAAGATGTATTATTTTTTATTGAATGACAAAAAGAAATCCATAACCTAATTTATTATGTTAAGCTTGTTTCATATTTTTATCATTCAATGTTATCACCATTGTCGAGTGTATCATCAGAAGATACGGGAAATGCTTCTGTCAGTTACAGTATAATTGTCAACCTAAAGGGCAAATTTTTTTATGTTAATTTCAAAATGTTTATTGATTCATTAAAGTTGATCTGTAAGCTAATTCAGGGAGACCTGATTTTCTACAGATCATTTACTGTCTTGTATAAAAACCCGTTTTACACAATATTTAGCGTTGTGTAAATAAATGGCAATAGTAATATGGGTCCTTTGTCAATTATAGCATTAGATGGATTGATGGATGAATTATATTTAACGTCCAGTGGCAACCAGGTGCATATCAGGACGAGACCATGTTAATATGATATGAATATGGTCCCTGCTTTGTACTAATACCAATTTTTAATGTCTTTGGTTTGACCAATAATGCCGCCAAAGAAGAAATCGTTCAACGAAGTTTGTAACAATTTTACAGAGGCCTGCTCTGACCTTAGTGATAAAATGGAAGCTGGTGACCTTACAACGGACTTGCTGAATTTGCTCCGCCCAACCACCGAAGGGAACCAGGGTTTAAACGAGTCGGACATTACCGCAGTTAAAGTTATTAAACTTCTTTTGCCGGCCATAAGTGTTTTATCGTCGAGGATGGTCAACAAGACCTCCGAAGCGCAAAATGTGAAAATTGATAAACTATCAGCATCTGTGCGACTTAATCGTTATGCGATTGATGACCAAAATCAGTACAGTCGTCGAGAGAATATCAGAATTTTCGGCATACCTGAAAATGAAGGTGAGAATTTAATTGACGTTATCAAAGACTTATGTAAAGCCATGAAAGTAAATGTTAAAGACTCAGACATTGTAATTTGTCACCGCATAGGCTCTAAAGGGCAAGGGCCCAGCAGTAAACCCCGTATAATTATGTTACGGTCCAGTCGTGACTTAAAAGTCAACATGTTCACTAACAAAAAACTCTTGAAGGATAACCCTGTTTATAAATCGATATTTATAAATGAAGATTTAACTGCAATGCGATTCAAGTTGTTCCAGTTTGTTAAGAAGATTGAAACAGTGAAATCCGTATTTACTCGCGACGGCAAAATTCATTGCTTGATGAAAAACAACTCTAAGTTTGTAATCGAATCACCTGATGACCTTTTCAAGATCGGCGTAGACAACGTGGATTACAGTCTTTTTGGAATGGGAGATCTTAACGATTAGTACAGGCATGGAAGGCCTTTAGTAGCGCTGGGCTTGAAAGCCCAGAAATGTAGTGAAATATCAGTCAATTCTAGTTTTTGCGATGAAGGAAGTGCAAGTGTGTCTATATCATGCAGTAATGTAAATATCGATATTATAAATTCTGTGTCAAAGCATTCCAGTCAAATTACAGAGGAAAATTCTGTGCTTCTAATTCCTAGTATTCTTGATGGAAATAGTGTGGAAAATGCAAGTGGGTCATTCTCTGATAATGTAAAATCTAATAGTGTTATTAAAATCTTGTCTTTGAATGTGTGCGGTATCAAATCCAAATTAAAAGCACCAGATCTAGAGGAATTGTGTGCAAATTATGATGTATTGTGCTTTTGTGAATCAAAATTGGATCAGTATGATGTCATTGAATTTGAAAATTTTAAGGCATTGCCTCCTATGAATCGTTCAAATGCAAAATGTACATCTGGGGGGATTATTGTTTTTGTGAGGGAAAATATATATGAAAATGTTAAAGTGCTGCATAGTTCATGTGAAAATGTATTATGGTTTGTTGTAAATGATGTGTTCAGCAAGAATGTACTTTTCGGTTCTGTGTATATTCCACCAGAAAGTAGTAACTATAGTAAAATTGACATTTTCGATGTAATAGAAGCCGATTTAATCCGCCATACTGTTGAGAAAGACTACAACGTTTGCCTGCTGGGAGATTTCAATGCTCGTACGGGCATTAAGTCTGACTTTACTCTACTAGACAGTTACGTGTGTAATTCTGTCCAGTTAGATGACATTGTTGATGTTGTAAACTTGGAAAATTTTGATGTAAAAACTTCTCGCTATAACTATGACAAAAATGTTAATAATTATGGTAACAGACTATTACAATTATGTAAAAATTTTGAAATTCTTATTGCAAATGGTAGATTAGGTACAGATAAGGAAAAAGGAGCCTCGACATGTAAAAATTGTTCTACTGTTGATTATTGTGTTTTATCACCTGATTTGTTTTCTTTTGTTTCTGACTTTCATATTTTACCTTTTGATCAAATGATCAGTGATGTGCATAATGCTTTACACATTGAACTGTTATGTAATTCAATTGTTACATGTGACATTGAAAATATTGATGAAAACAATATTGTCAAACCTAAATGGGATAATAATAACTGTCAACTGTTTAATGATGCTTTAAATGCTGATAGTATCAATGACTTGTATGAGCGACTTGATTCACTTGATAGTACATCTGTTACCAAAGTTATGATTAATGACCTTGTCGTTGAATGTAATGATATTATTATTCATGCTGCTACTGATAGTAATATGTTAAAAGAAATAAATGTTTCTGAGAAAAAATGTAGAAAAAAACCTAAGTGTAAGGTTAATAAACCATGGTTTAAGGCAGATTGTAAAAGAAAAAGGAGTGATTATCACAAAGCCAAATGTTATAATTGGCGTGTCAAAACTGATGATAGTATGAATAACTTAGTCAGATGTAGTAAAAATTATAAAAAGGTATTGAATTGTCAATATAATGAGTATAGACGAAACTTTGTCAAGAAACTCCGAAATCTTAGTCGGAATGATCCAAAGTCTTACTGGACATTGTTAAATAGGTCAGGAAATTGTAATGGTAAAAATAAGGTACTTGAAAAAGTGTCGAATGAATGTTTTTTTGAGCATTTTAAGAAGTTAAGCAATACACAAGAGGACAATGATTGTGATTTTGTAGATGTTGATAAAAATACTGTTACTAATCTGAATAATAATGTAAATGCTGTTATCACTGAACAAGAGGTTGTAAATGCAATTAAGAGTTTGAAAAATAACAAATCATGTGGTACAGATTTAATTTTGAATGAGTTTTTAAAGCATTCAAGTCATAAAATGCTTCCTATATTTGTAAAGCTGTTTAATATTATTTTTGAAGCTGGTATTGTGCCAGACTTATGGTCGGTTGGGGTTATATGTCCAATTTATAAAAACAAAGGTGATGTCACTAACCCTGATAATTACAGGGGGATTACAATACTTAGTTGTTATGGTAAACTTTTTACTGCTGTACTAAATAACAGACTTAATGTTTATCTTGAAAATATGAATGTTCTCTGTGAAGAACAGGCAGGTTTTAGAAAGAATTATGGAACTTATGATCATATATTCAATCTTAAATGTTTAATAGATTTGTACTTACACAAGAATAAACCACTATATTGTGCCTTTATTGATTATCGTAAGGCTTTTGACTCCATTAATAGAACAGCTTTATGGAATAAGTTACTGCAAAACTGTATTGATGGTAAAATGTTTAATATTATACATGCTATGTATGACAATGCTAAATCTTGTGTACGACAGGGTAGTCAAATGTCAGATTATTTTCAAAGTAATGTTGGTGTTAGACAGGGAGAAAACCTGTCTCCTGTACTTTTTTCGCTGTTTCTTAAAAGATTTAGTCCAGTTTGTATCTAATGCATATGATGGGTTGTCAGATGTTTGTAATGCTGTTCATACTGCTCTTGATACTGATGAAATTTCTGTCTATTTAAGATTGTATCTATTATTATATGCTGATGACACTGTTATACTTGCTGAATCTAAGGCTGAGTTACAAGGTGCACTTAATTCCATGTATTTATATTGTAAGACATGGAAACTTGAAATTAATGCTACAAAAACAAAAGTTGTTGTATTTAGAAAACGTAAATCCCCTGATAAACCTGTATTTACACTGAATGGGGAGGTTTTGAATATTGTTGATGAATTTGCTTATTTAGGTATTATATTTATGTATAATGGTTCCTTTAAAAATAACCAGAATAAACTGTTAGAACAAGGTAGAAAAGCCATGTACAGTATGTTACGAAAATGTAGAAGTCTAGGATTACCTATTGATTTGCAATTACAAATGTTTGACACAATGGTAGCACCTATATTGTTATATGGGTGTGAAGTTTGGGGTTTTAGTAACAATAATATTGTTGAATCTTTATTCTTACAGTTTTATAAGATTATTTTAAATGTTAAGAAGTCAACTCCAAATTGTATAATATATGGAGAACTAGGGAGATATCCTATTGATGTATTTATTAAAAGTAGGATGATTGGTCTATGGAAAAGATTCATGTGCAGTAAGCAAGATAAGATTTCATCTATTTTGTATAAATTGTTATACACCATGCATAACAGAAATGTGTACCATTCAGAATGGATACGTTGTGTTGAAAATACTCTAAATGAATGTGGTTGTTCTGAATATTGGTTAACTCAAAATGTGTCTAAATCTGTCAACCTAGCTAAGATTGTAAAGCAAAGGTTATGTGACCAATTTAAACAAAAATGGTGTGCTACTGTGTATGAATCACCTAAATGTCTCAATTATAGAATTTTTAAAAGAAACCATTGTTTTGAAAAATATTTAATAGAACTTCCTACAGATTTAAGGAAATCTTTATGTAATTTTAGATGTGTTAATAATAAACTGCCAGTTGAAAAGGGCAGGTTTTGGGGAATAGCAAGAGATGATAGAATTTGTGATATTTGTGACTGTAACTCATTAGGTGACGAATTTCATTATTTATTCCAATGTTCTTATTTCAAAAACGAGAGGAAAATGTTATTGCCAAAAGAATTCACTACAAATCCAAATGTTGATAAATTTCATGCTTTATTTAACTCAGACAATTATAATGTTATTTTCAAAGCTGCAAAATTTTGTAAAATCATACTTTCTTTAGTAAAATGATTGAATTTACTGTATATTCATACATTTATTCAAATATGATGTTTATATTTATATAATATGTCCGCCTTCCATATATTTGGAAATACCTATCATGTATATATATGTTAACTTGTTCATTGAATCAACCTATTTTGTTATATTGTATTAATTTATGTTCAATTGTATTTGTTCACATACCCTGGTTAAGGGTCTTGACAAATAAAAACTTGAAACTGAAACTTGAAACTTGACCCGGTCGGGGATATAGCATTAGACAATACTCTCAATGAGAAAACATGTTTGTATTATCAAATACTAATCTCCGTAGTTGAGATGACTATGTAATATAAAAGACATTTCTGTCAAAGGAGATGGAGAGAGGTCAATATCGGCATGTTCTTTCAATGTAAATTCGTTTTTCCTTTCGACTTAAATGTGGTCCCCACGATATAGTCAGTTGAACTAAACGTTGCAAAATACCACAAGAAATCAAATCAATATTTTTGTTCAAGTTCAAAGAGGACAAATATACCTAAGGAGAAAATAAAAAAAAGTAATCCAATGGACAGACAAACCCAGAAGACAAGTTAACAACTACAATCACAACAAATAAACTCAGAAAACTAAAAGACAATGAACAAAACGAACTAATATAAAAACCAGGCGTGAACCCAGGTGCTCCAGAATTGTAAGCAGTTCCTGCTCCGTATTCGGCATCCGTCGTCAGAAATTCAACAAAGTCAATCCGATGGAAGTCACAAATCGGCGGAGTCAAATGAAATGTTACGACAGTGGGAACAGGCCAAAGCGTGAACTTCAAACATATTTTTAGACATTTACTAGTTTTTAATTCTAGGGAATATACTTTTACAAATAACGTTTTGTGTCATAATCCCATTTCTTTTTTATTGTTTGTTTGTTTAGTTGGGGTTTAACGCCGTTTTCAGCACATTTGGCTATTTCGCGGCGGCCAGTTTTTATTGGTGGAGGAAGCCGGAGTACCCGAGAGAACCACCGACCTTCGGTAGGAAAATTGGCAATCCTTGTCAATTAAGATCGGAGTCGAACACACCTCGCCACAGGTGAGATTCGAACTCACAACCCCAGCGTTGACAGGCTAGTGACCATTAGTAGTCATGACGAACTACCTAGACCACTCGGCCACCGAGGTCCCCCATTTCTTTTTTACAAACAAGCAATATTTCATTGAATAGAAAATATCATTTAGATTAATGAGAAATAAAACGGATACAAAGAATCTCTGATTAAAGCCGCATGTAGCTGGTAGGGAAGTAGTTTGCAATTGAAAATTGAGACCTACATTTACACATTATATTTGAAAAAGAAAATATTAAAAAAAATGAAAAACATAAACCAGGGAATACAAATAACATATATATGGATATTGACAGTTTTTCAGTCAAGTATCGGCAAAGCCGCCGAGGAATTATTTTGTATTCAAAATTGATAACAAAGAATTTTGATTATACACTGTACTTACGTCTACCAATATTGATCCAAATGAGCTGTGATATTAGTGACTAGATATTTGGCTACTTTATGAAAAGTTACATATCAAATTCTTTTTCACGCTTAGGTATTGGCCATTAACATATTGCATAAACATTTGTTTATTTTTTTACATTCAAGGTCAAAATTACGGACGAGTTTTTCGCTTTTTGTTTGTCCATATATTATACATATAAGAAGTTACAGAACTATCTCTGATTACAAAAACAATAGTTTAAAGTTTTTTTTTAGAACTTTTTAATAAAATCTATGATATTGCTTTGATATATATAGCTACATGTTGAAAAGTTAAAGATCGAGTTTAAAATAACTAAGTGTTCGGTAGTCTTTTCACATTTTGAAATCAAATATGGTCAGAATGCTTCTGTCGTTATATATTTTCCTTTAACAAATGCAACTTTTAAGTCTTTGAACTGTTATACACACCTGATTTACTGAGCGAATGAGATAAATCGACATTAATGCATTCGTAATCTGAAGGGAGATCACTCTTACCTACAAATTTATAAATTTGAAAAATGTGGTTATTCCCCTTCGGAGGGTATTCAGTTAAATAGATTGATCAAGAACATTTCTGTCAGTGATTTTGACTGAAAAAAATTGTAATTGAGGAACAGGGTGTAAATATTGTCAAAAATGTGAAAAATATAGAATCCGTTTATTTTATACCCACTTAATGACATTATGAGGACATGTACCATTTTTCGGTATCACCGTTTATGTTTTTGTGTTTTAAATAGAACTAAACAACATTGCAAAGAATACATATAACAGTTTTCATTAAAAACAATGAAAAATTCCAGTCAATGAAGAACTATTAAGAGAGTTATTTCTTGGGCTTGAAAGATATTCATTGTATAGGAGGCATTATGATGTACATGGGATCTTAATATTCGATTTAATTGTTATTTTTTTATTATCAAACAATGAAACAAAAATGCACAAATACACATTTTTACAAACTTAAAAAAACGTTGGTTTATATAGAAGATTTATTTTGCGATATGAGACAAAGAAAATGAATATAGCAAGCAAAACGTCTAAGAAGGCCATTCAACATGAATTACCATTTCAATTGATACCACAAAAACGTCAGTTTATTACAACTTTGTTACCAATGGCTAGGAAATGTCCAATATTTTTCAAAAAGAACCGGATGTTAAGTAAAGATTTGGATGTCCAAACAATGTAAGACATTATTTGCAAAAAAATAAAGATTTTTATCATGAATATGACAAATTCTAGAATTATTGTTAGTTTTGCTTTTAATTTGGCGGAAAACACTCTATAATAGCAATTTGTAATATGATTATAGGTAAAGTTAAGATATATCAAAGGGATATTCGAAGGAGGGGGAAATCAAAACAACTGACAAACTCGAAGACAAGACCAAAAGAGTACATGCACTACAATTAAAAACTAAAGCATATAAACATCATGGACCCAACCAAAAAACCGGGGGTAAACTCAGGTGCTCCGCAAGAGCAAGCAGTCTCTGCTTCCATCACGACACCCGCCATACTGCCCATGTCACATCCGGTTTGGGGAAGGGACAACATCAATGGAACAGGTCCATTTGCATTTGGGAAGCGGTTTTTTCATACCTGTCAAACAAGTCACGATGGCGTCCATGAAACTTTAATAAGGATGACTCCAAGAAACTTTTCTGTCAGGAGCCGGGTTTTGTCTAGGATGTCACAAGCTCTGGAATAACGTATGAGTTATGAAATATATACTCCATACGCCAGCGTTTCTGGGATGTTGCCGCTCAAATATGGGAAGTTGACGATTGGAAACTCAAAGTCATCCCGTTTGTATAGTAAAGTTTGTATTCAACCTTCCTCTGGTGTCAATTTCGGGGTGAAGATCAAGATAAGATTTGGCAGTGTCTATTGTATCCTTAATTCCGAGCTCATTGGGATAGATGAGATGTAATAAATTCCCAAATTGTTGAGAGATAAAACATCATCTATGTAGCGGAATCTGAAATTAAAGGTACGGGCTAACTTCTGTTTTTCGTAAGAAGCCCGTCAAGGAAGTCTGCCTCGTATGTGTAAAGGAACATGTCGACCAGGAGTGGCGCACAATTAGTGCGTATTGGAATGCCAATAGTCTGTTGGAAAACACGACCACTAAATTGAACAAATATGTTGTTGATCAAAATTCAATCATCAGGACAATTTCGTCCTCTGTATGTTTTTTTTTTGGTTAGATTTCGAGTGGTTTTTAACAAAGTATGATTTATGTCTACCAATGACAAGGTATTAGTATTTATTGTTGCCTTTTATATTTTGAAACCATCGATGGATATCTCTCAACTTCTCCTTCTACTTCTCTTTTTTCCAGTTTGAAAAATTATTCATGAAAAATTAAACAACAAAAAATGGATAAAATGAAACGTAAACAATGACATACCAATCAACCAATGTGTCAAATAGATTACCTAACGGGTTCAACTGTGTCAAATTGATAAAATGATGTCTGCAAATTAGCACATATTAGTTAATATACATGTATTCTATGTACTAGTAACAGAAGGTTGATCTTAAGCGACCATTTCAGTCTTGTTTAATCTTGACTGTCTTGATTTTTAGTAATTCTGAGATTTCAAACAAAATCAAGATAACAAGACTAAAACAATATATAATGCCTTGCAGTCAATCAAGACTGGTTAAGACCAGTTCATAAAAGTAAAGAATGAAGTATTCAGTGTTTAACAATACCTGTGCTGAAATGATCTAAACTGGTCTTGACCGATCTTGATTGACTGCCAGGCAAGATATCTTGATTTGATATTGTTATCTTTACTTTGTTGAAAAATATAAACATGAAGAAAAACAAGACTAAATAAGAATAAACAAGACCAGAATGGCCCCTTAAGATCAAAATTGGGTTACTAGTGATCGTTATTAGCTTTTACATAAAGTAAACACACGAAACGTTTACTCACAGACTCTTATGAAATAATACAAATTTACCATTATCGTAACTGCAACTTAGAAAGTGACTAGGTGAGCTATTTCAACATAAATACATTTTCCATGATGTCATGCAAAAAACAGTGGAGGTCATCCCCAGGATATAAATACTACTTAAACTATTAAAACAATTAACACAATTAGAGTGTATAAAATATATATAAAGTTTGCATTTTTATATTAATACATATCATCACTTGTAACTGCATGACACAAAGGGTTCAGGATAACGAAAATGTTACGACTAAGCTCTACCTTATCTTAATAGATTTCTTAGTCCTACGTCAGCTGAATCAAACGGTCTGAAGTGTTGCAAATTTCATCCATAAGTAAAAAAAAAACAGGTGTATTAAGACCGGCAAATTAATAAAATTTTATATTAGATATATTGAAACCAAAAGACTTAAATAAAACATTATTTTATAATTGTCTACGAGCTGACAGATTAGAATTTTCCGGTGTATCGACTTTTAATTTGGTATAGTGTATTGATTGTCACATTTTAGTTGTGATCTGGTTCACCAATGTCCATGTTCAGAATTATACGTTTATATGAATGCTTGTCCATTGCATAGATTTTTCCACTAGGGTGATATATATAAACTGAACCTGCTAACCATCTTTTTTATATAATTTTTTACTGACGAGTTTTCAGTCAACGAAATGGCCATACGGTGCATCAAGTTTATTTCAGTACTTTGTGATACATTTTATTACTACCACTGGGTCTATGTCACTGCTGGTGGACTGTAAGTCCCAGAGGGAATTATCAGCCCAGTGGCCTGCAAGATTTTTGTCCTGGCCTGATTCATTACTTGCCTTTAAATTTTCTGTTCAAAATTTGACAAAATTGACAAGAAATTTCTAAGGCTCTTCCTTTGATGGTCCTTTTGATGCAGAGGTAACCCTTAGCTGAGTTTAATTACTGTTTGGTTTAAAGTTTTTGGTTTTTGGTTGTTCTGCTTATTAATTCATCATTATATCTTTAACCGGATTTCCAACATTTTGATCTAGAGCACTGCTGATGAGTTGTCAGTCAACGAAATGGTCATACCGTGCATCAAATTTATTTTGGTATTTTGTGATACATTTTATTGCAGCTGATAAGAATTATATACTTAATATTTTCCACACTTTAACCTAGGTAGACAGAATCAAAAGCTGCATACAGGTGTTTAAATATGACATGTACAGTTTCTGTGTCTCAACTTGCACTTCTTCGTTTTTTCATAATCTTTCCCTTTCATTTATCATTGATATAATTGACATGACTTTTCCCCTGATTGGATAATCTGGGGATGGTACATTCGTTAGTAGTCATATGATGGGTGATGTTAACATTGTAGCAGATGCTTACTCTGCCAACGCAGCCGATCTCTACGATGGCTACGAAAGTTCATTTTTCATGGTATTCTGTGCTGCATGAGTTTGGGGTAGCTTACTGCATCACACACACATATATATCTCTTGTCAATAATGTTGCGTTAACTTGATAACATTGTTTACTTTAATTTCACAAACCTATTGTTGCACTCTCCTGATATTATGTTTTCCGATATATTGGTAACTACTCCTATTATGTAAAATTTTCCAGGCTTACCTTCAGATTCTACCCAGGATGATATAAACTAAAGTCCTGTCAGCAAATTTCTCGTGTCAAAGTCAAAGTTCTATCCCCGGTCTAGTCAAAACAAAAATTAGTATTCGCTGATTCTCGTCCAATCATAGAGTTAGTGCAAAGATTGGTCGGACCCAAGTCAGTATAATGTGCCCGGGTGGTGTGACATATCTTTCTACAGACTGTGACCTAGTAAGCTGACATGCTAAAAACACGTTTCGGCATGTCGGTCTGTTACAATCCTGGATTTATATTCTTCTTGTTCCCGTCCAGATATGCATGTAATATTGTCACTGGATGTTACTTTATAGTCTTATTACGGAGGTTACATAACACCTATTCTATAATTGTTTCAGTGGTTAATGTTTTTGTTTTTTTACTAAAGGTTGAAGGTAGCATGTAGAGCATTTATTTTAATTTAAGTGAAATAAAATTTACCTTATTAGTAATTTAATATAATTTGGATGAATTTGTCTATCTATCTTGAGTTAAGGGTGGAAATTCAATGAGCAATAGGTGTTCAAGTTATGATTCTTTAAAAAAACATAATTCAATAAGTATTAATGCATTAGATCACAATACAGCAGTATGCACTAGAGGAAAAGTTCTTACAGAATTGTACATGGTTTAGTAGCCTTTTTACATATGGTGTAACCCGATTAAAAAGCTCTCCTTCCCTTTCAATTTCTTAGTGTACTCTTTTCTGAGCAGCTTGAACGGAAAGTCCTTCGTCTCCTAATATATATTCTGCTACTCGTTTGTTGAATACTTCATCGGTATCTGTGAGTAAATCTGAACTGTAAAATAATTCCATCCTTTCCCTTGCTTTTATTTCATTAATAATTTGAAAAAGATTATAGATATCCTGTTCTTTCTCTTCTTTACCACAATGTACGTTTTCGACAGCAATTATACGTTCTTTGGAGAATTGTAAAAATTTCTTGAAATACGATGGCAGAGTTTCGACGAATGACTCCAGTGTTTGACCCCGTAAATCAGCCTTCCGCGTAAAAACCATTATGACATAATTAAATATTTCATCCCCAAATAAAGTTAGTAATTGTTCAGTTACCTTGAAATATTCATCAGTTAGAACGCCCAAAGGCATGACATACAGTATAACGTGTGGACCAGGTAAAATCATGCCGACACTTTTAGTTATTTCGCGTAACACCTTTTCTTCTCCTACGTTTGGCTTGTTGTCAAGAAAACCCGGGGTATCCACAACTACAAGATCAACCTCTCTTTGTTTACCCGGAGGTCCCATCTTACGGGAGATTTGACCCTCTTTTGTAGCAAACTCAGTGACAGAAACAGCTGAACACCTAACTGCAAATCTTTCACTATTCAAAATTGCGTTGCCAAGTTGACTTTTTCCAGATCCTGTTTTACCGACTAATATCACTCTAGTTTCCTGCAATATAGTTCAAACAAAGGGTTTATTTAACGATACTTGTACATTGTAACAAAGGATACATTGAATTGTTAGAAAGGTAACTTAACTTAAACTTAAGATAATCAAGATCTTCATAACATTGTAAGTAAATTTCATTAACTCACATCTTGGAATTTAATCGTTTGAAACTGTTTTTCCCGAAGTTATGTAAAATAATATCGGACAGGTAATAAATTTGAATTTTTGAAATCTGGACGTGAAACTTTCCATATGCCGCGTCTTCTCCGAATGCATCAATTGCAGAATTGTACTTGAATTTTCAACATCATACAATGAAAAGGACTATGCAGCCAATATTCATCAGAATAACATATTAATGTCGCCAAATGTACATATATGAACATTTCACATGAATAACTGAATGTGTCAAAAATTTGTTCTTTAAAAAAATATTGAATATCAAAACCTTTTATCGTGTCTTTTGTTGACTAGTATATTACTGACTTTGAAATTTCAGTTGAGAAATGTTAGATTCTATCAAAAGTAGAAACAACTTCCTTTTGAACATGCGAACTGGATTTTAACTGGTAAATTGTTGAAGTATTTGTTATATGATCGCGAATTAATTAATTTCTCTGGTAAATTGAATCTCAAACTGTTACATAAAGTACATGTACAGTGTTTCCTGTTTTATCGTTAGCTTTTGACTTTCCATTTATGGGTTGTACCTAATACGAGAACGAAAACTAGAAAGCTAGTACGCTTGAAATAATTGTAGAAGAGCGTGTGCTAGTCCTGATATTATGACTGATTCTCCAATTCTTATTATTTGGAAAAATTGCAAATTTTATCAACCGTAACTTTCAATATTCGTAAACTTACTTATTGAGTGAACTACTTATTTTTATTTGAAAGAGATTGAATAAAACTTCCTTTGTCATAAATCTGATTTAATAATTTCCTTCGCAGAACAACGCGTTATAGCTGCAAGACTAATGGTTACACCATTAAGGGACGCTTACACTTTGATTATTGAGGTACTACTGACAATACTTTTACCTGAATTTCGGGTAGACCACTTAAAACTACGAGGTGCCTTTCTATAAAAGTCAGATACCAAATTTAGTCTGAAATAAAAGACCCTTTTGAACTACTAGACATTAATTTATTTGGTTAAGCAAAACACTATGAAAATTCTTTGAAAATTGGAGTATAACACGTCTCATTATTTTCTCTTTTATCAAAGTAGTATGCTTTCTGAGGTTCTTTAAGTCGATATGAATGCTAAAGGGAACGTTAAATAATCTGTTTATGTGACATACTTAAAAATCGGTTTTAGATCGTAAATCTCAAAATTCATAGTTTTGTCCACAATTTCACTATTTAGTTGTCTATTTGTATGCTTACCTTTGTTGCAGCTTGAGCCACATTCATCTGTGATGTCGCCATCTGCAACGTTATGCTGATTCTTTATATCTTGAACTGATTACTGTAACAAAATGTCTTTACACGCACAATTGGTCATTTCGATAATTTCTTTTAAAATTCATCTCTGGAAACATCGGCTTCCAAAAATACACCATAGTCTACATATACAATACAACTGAATCAGCAACTGACGAAGCTTGTCGTCTAAGGTAATAGCTAACATCTTTTTCATAAGTTCCTACCTGCGTCACTGGCGTAAGTTACTTGCAGATGAATGTATTCTAGAACACGAGTCGATCACAACGACTTTCTAATCAGATAACCATCAATTTGCAAGAAGCTACGTTTCCAATGATACCTTAATACAGCGCAATTATAGTCGCAAACTACTATTTACTTTTATGCAATGGCAGATTGTTACAGATCTAGAACATTGTCTGTTTAATAGTCAACTTCCGACCTCCACGTCTGCCTACTTATCATAAAAAATTCCGATTGTATGATGTGTGCTCATTATGTTCCCCAAATATTGTTCGTAAAATCATTTAGTCAGATGATAACTTGTATCTTTATTGAAACCAGAGTTTACTAATCCTGATATTATTTTCGATTGTGTGTATTATACTCCCCGAAAATTGATCGGGGAGGGCATTTAGTTAGATGATTACTTTTATGTTTTATTGGAACCCGAGTTTGGTAAAATATTCCTCGGCGAAATATGAGAACCCTATTGATTTTGGGTTCATTACGACAAAGTTCAATATCACTGATAAAAGAAAATGTTTTTCCCTGTCTGTCCCTCAGAAATAAGTCATTCCCGGGTGAAGAATGGTAATTTATTGAAATAAAAGTTGGCAAAGTATAATTATTGGAGGGAGTATAAATCCTATTAATTTCTTGATCATTAGGTCAAAATTAATTATACTCCAAAACAAGTTATTTCCAGGTGATATCTTAAGAAATATTGATACCAAGTGGGCAGTTTTCTCCTAATGGTTCATATAAAACCATTAATTAATTGTAATATACATCTATATTCTTCTTTTTCATCAGATAGATTAAATTATTTTCTTAAGCCCTCAAGATAATCGTGTACCTTTGAAATGTTCATTTAGACTGAAAGTAGTTGAGATTCCTACCCCTTAACATTATATATTTTTCTATATTATCATGAGAACAAATATACCTAAGAGCAAACAAACAAAACGCAATCCATTAGACAGACAAACTCGTAGAGACAAATGAATAACCAAAAGCACAACAAATGAACACTTAAAACTAAAAAAAACAATGAAAAACACGAACTCCTATAAAAACCAGGAGTGCGCTTAGGTGCTCCGGAAGGGTAAGCAGTTTCTGCTCCGTATTCGGCACCCGTCGTGAAGTACAACAAAGTCAATCCGTTCGTAGTCACAAATCGGTGGATGTACATGAAATGTAACGACGGTAGGAACAGATTCAAAATAATCTTAGATATTGGAATACTGTAACGGTCAATCAATTCATGATGACGTCCGTAACATTCCCCGAGTGAGAAATTATCCCTGATAAAATCCTGGTTAAGCAGCTTTTGTGACAGCAGTAATCCTCTTTGTCGAAAGTCATGATAACTCATGCATGCCCTTAGTTATCGAAAAAGCTGGAAACTTAGACCTCATGTGCAGGCGTTGCTGGTATATTGCTACTGAAGAAGGGAAAGTCAACAATAAGAAAGTTTGTCATCACGTTTGTGATAAAATTTTGTCTTCAAATGTCCATCATTATCTATTTTAAGAAACAAGTACAAATATAAAGCGTAACTCTATGTATCTGTAGTATCATTAATTTTTCAAGCTCACTGTGGTAGATGAGATGTAGAAAGACTTGAAAGTTGTCGTTTCTGAACGACAGCATGTCATCTATATAACAAAAAGTGAAATTAAAGGATTAGGCTAGTTTCCTTTTGTTTTCAAAGAACGAAGTCCGCTTTCTACGAGTACAGAAACAGATCGACGGGGAGATGATCCCAGTTGGTTTCCATTGGAACCTGATTGTTCAACAAATGTGCTGTATATGTGAAAATTTAACATGCTTGCAATTTTATCTTCAGAATATATTATTTGTCAGAATCAGAGTGAGTCTTCACGAAATAAGAATTTTCTCTGCCTGAAACTAGAATTTATACCTGCGTGTGGCATTATTCTTGAAAAACAAATTGATGAACTAATAGTTTCATTCGACATTGAGAATGTCGTATGGTAGTGTAGAGTGTAGGGAAGTCAACTGTTGTATGCTGTTGCATGTATCCAAAGACTTTGATTTAAGATATTGTAGTATTTTTGTAGAGTTTTTAAGAATCCCCATCTGATTGACACCACTAGTGAAATATGAAGTGTCACAGTAATTCGTAAGGACCTCTTCAATAAGAATGTTACAATCTTCGAAAAAGGTTTATAGCAATTATCTGACTCAGCCATGTTTAAATGGATTCTCATGTAACTTAGTAATGCAATAAAGAGCAGGAAGGTCGATTTCTTCACCTTTTGTTGAAATGCCAAATGAATGAAGACGGGTCTTGTGGTTATCAAGGACTGCCTGCTTAGTCAGTGTGTTCGATGTATAAATTGGGTTACCCGCAGTGTTATATATTGCCAATTCGTTTCTAAGACACTCAAAATAATAGTTCTTGCAGACACAAAACTATCTGTCATGGAGGCGAGTCAAGTTGTCAACAACCTTAAGATCTTTAAGATGGATGTAGCTTTAATGCTGATAGAGCCTTGGGTTTTTTTATTCGGACATGTATCATTGAGCTTATAGCCTTCACCCACTCTAAAAGTGTATCAGCAGGTTCCTGTTCCTCTGAAGTCTATTTTCTGGCGCAGTCCCCAACAGAATCCATCAGCAATTTGAAATTATTTTTCTAATTAATTGGCTATCAATTATTTGGGACCTTTAGCTAGCATATTGTTTAGCTTTTTATTATTAACTAGATTAAGATTTCTAGTGATAACATAACACACAGGACTATAATTGAATGGAGATGTCGAACAGGAGCAGTCAGGGGGTTTAGACATCAGGTCATCGGATTTAAGGTCCCACAATGGAGGCGAACTAGTTGAATAATCTATGAGAAACAAAATCCGATACCAAAGCAGCGAATTTGTATTCAGCTGAATTGAAATTCTTGATTTGCTGCACTATTGCTTTATTTGTGGAGTGAGCTAAGTTTACACAGGAAGAGAATACATGATGTTTGTGATAATGACAAGAAATGAATTATATTACACCCCTTCCATTTCACAAATTAAGATAATCCCACCTCTCAATTTTATAAAAGTTTAAATTGTCTCAGAATGTTGAGACGGGCACTATTGAAATTGAAATTTGTGTAAGATTATATATTTTGTTCATCATATCGAGATACTTTGTAAGCCTCTAGGGATTATTCACCTGAAAATGGCTTATTTACAAGTACACATTAGAGGAGTAATACGCAAAGTACCAACACAAATTTCCTCTTCCATTTCATCCTTCTTTGCCGGAAAGGGGGCGTATAACTTTTTGTTTTTGTTTTTATGATATATAATGTATGTCCTTTCTGTTTTTGGCTGAATTCTTTCATTTCGTTGTCACTGTTGTCACCTGTCGTAGTATTTTTCTACTTCCAGTTTCGTAATTTTGGTTTTGTGTTCGTTTTGAAAATTTGCAGATTATATCAACTTAACTTTTTGTTGATTGAATATAAGTAAATGAAACAAGCAATTTTGTATAAGACCTGTTGCTATGTAATAAATATAAGATTATAATCAAAATAATGAATAACTAATTTTGTAGATTTTATTTCAGAATGAAATCGGAACATATTGTGTAAAATTAGTATAATTTATTGATGATGCGCTCATATTATATATTGATTCTCTGGGGCGTTAGATTTTAGACAAAGAGAAAATAAATGCGATGGCTTACTCCATTCAACGTGAAACTTTAATGCGATCGACGCGAATGTTTTTTCGCACAAATAGAACTAAACTGTTAGTATTTCCGCATGTAAACTCTGGCTTCAGGTTGAAACATTTTCTGCCAAATCAATGTTTCTGTCGCAATTTATTTGAAGAAAACATTGTTAACAGAGATAAATATGTTCATCACCATGTAAATAGTTTGTCCTTACAACTATTCAGCAATTAGAACCAAATTTTGGTGAATTGGTTTTAGGTGTCACCTTTGAAAATTATGTCCATAATTCTAGACTTCATAGAAATGTGACCGCCATTAGTATGTCAAAAAATAGTTTTAATCTTCTTATTCTAATAAACATTCATTTTAAATTAAACTAAGGTGGAATGGTTTTAAGTCCCTTAATTAATCACCATCACTAAAAATAAAATAATCACCTAAAACATTAAAAAATCGTCTCCTCTGAAAGTAGGCTAGATTTTTGTGGAATTGTCTCAAAATTGTATGCATTGGTTTGAGTTTGAACAAATATGACCATAATAGCATGAACCATTTACAAAAATAGAAAAAAAAATATATTTCAATTGCTTATCAAGACCTAAATGTAGTCCGGTATTCATCTAACATCAAACTGATTATTTAAGGATTCGCTGGAACCTTGAGACGTCATAGCTCATTCAATGTACAAAAAGTGGGATATATTATAACAATATGTATCAAATTTTAATTTGAATTTCTGTCTTGAATGTTTCACTATTGTTTGAATAATTTTCCCGAAAATTATTTTCGCCGACTTGAGATTGTCGCTTTTTGTCAAGGCAAGATGAAAGGATACTACAACGTGACAGTTGTTTATATTGAACTTTGTAAACGTTTAATATATGTCATAAAAAAAAACAGATTCTGGATAAAATTAGATGGCCGCAGATGTTGACGTATATGCAAATTAAGCTGTTGTGTTAAGTGTTGATTGTTTTTATCAGAGGCAGAGTTCGAGTAGAGAAACTATATAGAATGGTAATAATAACATTATAGATGACATGAATCTGAATTGTTTACAATATTGCCCTCAATCAACCTCAATCGTGAATGTATTAACCGATATAGGGACCCAACATCATGTAATTTTAAACAATGGTGACATTAATTTATCTCAGAATATATCACTTTTACAGTACCAGAGTTCAACGTGCAAGATTTAGGAAAACGTTCCGCAACCATATTATAATCATTTCATAATATCAACATTTATCCAGCAGTAAACACTAGGGGGTCTTCTAGAATTCGTTCACAGGTAAATTGTTAAATGCAGGTCCTTTAATTAAACCCTAAGGATAAAGCCATACTTATTTTCGAATTGAAAAATACGTACTATTTAACGCCACCTGTGAGACTTTACTAAATTGTGAATATTTTTTTCGATGTTGTTTAATGTGGTTTACCGACGTTGGGACACAGATTAACTTGTGACATAATCGTTATAATTTTGTGAATATCGGCCTGTTTCCACCATCTAATGCACATGGTAGCATGCTGTGGTACAATCCTGCTTATTTGTAGGATAGATTGTGTAGTTCGTGACGTCACCACCTACATTTTTGTCGTCAATATGGCCGACTTTTTAGTACTTCATTTCATAAAACAATTTGTTAAAATACAAATTTATTTCTATGGCATCTACGTTTCACAGCTTATCCAATTTTCAAGGGCATGCGTGAGTTACCCTGGATTTCGACAGATAATTGCAATATTCATCATAATATCAACATTTATTCAGCAGTAAACACTAGGGGGTCTTCTAGAATTCGTTCACAGGTAAATTGTTAAATGCAGGTCCTTTAATTAAACCCTAAGGATAAAGCCATACTTATTTTCGAATTGAAAAATACGTACTATTTAACGCCACCTGTGTGACTTTACTAAATTGTGAATATTTTTTTCGATGTTGTGAACTGGGGTACAATTATTATAATTCTTCATTTTTTCCAATAAAACTTTATCTTCACATATGAATATATTTGGTTAATGTGGTTTACCGACGTTGCGATTAATAACCGACACGGATTAACTTGTGACATAATCGTTATAATCGGCCTGTTTCCACCATATAATGCCCATATGTAAACGGTAGCATGCTGTAGGAAAATCCTGCTTATTTTAAGGATAGATTGTATAGGTTGTGACGTCACCACCTACATTTTTGTCGTCAAGATGGCCGACTTTTTAGTACTTCATTTCATAAAACAATTTGTTAAAATACAAATTTATTTCTATGGCATCTACGTTTCACAGCTTATCCAATTTTCAAGGGCATGCGTAAGTTACCCTGGCTTTCGACAAAGAGGATTACGGCTGTCACAAAAGCTTCTTAACCAGTGTTTTATCAGGGATAAGTTGATGTCATCACTTAGGATATTTTACGGTCGTCATCAAGAATTGATTGACCATTACAGTGTTCCAATAATTAAGATGATGTTGTACCTATTCCCACTGTCGTAACATTTCATGTGGCTCCACAGATTTGTGACTTCCACCAGATTGACTTTTTTGAACTTCATGACGTATACGGAGCAGGAACTGCACCTGGGTTGACTCATGGTTTTTATAGGAGTTCGAGTATTTGTAGTGCTTATGATTGTTCATTTGTCTTTCCGGGTTTGTCTGTCCAATGGATTACGTTTTTTATTGCTCCTAAGGTATATTTGTCCTTTTGATTACTGTAAATATCGGAATGACGTTTTGTACTGATATATATATAAGTATATTGGCAGTATGTTAATTTAGGAGCATATTTGTCCTATCTCTTTAATACCCAATCGAGATGTCATAGTTATGCTTGACACGGAACTTATAAATCTCTCTATAAAGAGATGATTATATTTGTAAATTAAGAGAGTTAACGAATGATTCGGATGATACATTCACATGCTATAGATAGGTAGAACGAAGTGGAAAGAAGGATGTCCATTGTATACACGGACAACTACAAATAAATCTTCGTCTAATGACAAATATGCGAAAGATTGTTATTTTTTTACAAATATGTTTGTACGGCGATACCTCTTGTATTGAAGAGTCATTTTGGAAAGACGATAGTAGGAGACCGGTTAATGCTATGAAGCATTCGATGCACGCTAACCGTACATTTGTGTAAATGAGGGTTATGGTTCAAACTTTGCTTTACAGGGTTGAAAACCTTGAGCACAGAAATGAAGAGAGATGAAGAAACAAAATGATAACATGAAAACAGAAAGAAACGAGTTAGAAGAAACTTTAAATAAACCAGATATCATAGGTTGTAGAAAAATTAAACAATATGATTCGGTGATTAAATTGTTCGTGGAGGAATTCGACTACATTGCAAATGTAGAGAAAATAAAAACGGTTGACATCGAATTGTGTGGTCTCAGTAAATTATAATCTAAAATGCAGAAAAAAGTAATTTATTTAAAGGCTAGTTCTCTACGGTCATATGCAACAACAGCTAACCCTCAAGCCACACCAAATATAAACTGTAATAAGTAAATAAAGGCGATCCACGACGATTGATAATACATGTATATTTATGTTCTTCTGAAAATATGAAAGCAAACGGTGTTTAAATATCCGATCACAGATCCCCACGTAAGAATGATTTAATAGTGCACGAGGAATATAAAATGTAGGTCAGAATTCAATGGTCGACAGAAAAAAACGCAAATTTCTGTTGAGATTTTCTTCGAAGGATTGTTAGACGAAGAAGCGCACACTTTTACATATCTTGAATCAATGCTAAGTCTACTCGATCGGTAATCAATGCCTATCTTAAAAATCAAAACATACATATTACATTTTTTAGACACATTTCAAGAAAGTAGAAAACGGATTGAAACATGTCTTCCCTTGCTCATTGTCGCTCTCCGCTGCTCACTGATGCTATTCTCTTGCTCCATGCTGCTCTTCGCTGCTCAGCACCATGCTCTCGTGCTAATTTGGGTTTTTTGCTACTGCTTCTTGTCACTGTTCGTTGCTGCTGCTACTTTTCTCTTGCTCCGTGTTGGTCGTCACTACTCATCGCTGCTCAGCACCATGCAGACAAAAACATCTTTAAGTGAATTCCCCATAGGGTCCTATGTTAAATTATGTTCGGCTCTGGCGGCCATTTGGGTGACGGGCTGGATTATCGGATATAATTGTGAAAGAGGACCACCTAAGGACCATTGCTGCCGTGTCAAGTTGCGTTCCATTTGGCCAGGCGGTTTCAGAGAAAAAGATTTCTTTAAACAGACAATAGGAAACAAAAATTGTCCATGTCAACCATGCTTGTCGTCCAATCATGATGAAAAAAAGTTGATTTAAAAGACTTTCCATAGATGCTTCCTGTCAAGTTTGGCTCACAGTTTTGGCCAAACAGTTCCAGGGGAAAACTTTTTTTAATCACCCATGAAAAACAAGAATTGCCGATGACGGTCATACTTGTTGTCCGATTGGGACGAAATGATGAAATTTATGAAGGACCTCCCATATATGCTTCCTGTCAAGTTTCGTTACAATTTTCCAAGCGATTCTGAGGAGAATTTTTTATATATATATATCAATTTTTTTCAACCTCGAAACCAACGGTTTATTCCTTTCAATCCATCTTTTTCATCATTAGCTGGTGGGTCTGAGAATATCTGTCTTGCACTTTTAATGGAGTTTGATTCTTTTTCTTGACCCCTTCGGCTTTAACATTTACTCTTACAAAATGGTAAAATTTGATAAAGTTGGTACTTTATCTTTCTGAACATGCTAATTTATGGAAAGAAATATATGTAGATGACAAACATGACAAAATATATACCGACTTTTCTAAAAATCAAATGCAAGGCTATCTTTAAAAAATCGAATCAATATATACAAATCTTCTTTATTTACGTTAAAATTGAACAATTATTGGTCAAATTTCATGAACATAGCTCCCTGTTATTTCCTTTTATAATTGCAAATTATACATTGGATCGATATTGTCAACGTCGCGATATCAACATCGGTGAATTGAAATAATGTTAAAAATATAAGAGCAATATCGTTACAAAATTGTCAACATCAAGATATCGTTTATGCAGACATGAATGGAAATAATGTAGACAACATCGGAGCAATACTGTAACAAAACGGTCAACATCACGATATCGTTTATGCAGACGAAGTGGACACAAGTTGTAGCGGTGTAGACACTAACCGAACAATATTTCCAAAATTGTGATATCATAAACGTCGACCATGTAGACATGAGTAGAAGCGATGTAGACAATTTCGGTACAATATAGTAACAATATTGTCAACACAGAGATATCGCCAATGTCGGTAATGAATACATGAGTTTAAGCGATGTTGGCAATTGCGGAACAATATTGTAACGATATTGTTAACATCGAGATATTGTTAATTAATGTCGGCTATGTATATATGAGTATAAGCGATGTAGACAATTGCGGTACAATATTGTAACAGTGTTGTCAACGTCACGTCAGGTCAATTTCGGCAATGTATAGGTTGCTTATTTACTACTTCTAACGGTTGAACTGTTAAATATTTAATATAGTGAGTGTGCTTCTAAAGGTGTTGATAAATGATACTTTACGTTTATGGGGTCTTCTAAAACGATAAAGGTGTTCTTGCGATGCGTCTAGATAAATTACGTCCGGTTTTACCTACGTACCGAATAAATATATTTGCGGCTTTCTTCATTGTCCAGGTCACATCACGTCATGCCGAACTAAAATATATGTGTGTTTCTGGTTGCATGCCCAAAATGACAGGTAGGTAGGAAAAACCTTTTATCTTGTATCTTTAAATTAACTATCTATACAGATAAAGTACATCTAAATATATTCAGCTGACTGATAGCA
Source organism: Mytilisepta virgata (assembly GCA_028015205.1). Taxonomy (NCBI): domain Eukaryota; kingdom Metazoa; phylum Mollusca; class Bivalvia; order Mytilida; family Mytilidae; genus Mytilisepta; species Mytilisepta virgata. Next base: position 66,695 of record JAPWFG010000032.1, read on the forward strand.
CCCTGTCAATAAATATTAGGTTTTGTATACATACCTGCCAACATTTAAAAATGCCCATGGGAGTTGTATGTGCGAGATGGTTCTCATAATCTTACAAGCCCTTAAAGGGGCCTTCAGATTTATATTAATGTTTTTTTTCTTCTTCATAATTTTACAAACCTATAGCCATGCTTAATTGATTACTTTGTTTTAAATTGTGGACAAGGACAGCTCTTTCAAATTTCCATTTGGGAGCTTTCATATGGGAAATTCCCAGCTCATGATTTTACTAGCTTGGAAATCTATACAAGATATTAAAGAGCGTGTCAGAGGAAGACAATTTGATTTAGATTAGCAAATATAAAAATTTTAGCAACACTATTTTACAAATTATTCGGAGAAAAAAGAATCAAATAGCCGACTCCTTATAAATGTAGGACCCAAGGAGGAGCATAATCAAAAGAAATAAGTGCTAGGCAGATTCATTAATATATAAACATGAATCCCACACCATATCAGTTTAAAAAGCAATGGAAAGTGTTGTTTTTATGCCCCCGCGACAAAATGTCGGGTGGCATATTAATTTACCCCTGCCCGTCCGTCCGTTTGTTCGTCCGTCCGTCCGGATTAGGATATATTGTTTATCCGGCTATCTCCTCCCAAAGTTTTGGAGATACAAGTTAATATTTTGTAGGATGTTCATATACATAATGAAGGTGTGCATGGCCACAGGATTTTGATTTTTTTCAAATATTCTGAAAATGACAGGTAGTTGAACTTGGTCATTTTTTGGTATTATCTGTATAAAAAGATCATGGTTTGTCCGGCTTTCTTCTTTTACAGTTTTGGAGATACAGCTTTAATATTGTGTAGGATGTTCATATACATAATGTAGGTGTGCATGGCCAAAGGATTTTTATTTCTTTTAAATATTCTGAAATTGATAAGTAGTTGGACTTAGTCATTTTTCGTACTAGCTGCATAAGGAGATAATGGTTTGTCCGGCTATCTCCTTCTACAGTTTTGGAGGTACAACTTTAATATTTTGTAGGATGTTCCTAGACATAATGAAGGTGTGCATGGCAACAGGATTTTGATTATTTCGAAAATATTCTGTCATTTTTGCAAGCTGCTTAAACAGATCATGGTTTGTCAAGCTATCTCCTCCTACAGTTTTGGAGATACAGCTTTAATATTTTGTAGGATGTCTCTTGAAAGTTTAAACCTGTTGGCCAGACATTCAGCCCTGCAAGTGTAGCCTTAAACATAAGAATACATTTTTGTAAAACATATATCATCATGCATAGTGTTGAATTTATAATTTCTTATGGTCTGGCGGGGCATCATTGGTGTCTTACACACAGCGTAACAGTTTCAAGTTGTAAGCCAACATTACCTAGTTCTTTCATTTCAACCTTCCTTTTAGTTTTTAGGCACAAGACTCTTTGCTCGAGGGTTGTGCTGCAAGATACTTTTAAATTGTGTATCTTCTCGCCGAAATGTCCAGTGCGGTGTTCAGTGAAAATATTCACTATGTCAAATTTATGAGGAATAGAAGTCATTAATTGTTTGGCCTCCATGTGCTCACATTTAGACAGCTTTATCACACGGCGACCGACAAGCCATGCGATTTGTTTAGAATTAATCTATATCATACAAACGCTTACTGCATTCAAAAGTTCCACTGAATTCAAACATTTTAGAGATGGGATTTAAAGGCTAATCTAAATAAAAACCGTTACCGAAAAAACCGATAAATTCCCGATTTTGTTTACGATTTGAAGTTAATGAAATGTTTGAGATCGTGGCCGAAAATGAGGTCGGTCAGGTAACCGGCAACACACATATATTTTATTTTGGCCTTATTTTTTACATGAAAGGACACAATTACATTACAAATTATTGTATTACCAAATGCGTGTATTTTTAATTGGTTGAATGATTTGGGGGTCTTTTCAGAATCTAATTATGAACTAAACGCAAAGAAAAATCCTTCAAGACCCGTGAGAGTTACGAATTTACTATCAGATCTTTTCTTATGATTCAAGCTAAAGAACTGTCTGTATAAAATAAATATAAAAATATAAGGATATGGGGTTATAGGTTGATTGATTTAATATTGTTTCACGCCATGTCGATACAAACGATCATATCGTGGCGAAAATTGATTCATTGAACCTAAAATGAAATGTAAGTAAATTATTATAAACTGTTCAAGAGGACAAAACATATCTAAGGAGCTAAAAAAAAACTCAATTCAATATACAGACTATCCGGGAAGACAAATGAACAACCACAAGTACAACAAATAAACACTGACAAATAAAAAGCAATGAACAGCACGGACTCCTATATAAAAAAAAACAGTAGGGAACTCATGTTCTCCAGAAGGGTATGCAGATACTGCTGCGTATACGGCATGTCGTGAAGTTCAACAAAGTCAATCCGGCGGAAGTCACAAATCTTTGGAGGTACACGGGGACAATGGGAACAGGTCAACAATAACATACTAATCAATCAGAGATTGTATAAGATCGCTTTGTAAGTATGTACACGTAAATTTACAAGGAGATAGGTATACAGGACAAGAGGCAATTTTAACTGGAATTGTAACATGTATATGAAAGTAAAATATTCTTCAAAGAATTATAGCCCAGTTTTGTCTTTTACAGTGCGAATGGCAACAAAGATTAATAGACCAGGAGTGACAAATGCCCCATCAAATGAAATTCGAATGGTTATATTGGGAAAAACTGGAATTGGCAAAAGCAAGACAGGAAATTCTATCTTAGGAATTCCTGGAGCATTTGGATATGGAGCCGATGGGAAATCAGTTACATCGGAATGCTTTTGGAAGACTGCAGAAAGATTTGGGAGAAAACTTGATGTTGTAGACACGCCTGGCGTGTTTGATACCACACGATCTAATGAAGATATTCAGAAAGAAATCAAGCGCTGTATTACACTGACCACACCTGGTCCCCATGCAATTTTACTCTGCGTTAAAATGGCGCGATTTTCAGAAGAAGACACGGCTGCTCTGAATCATTTCGTATGTCATTTTGGATCCGAATTAATGCAATACGCAATTGTAATATTTACATGTGTTGACGAGTGGCAATGTGACTATGAGGAACAAGGTAGGACAGCTGAAGAAAACGAGTACATCAATAACTTACCGGACAGCCTCAAAAAATGTTTGAAGTCTATTAAAGACCGATATTTGTTTTTTAACAACAGACTGAAAGATGCAGAGCAAGACGAACAAATAAAAAAGCTGATTGAAATAACTGAACATCTAAAGGATGAAAATAAAAATGCTATTTACGAAAAGGTTGAGGCTCTGTTACAAAAAGAAGTAAACGGAACCGGAATGAGTCGTGACGATGTCAAGGCTAGCAATAGTTTCTTTGTCAAGGTGTTACAACTTTTGAAGATTGCTTCAAAATAATTCCTGGATTTATTGAGAAACAAAAACAAACAAACAAACGATGCGATTTGTGAAAATTTAAAATTGTACTCTCAAATGTTACACACATTGTTATGCAAAAGGTTTTTGCAAATCGTTGCTTTTTTAATAAAATACAAAATATATTAAATATCGTTTGAAATTTAATTTTTTATCGTTTTTCAATTAGCGCTACCATAACATGTATGATAGTCTTAAACAATTCTTTATTAACCCCACTATGTTAATTTTCCTCAGTGGGGCATTTAAAGTTCATAGCTTAAATATCGGCAAATGAATACCGTACTTCAGTACAGAATGGTTGCACATATTACATATTAATATTGTTACGTACGTACGCTAAAATGTGCGTGTACCATAATTAAAATATCACGTACTTTAAGAACAGATTCACTGAAACATTAACAAAGAGATAAATAGACATTATTTACTATTTGGCAAAATATAAACCACACAATGTTCCTATTTAATTATTAAGCTTTCAGTTCGATTTCACGACAGCATAAACCGGTAACAATGTTTATATTATTCATCGGAAGAAAATGTAGTTTCAAGATGTAAAAATGAAAAGTTCTCAAAATGTTAATAAAACAACTTACCTCAGATTCCGTGTAGCAGAAATTTATGCAAAGTTGCCATAGCCTTACATAGGCTGTATGTAAGTAATAGATATAGCACAATGATAACAAATAACATGTTTGTAGAAGATACACAAAATGTATTTTTAATGCATGAGTACATAATTTAGAAATTAAGGCTCAAACTGAACATCTTAACATAATCTGAAATTTAAATAAAAAAAAATGAGATTACAAACTATTTATATCATAGGTACTGTTTTTATGTAAGAAATGAGATTTTGTTTTGTTTTTTGAAAACTCTTTTTGGCTCATTTTTACGGTTTGTATTTTGCGTAAATTTAGAATTTCATTTTTTTTTATGGAAAAGGCTGATTTCTGCGTGAAACTTCTTGAAGATTTGCACCATAATATGAACCGTCATTTCATTATTTTGGCAATAAAACGATATCATTTTTACAGACAATCAATCAAATTTTTAAATAATTTGCATATAATTGTGCATGCATAACTTAAAATCGTGTAGATAAACTCAACTACAACATCTTTCCGGATTTATTGTCGTCGAATTTATTTTTAGCAGTTAAAATCGTCACAGAAAGTGTCCGTGTAACTAAGAGTAGTGTACACTTTTTCAAACAAAACTTTTTGGGTTGTGGCTGCACGATTTAAAGTTATGCACAAGTATATTTATTAAGGAAAACAATAATCAATATTGTGTTTCAGCATCCGTCTGCCGCAAAAACAAGCCAAATGAACAATATGTATACAAAAATCAATACAAGTCAAAATGAAATATATATAAAGTGAGATCGTGACAGTGTACAGGCTGAAAGTATTTCTTAGTTTCCATAAAATTTAATAATTTCATTAGTGTAAACTATCATTTCCCAATCAACAAATAATGTTTAGTAACCGCCTATGATTGGAGTTTATTGTAGAGGATTCCACACAATGGTAATACTAGAAAAATGATAACTCATCAAAAACCAATTGGCCATGTTAAAATGTGTATTTGAACGTTAAGTATGGAAAGTCATTTAGTTGTCTAATTTTCACCTACAACATTATATGATAACACTTCGTCATTATATAATACCTTGGGCATTATCAGCTTGTAGCCAGAAATTTTGGCCTGGCATGATTCATTACTTAAATTCCTTTAAATGTTCCGTTCAAAATTTGACAAAATTTACCAGAAATTTCTAAGGCTATTTCTTTTGATGCAGAGGTAACCCTTACCTGAGTTTGGATACTAAGCACCTATTTGTTTTAAATGTTTTGGTGTATAATGGCTGTGTTCATTCATTCATCATTATAGTTATACCGGGTTTCCAACATTTCGATGTCGAGCACTGCTGATGAGTTTTCAGTCAACGAAATGGCAATACAGTGCATCAAATTTATTTTGGCATTTTCTGATACATTTTATTACCTTTTTGGAAGTAATTGAAGATAGTGAGTTTTCAATATACCAGCACCCAGGAGGACAGAGGATGGCGTTCAGACAGATGAGTTTCACTTCATCCTCAAGTGTCAACCTTTTCATGGTCTTCGAAAACTTTTTATTAAGCCATACTAATAAAAAAATCCTTCGATGTATAAATTTATCAAACTGGTGAGTTCAAATAACGTAAAAGAGCTGTGTAATTTAGGTAAAGTTATTTTAAGATCATTCAGGCTCCGAACCGATGTGTTAAAAGTGTTTAATTATCGTGTGCATAAATACAACACCTTCTGCTATTATTTTCTCACATACTTTGTGTCTATCTGTGTATTATTGTTCTAAATGTAATTTGAACGTATATCCTATAGATTGTATAGACTTAGGAAATAAAGATATATATACATTCATCATGTTCATATTCCTTGTTGGAGAATCACATGTATAAAGTGCTATGCTAGTTCTAATTGAAATTTGTTTTCCGGGAAAACTACATACTCCAAATTTGCGAGTTCTGTCACACTCTTGTTTTCATTTTTTTTATGGGGTTCAGTTTAATCACACTTTTGTTTTTTTCATTTTTCATTGGGTTTAGTTTAATTTATTAGAAGGATTGCATTCTATCTGCAGTTGGCTTTATTTATTTTATTTCTTTTGGCGTTTAGAAAATGTTCCAATTACTGGTAGTGGTGTTCGAATCACTACCGATTCAGACAGTAGCTTTCTACTTTATAATGCTGTCATAACTTATATACATTATTGATTGATTAATTGTTGATTAACGCAGAGTGGCAAATATTACATGCCTCTTCAGGACGAGAACCAGTTCAATTTATCAAATAATTCAAGTATGGGCGGGATGGGATACAAAGGGGAACCAATTTTGACTGCCACTGTAAAAGGAGGATGGTTGGGTAGGGTCAAATAATTTATCCTTCTGTAGCTGCCATCATTCTTCTCTTTTTTCGAAAACTACAGAAAGGGTCTTTAGCGTTCAGGGAGCGTGGCCTTCTCTAAACACATTACCCACTATGGTCCGCGGTCAGGTATGATGACCTAACAACCCCACTCCCAACGAGAGGGTCTCCCCTATCCGCCACCTGGGGACGCGCTAGGCAACTCTATGGGTTGAGCACATGCGATTCGTTGTGCTTAACAAAAGTCTCTTTAATATTTTCACTATTAAAACTAAAATTGTTTTCCAGTCATCCTTGATTTTTAATACAAATAACAATTTTATCTCAAAATACATTATTTAATCTCAAGCTACATTAAGTAAACTTTTCTAGAAGCTATGCTGGCATCCAGATCAATTCAGTGCCTTCCGTTGCATTAGATTGATGTTGAACCTCTAATTGAGTAGAATATCAACCTGGATTAAATTAAATTCACAAATTTTACCCCAAAATGTCTACACTTGTGTCTAATAAAATACATCTAATTATTAATAGCATTCTCTGTAAGCATTGAAACAATATACAAGGGAGTGTGGCACGCTTAGTCATGGATTTACCTCAAACTTCACAAATTGATACAGCTTTACTAAACGAACAAACAGATGCAAAATTAAGTTGCTATGCACTTTTGTTACCATGGCAACGTGCCTTAAAGTTACTAGTAATAAAATCATGATTTTAGGCATTTTCAAGGTAACTATGCAGTTCCATGCGGTCATATGGGATATCAAAAACCACAGATTTATAATTAAGGTTGACATTTGGTCTGTCAGATTATGAAAACCAGGGGCGCCTAGGAGTCTGTGTCGCTCAGCTTGCCATTTGAAATTGCAATGATAAAACTTTGTAGAAGACCTCAAATACATCATTTGTACCAATTAACAAAGCTTTGGATTTGTTCAATTAGGAAACAATAATTGCCAATGACAATGTTTTAGCCATATCAAGAATGGCACGTTGTGGAGGACGTCACAACAATCATTATACCAAGTTACAAATCATTTGCACTTTTTAAAATTTTTAAAGTTTCAGTTAATCAGTAAGAAGAATTACCCTTGACTAATAAAATAAAAAAAACTAGAGGCTGAGAGGGCTGAGCCTGTACCGCTCACCTGGCATGAAAGCCTTTTTGTTGATGTACATCAAAGAGAGAAGTCACTTCTCCCTATCATTACGAAGTGTAGTAAGCCTTGGGCAAGCGATTTCAGAGGAGACGATTCTTTTATATGAGCCAATGAGAAGCAAGAACTGCAAATGTTGACCATATATGTACTTCGATCGGGATGAAATAAATAAATTTTGAAAAGAACCTCCCATCGATGCTTCCTGTCAGGTTTCGTTCCATTTGGCCAAGCAGTTCCAGAGGGAAAACAATTAATTTACCAATGAGAAACAAGAATTGCCTATCGGGGCGAAATGAGGAAACTTTGTAAAGTACCTCCCATAGATGCTTTCTGTCAGGTTTTGTTCCAATTGGCCAGTCGATTTCAGAGGAGAAGATTTTTTTATATCAACCAATCAGAAACAACAATTGGCCATGGCGGCCATGTTTGTTGTCCGATCGGGACGAAATGAGCAATCTTTAGAACGAAGATAGGTGATTCCTGCCAAATTTAATTCTATTTGGCCCTGTGGTTTCTGAGGAGAAGATTAAAATGTGAAAAGTTAACGGATGGACGACGGGCGCCAAGGCATGACAAAAGCTCACATTACACCAAATGGACCCCTTTTATCTAGGAAACCGTGGGAGCTATGTGAAATCCGTTGACATAATACCTAAGCTCTAGTCAAGACCTACTGAATGAAAAAAAATTCATCGAAATTGGAAGGAAAAAAATTCTATGTAAGATGTAAAAGTGCGAATTTTGGCCCCTTTGACCCCTTTTATCTCGGATTCCGGAAGAGCTAGCACAATTCTGATTAAAATCTGATTGAAAAATACAGACAGGAATTTTTATAAAGAATTCAATGAAAAAAACCCATCAAAATCGGACTTGAAATAAAAAATTAAGTTTTTTGGGTTTGACCACAAATAGGCCCCTCTTATCTCAGAAACCATAAATGCAACCTGTTGGCATTTTGCAGATAGGGAATGGTACCAATTTCGTGTAATGAATTCGAACTCATTCTATATAAGGAATATAAAGAAAAAATGTGCATCCAAATATGATGAGAAATAAATGCTCTACGTTAAAAATAGTCCAAGAACTGTTTTTGGCCCTTTTTCAGAAATGGGCAGAATCCCAATATTCAATAGACATCGTATTGTCCCCAAAACCATTGTGTTAAAATTTCATAAGGATTGGTAAAAAATTACTCAAGTTAGAGCACGAAACCATTAATTCCACGGACGGAAAATGTTGACGACGCCCACATTGCCATTACAATATACGACCGCGTATAAAAAGGAATAAAAAGATGTCATTGACCCGTCATCCAGTGTTTTCCCCAGATTGCCTTTCTTGCGTTTTTGACGCATAAACACTACACATGACGCACTGAAATTTGTTTCCTGCGTCTTTTTTGACGCTTGCAAAATAGTTGTTACTGTTTTTCACCTTTTTCTTTATCTGGTGTGGATACTAGTATACTTAATGAACATAGAAAATATTAAAATTGTTGGTTATCCAGTTTATACCAACTAATATCTCAAATTTCCTTCAGTTAATAGCAAGTTTATTTCTGAAAGACATTTCATTACGACTTCTAATCTTTTATGTATGTTCTGAATAAAACGGCAGCATGATCAAACGAACGTTAGTCCATTTTTAACCAATTTCTTAGTCATTAGTATTTACAGAAACAATGAGAAATGGTGACAATAATGAGCTTTACTTAACAACAAACATCAGTTGACCATGGGAATGCCAATGAGTGTTGTCACTGGGCACTGATAATTCACAAAATTCAAGCTAAACGTGAATTTTGCCACTAAAAGTTCTCGACTCGATTTGAAAATGATGAAATAACATGAAGTATCTTGTTTTGCTTCTGTTAATAGTTATATTATTTCAATGCTAACTTTACATGTACTTAAATGCAAAACTTCATACTTTTAATCAGCTCATGGTGAACGTGTACCAAAATATATGAATTTTAGGTGACCCTTTCAATTTCAAAATGACCCCTTAAATTTGGAAAGGTCAGTCAAATACATGAATTACCCCCGAAACGTTGAGTATTTTTTACTTTTTACTTTTTAGTTTGTTGTTGTTTTTTGCGATTTTGTATTTAGTTTTATTCGACTTGTGTATTTCATACATTTTATTCGTCTTACGCCCCTTTTGACAGCTCACCATTTCCATTTATTTTTCTTGTTATCATGAAATAATAGGCTGCCATTAAGTCTGTAAGTTTCGATGAGACATGGGATATGGCTCAAAACGATCGCCATACACTGAAACATATCCATTCAAAATTTCGGGTATGCTGTATACGTTTCAAGGAGTAACCTCTCATCAGCAGCATTAGAACCAAATACATAGGAAGACCAAGATCCAAGAAATAAAGTGACATCAAAACGGAATACTAAAAAATTTTGTGAAACTCTTTTACATGGCTCATGTATTCAATCTAAGCCAATAATTCACGGAAAGAACTATGAAGCCAAAGCTTTGATGGTATTTAACACTAAATTTGAGAAAAAAATGCTAAAAGATGTGGCTTCCTGGGAGCTTGATGCTGTTTTAGATGACGATGTATCAATTGTGGAAATAAAATGTCCATATAATGGCAGAAATGAGGAGGTTAAACCTGGTCCAAATTTTCAGTTTCTGAAATATGATGAAAATGACCATGTCATTTTAAAAAAGAGTAACAACTACTATGATCAAATTCAAGGGCAGCTTTTTTTGAACAAAAGGTCTCTATGTTATTTTGTTTTTTACAATTTGTGTGATATCTTTGTACAAGAAATCAAGAATGTTTCTGCCAAAAGGTTTTTTGACCATATGTTGCTTCAGCTTTGTAAATGTGCTTAATTTAATGATATGTATGAGCATATTCTGTATATTCTATTTTTATGCCCCGTCACGAGTGTGGCTGGGGCATATAGATTTACTCATGGCCTTGTCCGTCCGCCCCAATTCGGTTAAGTTTTGCATTCAGCTCCATTTCTCAGAAACATAAGTAAAATATCAATGAAATTTCACCACTACAGTCCTCTTGTATAGTACACAGCAGTTCAGCAACACTAGGTCGCTACTTTCATTTCGTGCTTCAGTGACTTTGGTTATGTTTTGCGTTTAGGTTCAATTTTCAGAAACCTATATTGTTTTTAGGGCGGGGCATCCGTGTCTTATAGACACATTTTCTAGTTCCTCTTGAAGAAAGATAATTATAGTACCCTTTGTGCTGGTTGTATCACTGAAAATATCAGGCAATACAATTTTGACGTCATATGAAGTATCGATAAACAAAATAATGGTATCTTTCAGTATTGATATGGACTAAATCATGTGGAATATCTGGATGATTCGCCCTGTGAGCTCGTCTAGATATTCCACATGATATAGTCAGTATCAAAATTGAAAGCAACTATTATTCTTTATATGTAATGGATGTGTATTAAATGTCAAAATTTATATGCCAAATTAAAATGTAAAGCCTAAGGAAATACCTTGACTTATCTCCCTTTGACTACTTCATTAAATAAAGATATATTACCAAAATTTAGAAATACTTTTAAATAGAAAATTATGACTATTGCAGCTTAAGAAAATCATTTGGTTGATACCTTTTAATTAATTGTTGTTGGTTTGATGTTTGATTTCATTTTTTAATTGACAAAACTGTTAAAAGTAGATGCCATAAGAATTTGAATAAACAATTTTTGGCTTATAGATATTGGTGTACTATATACTTTAGCATTTATATATTTATTGATAAAATTTTCTTTATATTGTACTGGATATGTTTTATATCTCTAACAGGATGGAAGTATATTTGAATCGGATAATGATCGCGACACTGTGCATGGTGGGTCATAATCGTAACGTAAACACAAACGAGCGCGGTTTTGTCTCTCATGATCACATTGTCGAGTACTACATGACTACTGGCTTTGTGAACCTATGATTTTGGTCTTGTACTGACATGTAGTTTTTCTGTTGAGTTACAAATGTTTACTCATGTTTGTTTCAGAAACCTATCCAACCTGTCGAAGGCAAATGCAAAATCCGAAGTGATTCGAATGAATATATTCTTCTTATCTTTGTATTACACTCCCAGCTTTGGGACACCAAGAGGTCCGTAACTAACTACTTGTTAAAATATTAGAGTCAATAAAACAATATGCTGCATTGTTAAAAATATAATCCAGTATAAAAGCTAACATACCCTCTTGTTAATATCATGAAATCAAAATTTGTTAAAACTTAATCAGCACCACGAAAGCAGTTAAAAGTCAATACTATGTATACATCTTTCAGTAGGGATTCAGCTATGTTACATGGTGGACCTGTACACAAGTTCAAGCAAAGCCAATATGAATGCATAAATTAGAAAAGATAAGTCATGTTGAGGACTCAGCTATTATCTACTACAAAGCACATATCACATCAAGTCAGCAGCTAAATTAATATATGAATAAGCACACACGAATGTCACTTTAGAAGAAGAAGAAGAAGAAGAAGATTTTATTAACTAATTAATGAGCCTATGGAGGGCATAGTTACAGCACAAAACAAATATGATTGAGTTAGATATATGAAACAGATATGTATGACAAATGTATGGTATATAAAATAACCATGTAAATGTTGTTTAAGTTAACAACTACAAACGAGTGAATTGTATAAGTATAATAACACTACCAGTTTGGAACAGTGTCTCAGGCACACATCATTAAGAGTTAAAGAAAACAACAATAGTGGTAGCAAAAGCTGTGTGAAAAATCAGACCTCACTTGCTGTTATTAAATCATAAATTGATACCAGTATACTAAAAGTTTCATTATTAAGTAACCATATAAATTTTTCATTGATGCTCAAATATTTAAAATTAGCACATGAGGTATTAATTAATTCAATCATTGATTTTCTTAAATGATTGTTGTTATTACACATAAATAAAAAGTGTTTCTCATCATCTATTTCCCCTGATGTGCATATATGTGAATAAAGCATATCGCCCAATCTCATATATAACTCATGCATTCGGATATAAAAATGCATAAAAAATAAAACCTCAATATTTAGACACTGTACTCATATTCATATTTGTAATATATTAAGCTTTAAAATTGTAAAATATCTGGATCAAATCTCCACAAAATATCCAAAAGACAAGGCCTTTTACCCCTAATTTTGTCACCCGGATTCCTCTATAACAATTGAATGATCCTTAAGGCCGCTGTTTTTTTTTATTAAAAACAATGCAAAAATGCCAAACGAATTTCTGATATTTAATCTTTTATATGTATTTATAGTGTGATGAAAACTGTAATTAAGCTATGATGCCAATAACAGTGTGAATTATGAGTTCAATGGATATATATTTGATTAAATTTGTATTTTTAAATTATGAAAGAAACCTTGTATGTCATCATCTATACAAAACTGGTCAAACAGGACAACATAAGATTAATGCCATTTAAAGTACAGTAATAAACCTTTATCTTATATAGGGAAATAAAAAATGAATACCCATTGGAAGGTTATTTACTAACAGGATTAGATAAAAAATTAATATCAAATTTTACTAAAATTAGAGTAAGCAACGGTAAAATTATTTATTGAAAAGGGCCGTCACCTAAATATTTAACTTGAAGATAGATTGTGTCCTCTTTCTAAAACGGAAATAGAGGATGAATTTCATTTCCCACTCAATTGCCCACAATTGTCTGATTCTAGAAATGGTTTTTTTTCTCTGAACTGAGCCAAGTTGCACCGTCTTTTTGTAGCATGTCAGACTGGGATAAATTCAAATTCATTTTTAACTCTAATGACTATGATATAAATAAAATGTTATTCAAGGTATTAATAATATGTATGAAAAGAGATTACATTATATGTGTGATAAAACAAACATAATTTATGTATTTGATCTTGTCATATTACTACTTGGTTAATCCTCAGTCGTGGTGTCATCATTTTTTTGCGGATATTCATTAATTGTAGATATATTTTTTAACATATATTTACTTTATTTACTACATTTTGTATATTCTGTGTTGTTCATCATTGTTTTGTTATATTGTTGATGACAGTCCTTTATTGGACTTTATATCAATAAAGTATTTGATCTGATTTTTGATTTGATATAAATATATTATATGACTATTAAAAACCCAGTTTACTTCAAAAATGAACAAGGAGTAAGCAATCGAATTGTTACGGAGGAATGCGGATAAATCCAGATTTTTAGGAGTGAAATAATAAGATACCCTTTGATTTTTATATATATTATTGAGCCTTTAATACGATGAAGTTCATATATAAATATTTTATGTTCAAATTTGAAACCACCTACTCGGTTATTCATACAACAATTTCTGTTACGGAGGAATCTTAAATTATTTAAGAACAATTAATGTCAGTCAAATCTAACTGCAAGGATATCATAGCAAAAATAATAGTTTTTATTTCAACAAACAAAAGTATCAATTAAAAACAAATTGTCAATAAACGCAATTTAAATTTAATTTCCTGTTACGGATGAATTTTGAAGAAAATGTTTTTGTCAACTGTGTCCTTAGGAAGAGAGTAAGCTCGGCCAATTTTTATTACAGGTGATGGTTCATCAATTTTACATACTATATGGCTTGAAAATACCCACATTGTAAGTAATTTCGTGGCATTCTTAAAGCTATACGTTCCCGGAACTCCATCAACGAGATCATATCAGTGATTTTTCCTTGATATATTGCTGCAATCCAGTCGTCGTCGTTGTATTGTGTTCGGTCTCTTTGAACAGTTTGCTCATTTGGAGAAACCACAGACTTAATATCATGCTGTTGCCATCCACCAGAACCACTTTCTGGATACAGCTTGCCACCTACAAAACATTCCTCACAAAAACAAGACTTTAGCCGTAATTTTAGTCGACTCATTATGCCCAAAAACTGCATTTAAACGCTCATACGTAATCATGAAGAAATAGATTATTATTCCCTTACATATACTAAGTTGATATTATAAGATGTCAACACCCTGTATGCTAATGTTCAAAAATGTTCCAAAAATGACACTTCGATTTCAAAGATAAAATTGTCAAATTTTACACCATGACAATATCAAGATTTTCATCAACATCGATTTGGACGTCTACTACAAATATATATCGATATTGAGTGAAAAAAAAATTTAAAAAATGTTTTTCATTCATGTATATGAGGCATCGTCTTAAACCCACTGTCAGTCGCGTTTGCGATTTTCTATACATACCGTTCGTGGATCAATTCATTCTTTTTTTCTCGTTTTCATGAATATTCATCAATTAAATTCACCATTGAAATTACTGCTAATAATAATGGAATTATCAAATTTGAAGATTGTAACAATAGTGACGTTCTCCGCTTTGGAGATTGGAAAAGTAATCTGGAAAGTAACACCGTGCCCACGTGCAAAATGCAGCTGATAAATGTGTGTTGTCTAGTGATTTTTTTCACGTGGTTAGTAATGCATTCTCTTTGAACATAACAATCCAAAGATACTAATATTAGATATAGTAAATTTATACTATGCTGTATGCGACGCATTTATGAAAGTATGAAAACTTGTTTACTTTGTTTGAAACTATATCGAAAATATATATCACTTGATTGACTGTATTCCCATTACAAAATTGTGTTGAAACCAATAAAAATGATTTATGAATTATTCATGAGAAGATAAAAAATCAATTAATTGGCACACGGTCAGTAAGTGTAGCAAAGGGTAAGCGCGACCGGCCATGTGTTTCCAACGATGGTATATGGGGAAGAAATGAATAGTGTTTGTATAAGGCGACCGATGGCTGTAGTTATCTGTCTGTTTCTACAAAATGTACATGTAGTTCTATTGGCAAATACTAATTATGTTTTCTTTACATGCATGAATGCCTACACCTTGTAAGCACGCTTAACATTAATTGTTTTTTTTATTCTCAGTTAATATGTTACTCCCAGATTTGATTAGGAGTTCACATTGCTAGTGCTTTAGTTTCCATACTGTCTTATTCTATTTTTGTGTAGTTAATTATACATTTTTTATTCCGTTTGTTGTACCTGTATCCTCGTGGCGTTTGTTTGTTTTGATCCATTATCCTGACTTTGTCTTTTCCTTTGACCGCAAGTTTGTGGACTTTTCCCACTGTTTTTGTCGCTTTTTTGCCGATATTTGTAACCGACCGTTAACGGTATTAATTTTTCAGGACAATGTCATCATGGTTGGACTCTATGGAGAAATACTTGTTATTTTTTTCTCGAAAGTCAGATACAATTAAGTGAATGTCGAGGTACATATCTTGACAGTGTGCTTGTTGACGACAATGTACTAATATCTATGTAAGTACTACAATTAATGTATTTTTTACATACATATTATTGCAATAATAAAGAGGACAAATAGACCTAAGGATCAAACAAAAAAAAACCGCAATCCATTAGAAAGACAAACCCGGGAAGACAAATGAACAACCACAAGCACAATAAATAAACACCGAAAACTAAAAAATAATGAACAACACTACCTCCTATAAAAACCAGGAGTGAATTCAGGTGCTCCGAAGGGTAAGCAGTAAATATGTTTTGTTTTACTCCATTTTCCATAGATGTCCCATTTCCACCCCGTGGTCTTGTCGAACAGAAATATTTTGGTGAAAAGCCTGATAGGTTTATTTTCACGATATTCCAAAGCTTCTGAGTACCGTAGATTTGTACAGATACAACGTTACTTACAGTTTTGTAACCAAGAGTTGGCCCTTAATCCGACCGGTTATACAAAGTAAGATCCTATTTATACTGCAAAGGATTTGAAGGAGAAAATCCTGGACATACTACTGCCATCGCCTTAAAAAAATTTGCAAGGGGGCCAGTTTAGATGGCAAATGTCAGATAACATTTTAGCTTTGGAAAGATAAAAGAACTGTAAATTTTTTGTCTACTGTTCACACTCCTGAAACAGTTCAAATTGGACGCAGTAATAAACAAGGTGTTATTGAGAATATAATTTCCCCAAGCGTAGTACAAGATTATAACAATCATATCGCAGGTGTAGACAGGAATGACCAAATATGCCATCTACCAATGGTGCTAATCAGTACAAATGTTATATGTGTCTATCTTTAAAAGCCATATGGGTAGATTATCAAGGAATATGAAGTAAAGCATAAGCCGCCACAATGCAGGCTGCGTGACCTTTTGGTCATTTACTAGTTGGTGATAATTGTGCGGAAAGGAAACTCAAAAGGAGAGCAAATGTCGAAAATGAAGCAGCACAACTACTTATATAAATGTCTGAGAACACTTTCCCGTTTTTGAGGGTTGTGTGTGCCAAACATTTTAAACATTTTACTCACCTGCAATGTGATAAAAAAAATAGTTTGAGATAAAAATGATCTAAAATTATTTACAATGTCATTTCATTGAATGAATCCAATGAATTTTAGTCACAATCATTTACATATGGAGTGCACTTTCCCGTTTTTGAGGGTTGTGTGTGCCAAAAATTTTAAACATTTTACAATGTTTACATGGACTCGCCTGCAATAAGATAAAAAAAAATTAGTTTTAGATGAAAATGATCTCAAATTATTTACAATATCATGTCATTGAATGAATCCAATAAATTTTAGTCATAATCATGTACATATGGAGGGCACTTTCCCGTTTTTGAGGGTTGTGTGTGCCAACAATTTTAAACATTTTACAATATTTACTTTGACTCACCTGTAATAAGATAAAAAAATAGTTTTAGATAAAAATGATCTCAAATTATTTACAATATCATTTCATTGAATGAATCCAATGAATTTTAGTCATAATCATGTACATATGTTCGTTATCTCGTTGAATATAATATGTTTACCTGTTAATTGCATTTTTTGACACCTGCATAATGTCATCAAATTTAATTTAATTTAATTTTATTTTATTATTTTAAAAGGTGCAAATGAAGAAATGTCATAGTCCCGAGCATGATCTTTCAAACAAAATAAATTACATTGATATCTCCGAAAATAAATTTTGATGTATGTTTGAAATTGAGTGGTCAAATTAAATGCTGTTTACGAAGGGAAACCATTGACACAAGAGTACTTCCGTGTGGGAAGCCATGGATGAAAGGGGTAAAAAACAGTTGGAACAGTCCATAAATTCGAAATCCAATAAATGAAAGTTTCATAAAAACGGAACACAACAAACGTCACTGTACGGATATTTGTATATCTGCGAGAATAAAAAACATAAAATAAACTTAACAAAAATAGATATAAAAAACAGTACAGAAACAAGAGAACTAGCAACGTGAACTCCCATTAAAACAGGTAGTGCCATCAGGTGTTCATTCGAATTCACTTCCTTATAGTATAAAACAGTCGAATTCACTCCATTCGTCACACTAACCCACTAGTATAAAATATTTCTGTATCTTTAACATCTAATGGACATAAGGCTTTCATAGCTGCTGGTTGCATACTGTCACTCTATAAATCGAAATAACACTCCCTTAAAGGGTCTAACTGAATAATGCAATGGATTTCAACATAAATCGACAGTATTCGTTAGAGTGCATGCAGTATAGATTTTTAATCTTCAATTCATTGGAACGAAGCAAAATGTTTACATTCATATCTATACAGCCCTAACAGTGAAAAGATCTTGCGTAATTGCCGAATTTCTGTGGGCTATTGAAGGTGAATTCGAAGGTGGGAAGATGCATCAGCAAACTGAACACTTCCCAGTTTAACATGTATTAAATCCCCTGATTTCTGAAGATGGCCATGGAATGCTTTCGCGATTTATCGTTTGCTTTCGGAAATTTTAATCTTTGAACAAGAAACGTAATTACAAAAAAAAATAATTTCTGTCACGTGATAAAACGTAAACAATATAATAGCAGTACACATCTGACCTTAATTCATGCGTTTGATAAACTTACAGATAACTGCAGTAAAGGTAAGGAAACTATAATTATGATGTTAATTTAATCAGAATTTGTATTATAGGTTTTATATTTTTTGCTCTCTTGACTTAAACTAGCACTTTTCTATGAAATGTAGGTCTTTTGTATAAAAAAAAAAATATCCAGGAGAAAAGAAGCAAAAAAAAAAAAGATACACAGAGGTCAAACTATTTGTTGGCGAGCAACCATTTAATTTGTGTACCGGGCCGTCGGCCGGGGGGAGGGGATAGTGGGGAGGGAGGATTGTAGAGGATAGGAAATGATCCTGATTGTATTCTTTCTCCATGCAGTAACAAATATCCTATATTATATATTATTTTAATTTATTTTTATTTTGACGAACTTGCGCACAAGTTTCTCAATTTTATTTGAGAAAACAGAAATATCTGTTCTAGGGAATATTCAATCGTACCTTTTGTCGCCGAGTTTCATTTGAAAAGACCCCTCCCCCCCGCCCTTTGAAAATCAGATGTGTATGCCATAATTTAATATTTATAATAAGACAATGCACTAATTCATGAATCTTCCCTTCCCTTTTTCTCCTGTCCAATAATTTGAAATATAGAAAACTGTACACAAGAAATCTTGTTTTTTATTCTTATCTTTATAGTCGGTTAATGTGACCCACATATAGCCGAACTAAATATCTTTGTTTTGACAATGTTACACAAGGCTACAGCCTGTTTATATAGAAAGTGTATTGCAGTGATATTTTAAGAATAAATTAGTCAGCTGATTATAAAAGTATCACTATAGAATAAATTCTCTACAGACAGATAAACGGCGAAAACGTTTGAGTGATATGTTCATCTTATCCCCGGAGTTTCGACTAAAGTTCGGGGATAATGCGATTTTTGTCGTCCGTCTGCCCGTTACACTTTCTTGTGACATCAACTCAAATTCACTTTTGTAGCATACTACCTATAGATGCGCAAAAAGGTTTTTTAATTTTAACTTTTTTAACTTGAGGTCCATGGGTTAAACCGTTCTAAGCTTTTAGTCTGTTTGCTTGCCAATCTTGTTCCTTTTTGGTTTGTCTCGTACGGGTATTGTCCTATGGATTGTGATTTAGGATTTCCCATGGTTCGGTATCTTCTACGCTTGATTCCCTTTCATTTTCAGACTTATGAATATTATTTCTTTACAGCATTGCACAATAATATTTTATAATTTTCATTTTCAAGTTTTGGGGCAAACATGGGTCGAATATTTTTAAGAATCAATTTAAGCCTAGACTCCTCTTTCAATGTATGTACTTTATACAACGGTGAACATATTTAGATGCCGAATTAGGTTTTTAAATTTACCTTTTCAGAACTTTGATCCATCCCAAGATCGAATTTTCAGAAATTGTGAACAGATACTAGTGACCTAAACTTATCTTATTGGCATATGTAGATGCGCAATATTTCTTTTTATAGAATTTCTGATATTCAAAACTTTGGGCCTAGAGGGGTCAAAGTTTGAAAAGATTGACAATTGTAAATTTAAGCTTGTGACATTAATAACTATTTTCAGAAAGTTCATAGTTCAAAGTAGTAATCATATATACCGTCTTTTTTTTCTTTATGGGACATTGCCAGGCAGTAATAAATGCGAAAGTGTCTCGTCTTTTCTCTGTTGTAACACAAGAATCTATAAATTTGTAAATTCCGCAGGGTTTTGTATCCACGTTCGTTCTTACAAACCCCTGACATCACACATTCATATTTTGCAGGTCGAAAGTTAACAATTTTTATTGGTTCTTCTCATGGTCACAGGAGAAAACATTTGCATCGTAGGTAGAATTTTCTAGGTCACACACCAAGCGGCGATATGATTGACTCACAAAATATGAATGTCTGATGTCAGGGGTTTGTAGGAAAGAACGTAGATACAAAACCCTGACTTGGGAGGATAGTAAATTCGAGAATTGAGGTTCATTTATAAACCGCAAATTAAATTAATTTTTTTTATTGAAGCCCATTATAACTTTAAGGTACATTGTAAATATTATCAACAAATGTCTATATACCTGTCCTCGGAAATGTGTTTATACAGAAAATATCTGTACGAATGAGCCGCTTCCTTGGACAACAATTTCAAAAGACAGCAAAGGCAAAGGAGTAGGACTACTTTCCCGTGTTTTTGTTTCACTCTCTTTAATCTTGAATATTTATCCACTTTTTATCGTAAAAGTTTTATGCAATGCATTTAAACAAAATAATTATGCTTAATCATTCATAGTTTTCTACTTGAAAAGGTGTGTATTGTCGATTTTGAACAATTTGCATTTAAAATCAATGAAATGATAAACATTGCTACATTTTAACATGTACGCGTACTCTACACAAAGCAGATTATTATCTCCCCCGATTTCTAACGACGGCAAAAACTCTGTTAATTTTTATGGGACTTATTAATATACGTGTATATGTACTAGATGAGGTTTCATGGGTTCATAAATGACTCATTTCCAAATATACTAATTTTATTCAAAAGTAGAACGCCAAATTATTGGCGAATAATTAGCTCTAAACTTATATAACAAATACACTTTAAAATTATATAACATACATAAAATACAATCACAATCATATGAGACATACACAATACAAATATTTACACATAATTATTCAAATTTATACTTCAAATAATTCATAATGGTACTATGTTATTCAGTTATTCAGTATTATCAAACTAACATATTCAATGTAACAGAAAAATATAAAGGTAAGTATGCTTTTACTATAATGAATGGTTATTCAAATAAAATGATCCATTCAAACAGGAAAATGAAAAACGCATTAAACTTTTAAAATAACCTGTAAATCACATTAATGTAACTTTGATTTATTCTTAAATAAATTATGATCAATATAAACTATTTCAATTGTTTTAAACTTTAAAATGTTCGTTTAAACACATTCATCCATAAAATTCACGTTCATACATCTGGAAAATAGGACAAGAAAGTTAAATTAACTTTATAATGCAACTTAAACATATAAATCATAAACACTTTCATCAAAATCTTGAAGATCTTTCAGAAAACCTCTCAGTACAAAAATACTGAGTCCCTTTTCCAAAAACACACTCTCAACTTCAAAGACACAAAGGAATAATATTTTTGGAGGGAAAAATATTTTCCAACCAATAAAACAAATACCTATAAACTTCTGACCAATCAGACACCTTTTCCACTAAATTAAAACAACTCACCCATCTGACAAACACCTTGAAACTAGAAAGTTTATAATTAAACCTATATTGTTACACCTCACTGGACAAAACAAAACTAACACACTAGTACCCTTGATTGAATTAATCATCATTTAATAAAGAAATGCAAAAATCTCATCATGTAGTCAAATCAAATCCATGTAGTTAAATAAATAAGATTTATTTATCAAGTGTTAATAATAACTCAGACTGGTATAGAATAAAAATGAAATTGTTATTTGAAAAAGTTGGATTTAACCATGTCTTGGAAAATCAAATTTCATGTAGTAAACATAGTTTAACTTTTGCTATATATAAAAAACTGAAAAATAGTTTCATTAAATTTTGGGACCATTCCATTTAAAAAAAAATATCACTGGTAAAAGAGGAAAAAAATAAGCACTTACAATAATTTGAAGAAGACGTTTTAGATGGAGAACTTTTTAAAGTTAGATATTGACAGAGCTGATATTTAAAATTTTGTAAGACTCATGATAAGTTAATAGTATCCTTATGATTGAAAAAGGCAGACACAGAAAGATTGATTTAGAAAACAGAACATGCCCTATGTAAATTTGAAGTTGAAGATGAATTACACTTCACTATAAAATGTACCGAACTACATGAGTTGAGGAATACATTTTTTCAGAAAATTTCATATTTACCCTCTTTCAGTAATCTTTCAGATACTGAACAATTACATCTCGTATTTTTAAGTAATGATTATGATATCAGTAAATGCTGCATAAAAGGTATTAGTGAGATGTATAAGTTCAGATTCACTAACTTAAGTTATTTAACTATATTATATATAATTGAAATACATAAACATACACAATGAGATTATATTATTATTATTATTATTATTATTATTATTGTATAGCTTAGATTATGATATAGATATTATAAACTATCTTTAAAACTGTACCTCCTCAGTCAAATAGAAAGACAGAAAAAAAAATACCAAATTATATATATACTATTTTGTTTATGTACATAAATTATAATGATTAATGTTTGTTTTTGGTTTGTGTGTTGATGACAATCCAGATTTTGTATTTTATATAAATAAAATCGTTGACTTTGACTTAGTAGTAGAAAGCGCATTTGGGTCAACAGAAACGATAGCAATAACGCAAAGCGAATTTGCGTTAAAAACCATAAATAAGATTTATGTCACGTGATAAAACGTGAACATCCGACCTTCTTGCGACTAATAAATTTACAGATAGCGGTAAAGGTAAGAAAACGTTACTTATGTTGTAGCCTAAATATCTATTCATAGTTTTTATAAAATGTAAGAAATTTGTATTTAGTATTTTTTTTTAATTCTGTCTCACTGAAATAATAATCACATATAAAAATCGAACCAACCTTAATTTTTTATTAGGCCACTCGTGCTAGGGAGTCTTCTTATGGCGATTTGTTTTCCTTTTTAATGATTTTAGAATTTTGAAAAATAATGAAAGTAACTTTCACGAACTTGATAACAGGTTTCCCAGTTACAAAAAAAAACCCAAAACAGTAATATCTCGTGCAATAGTAAGTATATAATAATTAAGCCTATACATTAAATCATGATTCTTCTTTTTGTCTTCTGTGCATTAATTTGAAATATGAAGAAGAAATAAATACGAAGAAAAATACGAGGAATCTTGTTTCATTGTCGGTTAATGTGACCCACATACAGCAGAACTAAATAAATGTCTTTTTACAAGGTTACACAAGGCTACACGTGTAATGCAATGCTATTTTAAGACTAAATTAATCAGCTGATAAAATATCATGTGCGGCAAAACAATATAGAAATAAATTCTTTACAGACAGATAAACGCGAAAACTTTGGAGTAATGTAAATCTTATTCGCGGAGTTTTGGATAAAGTTCGGGGATATTACCATTTTCTTCGTCCGCCTGCCCCTTACACTATATTATAACCAACTAAAAATTCACTTTTGGTGCATATTACCTGTAGAAACACAAAAAGGTTTTATTGTTTTAATTTTCTAAACTTGATGTCTTTAATATAAACTTCTCTAATTTTCCAATTAATGTGTATTGTTACTTTATATTCTCTATGCATCAATGTTTTATATTCTTATTTTCAAATTCTGGGGCAAACAAATTTCGAATTAAAAAAAAATTATCAGTATAAGCTAGTGGCTTGATAACTGTTACATATGTACAGTATTGTCTTATATCATGGGCAATTAGGTTTTTGAATTTACATTTTCAAAACGTGGAGCAAACCAAGGTCGAAGTTTCAAAAATTGTGAATTTAGATTAATTCAAGTTTTCTACTGGCAAAGTTGTGTATTGGCGATTTTGGACAATATGCATCACTTAATGGAATATTTCCGAAAAGACATTCAGAACCAAAACCATTCTAAATTATAATGTCGTATGAGCGGACATACATAATCTCAATTACAGCCAAAAATTCGTTTTGGTTTTGAGGGTACTTCACGTTTGAAAACTGGCTAAAAGACGCTAAGTTGGCGTATTTGTGTTAAAACTGTCTCTTTAACCGATACTGAGGTATACGTATGTAGAAATATTTTAGTGACAAACGTGATGATTTCGACTTTCCTATTGTTAACTTTCCCTTCTTGAGTAGAAATATACCAGCATCGCCTGTATACGTTTCTCAGCTTATCCGATATTCAAGGGCATGCGTGAGTTACCATAACTTTCGAAAAAGAGAATTACTGTCACAAAAGCTTCTAAGCCAGGATTTTATCAGGGATAAGTTAATGTCATCACTTAGGAAATTTTACGGTCGGCATCACGAATTGAATGACGGTTACAGTGTTCCTAGTGTCGTAAGATTTCATGTACCTCCATCGATTTGTGACTACCACCGGATTAACTTTGCTGAACTTCACGACGGGAGACGTATACAGATCAGGTATTGCTTACCCTTCCGGAGTATCTGAATTTACTCCTGGCTTTTATAGGAATTCGTGTTGTTCATTGTTTTTTAGTTTTCAGTGCTTATTTGTTGTGCTTGTGGTTGTTCATTAGTCTTCCCGGGTTTTGTATGTTTAATGGATTGCTCCTGAGGTATATTTGTCCTCTTGAGTAACTTACTTTTAGTTATTATTATTTTGAAAATGGCTCTTAAAATGAAATAAATGCATGGAAAAAAACTTTTTTTAAAGATGAAAATAAACAAGACAATTTTCAGCTATGTTTATATATTTTTTTATATTAGATGTTTCGTTATTTCATTATATTGCAGTCTGACTGAATTTCATCGGTCTTTCGGCAGTATCGTTTCACAAATAAGTAATAGAAACAGTACAATCAGAACAATAGACGTTCAATGATATTTTTTATGCACGAATACCTCGGTGAGGGCACGAATTCAATATGATTATTCACTTTCATCTTACAACGGAAGCTCAGAAGGATCTTACGAGATTCGAAATTCGTGATTCAATATCCAAAGTTCGAAATTCGAAATTCCATATATGAAATTCGAGATTCATCATATAGAATAACCAATCAGAGAAAAACTTCTAAGTTGTGAATAGTATTCGGTAAATAAAATACCTTTTAACTGCAGAGATAGCTATAAATAGAACATTGATTTTACTTTCCATTTTATTTATCTATAGCAACTTGTTTACAAGTCATGAATTAAGATATATCTAGTAGTATAATTTTCTTTGAATTATCTTGCATTTTCTGGATTTATGATGTTTTGCTATTTTAATTATATTCACTTGGCTTTCTGGAACATGATATAAAATCGGCATAAGAGATTGTCAAAACGACAAATTAATTAAATCTGTGCTGGGGATAGTACAGAGTAAGGTTTATATTTATATCGTATCCAAATGTTCTCCTCCTCATATGCATTTAATACTAGTAGCTACCAATACACGTCAGTAAAACACTTAATCAATTTTCCTTGACCTCAGTTTTTAGTCGATCTCACAGACCACGAGGTTTTCTGTCTATTTCACTTTTTTAACTCACGAAAAGTATCTGTGATAAAAACCACGCATGAAAGTTAAGAGTAGCAGCTCTCATTCAGTTGTCTGGTCGATTTTGAACCAAAATAAACCGAATTCCAAGTTTTGAATAACATTCTGCCGACAAAATATCTTTTAACTGTAGAGATCGCTATATATAGAACATTGGTGCTACTTTCAAAAGGTTTCGTGTCGATATCTTTCATGGTTCATGAAAAGCAATGAAATCAAGGATAGATAATTCGTAGGAAATAACTGAAACCCGGATGACTCTTCGCACTCTCTATTTACACATAACAGTACTCAGATATCTCTTCACTCTTCAATATGTATTCACAGCATTAATTAAATATATTCAACAAAACGATTGTAAATATCATGAATATTAACACACAGGTTCTTGTCAGTGTGTCTAATAGATTGATCAACACATTTGCTAAAAATTACTTTGTTTTTTAACCAGTGATAGATTAAGAGCGAAGTGATTTATATAACTGTACAGCTTGTTTTTTCTTTCTGTAAAAGATATACCTATACACGCTACCACGTATAATATATATCAAAGCACAGAGATGATGTGTCAATGAAGAATTCAAAATTGATCGTAAATGAGGAAATTTATATGAAGCTTACGATTGAGTTAATCCTCTCTCTAATTTAAATTTTGGTTTCCTTATAGCCTTTAATTTTATTTTATTTAAAAAGAAACTATAGTGTGGACTCAGTAATATGAAGGATAAAATGAAGTACTTGACACAATAATATTCCAAATTAAACAACAAATCGACACGATAACAGAAAAATTGCGGAATGCATTTAATTGCCACCGTTGACCTCATTGATGTTGAAACTGTAAATGATAGAGAAAATCTGCAATGGCAACAACGACAACATCATAGTATTATTCGACCGCAATGTAATATTATAAACTGAAACAATTAAAAGCATAAATTACAATAAACAAGAAGATCTATGAACGAAGTCTAATTATAAGGATATATGATTATTTATTAAGACTATCCTAGGCTTAATGAAATAATTGCGTATGGAAGGTAATTAGAACTGATAACATTTCAAATACATTTATATGATTTTCATGTGAAAAACATGACAAGAATTACTTTAGAGTTAAATAAAAACATTTATTTGGATTTTTTAATCTCAAATTTTAATGAAAAGCAGAAATCTCTATCTTTGCATTTTATTTTTACTTTTACTTAATATGCATTAGTTTTCATCTCTTTCTGACAATATTACAATATGCATTTCAACCAAAATATTCTTAGATTTAGGAGATAGGATATCTATAGTGTTGAGATGAAGTTAAATGTACATCGGTGAGAATACTTATTAGCTTAACAAACATATACTTGAAAAAAAACGTCGAATATACATACGTCTGCAACTATAAATATGATATCAAATGTCCCAAATATGATATATGCACACTTTTAACTGTACCGTTTTGGTTACGTTTATTTACATTTCGTTTGCGATTGCAACAATTTTCAATTATTAAAACTGATTAGACGTCGCATATATAATACAAATTTGAATATAATAATAAAACCACCCAATAATTAAAAAGTTGCGTTTCATTTCAGAGTATTCACCGCTCTGATTTTCATTGTGTGAAATAATAAGAAATATAAAAAAAAACCCAACATGACCTACAAATAAATGTATTCTTAATTCTTTACAAATATATATAATTAGATGTCAGTTTAATATCTGTGAGGTCAAACAGTAACATCCAGAGCAATGTACTTATCTCTGTGTATAAGAACTATTTTTAACTCGTTACTTAATAGTTATATCATATATATATACACGTGGCAGTATCGTCTGCTTTATGAATTTGATATTTATGCGCAATATGCGTAACTTGATATTTTTATATTTTGACTTTGAATTAATTATTTTTTCATTCTACTGAAGCCAATTTAGGACCCAAAAATATAATTTGAATTCGATATCACGAATTAAACGAGTCGAATCTGCTTTTCAAGTGAATAGTTTAATTTTTGATAATCATAATGCATTTTATTTTTGTGTAATACTACTTTATTCATCTCTTGAAAGTGATTTCATAGCAAATGTAAAAGTAAGCTCATAGATACAGATGTTGTCTTGCGCTTTAGGACTTATAGAAATCTGACTTTTTTCTACTACAAGTTCAGTATTTCATTAAGGTAATTATGAAAGGTCGTGCATACTATAATAAAATGATGCAGTTAACATCCCCTTGTTTTCAAATCGCAATGAAACTCTGTACTTGTCAAATTGTAGGTTACAACAATAAATGGCAAAACTTATTTGTAGATAAGTCATACAATGTCATATAGCTGTAATAAATCGTTTCTATACAGTATGTATTGTCATAACCACGGTATAAAAAATATGTCCTTAATCTTTGGCTGTTGTTATTTTTCACTCTACCTAATGAGTCAGATATCGGTCACTTATGTCTAATTTTAATACACAAGATCGGACCAATAAATGACTCAGGCCCACCACCGTCGACTTTTATTGTTCCTCGTGATGTAATATACACATATACAAACACTTACGTTCAACATTGTATCAAAAAGACATGCGTATAATACCACACGTACATCAAAGTCTAAGGCGAAGCCTGGGACTTTTATTGTTGCGAGTTGGTGTATTACACTAATACCTAAGTCAATATATCAAACATTTAGACATATCCTAATTGCTATCCGATGCCTGAGATAAAACTGACCAACATTACTCTATAGCCAAGTTGATTGTTTATACCGTGGTTTTGAAAAAAAATATTCTCTGTGCACAAACATATTTCTACTTCCCCGATGGGAGTGGGAGATGCCCAACGGAAGATCTCTGCACGTGCAACAATATCCCACTGTTGTGACGTCCAATCAGAATTATTTTGTCATATCTTTTGACCAACCAGTCGTAACTTTATTTTAACTTCGTCGACTGTGATAGGAAATCTAAACATTAGTGAAAAACTGGAAAATTTTCAACTCGTTTTTATGAATGGTAATTCGACACATGTTCATCATTAAATCTCTGAATCAAGTTTTTAATTGTTTCACAAAATATTTGTTACATAAATGTTGTCATTTATTGCTGTAACATTCAGCTTGACATGTACAGAGTTTCATTCAACAACACTGTTTTTTACGGTTTTCCATTGGATAACAAACCCATTTCTACTTCACTAAGATTGGAATAGGTATAATATATCCCACACATGGAACAAACAAAATTCTTATCTTGATATGACAGCTTACATTTGGATATCATAAAATCATTGAAATAGTACGGTCATGATATTATAGAGACCAAAAAACTAATTATCTACAGAAAACTAAAACATATCACATTTCATTCACAAACATAATTCTGAATTCAAACCAACTTCCCTTTTTTTCAATAATTGCATTTGATTATCATGGCATCCAATGCTTTTCAATAAAATGAGCTGTTGACTTTCATTTATTTATAGATGAAGAGACATGTTTCATTGAGGTCATACATTCGGTAGTTGTGTCGCCTGCGGAACGCATGGTCGACACATAGGGAACACTGTCTTGCGTTTTGCGTCGTCACACTTTTCTTCTACCCTCAACTACTCGTAAACCGCTCAACGGAATTTGATGAAACTTTCTCTGCGCATTAACCTTAATGCAAAGGTGTGCATATATATTTCATTTTTAGAAAATTTAAATATTTTTTTTGTAAAAATTTACATTTTTGAAAAAGGGGGGGGGGGCGATGATTGGTTTAAACGTAGCTTTTTCCTGTACGCAGGCGACACATGCCTTCATTTTTTGTTAATAGAAATCCCGCTTACAATACCCATTAGGCCAGGGAAGAAAATGACCCCAATTAAGGAGGGTTTTCTCAATGTTGAAGGCATCACTGTAACTTTGAGATAAATAACAGCAACAAAAGAGGTTTTCCTTTGCTTTGGATTTTATCTTGGCAAAAGGCTAAAGTTCATAGAGACTAACCTGATCACGCAATCTCATGATATCCCTGTTCCGAACGTTTTGATTTTGCAAGCTATTATATTCTAATCTGACCTGCTCAAAATGCTTTCAGTCTACGTCCGTGGTAAAATATGGATATATTGGTTCCAACTTCACAGATGCTTGTTTGGCAACGTCATGGTAAAGTTTCCCAAATGTTGCGGCGTTTCAAAATGTCGTACAACCTGTCGTATTAGAATAGAAACAATTCACGGTGACTTGAAAATATCCTGATTTTACCACGGATAGGCCCTTTATGCCGATATTTTACCACTTGCTAACGCTCATGGCAAAATATTTGGCATAAATAGCCTACCCGTGTTAAAATCAGGATATTTTGAAGCCATCATGAATTATTTCTCAAATATTTTAATTGCTTATTAGGTCACAAAACTGTAAAACATTTTGAACTTTGCTTTCAGTCCAAAATGACGTCAAATACCAGTGGAAATAATGCAGAACTAAGAATTGTCCTGTTTGGATCCCCAAGCTCGGGTAAAAGTAGACTTGGCAACAACATTTTGGGTTCTAATGATCACTTTAAATTTGGCGCTCTGACAACATCCGTGGTATCAAGTTGCAGAAGTACACAAGAAAGGAAAATGATCGTAGTTGACACTCCTGGTTACACTAATATAAATCTCGAAGATATTCAGCAAGATCTTGAAAAATGTCTTGAGCTGACAAGACCTGGTCCACATGTTTTTCTGATTTGCATAAAGATGGACAGATTTACTGATCAAATTATGCAGCTCGTTAATGCTTACAGCAAATTTTTGGGAAAAAACATGTTTGCATATAGCATAATCGTCTTTACTCATATTGACCAATGGGAACGTGATATGGTAGAACAAGGGAATAATCATCCTAGCTTTGAAGATTATATTAAGAATCTACCAAAAGACATGCTAAATTTACTGAAGCTATGTAATAACAGAAAATGTACATTTAACAACAGAAAAACTGGCTCGGATATGCAAGAACAATGGGAAATTTTATTATCTGTAATTGAACATATGATAACTATTAATGATGAACAACCTTTCTTTCAAAAGTCTTTTAAACGCTGTGGTAGATGCAGAAACTGTTTTAGACGGGCTTGGAATGGGTTGCAGAGATGCTGTAAAAGAAATGACAGTCAGTCATCCAGAACAAGTCTTTTGTGAACTTTTGTAATTTTGGAAGTTGTATTGTATAACAATCGCATACTTGATTAGTATTCTACCTGAAACTGTTAAAACGTTTACAATGACTATTTATTTTATATTAGGAATAAAGAAATCGAGCATTAATCAATGAATACTAATTGCAATAATTGTTTTTATTTAGAAAACTGTTAATGGGAGAAACGTTGACATATTTCATTAAATTATTCTATTTTGTCAATATTTTTATAAAAATAATCTATCCTAAAACTATTCTCTGGTGATAAACGTATGACAGAAGTGAAGCCAAAAAGTGAGATGCTTTGAGCCATTTTTTCCATTAATACCCAAGCATGAATAATACCAAATTTCTATTTGTCTCCTTTAGGGAACCTCAAATAAACAGGTACAACTGAGCTATGGTTTCACGTTTATATAAGTTACCTTGCTGTTTTATTTTCATGTGGCTGACTTATTTAACTTGGTAGTTCATAAACGTTTAGATTTATTTCCCTCAATATATTCAAGGTAGGAAGAAATCTTCGACTATACTGTATTAAGGCTAATATTTATGCAGATACTGATTAACTCTGTAATAGGAATTGTCTGGTAAATTTTAATAAAAGCCACTAAAAAGATCAGGAGGTCTGAGAATGGACATGTGCACTATAGATGTAGAAGGGAATGGTAATATAGCTAGTTTCTATTTTGATATCATGAATAAATGCAAATGTCTTGTCAATAATCCACATAGACGCGGGAGTACTGAAAGCTACGTTTCTCGCAGTAAGGGTATAAATAAGAATTTTTTCATCCAATTCTTTTACAATTGTTTTTCTCACTATTCCCTGCATTTCTTTCTCATCAGGGCTTCATCTACAGAGCTGCCTAACGTGGCATCAGGTTTTGCATTAGGCGTGCCTCACGTTTTGGGTTTGTCAGGTCATAATTTGACAGGCTGAACATAGAGCGTATCCTGGATATATAAGAATATTTGAGTAACAATAAAACCAGATAAACCCACAAGCTGCTCAGTGTTTGCACTATGTCAGACTTTTGTGACTTTCAGTTTATTCTGTTAGCATTTTGTGTTCTTTTATACTGTTCTCGTCTATCAGGGTTGTCGATTAAAAGATTCAAGCTATTAGTTTGTCTTTAATTATTTCTCTTTTATACTATTCTCGTCTGTCAGGATTAACTATGTTTTTCTAAAAAGAAATGCACAAACAATTAGGATTCCTGGAGACTATATAGACAAAGATTAAACATATATAGGCTTTAGATAATGTTGCAATGATAATCAGAACCTTTTAAAGATTTTAACAAGAAAAAGACATTGATGATATGATTTTAAGCTGATTATACGTTGATCTAAGATATTGTTTTTAGATTTTTATGCATTGCAGAATAAGTATTCGTTTTGACCGAAACATGATTAACGCTTACAAGAATCTCTCTAATTTTAGACTACATATGTCAACCAATTCTAGATTCTGGTTGGTCAAATATCAGGATACCTTTCTCTTGAAATGCATTGGCCAAATAAATCCCAAATCTGTAGAATTTGTTAAATCCTGTAGAACTTGTGGAAAAAATAACATTGTATTTTTTGTTCTATTGATTGACTGAATGTCATGGATTACAAAAACGTGGTGCCGAAGAACAATAATTCTGGTTTTGTATGGGAATATTTTTTTGTCAGATTTAATCGTATTAATGTATTTGATTGGCTAGATGTAGGAAATGTTGTTAGGTATGAATAATGCCTTTGTTTTTATTGTTGTCCTTTCTTTATGAAATGTATTGACAAACCACATATTGTCATCTTGTAGAAACACAATGTAAGCAATTATGACTCTAAGCTTCAAGTTTATTTTACCGAACACTGAAGAAAATATTTTCGCTTGACTTTCAATAATCAAAGAGTATTAATATTTTTCCCGAGCAGATTTTTTCTTGCATTACTGTACTGTATTGTATACTGTCGGAGAATTGTACGAAACTGTTCTCATGTTACAATTGATTCATGGATAGTTAAATAAATTCAGAGACAAGAGAAAATGATGGGGTTGTAATTTTATTTCAGCTGTTATAGACATGGACCTCTCTGTTATTGAAGGAGCTGAAAAACAACTAAGAATCATATTGCTTGGAACACCAGGATCCGGCAAAAGTAGAATCGGAAACACCATTTTGGGCTCTAATGTTCATTTTAAATTTGGGTCGCCAACTGCATTACCAACCTCAAGCATTGTAAATATAGAAGGAAAGCAAATGATCGTTGTGGATACACCTAGCTATTATTTCCACAATGGCTCAACATTTAGACAAGATCTAGAAACAGCCATTGAAATGACCAAACCAGGGCCTCATATTTTCTTGTTTTGTGTTAAAATGGATCGGTTCACTGATGAAGCAATTAAAATGATACAAATGTATGAAAGTGTTCTTGGTGAAAGCATGTACCGGTACACTGTTATAGTTTTTACACATATTGACCAATGGGAGAGTGATATGGAGGAACAAGGGGTGAGAAATCCCATATTTGATGAGTACTTAGAATATCTACCGAGTGAAATGCAAAAGCTTTTGAATCTTTGTGACAATAGATACTGTATCTTTAACAACAGAAAAACTGGTGATGCAATGAAAAAACAAAGAGCAATACTGTCATCTGAAATTGATCGCCTGATCAATACAAACGCTAAAAGCCCCTTTTACATAATGTGTAGTGAACATTGTCCGAAAGGTTGGGCTGGATGGGCCTGGGACTGGACATTTGGATGGGTACAGAACATACTTTCGTCTCTTTTAGAAATAGGGTAGTGATGTAGACCCGCGTAATATTTTTGATATTGCTCGAACATTTACTTATATATTAATCGATGTCAATTAAAACAACATGTATAGATGCTGTGTTTTTTTTGTCAACGCTATATTGAGCAATGACAGTGCTAAACTTGTGTTCAGATATAAGTCATTCCAATTCTTCCAATGATTACTAATAACGTAGTCTTTCTCGTTAGGGAATTGCCAGGAATTTACAATGAAATCCCGATAGTGCATCATTTTGACGTACTTGGAAAGACCCTATTTTTCATTTTGATTAGTGGCTTTGTGACTTTTACAGAAGGCTACATTAGCTTCCTTTAATTTTCCTTCAAACATTTGCTATCACGGCCAGATAGTCGCCCTATTATTGATGCTTTCGACGGTTTGTTCAAGTGGTTCTCGTACTGAGAAAATATGTGTTTTCCACTGGACGCGAAGTTGAAAAATAAAACATTAGCAAATACAATTCCAATTCCTGTGACCATGATATGTGTTCGACGAATGAAATGTCATCAGGCGCTTTGTGTTTAATTGTACACATGGCATTTTTGTATTCAGACAGCATACAACAATTTTCCTGATGATTTTCCCACTATTGATTACCCCAAACTTCTAATGCCAAAGACATTTATCCAAAAGATCTATATTTAAGCAAAGGTTATGCGAATAGCAAATTCGTACTTTTAAGATCTTACTATAAATATCGAAAATGTATAGACAAACTAAAACATATATTATTGACGAGTCGTAGTA
Source organism: Mytilisepta virgata (assembly GCA_028015205.1). Classification (NCBI taxonomy): domain Eukaryota; kingdom Metazoa; phylum Mollusca; class Bivalvia; order Mytilida; family Mytilidae; genus Mytilisepta; species Mytilisepta virgata. The sequence continues at coordinate 101,151 of JAPWFG010000032.1, forward strand.
TAGAAATTAAATGCATGACCTGAAAAATGAATGAGAAGTTTAGGTTACAAGCTTAAATTCCAATTTTCGAAATTCGACCCCTGTGGGGCCCAATTTTTAAAAATCAAAATTCCAAAACCTTATTGCGCGTCTACATACAGTATGTGGCAATACTGTATAGATATTAAAGCATAAAACGAAAAATGTATGAGGAGTTTAGGTCACAAGCTTAAACGTCCAATTTTTAAAATTCGACCGATGTGGACCCCAATTTTTAAAAATCAAAATTCGAAAACCTCATTGCGCATCTACATACAGTATGTGATAATACTGTATAGAAATTAAAAGCATAAAATGAGAAATGTATGAGGAGTTTAGGTCACAAGTTTAAATTTCCAATTTTCGAAATCCGACCCTATAAGGCCCCTGTTTTTGAAAATCATAATTATAAAACCTTATTGCGCATTTACACACAGTTTGTGACAATTTGTGACAATACTGTATAGAAATTAAATGCATGATGTTAAAAATGAACGAGGAAATCTGGAGACAAGATTATCTAACGGACGGACATACGGACCGATTACAAATATCCCCCAACTTCATCCAAGTTAAAAATAAACACCTACAATGCGACTTCGCAAGAAAGGCGCCAAATAAATTTCTGTTCTATATCTGAATTTTTAAAACTGAAACATAAACGGTATTTTGCTCTTTATTGTTAATTGGTCTTTTTTTTGGAGGGTTGCTTCTGACTTCCTCGTTCAATTAAGCGACAGTTTCCGACCATCAGTTATGAGAGCCAAAGCTAGTTTTACAATTCTGACCATGCTTTCCACACTATGTAGCGTGCAAAACAAATTTTGCAGTTCTAGCAAGCGGTCACCTTGTTGGTAATCATACTGTTTTGGCTTCGTGTTTTTATTTTTTCAAACATGCCACACCTGTTATATTTTGTCCAATAACTCTGTGATGAAATTTTAAAATTCAACAAACGTACATAGACCACAGAGCTCATTAAAATATATCATTGGAGATAAAAATGTACACCCAAAAAGTGAAAATATAAGCGCATATAATTTGATGGAGTACATTACTATGGCAACCAAACGGAACACGAGACAAATTTATCTCATTCTGAAATTCCGATATAGCCAGAACTTGATACTTACCTGTTAACAAATTGTACAATTTGTGAAAAGTAATGAGTATCTCCCTGGATCTTAGCTCCGTTCTTAGGTGGTTTTGGCTTTACCCGTTTTGTCATTTTAGTATTTTAGATTTTGCCCTTCAATCTTCGGATTCTTGTTTTTTTTTTTTTTATTTTGAACATTTTATGCCTTGTGCACAGGTGATCGTTAATCGACGAACTGTGCACATCTTGTGCATCAAAATTGGTTTCAAAGAGAGTTATTGTCGTTTTCATGTTATGAGTCCTTTTTAATAGCGACTGACTGTGCGTAATTTGGACAATATATATACTTTTATCAAATATATTCGAAATTATCTGGTTATAAAAACGACGATGTGGTGGAGATTTTCAAATAAAAACAAAACCATGTAGTAATGAAATAAAGATGGCTGTGATTTTGACACGTTAGCTATAAGACAGCAGTCAGAAGTGTAACTTATTACAGTGATTCATTACTAAATACCATTCGGCTGTCTAATATCGCAAAACTGACGTACTTTAGATTACACAAAAGAATGTAACATATATTACTTAAACACGACATTGATTACAGAACAAACAAACACAAAAAAATCTTATTTGCAATTTGCATCCTTGAAGAACTGTTACTGTAGTAGTAAAAGACAAACCAACAAAAGCAAACAATATATTGATATGTATGTAATATACAATGTATACTGTTAAAAAAAAACGCATAAACCCATTTTCTTTTTCAAAATGAAAATTCTGCAATTAACGAAGTGAAATTAAATGACCAATTTAATTTTTGATGTTATAAAGATTAGTTTAAAATTAACAATGCCTGTTCATTAGATTTTGCTCTCTGCCACATCTGTACAAGGGTTCTGAAAAATGAATATCCCATATATCGCCGTGAAAATTCGACAATGTTTTCACGGACACTTTGCGGTTAATTTCAACTCTTTAGCTGAAAGTGTATAACAAGACCAAGTTTGAAGCCTAAATTGTATCATAGAGTTGAAATGCTGCCGTTCCAAGGTTGGACCCTGCCATTCGAAATATCGTTCTCTGTCATTTTACAGTCCCAAAATAAAGTTGCACGAACTCTGAAAGTTACTTAGAGCATCTGTTCATGTTCAATATAGCCCGAGGAATGGAAGACCTCGCATAACGACTCCTGGTCAAGATCGGCCCATCCGGGTCTTTCATCTGCGGAATCGAACCATTTCCGCCTCAACCAAGGCAGTTGGATTAGCTGGATTGCGAAGAATCAGCTCGAAAATAGTCCACAACCGGCTTCTACAGCAAGGTATTAGACTCAGGAGGCCTCATTTCGGATCGGTATTGACGCCGAAAGAGTACTTTGGAGTGTCACTTCGTCCACGTACTTGACCGACGAGTGGGGGAGGGGTATTCCAATAGGACAACGTTAGGCCGCACACAGTGCATTTAACAATGTACTACCTTGAGCAGAATAACATTAATGTGTCGGACTTGAATCCGGATGAACACCGATTGCACTAACTGGATAAACGTGTGCGCGAGCGTCAATCTTCGCCTCAGGTCCTCGATCAAGTCCGCCAAATAATGCATCAGGGATGACAAACAATACAAGGAAATAATGTCAGAAAATTTATTGAGTCTATGCCTGCCGGTGAGCTGTAGAGCAGTATTGGCCGCACGTGGTGGTCATACACTGTACTAACTTTAACGTGACCAGAAGTGTGCTTAACTGTAAATAAACTGACTTTCATTCGGTAATCTCTGAAGAATGGATATTTAATTTTTCAACAAAAAAATTTTAAGTCAATATCTGTAAGTGTAACCAAAACATGTTGATTTAAAAATAACTTAAGACCCCGTATGTGTTGTTTTTTTCAGAGTATATAAAGAAAAGAACGTATATTTATAAGCATATCAACAGAAGTATATAGAACAATTTGACACGTGTAGGTTTCATGATAGCAAGTGTATTACACGTACACTTAAGTCCTCATATACTACTACTTATAATGAAAGTCATTACCTTAGTCTATGAGGCTTTTCTTCAAAACTGTTCGTTAATTATCTAAATATAACTTTGTATTGTGTATCTGTTAGATCTGTTATGACAGATGGATGGATCTGTTAGGGGTTATGACAATTATGTTAGCCTATCCTTTGAACCTGCACTTTCCGAGTTCATCATTGGTATATCTGGCATCCGAAAAAAAAAATATATTGAGTGCATAGCTAGCGTGAAATCTTTACAGAGAGATTAAAGTGATCTTATCTAAGGTATATTTTGTCGTAATTTCTTAAACTAATTAAAACCGAAGTTGGATTAAGTGCATGATATTGATATCCATCATTAGAAGGATTTTGAAACTTTCGTTTAACTATAAGGCTATTCTCGGAACAAACATTGTTCCCCGGAAACCTATATAAGTACATTTATTCAAAATAAAAAAGGTAAAACCTTATTTGAAATTTACAGTTCTTGCGCAATCATTCTATGAAGAAATTAATTTACTAATTAAAACCGAAAATTCAGGTAAAATCGATTAACCGTTTAACTAGAATGTGCTTAAACTTATGTGACCAGAGAATACAATATTGTCGCATTTAGAATTCTTTTGTTGATTTCCTGCCAATTGTTAAAAATTTATCTTAACATACACATTATTATTAGAAACATATGGTGGACTTGAATCTTCAATGAGATTGTGACATTTTATGAAAGAGGGCAGAACAAGGGAAAGTTTAATGTTACTATAGGCAGTGATAAGAGATTATACAATGGCTTGTGAAAATCAAGACCGAATAAAAATAAACAAGAAAAGGGCGTTTAAGATAAAAACTGTATTACTAGACAATGGTATATACATGTACATTAATAAAATAGCAAGAAGATGCACTATTCAAGACGCAAAGAAATTGTAACTTATTTGAAAACCATATTATTAATCGAAGAAATATAGGCATTTTTGTTTTTTACAGTGCAAATGGCTGCTATACAGTTCAATAATCCAGGGGAGAGAACTGTTCCATTAAATGAAATTCGAATGGTCCTGCTGGGAAAAACTGGAAATGGTAAAAGCAAGACGGGAAATTCTATTTTACGAAATCCTAAAGGATTCGGATATGGTAGCGATGCTAGATCTGTTACTTCGAAATGCTTGTGGAGGAGTGTAGAACGATTTGGAAGAAAACTTGATGTAGTGGACACTCCTGGCGTTTTTGATACCACGCGATCTAACATTGATATTCAGAAGGAAATCAAGCGTTGCATTACCATTACAACCCCTGGTCCGCATGCAATTTTACTGTGCGTCAAAATGACGCGATTTACAACGGAAGACACGGATACCCTCGATCATTTCTTGCGTTATTTTGGACCCGAATTATTGCAATACGCAATTGTAATATTTACATGCGTTGATCAGTGGGAAGAAGATAGAGAGGAACAGGGAGAGGAAGCTTTAAACTTAGAGGAGTACATCAGAAACTTACCGGACTATTTAAAAACTTTCTTGAAGTCTATCCAAAATCGTTATTTATTTTTTAATAATAGGTTAAAAGGTCCAGATCAAGAAAAGCAGATTGAAAGTCTGGTTGATAGAATTGATAAAATGATGGTTGAAAACAACAACAGCTGTTACACCAATGAAATTTACGAAAAGGTTGAGAAAATGTTACAAGAAGAAATGGAAAAAACTGGACTGAGCCGTGACGAGGCCAAAAATAGCGAGGATTTTATAGAAAGGGTTGCAAACATTTTAAAGACGGTTTTTAAAATTGCTACAAAATTAATCAAAATGTAATTTCTTGAAATCAGTTTAGGATCAGTTAAAGAGAGGTTCATTTTGTACTAGTGACACATTATTTTGTATGTTTGAGCATATAAGATTTTATCTGAATTTCTAGCAGTAACCACAATACTTCTTCTAATTTCACAAAAATAAAAAATCACACCATTAATAGATTTACACAATGATTTACTTATATCAAGCCCGTGGTTTATTTCGTGTACAGTTTAAGGTACAGAATATGAATTACGTGTTAAATAAAAAAAAAATCAAACAATATATCGGAATTTGTAGTATTTCGTAACATGATAAACATTTTCCCGCCATTGATCAAGTTTCACTAAATCCATCGTCAGTTTCATATCTATTTGAAGGTATAGATAGATATTTTTAATCGTTGAACTAACATTGCAAAGTGGTCAAACTTTGACATAACTCCAGTCACATCTTTTATGTGCTAAAATTCCTTTGCTCCTGTACATTTGGGACACGTTAAATATTGGAATAAAAATAAAATATGAAGACCTATAGGTATACATCATTTTCTCTTACGGCAAATTAGTTTTTTGTACATTATCGTTAAACCAAATTTGTGTACATGCATTTCAAAATGTTTAACTATATTATAATAATAAGATTAGTAATTAGTCGTAAATTGACGATATGTGCACATCTTGTGCATCAAAATTGGTATCAAAGAATTTTATTTACTCATATCAATTTGAAATATTTTAAAACCTTAGTATGGACAAATTTCTAATTCTATAAATGCTTTTTATAGTCAAATTTCTATGGCAATCAGAAATTCTGAAAGGGTAAGAGGCATAATGCCCATATTTTGTCTAATATATGGCCAAAAATAAATATTTGTAAAAATAATATTCAAGTACAAAATGTATCTGCTTTGAGGAAAAAAAAAGAAATTAAAGTACAATATTTCTTACATTTATATGTACCCGGTAAATAAAACATCCCCAAAATAACGCAATTTCATAAAAATATTTCTAGTTTCTGATGGTTTTGGCCAATTTTCAAACAAACTTTGCAAAGGGAAATTGCCTGCGCGTGCATAAAACAACTTTATATCTAACATGAATATGTATTCGGATAGAATATATCTCGTGTAGAAATAATTTCGAATGTGCACAATGTTTTCTCAAGCAACATGTGCATGAAAAACAGTTACAAAAATAAATGAAAGTTCAGTTTATTTTCTTTCAGGATTTGTGGAATTCGTTTTTGTATAGCTTTCTCACATGGTGTTTATTGATTGCTTTGTAATTTTCACATTTCTCGCGATCTGATCTTTTGAGATGTAGTGCAACAAATTGGCAGTGTCAAATACGAAACGCTTCTGTTGTTTGACTCTCAGTGTCCATAATGAAAATTTTAACTCTTTTGACAGATACTGCATTGACGTTGATACTCAAACATTCTTGATTTGGTATTTATAATTTCTCCCGTAAGTAGATCTATGGTGTCTGGTTTTTAACAATCTCCTGGGAGTCTTTTGGCATATGAATCCAATCATTATAAAGTGAAAGAAAAACAGAGGGGCAAAAGTGAAAATAAAAGTTTACTAAACAATACATCAATAACATTTTTTGTTATTCTAGAAGACAAAATGTTCATAGAAATTTCAGATATAACCGTAAACATCTTGATAGAAATGACTAGACGTTTGTTCCTTAGGAATTTTCACTTTAGATAAAATAATTTTGTTAATGTTGTCCACGAGCAAGGCATCTGACACAGTACTTTCTCACTATACTTCGGATCTGAGGTATTTTTTCGATGTTCCAGATTCAGTGCTAGTTGGTTCCGGACAAGAACTAACATTTCTTCCAAATGATCCGTGTTGTGGTATTCTCGGACAACACGGAGTAGTTCTTGTATAAAAAATGACCCATCTGTCCTATGCCTCAGGGATAAATAACCTGAAAACAGAGTCCCTTATTAAGTAAATAATTTATTACAAGAGTGCACACGCTGAAATGTCTCGCCTGCTTTACTAACCATACCATGAATGCTTTTATGTTGATAGTCCTAAAGATTAAGATAGACTACAAGTATCACATAAATTTAAATCTATCAATGATCCATGAAAATGGGGTCCTTGTCAGATAAACCAAGCCAGACAGACATGTACACCTTACAATCATTCCATAGGCCAACTATAGTTGAACTATTGCTTATATTATTACAAGAAACAGACCAAACCATGAAAACTTAACATTCACCAATAAACCATGAAAATGAGGTCAAGGTCTGATGAACCCTGCCAGACGGACATATACACCCTTACAATCATTCCATATATTAAATATGTTGACCTTATTGTTAATAGTATCAAGAAGATTCTTTAACAGGAAAACTTAACATTGACCAGTGAGGTCAAGGTCACATGAACCTACCAGACAGACATGTACACCTAACAATCATTCCATACACCAAACATAGTTGATTTATTGCTTATAGTATCTTAGAAGAGGACCTAACTACTGACACTAAACATTGGTCAAACTTAATTTTCAGTATAATATACAATGTACAATGCTTTATTGGAGCAGTACATGCTTACCTTTACAGAACACATTTTGTAAAAATCGGTAGAAGTTTACATTACTAGTTTCTGTGTTGTCTTGCTCTAATTAAATTCTTTTTAGAATGTCTGTTGTGCTGTATTCGCGATTTTGACTTGCCTTTGATTTCAGTTTTTTAATTTATCCCATTGTCTTGTTGCTTTGCTATTCTTTTAGGGTTATTTGAACGTGTTGAATGATATACTCTTGTTTTAATTTACCCTGAATATCAAGTCTAAAATATAGGACAATTTTTTTGAATACCTTCGGTCGTTGCATATGCAATTAGGATGTCTGCATCTTGTGGCACTGCGACATTGCCCACGTAATCACTAATGTTGGGAGTGAAATCTTCTTCTACTAATGGCTGTACTAAAGACCCTCTGCATGCTTGAACTATGAATATTTTTGGCTTTCCTAATAATAACAAAGTCTACAATTAGTCTACATTCAATAAGAATTTAGATATTGTTGTGAAGAGGAAGGCTCAAAATCTCACTCTTAAGCACGTAAAATCTAAATATCCAGTTGTATCAAGAATACTGTTTCGTATAGTGGGATATATAATTAAAAATTTTCAATAAAAATATTGATATTATTGTAAATTGAAACCACCTGCTGCACATCGTAATGTGTCGGATATTTGAGTCATTACTACAGATTTAATCCTAATTATTGTTGATGTAGAAGCAATCTCTCTTATAGTTTATCATTTAGAACTTTAAACATAACGTTTTCTGGTAGGACAATAAACACTCTAAACAGATGTAATCTCTATTATTTTCAATTATTGCCAAAAAAGTTTTCCTTACAATTTGTGTTCCGTACCCAATGTTTTTTTCGAGTTCAAAGAAATTATTTTGTGTGCATTAGATTTGGTATTAAAACGTAAATAACTTAGAGCCCATATATGTGTACATGTATTTTGATTTTGATAGCTTTTACATTCATTTGGAATTCCTTTTTCAAAGTGAACAGAATCAAGTGTTGCTTAGGTGACATACATGTATCAATGTAATGTATAACAATAGCAAACATTAATACATTGATTCACTAATATTGAAAAAAAGTAATTAAAAAACTACCATATCCAAAAAAACTTTATAGAAACATATACCTGTGAAATCCAATTCAGTATTCTTAAAGTATGACGTAATATCATCCACCATTATTGTTTGTTTGTCACTGGTGTAAATTCCGTTCTGAAAATGAAGAACAACGAAAAGATTTGCCCCTGTCCCTTATACACAATCTCTATAAACATTCATATGACTACGATCGAGACTGGTCCCAAGACGTTAATGAAACGAAGACATTGAAGACCGAAAATCAGATCAAAATTACGACTAAATGATGGTACAGTAATACGAGTCTCGAGACGAATTGCTTACCAAACTGCATGTGGTGTTATGTTCTCCTTAATATCTATTATAAACAATAACTAAAAGAACAGAGCTAAAGCAAACGAGGACTGCCATAATATATCTATCCTCCCTTCTCGACATGTTCGAAAATATGCCTGAAAAAAGTTCATGGGCAATTTGAAAATTTTATTTATATATATCATATTCCCAGTTGTTTGTCTTAGGGGAATATGATAAATTGATTTGAATAAAGTTTTCCCTTATCTTTTTACGGGATCAAATTCATTGCATCTGACATACTGTACATATATACAATATTTATAACAACATGTTGTTACTAATGTACTTAATTGTTATTGGTATAAAATTTCTTTTCAAAGATGTCTTTACTGATAAAGTACTCAGACGTCCGTCGGGATGGAATAAGATAATTTGTTTGAGGAATATATGACGGACATGTGATCACAATGACCAAACAAGATTAATTTCCCATGCAATATGAGATATAATAGGTATATTTTTGTGCTAACCTTATCTCCATGACTCATTAGTATGCACTAAAAACAGTAGTAATTCTTAGATCGCCTCCCTTTTAAATTTTGATCTCTTATTCATCGTAATATCTCCTCTAGGCTTTCTTTCGATACGTCTTGTTCGACGTCAACTTCAAAACCCAAAACGCCCTCAAAGAATTCTTGAAGGTCTTCTACATCTTTTTTGCTGCCTGTGTGAAAAAAGAAAAAACAAATAACTTTTGGTAAAGATAGGACATTTGTTGGAAACTGGTTTTAATTAGGAAGAAATGTTTGTTGTTCGCTCAATGAGAATATGCCCGTTTTTATACGACCGAAAATATTTGTGGAAGTATTATAAAATGAGCCTGTCGTCGTCGTCGGCATCAGTAAACAGTTAGGTTTCAGCTCATTTACTTTTGTTCTATTAAACCTGTAATATTTTGACACAATATTAGGAAAACAAGTTGGCATTGATTTACTGAAACATGGCCCCCGCGTTCTTTTTCTGGGGGCCATTAAGGGCTTTTTTTATAATTGTTGTCCGATTTCTATGATTTTCATCTCCTTGAAATGGAAAAAGTTATTAAAGATCCCTTTTCCCACTATCTCATACCGTTTACGAGATATGAGGGTGTTTTAACATATTTCTTCTTTTATATTTTATGGTTTTGATATATAAGGGTTTAAAAGGACAAGGAAAGCAATGTAGCTTAGTATTTTTTTTCATCCAACTCCTATCAGGATTTATTCTTTTAATTCAACTTCATGAGTGCTTTTATTAGTATGTCAAGATTTTTTTAGGAGGAAAATATTTTTTTTGGTTTTCGTCGACAAGTTGCGGCTCGAAGCCCATTATTACAAAATTTTACGTCTAACGTAGAGTACAGTGAATGTTGATTGATGATGTCCCGTAAGAATGTTTTCCTACATTTTTTTTAACTGCAAGCGTTTTTTTTCTGGAATATTCCGATGTTTTTTTTTAAATGAAAGTAAAAAGTATTACACTACCTCCGTTTCAAATATTCGCAAATGCATACTGTTTTTTTTTCCAATGCTGAAATCATTATCTTTGAACAATTTTATCAGAGCAAATTGTCATATTTTTAGGCTCGCCTCGGTGGTCTCATGGTAGCGTGCTCGCCCCGAGTGCAGAAGGTCGCGGTTTCGATCCCCGGCCGGGTCAAACCAAAGACATTAAAATTGGTATTTGCTGCTTCTCCACCAACCACGCGGCATCTAGGAGTAAGAGCAAAGATCTACTGGTCGGGTCAGAATCAGTAAAATGTGTCCGAGTGGGCTGATGTGTCTTCCTGCAGACAGTTACCTCGTGAGCTAGCACATTAAAAACCCGGCTAAGCGTGTCGGTCTTGTACAAAGCAGGGATCATATTCATTATCATATCAACATGTTCTACCTGGGTGCTACTGGACGTTAAACAACAACTCATCCGTCCATCCATCTTTAATAAAACATGCATGTCAGATTGGTTATTTAACGATATGCCCACACGTCCTTTACATGGTATCTTAAGATGCTTTGAACGGGGCCCCGAGATGTCTAGTCTCTTTGACCATCATATTGGTGTACTTGTGCCGATTGCCCTTTCCAACAGAATCTTTTTGCGCCAGGCAATAACAAAAACATACCATTTTCACGAAAACTATTATAAAAAAACATACCCTATCAATGACACGCAACAACAAAAAACATGCTCTCTACAAGACAAAATATGGGAATTAATAACAATTATACCTATGGGTTACATATGCACATACCCCTCCGGGTAAGGACATAAATTGTATTTTTGTATAGTACATGTACATTGAATATAAGAAAAGTAAGTATGTCTCACCAGTGCACGTTAATTGTGCCATTATATTTTTATCTGTATTGATGTGAAATTTCAAAAGTTTAATGTTACCTTCTCTTTCAGCTGCGATGAGATTTAGGATCAGAAGAAAGCCTTTTTGTTTTCCTGTCTTCTCATATTGTGGTTTGCGAGGATCCAGAATTCCTACTTAAAAATGAAATTAAAATTCATGGTTAATTTTACACATCATGGGATGAGAATGGTTAAATAATATACCATGCAATTCAATATTAATAACTAGATACAATTGTTACGCACACTGTAACATATGTTCCCCAACGTTCCCATTGCCAAAGGAGCCCTTAATATGAATTTCTACGGCTCCCTGAATTTTTTTGAATATCCAAGTGGCGGCCATCTTGGATTTTCCAATATGAATGATCGAACGCACTAATGCTGACCTATTTTTAAACCAACTATCAAGTCTCTACGGCCATTAAAATGTTCGTTTATTTGCTGTTTCCCTGGCAACGGCGGCCATTTTTAAAATTCCAGTGTCAAAAGCAAATCTACGCATACTTGTCTACAATCATATAACATTCGGTGTGACTAGGACATGTAGACATTTATGACCCTTGATATTTCTGCCAATGTTGGTCGCGAACCTTTCAGCCATTTTTGAGAACACTCGCACACAAAACTCGGTCGAATGACAGGAGAATTTTGGCTGTTTCCATGGCAACGGCGGTCCTGTTTGATTTCTTAATATGACGAGGCACAGCTCCAGGTGACCCTTGATTTTTGTGCCAAATATTTTTTGCGAACCCTTCAGCCGTTTTTTGAGAACGCTCACGGACAAAACTTGGTCGGACGAATTAATGTTTAATTAAATTTTCTTGTATTTGTAGTTACATATTTAGAATAAGTTTAGGGGTAGATTGTTGCCACAACTTTGTAATTATTACACTCGTTACTGTCAGTTGTAATGCCCCAATATAAGTAAAGTCAAGAAAAACTAAAGGGGTATTCGAAAATGACTAACAAATCCGGAGAACAACGAAGACATGACCAAAATGCAAACACAACACTTAAAAACTAAAAACATATTAACAACATGGACCCCATCAAAAATCCGGGTGTAGACTCAGGTGCTCCGGAAGAGTAAGCAGTCTCTGCTTCCTGCAGGACACCCGCGATGCTGTCCATGTCAATTCCGGTATGAGGAAGGGACAACATCTATGGAACAGGTCCATTTTCATTTGGGAAACGATTTTTATACCTGTCAAATACGTCATGATGATGTTCATAGAAATTTAATAAGGATCACTGCAACTAATGAGCAATATACTCCTGTTTAATCATCTTTTCTGTCAGGAGCCGGGCTCTGTCCAGGAAGTCAATGCATATGTTACAAGCTCTAGAATAACGTATGAGTTATAAAATATACACTCCATACGCCGGCGCTTCTGTTATGTTGCAGCTCAAAAATGGGAAGTTACCGATTGGAAAGTCAAAGTCATCCCGTTTGTCGTAAAGTTTATATTCAGCTTTCCTCTGGTGTCAATTTCGCGGTGAAGGTCACGGTAAGATGCAGACTTGGCAGTGTCTTTGGTATCCGTAATATCGAGCTCATTGGGATATATGAGATGTAAGAAATTCCCAAAACGTGAATTGTTGAGTGATACACATAATCTATATAGCGGAAGCTGAAATTAAAGGTACGGGCAAGCTTCTTCTGTTTTTCCTTAAGAAGCAAGTCAAGGAAATCTGCCTCATTTGAGTAGAGGATCAAGTCGACCAGGAGTGGCGCACAATTAGTGCCCAAAGGAATTCCAATAGTATGTTGGAAAACACGTCCACCAAATTGAACTAAATATGTTGTCGATCAAAAATTCAATCATAAGGACAATTTCGTCCTCTGTATATTTTCTTTTAGAATTAGAGTGTTTTTTTTTTTTTATCAAAGTGTGATTTATTTCTACCAATGACAAGGCATGTGTATGTGCTGTTACCATTTTTATTTTGAAAGCATCGATGGATTAGATCTTTCAACTCCTCCTTCAGTTGTGAATGAGGAATGGTGGTATAGAAAGTATAGAAATCAAATGTGTTTATGCTGTTACAGATCTATTGTAGCTTCATCGGTAGGATCTGACTTTTTTACTTCACAAAACTACCGATCAACAGTTAAACCACAATAAACTGATTTTGTTTGTAGGATCGATGAGTGTCGTATACGGAGGGGGACTTGAATATAATACTGGAATAAAAGTTTATTCCAGTACTCTATTCGAATATTGTTGTAGTTTTATTTATACAACAAAAATATGTAAATGTAGATTTCATATTATAATAAAAAGAAATAGATAGATTGATTGATTGATTAATGGTTGAAATCACAGCCACATTACGGCGTGGGCTAGTTTTCAGATGGTTACGTTCAGTTAAAATTATACATGGTTTACTAAAATCAGGTTGGATTATTACAGTTAAAACACAATAAAGATTTAAATGGTATGAACGGTAATACAGAAAAAACTATTTATAGATAATAACAATGTCACAGAAAAAAAGAAACAGAAAATATATATTTATTTGTTGAGATATTATGCTATAACATATGTAACAAACAATGATGCAGAATGAAGGAAGCACTTACATATTCTTATGTAATACCAAACATATCATAAAGGTATTTCATTTACTCTGCTGCTACCCGCGATATGCCTAGTTGAAAGTCAATCAAGGAATATAAATTTTATAGCTAATCCATACCCTAAACTAACACTTATCCCACTTCTAAACCCTAACCTTACGTTTGCCCTAAACCCAACCCTAACCTTATATCCTAATCATAGCCATAAACACTAAGCTATCTCTAAGCCTAAACCCTAATCCGAACCTTAACCCTAATCTTACATTTATTCCTAACCCTAACCTTATCCTAACCCCAATCTTTACCCTCATTGAACCCTGCCCCCAAAGAGTAACCCTAAATCCTAACCTTAACCCAAAAACCCTTACCCTTACCCTAACTATAACCAAACCCTAAACCATAACCCTACCCTTACATCGTATGTTATACTATATTTACTTTTTCAGATTTGAATGATTCACATTTTATCATAATAAATATCTTAATAAACTAATAGTCATCTTTGAATATCTTTAATCAAAATACTTCGTGCAAGACAACAAAACCCAATAAAATAATTTGAATTAAACCGAGGTATTTAAATTTTATACTGGTATTGTGTTTTTATATTTTTGTGTTTAAGAAATGCATGTTATGTCCTTTTAAAATACACCTATATATAAGCGAGACAAAGTGTACTGAATAAAACATACCAATTTTATACCAGTATTGTGGTTTTAAGAATATTTTCACAATGCTTGTATATAAGCACTGATATCGTGAAAAAAACTAGATACAAAAACTGTTACCAATATCTTGTCGTGCTTTCTTTTGTGTATTGTATTCTTCATCTCCTGTATGGCCTATAATAATATTTGAAAAAAGAATTGTATATAAAGCAACTGTTTTAAATAAGATATATATTTATATGTCGATAAAGAAACAGATATATTAACATTCTTCCAAGAAAACAGACCAAAATTAAGTTAATAACCGAGGGATTTCTATATTGATTTTTTCCCTAAAACCACTAGAAATAACCGTACATGCCATACATTCACAAGTCAACTGGATATCATGTATGTTTATTAACATCGTGTTACAACGAATTCTCAGAAGTCGGAAACTTTGGAGACCAACAAGGGTCTTCACAATAAAAAGGCAATTTTCAAATTATTTAATGAGGAAAGAACATTTTTCCAGAACTGTTTCTCAAAAAAAAATATATTTGGAAATGCAGATACATGCACAGTTGGGCTCAGTTTCAACTATCCTGCATCCTGCACTGTCAGAAGAGCTGTTTTACAACTGTCATTCTGAAACCTTAGAACCGTTTATGACAGGGTGTGTCCTGATCTAGAACCGTTCTGGACAGTTCTAAGTTAGAAATATTCTGGACGGTTCTACCGTAGAACAATTTATGACAGTTCTACCCTAGAACCATTTATGTAAGTTCTACTCTAGAACCATTCCGGACGGTTCTACCCTAGAATCATTTATGACAGTTCTACCCTAGAAACGTTTATGACAGTTCTACCCTAGTACAATTCTGGACGGCTCTACCTTAGAACCATTTATGACAGTTCTACCCTAGAATCATTTATGACAGTTCTATCTTTCAACCATTCTGGACGGTTCTACCCTAAAGCCATTTATGAAAGTTCTACCCTAGAACCATTTATGACGGTTCTACCTCAGAACCATTTATGACAGGGTTGGTTCTATCCGAGAAAAGTTCTAAAATGGTTCTAGAACAGGTCTTTCTGACAGAATAGTTGAACAGTTAGAACTGATCTCAACTGTCATGACTGTACTTTTAACATATATGCATTCATAAGCTATTCAGAGTATATTTAATAAAATATATCGATTTCAAACGAACTACACTATGATTTTGATATGGTTATGAACAACTAATAAGATAGGGCATCAGTATATGGTCGTTTTATATGTCAGACCAGAAATACTTCACTTCATTTTCATTTATTAAGTACATGTACATGTAGTAACATTATTAAAGTTCTCACCACGTTTATCACCCTGTGCAATAGTTAAATTCGCTGACTGGGGACTGTCTATATCAGCTGACTGATTGCGTCCTGAAATAAAAATAAAATTAATCCTTTTTCATATTTTCTTACAATTTAATGACAATTTTTTCTTTGACCTTTTTCTGCAATACATCACTTAACTTTTGTGAGGGTCGTTAATCATGATATTATATTCAGAAACATGGAGGCAGTAGGAGCAAAACCATTACATAATTTGCAAAATCTGATGATAATCCTTTAGACAAAGCTTCGCCTTCTAATCTAGATATTTTATGAAACTCCGCAAATCAGCGCAAGTTTTTTAATTCAAATCAAACAAATATGAACCATATAATATAAAGATTATTACCAACTACACGCCATTAATCTCAATATAAAAATTAAACATAATCAAGTCACTTAATTTTTGACAGAAATAAAGAAAAGACAAACACCGGTTTTAGTTTTGAATATTCATGTTATATGTGTCAGTCAAAGTCATTTCTGTGAAAAATCTTTTACACCACGCCTACTCGTTAACAAACGTTTATTTAAACAACTCGCACGATGCACTCGCTTTTTTAAATATGTTAACTTGTGAATTCTATAATGGTGTAAATGTTACTCAGTACTAATATGGGGATTTTTGCATATGTATAAAGACCGGAAGTACCTATATTGCATAGCAAGGCTAATCACATGTCATTTGAGCGCTATTAAAACACTCCCTGGCTTACGGATGTGTCACGTGGTCAGGCTGATGTGACCGCACCAGGTGCGTTCGGACGTACGTACTTAGGTAGTATATGACTTAGTTTAATCCCTATTAGACAGGGTATCATCCATTCCTCGGCCCATATCGGACCGAGCGAAAATTGGAGATTCTGTGTCGATACTATCAGTTATCGGTAACATATTTACCCGTGAGAGTTAAGCAATACAAATAAAATACAAAAAAGAAATACAAAAAAAATATACACCTAACAGACATTAATAAAATGAATGGCATAGAAATTTGACTGACATGAACAACTATCTCAATGCTAATGGTTGATTAACAAATGCACCTAGGAATAGGACACGTTCAGAATTAGGATTTCTAAAAAATTATTTTAGTTTTTTAAAAGAAAGATAAATCTTGAAAATCCTGTTTCCGTTCAATTACTTTATTTTTAAGTCCTTGGTCAGCCTGACTGTTAAGAGAAAATGATATCTATTCGCAACAACATTACGGACAGAAAATTACACTGTGGACGAGGGATATTTCTGTATTTTCCTACTCGTGTCATCAAATACTGATCGATTAATCTAAAGTTAATTAATACTTGTAATAAATGTCTATTATCAAAAACTTTCTCTATATTTAAATACTCTTCTAATTTAAATTCAGCTTTAAATTTACTATAAAGATACAATTATATTGAAGTATCTGTAATATTTTTAAATTTTATTCATAATTCTCTGTTTATACGAGTCTATAATTTCCTTTTATAATTCTTTTTTCATAAAGGCATTAATCTTGGCATAAAGCTTATCCTTAATAACAATACAATGTTATATGGAAAATATTATTTTCCACCTATGAAACCTTCTTTGCTTGATTATAATTTTCAGCAATATGTCCGAATGATAAGATATTAAATGCATCCTATTTGGTAACAATAAACGTCATGTACTCACTGTATATTTCTGTCTGGGATTTATCTTTTTGTATCGATTGTAATTCTTTGATCTTTTTTTCAGCTGGTTCAATTTCACTTGTAACAATGCGCACGTCGAACTCATTCATTATATTCTTCAAATAATCGTATTTGCCCGGTGAAATTATTCCTCTCTTTTCAAGTGTGTCAAAAACATCCATGACATTTTTGGCCTGGTTCCTTTCCTTAGGAGTCAAAACCGCCTTAAGTCTGTTTAATAACTGATTATATGTGTCTTCATTTACATTTTTATCGATGTATTCACTTATAATGGTCGTTAGTTTTGCATGAATTTCTCCGATCTGATTAATCCTTTCCATTTTGAAGAAAGCGAACAATACCCAAAATTCCTCCAAAATTCGGTATTAGTTTGAATTACGGAAATACGGTATAATTTACTTCCTGTTTAATATGTTTACATATCTTATAGGTATTTCTACGAACGCTTATTTGGGTTAAAATTTATGGTGACAAAATTATGATGAGTTGATCAATCGTGGACATGAGTTAAATAATCGTTGCGATGTAATAATAAATCGTGACAAGGAGTTAACAAAGCGTGGTCCCGAGTTATTATGTTTTTTCGTAACCATAAATTTTGGCCCAAATAGGCTTTCGTATATTATACCGTTTAAAATGACCTGCGTGATACAAATTCAAATTAAAATCGTATCAGCTGGCTTTATAAAATAAAATTCTTGATATCAATTTTGATAACAAAATGTGCAAATTTAGTCGATTTACGAGTCTTCAGTTGTGCTCAAGGCCTAAAAACATTCATCTTTTCACGATAATCTTTCCTGATATTGAAAACAATTAAACATACAATGTATATACATTATACAATATACAGAAATATTCATTTAAGCTATTCAGACCATAAATAATAATGCCCGTAAATCATATTTCTTTTTAATCGAAAATAAAATTAGCCCAAAATTGAAGGCCGAAATTGCGTAGACACATCTTTCTAAAGTTGCTACATATTTTGTAGCTTGCACGTGGTGTCAACGAAAAATAGTATGACGACAATTACCGAGGTCATTGTCATTGCAGGTATCTATTTTTGTTCAAGGCTCAATTGGCCCCTAGAACAAAAATTTTAGTTGGTGCCAGGATAAATCTTTAGGCGCCAATTACTGACAAACAGAAATTGGCAAATACAATACACTTTTTTGAACAGACACAGTTTTACTGATCGCAAATATTAAAACATTTAATCACCAATTTGGCGACTTATCATGAATTACAAGGCGTCAAACCTATTTTTAATGAAATAATGAGAGCAGGGTATTGTATTTCAGACCGGGGTGAACTATTACTATCCTGATTAGGTCTGTTCGTTTGTGATTCAAAACGTTAAAAGACTATTATCGTTTTTTTTTTTTCGGGAGAGGTGGGGGATGGGGGCGGGGCATTTTCGTTCTCGTTTTCAAGCCTATTTTTGCGACTGACGAGAGAATAACTTCTGAAACGCAGATATATATTGAGTAACTAACTAGATTACAACCAGGAAATCTGGGGTACAAAGTTATTTTTACTGTATCTAATGGTGATAACTATTTCGGTCGTTTGTTTTTCTAATTTCGTTTACAGTACATCCGTATTATTTTTTACATGTATCATGATTTTAATGCTGCTATCTATTTGAAGTTATCCAATATCTTGATGTGCCGTATGATTGTGTATGTGTTTGTTTCGTTTATGCCTCATTATAAAAATTGTTTGGACTGTTTCAGTATTTGTTACATTCCTTTCTGTTTTGTAATTTGTAAATGTTGCCACCCATCTGTGTAAACATCGATTACACCGCTGTGACGTTATAAAAACTTGGCAAAGAGCCTTGTAAAGATTGACTGGGGTATGGAATTATTCTCAATGTTAAAAGTCTCACTGTGACTTAAATCTGGTTGTAAATCAAGGAAAATAAAAAAAACAATTCGGAATACTAATTTTATTTGTATCAGATTTGGAGCCAGTCTTTTATATTTCTAATCACTTAATCCCAAGATAATCATGCTGAGGAAATATTTAGATTTTGACTTTAGAATATCCGTCAACACACAGAAAAGCGCCAGGCAGTAAATAAATAATAAATATCCAAGCAAGTCGCATAATTATTTTTAGAACGCTGTTGGAAGAAGCTTAGCTTGCAGTTTTACAGTCCTGCCCAGTGAATAGTAGTTAGTTAACATACATATATACATTTCAGTGGATTGCAATATTAGCTGCAGTACCGCCAGTACGGCGTTAAACGACAGTCAATCAATCAATATATCAATGGACAATCGGGAAGCGGTAATAAAGACATGAAAATAACAAAATAGATAACAGGGAAGGTCAACAATAACATACCAATCAATCAAAGCAACCCACTTGACAAAGCGCCGTACAAAATATAACATAAAAGAGTACCAAACACAAACATGAACACAGCAGAAGAAGTCACATGAAGAACTGCTGCTCACCTCTTTCAAATAATGCAGATTTCCGTTGGATTTAATGACATTATATCATTGGACAGTATCTTTGAATTGGAATTTCTGACTACTCTATTTGGCAGCCATTTACGAAACTTAGTAAAACAGTGTAGAACAGCAATTATTAATCCTCAATGCATTATCGTTATGTAACACGATTGATGAAAGACGAGAAGATTTTTTTTCAGAGGTCTTAATTCCAACAAGCAAATATTATCTAAATATTTTGTTTTTCTTTGTGACTACTATTTTAAATTTTTGATAATTAACACTAGACTTTGACGCTCATTTTTGAGAGAGGTAAAATCATTTTTTGAGTGCTCGTGAGTTGTAATCATCATAATTTTCAACATTTCTAGTTTTAGGTTTTCCTTCTGACATATTCTTTGATACCAATTTTAATGCACAAATGTGCACCTTTCGTCAATTTACGACTCATCAGTTGTGCTCAAGTCCTAAAATTTAGAAAGAACAAGGCAGAAAGTTTGAAGATCAAATTCAAAAAGGTCACAAAGAAAAAAAGAGATAAGCCAAACCTAAGGGCAGAGCTATGAACGAAGGAGATACTCCTTAGTTTTCACAAAATTACATAACATTACGACTTTGTCTTTTATACAGCAGATGGTTTGGGCAAAAAGTGGACGATTTTGCGATTAGAATTTCTTTTTCTTTCATTTGCTTAATACTTGGTTCCTTAGTAAAATCATATTAATACTTGGTTCCTTAGTGAAATCATATAAATACTTGGTTCCTTAGTGAAATCATATTAATACTTGGTTCCTTAGTGAAATTATATTAATACTTGGTCCCTTAGTGAAATCATATAAATACTTGGTTCCTTAGTGAAATCATATTAATACTTGGTTCCTTAGTGATCTCATATTGTCTAGGTATAATGTGAAAATAAAAAAAACCAATTTAGGCATCTTTATTTGATCATTTTGATATCATGGTTTATAATGTAAGGATTACAGCATCTGAGAAAGATGTGGCCGAGCTGAAAAAAAAGTGAAAGAAATGATAAGTAATGTCATGCAGAAAGTGACAGAATATATTCTTAACTTTGTACATCGATCAAAATGTATCATAATAGTAAAGATAATGAGTCCCAACCTTAAGGGGGTATCCAACACTTTGACTAAAATAGATTTTAATTTTCATAAAATTTTGATGAAATATTTATTTTGACCTGTTGACAAAAATATAAAACTTTCAAGAAATTTTAACCACACAATTTACGGGAATAATTTCATTGGATATATAGCAGTTTAACAAACACTCATTTTGATCATTGAAAAGCTTGGTTTCTCTTTACTAAAACGTATGCGATTAAAACTTTCAGCTGAATTTTTAAGAGTCAACTCCCTTATGTGTTCAGTACCGCGTTAACCAACGATGTTGTCGTATCTCCTGTATATTTAGGATGTTGTTGCAGACATTTTTTTCCAAAGAAGGTCCATTTTTTTCAGTTCAGAAACAAATCTTTCAAAATGTGAGATGGATTGATAAAAAGGGTACACTTACCTTAAATTAAGGTTATGTAATTTTTATTTATTAATTTACTTTTAATATAGTTTTCTGGTAAGTCTGCCTACTTGCCTTTACGTCGGTTGGTCATTTTATAATGAGATTAAAAACAATTTTCATAACAAAACTTTATCACAACTCGATATCTTGATTTCAAAATTATTATGTGATAACAATTGGAACATTTACAAGTCACATCTGTCATATATATATATATAGAACTCAAAGATGTCATTATACTTTTCAGAAATAATCAATTAGTTACCTATGATGGGTCACAGGTGCTCAATCCACAACAACTACCTAATGTGTCTCAAATTGTATGTGGCTAATAGGGCACACCCTCTATTTTACAGTGGTTATAACATACGTATGACCCCTGAGAGTCACTTGTTTTCAGCATGACACACATTTTGCAATCTAAAGACACCGTCTGTATATTTCGAAAACAGAAACCCTAAAGGTAATAATCACATCCCTATGTTAATGTATTACAAAATTTGTTCCCGTGATGAAAACGGACGAGATGTTTACCAATCGACGTTAGTTAAACAACAATCAATTAGATTAACAATTTCCAAAATGAATTACAAATCTACATATACTACCTATAATTATGTCCTACAGCAAATATGTGGTCATCGATAGAAACTCTTATGTTTATACATGTACACTCAAGTAATCAATGAGAAACCAGAGTGAGTTATATTTTCCTAACCAATGTAGGTAAGGGAGATAATAAATTTGTCTCCCTTTTAGCAAAAGGGAGAGAATTTAATTATCTCCCTTACCTACATTGGTTAGGAAAAGATAACTCACTCTGGTTCCTCATACCAATCAGCGATGTGGGTTTACCTTAAAGCCGAACTTGTTATTCCATTTCGTCTTGAAGCAACATAAGGTGGTTGTGCTGCGGCATTTTCCCAGATTACTTCGCCACCCGCAGTCCTAATGACTCCGCTGTGTACACCACTTCTACATACGGAAGAACTCTAAATTGCAAAGCGAAACAAAGTAAAAAAGTAATGATAATTGTGTTGTGGTACTTTGATCATTCCTTGTATTTCACATGGTAGATCTCCTTAGCTGAAATTTGGCTTCCTATTTCGGTATTTTTGGTTATGAGTACTTCTTGTTTAAAACAAAGTTTGGTTTTTGGTCTTCAAAATGTTTCGGTTTTAATGCTGCTGATGAGAGGTAACTCCTTGAAATGCATCGTATACAGCATATATAAATTTGCTATATCTAATATTAGTATCTTTGGATTGTTATTTTGATTGGTATTCCATAATAAAACGTATCACAAAATACCGAAATAAATTTGATGCAGTGTATGGCCATTTCGTTGACTGACAACTCATCAGCAGTGCTCGAGATAAAAATACTGGAAAACCGGTTAAAGATATAATCATGAATTAATGAGCACAACCATCAAAAATCAAATCAATTAAAACAAACAGGTATCCATACTCAGCCAAGTGTTACCTCCGAATCAACAGGAAGAGCCTTACAAATTTCTGGTAATTTTTAAAGGCATTTGAATAATGAATCATGCCAGGACAAAAGTTCTGGTTACTGGGCATAAGTTAGTGTCTTTGACATGGTTACGATCAATCTTTCCATGTTGATACCTTTATTCCAAATCTATACGAGTCTCATCAAGATTGATTTAACTGTTAAGAGTATTCTGCCTCTCATATCAAACTATATATCTAAAGTTATATTTAACTTCTTACTGAAATGAATACATTGGCGAGTTTTAAAGTCTTGCATCATGACAGGTGCTTTTGCCGGAGGAGAACATGCTTACCCTTTGAAACACTCTCTGTTTTTTTCTGTAGTTTTTTTAAACTTTTTTATTAATTTGGTTATATCATTGTAGTATTTGTTCTCTATGTAAATGTTCTTTGGTTTTGATCTTATCCCTTTTCCTCTCCACTTTAATGCTATTTTCTGCACAGCTTTTATATATTAAGTAAGACGATATTAAAGTGTTCTACGATTACTAACAAACCTTCTGTTACAAGGACTCTGTTATGGATTTCACAAGCTGCCTAATGCTTTCAAAAAGCATCTAGTAGATATCGGCAAAAAAATACAGAAACGAAAAAAAAACAGTGGAAAAAGTCCATCAATTCGAAATTTAAGGAAACGACAAAGTCATTAGAACGAAACACAACAAATCAACGTCACAAGGGTAAATGTATCACTAAAAAAAAACATGTAATAAACTAAACAAAAATAGAACAATACAGTACAGAAACTGAAGCAATAGCTATGTGAACTCCCATTAAAAACCGGAAGTGACATCAGGTGCTCCGGAAGGATAAGCACGTCTTGCTCTGTTAACGCAGATAAAAAGCTAAAATTCAAGAAAAGCACTTATATGTAAGCGGAATTTTAAATCCTAGTTTCTATTGCTATATCGTGAATCAACACAAACGGCTTGCCTATAACCAACAGACACTCGGGAGTACCTAAACATATTTTTTCAATAAGTGCTACAAATATGAAATATAATGCAAATTTGATAAAGCACTTTCTGTAACTAATCAGCTGTAACGGCCTTTGCTGGTTTTACAGTTAAAACTAGAACATTTTGACCCTGCTATCTAAATTATGTACTGTCTAACCACTTTTATCATTTCTAGCTAGGTCACATTGTTGGTAATCATACTGTGTTAGCATTTTTAGTGTGTTTTATACGTCATAGGGTCAGTATAGATAGGGGTTCGGATACCAATCAATCTTATACAAACTTACTATATCGTATCTACCAGTACCGTACACCGGGGCGGTGGCTTGTGGACAATCTGCAGGACATGTAACGCTGTAAAATGGCAACGTGTTTTCATTAATCCAATAATGGCTGTTTAAAATCACAATAAAATGCATATAACATATATATTTCAACATTTTAGAAAAAAATAGGAGTTATATATCTACGAAATGTGCACGTCTTGTGCATTCGAATTTGTATCACAAGTTTATTTACCCAGTCGATATCTTTGATGATGGACTCTGAGTTCCCGATGGTATAACCATTTCAATTCTTCGTATTTCAACGTTAGTTAGCGATAGATATTATTACAAAAAACACTTCACTTGCATGAAATTTATACTACAACACTGTTAAAGGACAAGATATTATTTGACCTGTTACTTGGCCCCTTGAATTCCAAAATCAAACATTAATGAGAAACTTACTCTCAGATATCATTAATTACTGCTAAAATGTTGCATTTTAAGGAACGTGTATTGTAATCGCGGCAATATGCTGACAAAAAGGACTAATTTTGAAGAAACCAAATTTCACTATTTTTGGATCTTTGGATTAATATTTTTATATGAGCAACAGCCTAGTCTAAAGATATTTCACTGAAATGTGTCTTTATGTAAGACAAACATTATATTAAACAATCTTTTGGGCGAGGCTGTTGCTCATAGTTGTTTTGACCAAAATCTACTCTGAAAATGTTCTTCAAATCCTTGATTTAGCAGACGTTCATGACGTCGCTGTTGCATCATGGGAATGAACGTTTCAAAATTATTGATAGATTATGAAAGTTAGATCATTATACAATAAAAATGATACAAATTCAAATCTAAAATCTTAATTTTAATTTTTTATGTCAGATAACGGTTAAAATTATACATCTCTTTTTGTGAAAACTAGACAGTATCTCCTTCGTGTTTGTCATTGTCATTACTGTAATTTCAAAATTATTGCGTGCATTTATTATTGCGATTTTATCATTTTAGACCAAAATGCGATATTGAGTAAAATCCCGCTTCATTCATATAAAACAATTTCAAAATGGGAGTTTAAATTATTGAGATTACTACCCTGTCGCATTTTTCGCAATAATAAAAACATCGCAATAATTTCCAATAATTTCCAAATTTACATCGTATGATTTTGGCTCAATCTTACTGGTCATTTTTGCATCTGAGTGTGCTTTTCAACATTTTAGGCCTTGAGCACAACTGATGCGTTTTCAATGTGCACACATCTTATGCATCAAAATTGCTATCACAGAATACGACGTGTTATATAATCCAAGACGTACTCTAAAATAATCTTTTGAATTTTCTCCCATGGGTGTGCGTATTTTCATACCGTTCAGCCCATTGAATAAAAATAATTTAAAAGTCTCGTGCGGAAACGGAATTTTATTGGCCGTCCTAAAGGTCGCGAGCTCGCACAAATCGTCAAGCGATATCTGGTCGAGCGTAAACGATAACAAAAACAAATGTCGCGGTACAATTAGGGATGACCTAGATTCTTTGGTACAAGCGTATTGGGAGAAACAAATTCAACTTCAATTTCTCGTGAATTACAAGATTTCTACACTCTCGAGAGTTAAAATTAAGATTTAACACGCTCGCCAAGGCTCGCATGTTAAAATCTTAATTTTACCTCTCGAGAGTGTAGAAATCTTGTAATTCACTCGAAACTGAAATAGAATCTATATATAAATACGGGACAGCAAATAATTTTTCTTTTTAAGAATAGCATTCAGTTAATAAAGATAGAGAAAAAGGTAAAGTAGAATCTTATACATCTTACCCACATAACAGTTCACATGACGTGAAAGGTGCATCACACGTTACTCTTCCTTTGTCTTCATACACTGAAACCATGTCAAGTTTGCATAGATCAACATGGCTACCATTGTTAATTCATTTTAAACATAAAAATCTTAAACAAAGGCATTAAAGTTAATTATGAATTCAAAAATCGCTAATCTTTGAAATCATAATTTTATTTTATATTTTATTCGGCAAAAGAAACAACGCCACACATGGTAAAATGCATGTGGGAATTACTCCAATTATTTTCAAATGAGTAGGACCACCTTTCCATGTATTTTTTTCAATCAACTATTTACATTAAAATTTTAAATATTTAGAAATTTTTAACGTTAGCGATAGTAAAATTGTATTTGAGTTTGGCCAATTTCCCCTGAATTTTTCTCATTTCTTAAACCATTTTCTAAATGTCGTCTTATGTCTTTCAAAATCTGTCAGGATATAATCTGGTAGGTGTCCTCTTAAGACGTGATAATATTAACTAACAATAACTAACAATTAAGCTACTAAAAACTTCCTACATATATGAAAGTCACTTTTGAAAACGGAGTTAACAACAAGTTACCATTTTAGGTTTTTTTTCAGACAGTTATTCAACATGAAGGACACTCAAAACAAAAACCACATTGTTTTCTGTAAGCATGCACATGTACATTCAACGGGAAATGGCGTTTATCCTTTACAAATGACACCTCATGATAAGCATAATGTGATAAATTAGTCGTAAACGTGCCATTAAAAAGCCTAACGTGGACACCATATTGGATAGCATGTTTGCAGGGATGATATCAATAATTTAAATGGGTCCTCTTAAAGCTTAAAACTGAAATGGGAATTTTCAACCAGACTGGGAATTTTTCCAGCAGACTTTTGCCACATCAAAACAAATTCTTTCTCTAAATATCCGTTCCGTCAGTTTCAAGTCATTGAGATCTTCGTTATTATTTATGGTCAGTGCAATCAGAAACTAAAATAAGACCGATCATAGTTACTAATGCTGTATTGACTACAGTCTTACATGTATTTTTACAATTGCAAGAATCGATTACGCACTCATTTCCAGATTGTAACATCCGGGGAATTTAAATTTTCATCAAAGTTTTCGGGGCCGCTTAGTATTCCTAAATGATATATTTGAATCATGTAATAAGTGGACTAAGTGAAAATCGTACCTACAGCAGTCTTATTGGCAGATCCCATAGCATTTGATGCCACACACATGTATTTTCCAAGGTCATTAGGTTTTGAGACTCCTAATACAAGTAAGGTTTTGTCTGGAAGGATTAAATGTTTTGTATCCTTAACTACTGGTGATCCATTGTGGTACCATTCTACATTTAAAGGAGGTTCTCCGCTTGCATCACAATCTATGGCAAAATTTGTCGTAGAAGCACCAACAGAAATCTGGTTGCCTTTTATCCGTACCTGGGGATTTTCTGTATGTATAGAAATTCATAACATGTTACATCATCTGTTCTTAGGAGTTCAAAGTCTGTATCTTGCCTTTTCTCCAAAAGGCCACAAAAAGATTTCCTTAGAATTGGGAATATATTGAGTAATATACCGTTTGACGATATATAGGACGTCATATTAGAATGTCTGCTATTTAATGAATGCTTTAACTGGTAGTATTTTTCACCATATCTGTCGATCCTCACTTTGTGCCCAAAAATCTTTTATAAAACAAAGTTGTTTTATCTAGAAACCCAAGAATTTGTATTATTTTGCCTTTTTTTAAGGTATTCGGACCATATTAGATAATAATTTAAAATTTGATGTAACGCGTCATTTTATTGGTATTTTTTTTTTTTTTTTTTTTTGTCTATCATGTCATAAATTTACTTTTCTACTATGACCTCATGAAAGGGAATTCCGACGCTTTAGACGTCAAAACAACCGTTGGAATTAAATTATAAGGACTGACTGTAATTTTGTTTTCAGTCTATTCGAAATAACCTCAATGCACATGGTGCACACTTTCAAATAAGCCACTATGCGTGTTATTTAGTGTGCACCACGTGATTGCTTCATAGACTGAAAAACAATTACCAGCGAGTAAGTTGCAGGAAACATCCGGGACATTGGAAGAATCTCGTGGTAATTTATGGTCCGGATACATTTGTACCTTAAATTACCTGGCTTCACTACTAATCTTGTGTGGAATAACCATAATGACAACGGCTAATTGTTTAGTAATTTTGTATATAACGGTTGGCAAAACCCCCAGAGTCTGACCGTGATTTTCTTCTTCCATAATATGTCAGCGTTGCTTTACTGAGTTGTTCTAGATCGGGACTGCTTATGAGAGCCTACTATCTATACACCTCATCTTTCCTTGGGTTAAACTCATATTGAGATTAGATAAATTTCCTACTTTACTCTTTTCCTATTTTCATTATAATTATTATTTCTTATTGCACGTTTTCTATTAGCGCGAATAAGAGCTGTCCAATCAATCTCTTTTTGAATAGTTTTCTTCACTAAACGTTGAAATAAAGTAAAACTAAAACTTTCCAGAGAATGAGTTTAAATTTTTTTTTAAACTGACGGACCAGGCCATCTTAAATAAAAGTACGATCGTCTTCAAGATAACATAACATGATTTTCTTCTTCCATAATATGTCAGCGTTGCTTTACTGAGTTGTTCTAGATCGGGACTGCTTATGAGAGCCTACTATCTATACACCTCATCTTTCCTTGGGTTAAACTCATATTGAGATTAGATAAATTTCCTACTTTACTCTTTTCCTATTTTCATTATAATTATTATTTCTTATTGCACGTTTTCTATTAGCGCGAATAAGAGCTGTCCAATCAATCTCTTTTTGAATAGTTTTCTTCACTAAACGTTGAAATAAAGTAAAACTAAAACTTTCCAGAGAATGAGTTTAAATTTTTTTTTAAACTGACGGACCAGGCCATCTTAAATAAAAGTACGATCGTCTTCAAGATAACATAAGCCATATATTACCTTTAACCACTAACGTAATAGTAACCGAGTCTGTTCCGAAGGAATTAGTGGCTTTGCATTGATATGGTCCAGAATCTTTTTTCTTAGCATCTAACATAACTAGATCACCATTTGGCTTCTGATAGACATTGTTTACATTTGGCTATCCAATCAAATAACAAAATACATATTATAAATGACATATCCCGCCAACTGATACATGGTAGTGTGTTTGATTGGTTGGTAAATATGTCCTTCAATACTTCAAGAGTTTGGTTTATTATCTAGGTATTCTACATGTGTTTTGACTTGATTGGCCTTGAGAAATGCTGATGAGATAGTATATTCAAATACTTCATTTTCGAGTTCATGTCAGCAACCAGAAAACCTCTATATTTACACGTTTGTTTAGGTCATTTACACGTTTGAAGAGCTTGCCTATATTCTTGCACTTTCTGAAATCTTCAAGTGTCCCACTCATTTGTTTAAATGTTTTGAAATACGACAGAAAGTTATACTTAATTGATTCAATATATCTCTGTTTTGTTTGTATATTTTATTGATAATAACTTATATATGTAGCAATGTCAGTAAACGCCAGGTGGAGCTGTTTTGGGGGAAGTTATTTGAAAACTGGATTCCGCTTCTTTACAACCTTTTCCAGCCTATTTTGGGACCAGTATACTGTAAACAAACTGTAGTTTCAGCCTAGTGGCGCCCCTAGTGTTTACTGACATTGCTAATATATGTATTTATTTTACGTAGAAAAATAATTTTTATTTATTGTAATAATTGTTGTTCAAATTTACATGTATTGTATAAATGTATATATATATATATTATGCTCTTAATGGGCCCAAATTGGAAAAATAAAGTATTCTATTCTATTCTATTCTATTCTATTCATTATTTATCGTATGAATAGCAAACATTCAAATCAGATTACATACATAGACAACAAAATGAATAACAGGAAAGGTGAAAAATGAGATAACAATAAAAAAAATTTTACCCAACAGACAGAAATTCGGACAAAAATAGCCCAAAACACAAACATAAACACAACAGGGAGTCAGGATAGTCTGATTTGGTACAGACACTGAATATTGGTGAGGTTTTAACCCGTTTTACGAGTACCCAAAAGGTTGAGAAAATTTTTCTCAAACATTTATTATGTCGTAATTTCACGAACTTTACAAAACTTAATCTTAACCGTAGCTCAACAGATGATGATATTTTTTATGACTTATATTTGGAAAGATATATTTTCACAAAATTTCAGAAAGGTTCACATACCGGAGGAAACCACGATGTTGTGGGATTAGGGTGTCCAATAGCATTACAATGGAGGGTCAGATCCTTTCCGGTTTCTGTTTCTATCACAGCCGGCATTTGTATTTTTGGAGGTCCTAAAAAATCAATTAGGGACAAAATTAGGAGGGGGGCTCTGTTACGTTTTATTTCTGCTTAATTTTCTTTTCTTTACTTAGCAATTATGAAATTTGAATCGTAATTTCGGTTTACCAATTGAGTATACAAACATTTCTGGACATGTGCGATAAATTAGCATTGCTAAACTAAACAACTGGTCCCCCGACAACAAGGTTATATCATGATTTTAATTTTAAACTACTGTTAACTAGGACTAGGTTATTTTAGTAAACTAAAACGTATGTCTCCTCCTTTTGGTGCTTGCTAGTTCTATTCATGCCAACTTATAAGTCAAAAAAAGTCAAAAAAGGATATGCACATTTTTACCATGTTTACATGATGATAATCAAGTGTTAAAACTTTAATTCCAATCCGATATAAAGTGCTAAATATACTGTGATCACAAACCATATACATTGTACCTTATATTGTAGTGAATTTTTTAAGTCATTTAGGGCCATAACTCTAAGAAAAATGTGTGAATTATCACACAAAAAACGATATAAATATCTTCATATCATGATAATTGAATGTGTCAAGTTTTATTCCAATCCAATGCAATGTGTCGAAGAATTTATTCTCACAAAGCATATACCCTATATTGAAATGAATTTTCTAAGTCATTAAGGGCCATCAATCTTTGAAAAATCTGTGGATCCTCAAAAGAAAATAATACGCACATCTTTACATCATGGTTATTAAATGAGTCAAGTTTGATTCCAATCCCTTATAAGGTGTCGAAGAATTCGCACTCACAAACCATACACCCTAAAGTGAACCGAATTGTGTAAGTCATTAAGGGCCATAACTCTTGGGAAAATGTGTGGATCGTCACAAAAAAACGATAAGAACATGTTCACATCATGATACTAGTAATTAAATATGTGCAGTTTTATTTCAGTCCAATGTAATCTGTCGAAGTATTTGTGCCCACACACCTTTGGACTGAGATAAGCAAACAGAGTTACTCTGGTGAGATTTGTCGAAAATCTTTATTATCTAACTTGACCTACAATTTCATAAGATACATACTAAACTTAATTTCAATTTGACTTCATATTCACAAGTTATCATCTTGAGTTACCAAAATTTAGCAATTTTGAAGTACAAAAAGGGGTGTAACTCTGGTAAGAATTGTAAAAAAATCGTCATTATCGAACTTGACCTAGATATTAATGAGATACACTTACACACCAAACATACTTTTAATCTGACTTTTTGTTCAAAAAAGTTAATCTGGAAACCAAAAATTAGGAATTTTGAAGAACAAAAGGGGGCATACCTGTGGCAAAAATTATCGAAAAATCTTCATTATCGAACTTGACCTAGATATTAATGAGATACACTTACAAACCAAACCTAGATTTAATCTGACTTTTTGTTCACAAGTGACATGTATCATATGATAGCAAAACAAATCCTGAAGTACAAAAAGGGGCGTAACTCTGGTAAGAATTGTCAAAAAGTCGTCATTATCGAACATGACCTAGATTTTCATTAGATACATTTATATACAAAACATAGTTTCAATCTGACCTTTTTTCACAAGTTATCATCTTGAAAGCAAAAAAATAGCAATTTTGAAGTACAAAAAGGGAGGTCGAAAATACGTCATTATTAAACTTGATCTAGATATTCATGAGGTACATAATCTTATCAAAACTACTTTCAATCTGACGATTTGAAAGAAAGTTATCATCTGGAAACCAAATTTTAGCAATTTTGAGGTACAAAAAGGGGCACAACTCCAGTAAAAATTGTCAAAAAATCATCATTATCGAACTTGACTTAGATATATATAAGATACACATACTACGCTTATCTTCAATATGACTTTTCGTTCACAAGTTATCATCTGTAAAACCAATTTGGCACACAGGGATGGACGGACGACACCCTTTTCAACAGTCCCCTTCGAAAAAGCGTCGGGGACAATAACTAAATTGCTGAATACTTTATAAATGGATTCCACATGATCAATATAAACTCATCCTGATATGCACTTAATGATTGCAACTCGAGGTTAAACAATAATTCATCCAACCACTACCACCAACACATGATACAAAGTGTGATATATTGTTAATATGAAAATTATTGCGATGTTTTTATTATTGCGAAACTTGCGATCGGTTGAGGATCGCAATATTAAACATGTTAAAAAAAGCATTTAAATGTATATTTTCACGTCTGATTTTTTCGAAATTTGTGTCCCTTTGTTTATATTTTCATGGGTAAGTTTCTGGTCTTTGATTGCCGACATCCAGAGACAGGTTAATTGGTAGATACTTGATCAAACAGTTATTGTTTTGGCAGCAATTATATATATAATACATTTTGAAATCTAATATTTTTAAAACAATTAATTAAAACGATGACATAAATAAAACTTCCATCTATAATTTTTACAAGATCTCTGATCGCAATAAAAAACTCTTTTTCCACATTTGCGGCGATCGCAATAATTAAACCTCGCAATTTTTGTCTGGGGTAGAAGAATCGCAATAATAAGTTCACGTGAAAATTTTCGAATTTACAGTATTGTTAAGTTAAGATATAGTCAATGAGACATTGTTTTTTTTCTTCTTTTCTTTTTTGCATCTCCCGACACAGACGATTTGAAGTCTATATCAATTTGAAATTAACTGCACATGCAAAAGTATCAATTGGCTCAGTTGTTCAAAAGTTAACTACTTTTTTCAATTTCCCATATTTCCTTCATTATATATAATCAATATTTCTATACATAGTTTTGCCTTGACACATTATGTTATAACATTTACACTGTTGCATGTTTCCAGCCCTTCTGGTATTAGCAAATAGAGAAAATATTATATTGAAAAAAGTACTTAACTTTTGAACAACTCGGCCCAGGTAATGGATTAGAAAACTAGATTATTTAAGTGACTATACAACCGACCTCCAAAAGCATGAACAGATGGGGCTTGCTTAAGTTTTGAATGATCTTTTACGTGAAAACATAGATGTAAATTCCAGACCAAAAGAAAGCGTTCATTTGCTGAAGATTTCGGCTGTCAGGGGGTTTAGGATGGTTCACCCGTGTATACATGTAAGAGGTCATATTCAACAGGAAAATGTAAAAGGATATACATTATAAATAGGCTTCAAGTTTTACTGCATAGAAAGTTGTTCCTGTTAATAATTTTTTTTTCTATTTCAGAATTTGCTTGACAATAGTCAAGTACGTTTAATTTTCTAAATATAAAACATAATACAGTCAACTCTCGTTATCTCGAATCCAATGGGACCTGAAAATCTAGTTCGACTTAAGCGAAAATTCGAGATATCAGGAGTAAATCTGTATAGTTACTGCTGTTGAGGGCCCAAACAGATAATCCGGAATTTCGACTTAAATGTGTTCGAGATAACGAGATGTTCTCATAAAATTTGCAGTTATGCCACGAATTTTGCAAATCCACTACTTACATGTACCAGTCTAAATTTGAAAAAAGAATATCTTGCATGGGTATTAAAATAATAATTATCATATAACATTCCATACCTACCCTCTGTTACTAAATAAGCGGTCTTTTCGATTGTTTCTACTCCATTATTCGCTTGACATATGTACTTTCCAGCGTCACTAGGCAACGCCCTGATTATCTCAATCTGTGAGCCATCTGTTATCCCATAAACCCCTTTTGTAACTGGTACCCGATTACCATCAAAACTTTCGTGGAACCAGCGTATTGTAGGAGTTGGTAATCCTTTAATTTTGCATTCAATTTTTACCGGAAGTCCAGTGAGTATGGTATGATTTTGTGGGACTTTTAAAACCTGCATATGTTCTATAAAGAAAAATGATTCTACACATGCTTAATTTTACTGACAACCGAAACTTACTTAATATTGGACCTTGGAAATTATACGTAAAAGTGGGTCGTTTTCGAGACATCAAATGTAGAATAACAACTGTACCCTTTTTTACAAATGTGCATCCTTATGTGTATCCTTAGATGATTTTTTTGTAAAACTGCACTGTACCCAGATTTTGATTCTCCATCTCCATAGCTTATACCAATTGTGAACTTCTGGAATATACTTGGAAAATTCCGGGACTGGTAATTTACTTAATAAAAAATAGTAGGAGGGGCATTTTTTCAAGGGCGGACAGGGATGAAAATTAGTCAATTAAATTCGACTGACCTAACAAGAGTCAAATACAATCTTTTTTTACATGTTTGTTTCTGTTATTATTCTAAAACTAAACTCAGAAAGGATAAATACAAGTTTACATACGTACTGAATACCTGGAAAATGACCTGTTTACTTGCTGAACCTAGAGCATTGGTTGCAATGCAATTATACATTGACGAATCAGTCGGTATTACGTTCTCAATTCTTATCACTGTTCCATTCACGTGATATCTACTGTCCAATGAATTTACAGATGGAGACCATACTATATTTGGAGACGGTGATCCTTTTACGTCACAATGAAGAACTGCCGTTGTGCCCTCAGTCACTTTTACGAGCTCTTGAGTCTGTAGGAAAGATGGTTTTGCTGAAAAAAAAAACGGAAATAAAATCATATTAATATATTTGTAGCAAATAAGGTAAATTTTATATGTTTTTTTTTTCAGAACAAGTAAATTTCAAAATAAGAAAGTGAACTATCAAATGGGTTAAATGCAAATAAATATATTAATAAAATCAATAAAATATAAACAATAAAAAGTTAGAGATTAAAGGTTCGAATTTTCGGCTAACCGGCCTTGATCACGAGCACAAAAAACAAGATGATATCAGTTAATAATCTAATCATTGAATAATCGATTGACCTAATCACTGATGACATTTTACTATGAGCCATATGGATTATTTTTAAATATACATGTTGGGGCCTCGGTGGCCGAGTGGTCTAGATAGTTCTTCATGACTAATAACGATCACTAACTAGCCTGTCAACGCTGAGGTTGTGAGTTCGAATCTCACCTCCGATCTTAATTGACCTGGATTGCCAATTTTCCTACCGAAGATCGGTGGTTCTCTCCGGGTATTCCGGCTTCCTCCCCCAATAAAAACTGGACGCCGCGAAATAGCCAAATGTGCTGAAAACGGCGTAAAACCCCAACTAAACAAACAAACAATAAATATACATGTTCGACTAAAGGTGTTTTTTATAGTATCGTTCTCTTTATATAATACATTTCATTCTGACACTCTCTAAACCAGTAAATCCAAAAATAGCAACAAAGAAATGAAAATAAACACAAATATTTTTAGTTTACCTAAAACATCACAACAGCTAGGTCCCATAAGAGCTCTAGAATCCACTGGGTTTGCAGTTGGTCCAGGAGGTCCTTGAACACCTTGTGGACCTTGTGCTCCCACAGCTCCAGTTTCTCCTTTCTGCCCTTGAGGACCTTCTTGGCCAATTTGTCCCATGTCTCCTTTCGGTCCTATTAGGCCTTGTTCTCCTTTAATCCCCGGCGTACCAGGTTGGCCAGTTTCTCCTTTAAGACCTGAAAATATAAAAATGTTTTTAATTGAGCCTTGGGGGGCTGTTGGTAGTCTTTACCTTAAATGCTGAAGACTGAGACATTCAAACTGGTATTTGCTACTTCTCAGATAAGGAAACGGAAAGTATGAGCTCCGTAACTGGTCAGCTCGGAGTCATAATAACGTGTCCAGGTGGAGTGGAGTTTCATCCTCTATAACCTCGTGAGCTAGCATATATGTATTTAAAGTATCTGTGTGCAAGTCTTTCTTATCCGAAACACAACTTGTTCGGAATATTACGACACCCCATAAAAACAACGAGAAAACCTTTGATAACCAATCCAACGTTATAATGAGAATCCGACTTGCATGCACATGTGCTAGTGTAGTGTGCTATTATTTTCCTCGTTAGAAAGATACAATAATATGTGTCCGGCAGAATTTCACATGGATTTCACTTACTAACATATGCCAAACTTATGTACCAAAAATAAATTTTATAGCTGAATAACCTAGCATATATTAGATTCCTATGTCGATTAGTTTCTCTGAAGTGTATTTAAAATTGTAATACTCGAAGAGATACCTCAGGAGAAATACACTTAAAATATATATTCAAATATTAATAATCTACCTTGTGGGCCTTGGACACCATGGTCACCTTTAACACCAGCCTCCCCTTTCTGTCCAGGCTTACCTTCAGGGCCTGAAAAACCCAGATAAGTATAAAATAAGGTTCATTTTGCATGTATAAGATGGCCTTTTACTATACCGATTTTGGTCATTTGGGATTTGAATCTGGTCTTCAACTAAAAAAAACTATGGTTTCAGCATCTTAACACCCATCACTATTGACGAGACACAATTCGTCTAAATCTGTAATTTGATGAATGAGATATCGCTTTTTGCTGCAATATACTTCTGAGTGCGTGCCCTGAATGTAGAATCAAATTGCGCTTTCTGGTATTTCAGCGCCGCAAGAAAGTTTTTGGACTACATAGAATACCTCATTCACCCATATCAATGTCCATAAAAGAACACAAAAACAGCATAAATACCTCATATATATTTTATACCAGTGGCAAACAAGACAATGATACACTATGTTGCTGTAAAGCGATGGTCGTCCAAAAGCTATGGAAAATTTCTGTGAATGTTTTGCTTCTGGGTAATTTTTTTATTAGTCTTTTTCTTTTTATATCATCTGCCAATTTTGGATTTCTGTTAATTTTCGCTTAATGTTATTGTTGAGCGATAATTGTTTGAAATGCTCAGAAATGTTTTCTTTTTGTCAAAATTTCCAATGCCTATTATGACTGGTGAGCATGCATTGCAATGATTCTAATTGGGTGGCGTTCAATTTCTCATACCTAGAATAGATGGTGTTATTTCATAATATACATTTGTACATGTAGTAAGCCAATTTTAAAATGACCGCTTGGTGGTCTTGTGGTAGCGTGGTTGCGCCTATTCAGGTCAAACCAAAGACATTAAAATGGATATTTGCTGCCTCTCCGCCAAGCACGCGGCATCCAGGAGAATAGCAAAGGACTGGTCGGCTCAGAGTCAGTTTTATGTGTCCGGGCGGCTGATATGTCCTACTGGGGACTGTTACCTCGTGAGCGAGCACGTTAACAATCTGGCTCAGTGCGTCGGTTCATATTCATTTTCTCATCCTGATATGCATTAAATAATTGTCACTGCACGTTAAAAATAATTCATCCATTGCTCCATCGAATGTTAAAAATTAAATTAAAAATTAAAACTATTTTGTCGCTCTGTAATGTTACATAGATAATATGTGGACCCAGAAATTGTCTTTCGGTTTAAGCGCGGTCGAACACGTATAAAGTGAAGTGTTAAAATGAGGTGTGTAAATACATTATATTGAGAATGATATCACATGATATATCAACCTGAGTACCCGATATCATCCCGAGGACCTTTGGTCGGAGGTGTGATATTGGTCGAGGGTTTATATAGCATGTGATATAGGTTTGACCATGTATTATTCCTTATATTATAGTGTTATTAAAAGGGTATTTTCATATAAAGCCTGTATTATGTCCTAGTCAGTTGTATTGGGTCGAGGTCAACTGTATAGGCCCAAGGCAACGCCGAGGTCCTATACAGCTGATCGAGACCCAATACAACTGTACGAGGACATAATACAGGCTTTATATAAAAATACCCTTTTTATGACACCTTTATTAACTAATGAATTAAAATTACAGCAATGTCTTAAAATACATTATAAATTGTCTTTTTATTACAATCTCATATGTCTGAAACGGGTCATTAATACAGGCTTTATACAGAAAAACCGGAACTGGTCATTAATACAGGTCTAATACAGAAAATCCTGTGTTAGACCTGTATTAATGACCAGTTCCGGTTTTGTATTTACTGGACAGTTTTTACTGTATTTCAAAACATTAATTAATAACATATATTTCAACAATAGACCATTGTTTTGTTCCCAGTAAGAAATATGAATATTGCTGTAAATAGCAAAATATTACCTGATCTATAAAATTATAGCTGTTTTTGTATGATAATAGACGAAGTGAATATGTTAAACATTGTATTTTCTAGCCTATGGCAGAAAAAGTAAAGTATTCCCCCCAAGACAGATGTCGTCATTGAATAAAAGTGTGTTCCGAGTAGGAATATGATATAGGTTTAGGAGTATGATATCGGGTATGCGATATAGGGTGGGTAATACAGGCCTTACAAAGCCATGTATAATGCATATTAAAAATGTATGTATTTTACTCTAAATATTTGATATATGACTAATATCGTAAAATGAAGTAAACATCCCGAGGCTGTTTTTATATTTATCTTGACATGTTGGCTTGCGATATCCAAGGATAAAATTGGACATAATGGATGGCATTTTTCAATGATAAAAGTCAACACAGTACTGAGTGTGTGTTATTCGAGGTTAAAATGAACATAATAATGATATACCCAAAGGCATTTCTTTTTATAATTTAGTAAATACTAAAGGACACAATTTGTATTTCCAAAATATTTTGTCAAGTGAGTACCTGGTGTAGGATGATTACAAATTAGCAAAGAACACGAGGAATGAATTTAATTTTTCGAAACACATTGACAATGGAACTGGTTTATTTGCATACATACGACCGTATTATCCCGGTACAGAAAAGGGGATTTCTTCACGAGTTCATGCTTTAAAATTTCCAATAATTTTTTTTTAGGAATTTTAGAGAAATGGGTCTGAGATTACATAATTCAACTTTATCTACATCACATGTACGTGGTATAGAGTTGATTATGTTTATCTCGAAATTAATTACAACTCAAGATCATTTTTGTACTATATGCACTCCTAATATCTCAAAATTATTGTTATATAAATTTGTTTAATTGTCCTACTTCTAGTTATCCAAATAATGCGACATTTAAAAAAAGATTCGTACTATAGTTTTCTTTATCATATATTCATTGCTAAATGCAGCCATTTTACATACATGATAAAGCACCAGATGCTCCATCCGTATTATATACATTCTCGGTCAACCTTTATCACATACCCTTTATCGCATGGCTAAGCCTGTATCGCACCCCCTTTATCGCATAGCTAAACCTGTATCGCACCCCCTTTATCGCATGGATCAACCTGTATCGCATTCAAAAAATTCGGAATTCTTGGATTTTTTTATACGGAATATCTCGGGCAGGTACTTTAATTTACTTCAGCAGACGAAATGACATTGTCTTTATTGTTGGCGTTTGAACACATGGTTACTGTGCCATAACTTCAGTTCTCTAGTTTTCTGCTGTTATTATTACACAACCAACAAGCATTTATTTATTAATAGTTAAACACATATTAATTTCCTTTCCTTTCAGACTTAAAATTCTTCATCACTGTTAAAATATGTGATAAAGCGTCGATCAATATCATACCTCGGGCCAGATGCCCTCGGGTGATACGGCATGTGATACTGATTTTGCCATGTATTATTCTCTATATATTATATTTTGATAAAAATAATAACGATAATCACACAAAATAACATAATAAATGTACCTGGTAGACATAGCTTAGTATCATTAGCACAGTACTTATCGAACAGCTTGATCTGTAAGATAAAAATAAAGGTTTCTTTTTATTAAAAAGTCATTAGAACAGAGGAAAGAAGACCTTTGAACTTGTTCTAGGTTTCACTTGCTTTGTAATTGTATATATGTTTCTGTCATAAGTCAATGGACTTGCATGGCAATAAACTTCGTTTTTTTTCTGTATTATTCAACACTTGCTTTATAATTGCATATATGTTTTTGTCACAAGTCAATTGACTTATATGCCAATAAAATGTGGAATCGAATTGTAATAAAAAAAATTATGTTCAGATATCTAAATGAAACCTACCAATTACAATTTTTTGCAGTAACAGTGACATAAATTTTCAGAAATGTTGGAAGTGGGATCCGTGAGATAAGATTCGTTTAAATTTTTCAGCATACATTACTAACTCCTTGTGTGCTGGCACCTTGCATTAACTGATATCAATGGCTTATATATGTTATAATGGTTTTTTATGTTTATTTTGATCCATTAAAGAACATAAGCGACAAAATAAGTCAAAACCTTATTTCAGCCATATACATGTATCTGTTACTCTCCCATTTTGTTTCTGCATTCTCTCATGCAAAATGTATTTGAATGGCATTAACTAATAATTTGAATCACAACGGATTATTTTTTTCATATAACCACTTATCAGGAAAGATGACCTACCTCGGCATTTGCTAATTGTTCAAATATTTTTGACATTTCATTTCCAGAAGAGGTCTGGCGTCCTGGTCGACTACTGACAGTACCACCAGCCAAATATCGGGAGAATTCACGAAGAACGTCTAAGCACGTTTCCCTGCATGTTACGTGGATAAGTTGTTTCTAAACAAAAAACGTAAAGGTTAAAATATATTTCTAAAAAATAATGGAAAAACTTACATAATTAGTGTGTGTTGTCAAGTTTGTCAATTTAGCACAATTTGAATGTCACAATGCTTTCAGATTTTATTATGATTATTATCATTACTGGACAGGCAATGCTGGTCCTCTTGAATAATTATGATTGAAAGATAAAGAAGGGCAAGAATCAAACTCTTTGATTACAAATGTATATATATGAACCCATTATATATCATCATTCTCATTATCATCTTGTAATTAGTTTTTTTTAAAGTGTAGTTTTCAACTTACGCATTTAACGAAGCGATCGACAATGGATGACAATTTACTTACACAATATAACCGTGGCTCATAAAATTCAGAAATAAATTATGAGGGCATGAATTTATATAGATTTTACCACGGCTTGGCCTTTGGCCAACTATTTAAGGATGAACGCTGGTCTACTATGAAATAAATAGGATTTGAAATAGGTGTTTTAGTTTGAGAAAACATATGAATAGTAAACAAATAAGCAAGAAAAAATATAGATTCATGTGCTCATTTTAGAGCTATAAAGCCGTGAAAATTTGCAGGAAATAGGTTTTCTCTGGATTTGTCATTGTGTTTGCATTGGCAACTTTCTCAAAAGTGTATGAAAAAATAAAAAGGATTTCATAAAAGTTTGTCAAATACCATTTTAAGGTATATATGATTGAATTTTGCAAAAAAAAGTGGGGGTTCATGGGCACAAAAATTAATGTTTAAGAAATGGATAAAACCGAGGATTCCGAAAATCTGACAAAAAGACCAAAACATGACCAGTTAAATATTGGTATGAAGGTCAACCCATTGTTTAATCAATATATATTCATCATGTCACAATGAATTATTTCTATAATTCTATAAGTTCAAATACGACAAGCAAGCGTACCAAAGTTGATATAAAAAATCTGCGAATTTTACCATATGATATTGGACACAAGTCGTTTGAAGGGCGTCATATTAGAATTATAAATACAAAGT
Organism: Mytilisepta virgata; assembly: GCA_028015205.1. NCBI lineage: Eukaryota > Metazoa > Mollusca > Bivalvia > Mytilida > Mytilidae > Mytilisepta > Mytilisepta virgata. The sequence continues at coordinate 143,107 of JAPWFG010000032.1, forward strand.
TTAACGCTTTTATGGCATAACAATATTAATTACTACTATTTCAAAAGCTGTGTATTTGCTGTATATCTATTTGTCAGTATCAAAACGACGAACAAGGTTACAGATTGATAAATTAGTTAACTTTGAAGTCGACAATCATGACAATACATTGTATATATATATTGATCAATTTGATCAATTATATGATAGAACATTTCCGAATTAAAAAATTATCAAAGCTAGAAGCCAATGTCTTTTTCTCAGAAATCACTGGTAAACGTTGTAATAGAGTCTTCAAGACAGCCTCTACATTAACACACTTACAGTTTGATCTTGGTCTGGGGAACGCTTATGTTTCGTGTGGTCATGCCTTATGGGTTTGCCTTCCAAAACATGCCACACACCACTCGGGAATGATTCTATCTAAAAATCAAATTTTGACAATTTTTATATAAATTTTAAAAAATCACTCCAAAAGAGTATATCTTAAAGAATCTTCTTGTTGTGCCTACGGCCAGTCGCGAGTTCCATAAATATTGAAAGACTGCAATCGATGCTGGTCCCGTGGCGTCAATACAACGAAGAAGATCAGATAACACCTACGATTAATTATACGTATAAAACGGGATCCAGAACTGGTTATTATTATTTTGTTTTCGTTGCTGTATGACGCGAAACTGTAATAAAAAAAGAATGAAACCAAAGAAATGAGCTTTCATTTTGACAGCAAACTGCAATGGTTTTCTTTCGGCACTGTTTTCAGCCACCATCTGGAGCACCCTTAGCCCGTTTATCGCAAAACTAATGATCTGATTTTTCAGTTGTTAAACATACTCAACATTGATATAGAAATAAGAATATGAACTTAAACGAATGAAACCAAAAGAAATGAGCTGTCATTTTGACAGCAAACTGAGATTTCATTAATCACTTTTTTTTCAGCCACCGTCTAGATCACCCTTACCCCGTATACCTCTAATGATCTGATTTTTCAGCTGTTAAACATATTCAGTGTTGATATAGAAAGAAGAAAATGAACTAAATGATCCAAAAGAAAAACGACCTTGATTTTAATGTAGGTATCATTTACTGTCCTACTGCCACTGCGTAATGTAGAGCAGCTACGTTATCTTAAAGGTAGTCATATTGAACTTAAAATTAAAACTGTTATAATTTGGTAAGGAAAGAACAAAGAACAGCGGGAAAAGGGAATCAACAAATGTTAATATAAAACCAAATACAAAGGCAAAAAAAATTCAAGAAATAACAAAAGAAGAACATATATGTTAGTTCTAAAAATACAATTAAAACGAGCACATTTTATATACCGGTAAACGAATTTCATTTATGTCTGGCTAGCGGTCACCTCTGTTTTGGATGCGAGCACATTTTGACTCTGCTATCAAAATTATGTATCGTCCAATGAATTTTAACCTCTCTAGCAAGCAGTCACTTTCAATTGTTGGTACAGTAAAATCATACTGTATTGGCTTCTGTAGTGTGTTATATACAACTCCAGATCAAGATAGATAAGGGGTGTTTGGATATCCATAAAGCGGGTTTAACCATAGCATTCCTATGCTGTTTATGTGTTTGTGCTTTATGCTCATTTGTGGTGTTTTTTTCTGTCTGACATTTGATTGGATGACATTAATAGATTGGTATGTCATTTCTGACCTTTCCAATTACATTCGTTATCTTTTTTTTATTATTATTAATTTTTTTTTTTATTTTTTTTTTTGGTTATTGCCAATTTTACGGAGTTATCTTTGGAAAAGGTTCTTCCATAGATTGTCCTTTTCGAAAAAAAAAAAAACTTTTTTTCTTCCTAACAATGATAACAAGAATGATATGTTTTTAGATACATTTTCTCAAATTTTTCTATGTCTGATGAAGGCCTTCACTAGTTCAATATTTTCAGAAAAAAATACAAGTGATTTTTGCACATCGTGTATCTTCTATCAGGAGAGATAGCTCATGCATATAGGAGACAACTCTAATATCCGCAATGAAGCATGTAAGCTTTATTAAATAAAAACAATAACAGCCGAAATTTGACAACAAAAACGTATGTTTAACATGCTATGAAGTAATTCATTTTTGTATGAATTCAGGGGGCAACCATTTGTTTGTAACTGAGTGGGTTGAAAGGGGTCGCTGCGTTTTGTCTTCTTTGCAACTCCCAGCCCGCACAAATACCATACGATCTGTCAGCAATAACCCTTTCCAGACACTAATTTCCGGTATGACGATTCTGATTCTAAAATTATAATTTGAAACAAGTTATACTCTTACTTTATTGACTTAGATTTCTGGCGAACAAAACTCTTTCTAGCCTTAGTATGTAGCACAATATGGCTGCCCCCATTAGACAAATACTTTTCTAAATGACCCATATGTGGAAAAAGCATATGCTCCTATAGCGCCCGCTGCGCTCGCTATTATAAAAATGAATATAACTCTTACAGTTTGATAACCAACATTTTTCTCCAAATCCTTAATCCGTTCAAACTGGTAAATAGTCACAGTAATAAAGGCTGCTAAATGTAGAATAAAAACAAGCGCCAAAACTATCACAAATGTTGAATTATTTTCCTTCATTCCTTATTACATAACCCTGAGACCAATTCACACAAAGGACGTAACGTGTCGTCAAACCAAGACCTTATCTAACCCATAGATAAGGCAGAGGTTTCATACTTAGACCGTCAGGACGTCTGTTCGAAATTGATATATAGATATTTTGTTTCATTCTTTTCTCTGTGGATTTTATAATATTATTAATATAGTTAGTAAATAATATCAGAAAATATCCATTCGTTGTAAAGCGACAGTTTTTCAGGGAAAATCGAATGCAAAATTTACATAGGATTAAATTTGTTTTTAAAGAAATGTTTCTGGTATAATTGTTACAAATTTAGAAAAATGTTTTACTTCAACTTCAGATCCATTAAAATTTCGACACTGACAAAGAAATTAAAGACATTAAAACAATTTTCAATTTTAAATTTTAATTTTAACAAATGTTTCTAACTTTAATTAGAAGTCATTGCTTTTTGAAAACTGGGTCCATATCGGTCAAATATCGACAAAAAGAACTTCGAAGCGACAAAACAGATTGAGGTTATTTCTTCATAGACTGAAAAAAAAAATTACAGTCAATCCTTCAATATGTAGATAAATAGATAGATAAATAAATATAGATTAATACGTAATTATCTTTTTATCGTATACTTCCAACTGTAGTTACTTTTTATTATTAGTATAAACTATTAGTCTTTTCGGTTTAAAATAAGCCGACCAGTACACTGTAAACAAACGGTGGTTTCCGCCCAGTGGCGCCACTGGTGTTTACTGACATTGCTAATACATGTATATGATGGTGATAAGGCTCTGGTATTTGTTGTCTCCCTTTTCACACCTACAAATAATTTAATATGTTTCTACAATAAATATAAATTGAACATAAATCATTTGTAAACTTTAATTATAACTCTGATCTATAGGGGCGTCATAATTGACAAATAAATATGTGTTGTTGTTGTAACGAGGATTTCAACAGTCATTCATCATCTGAATTTAGATCAACATAGCAACTGGTTTCGAGTTACAGAAGAAAATACCGCGTAATCCAACAGACTATGAGCAGCTTCCGGTAATGATAATAATGAGGAATCAGGATCCAAGATGTCACCTGCGAGAAGGGGGGATGAAATGTTATGTTGCAAAATAATGACACTTGTAAGTAGGTTTTCGTTATACAAATTTCCGAAATTGTTTTATATAAAATTTGAAATGTTGAAAATTGGTACCATAGAGCATGATAGTAATGAGAAACTTCGGTTGGAAGAAATTCACCCAATGTAAATAATGGTGAATGTTAATTGTGCAAACTGCACAAAACCTTTAGCGAGTTCGTTGTACTTCGGAGAAAGATAGAATTTTGTGAAATAATTTTCCTTTTTGTAAAAAATATATTTTTAGCGTAACATTTCCATACTACTATTGAAATTGATGCTTAATTTGTAAAAATATCAACATAATACGAAATGAAACTAACTTTATCTTCGTGTGTAACAGTGTCTGCACAATAATTATTAACCCCCCCCCCCTTGTTTTCTTTTAAATTGGGAGTATTAGCTCTCTTTTTTCATTATTTGATATATGTTTTCTTTTGTCAGTGTATTAAAATCAGAAATATCATTGTTAGCAAATAGTGGATTTATGTTTGTGTTAAGAATATATTATGTTATATAAAAATACACATTTACATCATACTGAATAGCACAAACGTTATGTTGACTGTTTTGTATATAAACTAATAAAGTTCAATTGTAACTCGACAAACACACTAATGCACTACATAATTATTATCCTGCACAGTGTTATGATTATTCTTGAAGGATTAGGGAGCTGCAAGGAATAACTTCTTCTCCTGACTATCGTGAACAAATGTAGCAATTCGCATTTAAAGTTAAACACACTAAATAAGAGATGTTAATCAGATAAGTCTTGATAATGGGTGAATTAATATTCTTTTTAATATCTATGTAAATCAGTCTTATCACCAGAAATACTTTAAGAAATTATACTATTTCATCTATGAAAGAAATATCTTTGTTAGTAATATATCGTGACATGTTTTAACTCCCCCTGCCCCCACCAATAATATACAGAATAACTGAGAAAACTATAATACCCCCTCCCTGATGTGCAGTGGTACACACATTTTTATAACAGTGTCAATTGGATAAATATATAATTGATAGATAGAATATTTAAAAAAGACTTTATAGTTCATAATAAAATTAAATTTTCGTCGATTAACATTTAGTATGAATTCATTGAAAAATGAAAGTGGGCTATTTTTTAGAAAGGTCGGCTCGATCGTAGCAAATGTGCAAAAATACTCTGTGCCCAATGAAAAAAGTTCTAGAAGTAAGTTTTTATCGCGAGAAATTCTACCCGCCGCCATTTTCTAGCATACTATATTGGCGTTTCCTTCCCCTTCCCTTTGATTCTCCTGCTATGAGACTGTTCGAGTGCACCCGAAACAAAACGCAGGACAGTACACAACATGGAGGTAAGAACGTACATTTTTTGTATAAATTTTATACTGAAAGTCACTTGTAGTATTTTTCTTCTTTCAAATAATATGGTTGTCATGGCAATCAAACAGTTGTATAGCGACCGAAAATTTGAATAACAACCTATGAAAACAAAAGCTTTCGATGATCTCATTTCATTTTGGATGGAAGCGTTTGATCTTGTTTAAAGGAACGGTTTATGAAACAGACTAGAGTCATCTCGTCGATTAGGGGAGTCATTCAAAAGAGTATCCATTCTTCAACTGTTCAAATGAGTAATTGGGGTAATTGGATGAAAATGTGCGCGCATTAAAAAATGTTTACCCACGAACTGAAATTATTTGTTAAATATAAAACCGCTTATATATCTGTTAAAATTACATCACTTACACTGTAATAGATTACTGTGTGTAAATCTAATCCAATCAAAAGTAAAACCACCCTGTGTGAATGCCAAATGTTATTCACTCTTATACATGTATTTCATCTTATGTTGACAATAAGTTAAAAGAACAAACACTGTTCTTCGTATTTTCTATCTTTTTATCTCGAAGACATTTGAAATCAATTATCATTACTTTGTTTTGGTGTGCATAGTCTTTTTTAATGATTAAAAAAAAAAGAAATTGGATTATCTGTCTTTGAACATCCTAAATGGAAGCCGAGCAAACTGAAAATTAACGCGTATGATTACTTTTGTATTTCACTTAAGTTGTTTCAAAAATATTTTAAAAAGACGCATTATAGATTGATTTCAAATATTGACATTTTGAGATATTATTTGCACAACGATTATTATTATAAATGCAAGTATTATAGTGTTTATATGGCTTCTAAAATGAGTATAATAGCTTTTAAATATTGCTTTGTTTCTTTTAAATGAAGTTTTATTCTGTCTAGTTCGTATTGTATTTTCATGACAGTTAATTTGGCCTAAACAGTTTTTAGAGAAAAAAGCTGTGCGGATACACAATAAAAGAATAACAACTCTTAAAGTCTCTAGATACTCCAATTGGGGTATACCATTATACTCCAATTGGGGTATTATAGCCCAATTGGAGTATTATATCCCAATTAGGGGTTATTCCCAACCTGATTAATGGACACATCTTATATAGGGTATTATATGCCAATCATAAAACCTAGGTCTTAACCTTACCCTAACCCTTACACTATTCTAACCCTAACCATAAACCCTAAATTTTACCTAACCCTAAACCTGAAGAAGTGTACTTTGTTTTAAAGAATTACAACTGATAGAAATTTTACGTTTATGATATAAATATCATAATACAACATGTATTGACGTGGGTACACTAAAGTAAAGAAAGGCCAGTTTCATAGTGCTAATATTAAATTTTTGAGTTGACTTCTCATTCAAAATGGCTGATTTTTAAGAAAACTTGAATAACGTAAAGAAGGGTAAATGTGATTACAGTTGTCAAAGTTTGATGACAAAGATCAAAATATGCAATTTCTATAGGTTCATAACTTCTTAAAAGGGAAATTTAAAATTTTCGTTATAAAAAATAAATTAATTTCTGTAAGCATGTGCCATTTGTATTGTAAAGGTAGATGATATTTTTTTCTTCCAAATTACCTACTGCTTCAACCGTAATTCGAACCCGGAAACATTGGTTCATTAGTCCAACGCTCTACCAACTGAGACAAATAATCACAACGCTAGAGCAGATAAAAGGAGGATGGAGGGTGCGTATAAACCTGAAAATACGATTGATTACTCAAAATACGATTTTTTATTATTCTGTTAAACTTACTCATCTGAGGCTACCCATTGAAGAACCAACCCTCATTTGGTTGCGTGATGTTATAACAGAACATGGCTGCCTAGTCCGAGATTGCTCTGACGTCTTTATTGTGATATGCTGGGGCCATAGGACGTCAGAGCGCACTCCGTATAGAAAACATGGAAATTGCCGACTCAGACTTGGGGCGACAGTTTTTAGACTCGAAATCTTAATATATATCCAATTATAAGTAGATAAATCATACATCAATCAATTTCTTATTAATTTTTCTATAAGAATATGTACATTTTATTCACCAACAATCTCTAAAAACTGATATAAGTTTGGGTCGGCAATTTCCATTTTTTCTTTACGGAGTGCCCCAGCATATCACAAAAAGGGCCGTCAGACGTCAGAGCAATCTCTGACTAGGCTGCCATACACAAACTACAGCTGTCTCTGCCACTGAACAATTGAAAGCGTCTTTCCCTCTTCTAGGTATTGTGTAGCAGGTGGCCTCTGACAGAATTTTTTTTTGGCAAGAACAGAATATGGTTGTCTTCAATCTGTTTTATATATGTAGGTTTTTGAATTGCTTTCGGAAGACGAACAGAATATGTCAAATAATCTTAAAAAAGTAACAAGAGTAATGAACGAAATGGAACCAAGCATATGCGAGAAGAAACCGGAAATGGATGAAAACCAGAACGAGTGCATGTCCAAGGACTTCAACAAAAATGAAATTTCTGATTTGAATTCCTTATATTACTGTAAGGTATGTAATAAATATGGTCCTTATTTCAGAGGAAAATGTATCTATTGAATGGAAGTTTATGTTGCAAAATAGTAAGTTTTAGAATCGGACGTTAACAATGCAGGTCTTCAGGGATCATTCTCCTATACTAGTTAGGGATCCCGGATGCTTGGCGGCCTCATACATGTTGATTAAATTAAAAATTCCCAATGAGACAAAAGGATGGTTATTACTAAGGCTTCATTCCTTGTATTGCACATGGTAGATCTCCTTATCTGAAATTCGGCTTTCTATTTCGGTATTTTTGGTTATGAGTACTTCTTGTTTTAAAATAAGATTGGTTTTTGGTCTTCCAAATGTTTCGGTTTTAATCTGCTGACGAGAGGTATCTCATTGAAATGCGTCGTATACAGAATAGTATAAATTTACTATAATATTAGTATCTTTGGATTGTTATTTAGTCGATGATTTCTAACCATAGATTAGTCTATAATCTATTCCGTCAATTGTGAGGACTGTAGTCGCAAGAGTGCTTTAATCATGATCGGTATCCTGATTAAGCACTTGCATTCCTACCGATGACATCGGTTGGACTAGTATCTATCTCTATGAAGTCCCCCTGCTATTATAACTTTTGTATTAATAAACTAAAGCTATGTAGATTTTATAATAGAATAGAGAATGGAAACTGGGAATGTGTCAGAGACAACAGCAGAAAACAGCTCAAGGCTACCAATGGGTCTTCAACGCAGCGATAAAATCCCGCACCAGGAGGCGGGATTTAGCTGGCCCCTAAACAATAATACATACTAGTGCAGCGAAATGGAAGGCACACCCAACTCCGAAACATACAAATGAACCAAAATTCCAAAACACACAAGACTAACAAAGCCTAGAGGTTCCTGACTTGGAACAGGCGCAAACTTGCGGCGTGGTTAGACAGGATTCGTGAGATCTCAACCACTCCCCCTTATACATCTAGCCATTGTGGAATAAACAAACACATATTGATACACACAGCAATACACACAGTTCAAAAGATGTCCGAGGCCGATGCAGAAATATGTCCTGTCAAAAAAATGAAATTGAGCAACATTATCAAATAAGATTGTCACTATAGTAATAAAGGTTATTTTGAAGGAATTTATCAAAGTATAAACTCGGGCGATTCACTCACAAACTCAATAAAGTCCGAAGGACTTTATGCAAAGTTGGTGAGTGATAATCCCGAGTTTACACTTTGATAAACTCCCCCAAAATAACCTTTATTACTTATAAATCCAACGTAATGCAGAAATTTGATATTTACATTTTCCTCAAGCACTATATTGCATGCGTACGTTTTCATACGCACGACGTCATGAAAGGAATTTATCAAGTCATAAACTTTTGACCGGAAGATGCTGTTAGCCATGAAACTACTGCATAGGCAACTTTCAACGTATTGATTGACTGATTGATCTGGTCGATAACATACTGATACGATATTTATTACTAGACCGACACGCTGATCCAGATTTTTAACGTGGCAGCTAACGATGTAGCAGATGTTAAGGTGGTACCCAACACCTTGACTAAAATAAATTTGGCTCGTTTAATTTTCATATAATTTTACGGAAATATTTACTTTGACCTGTTGATATAAATGTTGATTTTTTTAGTAAATAGAATTTCACACTTCACGGGAATAATTTCATTGAATATATAGCAGTTTGGCAAACCTCAATTTTGATCACAGAGAAGCTTAATTTCTCTTTATATATTAAATTTGATTAAAACGCTCTGGTGATTTTTAAGAGTTATCTCCCTGTAGTGTTGGGTACCACCTTAAATGTTAGATATGTCTTACCCATCCGGAAACAAAATTCTTACTTCGAGTAGACAAGTCTCTGTTTTTACTCCTTACTGCAGCGCACTTATCAGGGAAACAGTAAAATCAATTCCAATCTTAAAGTCCTTATTTGGATTCTTCCAAGAATAGGATAAAACCACGAGATCAGAGGGTTTACTGTCCCTAAAAACTGAGACATTTTTTTGTTACATGTATCAGTTATGATAAATCTGCCCCGTAGAACAAACTATATTGCAGTAGTTGTTGATATTCTGAGGATCGATCATTTTCCTCCCCCCTACAAATGCACTAATAAACTACCCCCCCCCCCTTTCTCCCCACACAAGCGCTTGCATGCTTAGCTGGTCGATATTTTTTATTAAATTTTATCCGCCCCTAGCTCTAAAATAAAGTCCTGTATCCGCCTCTGTTCTTTTTATAATTTAAATATTGAAAAATATATAAAAAAAAAAAAAAAAAAAAAGCATCGCCCCCTTTCATCATTTGATAACAGGCCGTCTGAAGTCGGTCAAAGGTATGGCGAAAAATAGGTGAATAATTTTGGTTATCTAATTCATTTAAACAGTAACCTCTTGCGCCCTATATATATGTAAAAACAACAAAAGGTCATAAAATTTTAGTAGTAGTAAATATATTGTTTTTCCTCCGGCTAGAAAATATTAGTTGAACAATAAAACATTACCTTTCGGCAAATGAGGCACTTAAAGGTTATATCTGAAAAATACCGTTGCTGGCTACAAATGCTTCTTAATAACAATAAAAAGGAGGCTTTTTCCGTATTAAAAGATATGTACACTCTACAATGTACGTATATTGCAGAAAAAGTTGTTCACCTCTAAGAATTTGTAAGACCAGACAAACATATGTGTATTTTCTGTTACCCGACCATGCAAGCCGTAATTTTTTAAGCCGTTTTTTTTTCTTCACCCTGCCTCTTTCCTTTTTTTTCTTGACAATAAAGTTTGCGAGATTCCAGAAAACCTGCATGTTATTAAGATAATAGGAAGCTCGTATATATATTATTTTTTTTGGCCTATCAGAGAGGTAACACTAGTTATTCAACATGCAATTACACCTTAATATGTAAGTTCAAAGCATGTATAGTTTAATTTTAAAAAATTACAGCTGGTTTGTACTGATCTTCTTCACACATTTTTCTTATTTATTCATTAACCGCCTTTGAGTCAATAGTCTTGGGGTAGCTTGCTGGCCTCGAATGCGGAAGTTAACTACGGGTTCGATCCCCGGCCGGATCAAACCAAAGATATTAAAATTGGTATTTGCTCTTTGTATGCCATCAGGCGGCATCCAGGAGTAAAAGGGAAGATCAACTATTTATTTATTTATTTTTCAGTACAAAAAGTTCAGCCTAATCACGTATTTCACGATTTCCATACCGTGTCATTTATTATGAAATCAATAATGTGATCTATTCATGGACCCCCCCCCCCCCCTTTTTTTTTAATATACATGTATTTTAAACTTACCAACTTACCAACAGAAAAATTGGTCACTCTCACAAACTTTGAAATATGCATCTTTTTAATATAATTTTTTTCATACTTAATTAAAATCTGCAAATTTCACACCACGGCCTCTAAAAGAGTCTTTTTGTTGTCAGGGTATTTTGTTTGACAATTTTAAACATTATTAATTAATATTTCATATTTAATGTTAAAATTCGATCATAATGTATTATTGAAAACCCTTGGGGTGCCCCAAATGATATTTTGTTTATATAACCGGCTTACCAGAAGGAAATATTCCGACCAGCAAGTTTTGTGAATTATTTGGATTTAACGCTGAATTATAAGGTATGTCCAGTGCTTTCTTTAATTGCAATTCGACTTTGTATGTATTTAATGATTTTATGTGACAATGTGCAATTTTGTAAGGTTATGTAAATAGTTAATGGTCTGTCCAATTACCGACAATGTTAAAAGACACGTGTATGACACCTCGGTCTAAATAATTACATGTATGTCATGTATGTACTGTTGTAATGCAGATTTATTATTATTATTATTATTTGTACTAATCTCATCTGTGCACACATATACAACAACAACAAAAAAAAAAAACGTCAGTCTCCGACAGTATGGGGGACAGTATATATTAGCTATTTATTTACCAAAATATGTACTTTAGTACAATTATAGATTATATAACCAGACCAATTTAGTGTGTACTCCAATTTACAATTAAATTTTTGTAAAAATGTTAGTCCCTTCATTCATAAGTTAGAAAGGCAACTCAGTGTTAAAATATCAAAATGGAATACGATATATCTGCTATAATACCGGGTATAATACTTAATTACTTCCTGTCATCATTTATAAATTCAAATTCAAATTACTTAAGGACGATAACGTTTGATTTTGAATTTATTGACGAATCAGTATTTCTCAGAATTGTATATTATTAGGAAACAACCATTTGGGGGAAGGGAGGGGGGGGGCAATAATTAAGGCATCTAATATAAGGCAAGATCTAGAATTTACTAGAAAGGGGACCGAGGGGAGGGGGGGGGGGGTAAAAATGTATTGAGAAAAGGGCACGATTATATACCCCCTGGAATAAAATAATATTAAAATAAAGTTGCTCGAGCAAAATTTTAGATATCCAGCAGTCAAGATCATGTCCTCCCCCAATCTTCAGAATGTTAAAAATTGATAATTTCTTATTAATATTTCCTTATTACTTTTATTATGTGTTATGCATACTAGACCACAACTACCGGTGCTCGGTAACGAACAGTGATCGGTAATGAAACGGATTATATTAATTGTTCGCCATTAAACCTATCGAAATTAAATATGTTGTGTTTTCATTCATAAACGGTCTATTTTACGTCATGTGATACCAAAAGCATATGCTCATTGAGGGTCTTTAGCATACTATAAAATGTAAAAAATGTAGAGAATATTTTTTAAATTTGAAAAAGGTACATGTATTACCGTATGGAGAGTCTATATTTTGTGTAAATTCGATCGTTTATATGATAAAATATTGAAGAAAGGACCCGGAAAGATGCCCATAATATTCTGTGATAAGAAAATGGAAGGGCGTATATATTTGCAATATGATTGAAAATAAAGATAAAGCTATGAAGATCTTAAGCTGGAAATTAATTTGGTTCAAAGCGAGTCGTCAATTAATGCTTACAGTTTCCATGGTGCACAGTCGTCATGTGCCAAATTGATAAAGTGCAAATATGAAGTAAAATAAATGACATTTACTTGTATGATAGCCTGTACTTTTTAGCGAATTAAATAATTGATAGCGGCTTTGTACCCACACCTACAGGTTAAACAGTTCCGTAAATAATATTTTCAGTTCATTTTAAATGATCATATTCATTATATGAAGGCCTCATTTACCATGATTTTCAAGCTATTATGGCTTAATCTTTGTTAATTTATGTTATTTTTCTTGGCCCCTTGCTTATCCAGATCTATTAACTTTGAAAATGGGCAAGATATGCTTTAAATATCATAAAAATTCATTTAGGATTTGAGGAGTAACCCAAATTTTTATTCTCACTTAAGTTTACTAATTTTAACGTAGAAAATATAAGAGGCAGATTCAAGTTTAGTTCTCTTTCCAATCAAAATCCGGTGATTGTTCAAGTTAAATTCTTCGTACCCAATAGATTCGGTGTTTGAGGTTGTATAGGCAAAATGTATACTAGTAGTGAAATTTGGGGGAGATATAAAAACACAAATTTAAAGGATAACAATGATTTATAAATAGATGGATAAATAAGAACTCAAAACAACTTTCAAATGTTCATTTCCATGGCAAGTCCATTGCAAGTTCAAAGTTCAAGCTAGGTCACTGCAGTTCAATACATGTACCTGGTATGTCCACCCCGAGCATCAATAACGGACTGACACCACCGGGCCGCCCAGTTAACAAAATCAAATTCCGAATCACCTGTTTCGGGATTTTGTTTCACTCAGCTTGTAACGCATGAACAAGTTGTAAGGATTGAGGATGTGGTTGTCGTTGCCGGACATGTCTGTGTGATTTGTCCCAAAGATGCTCAATGGGGTTCAGATCAGGAGATAAGGACGACCAAAGAAGCGCCGCAACGTTGTTACTCGTGAGGAATGCCGTAGTTATTCTTGCAGTGTAGGGTCGGGCATTGTCATGTTGAAATCTTGCACCATTCTACTGCATGAACGGTAGACATGTGGCTGCAGGATTTCATCACAATACTCTGGACTGCCAAATTTCCTTGAACGTGCACCAAGGCTGCGATATTGCAGCCCACATCATTACACTCCCACCACCGAATCTGTTAACTTTTTGAATCCAAAGCGCTCATTTCGTCGTTGGTATACCCTTGCTGTATCATCGCCTCCTTGCAACAGGAACCGCGATTCGTTGCTAAACCAAACTGTTTTCCAGCGTTGCCGTGGCCATACCCTGTGTGTCTGAGCCCATTGAAGTCGTATCGTACCCCCGCTTCACGAAGGTGGTTACGGACTGTCTGGTCTAATCCTACGCCGTCCATGAATTGATGTTGTTGTGAACCGTTTCCGCAAATACCGTAACCGGATGTGACAATCCTGGGCAGATGTGGTCACTTTTGGTCGGCCTGGTCAATGTCGGTCACGTGTGGAACCTTGCTGTCGGTACCTATCTCAAAGGCGAGAGATGGTATGAAAATGAAATGATGAAAAGGGTGGGTTGAAGGGAATAAAGTTTCGTTTGTGGTAACGGGAGATTGTTGGTGAATAAAATGTACATATTCTTAGAGAAAAATTAATATGGAATCGATTGGTGTATGATTTATCTACTTATAATATTACGATTTCGAGTCTAAAAACTGCCGCCCCAAGTCTGGGTCGACAGTTTCCATGTTTTCTATACGGAGTGCTTTCTTAATTCCCAGGCCCCCAGCATATCACAAAAAAGGGCAGTCAGACGTCAGAACAATCTCGGACTATGTTTAGGTGTGACGAGATATTTACTGGCATTTACCATGGTACTCCTATCACCTGGAAATTATGTTTAAAATTAATATTTTAATTAGCCTACATTCATGGCATCTCCAATGTCGTCGTCAGTCGTATACATACCCGTAGGCGTATGGTGGTGGTGGGAGTTTTATTGTTGAAATATTGTTTTTTTTTCAAAGTTTATGTACAAGAATTCCGCATTGTATTATATACACTGCAAAAAAACCCATTGAAATGCGATTTCAACTAAGAATGGCCGACCTACATATTATTATATGATTGAAATAGAGAAATAAATGCCGCCAGGGATACTACGTCGCTTATCTTTTTTAAAGATAGTACTTGTTAAGAGTATATTTCAATAAATCACAGGCTTTATAGGATTTTCTTTTGTAACTGCTATCAATAAAATATAAGTTTGTTTGCTATTCTATAAGCTTCATGTGAGGAACGAGAATTTGTTACGTTGCTAACAACAGGACGACTTAATCTTACGTCACTGTGTTAAAAAATCTCTCTAATCATCTTGAATAACCACAGAATTGAAAAGTGAAATTAGGAACAAATATATGTCACGCCCATTTATCTGTCTAATTTATAACCTGGGTTTTGCTTTTTAATTCTTTTACAATATTTGAATATTTTTTTTTTAATTTTGTGGAATGTGATTCGATGAAGTATATTTAGTTTGATACGTATGTATTAACTCGTTTAGATACACATAACTCATTTACATAATGTAGATACACACAATTGTATTTGGAAAATCAGTTATGAAAAAATATTGGCTATGAAAACGATTGAAAATTACTTCAACGCAGATTTTGCAGATTAACTAGAATTAAATGAATCTCATTCCTGAATCCTAGATTTTCGAACAGATTAATGTGAATAATTAACAAATATTTCTGGATAGAAAAATAAGCCGGCGTGATATGTACAAGTATGATGGATGATGGATGAATTATTGTTTAACGTCCAGTGGCAACCATGTGCATACCAGGACGGCAACATGTTGATATGATAATGAATATGATCCCTGCTTTGTACTAGACCGACACGCTGAGCCGGATTTTTAATGTGCTGTAGCTCACGAGATAACTGTCCACAGGAAGGCATATCACCCACTCGGACACATTATACTGAATCCGAGCCGACCAGTCTTTGATCTTACTCCTATATGCCGCAGGCTTGGCGGAGAAGCAGCAAATACTAATTTTAATGTCTTTGGTTTGACCTGGCCGAGGATCAAACTCTCGACCTCCTGCACTCGGTGCGAGCACACTACCACGTGACCACCGAGGCGGTCTATATGTGCAAGGTAACTGAATAGTGAAAAAACACGAATGGAAATTTTCAACGAAATAAATAGTTAATGGTATTGTATTACAGACATGACAGATAAAACGTCGTACCAGGTACATTTTATTATATATTGACCTGTCATTGAACCGAAGCGAAATAAAGTAGTACGTGTGACATTTAATAGCTATGACCTTCAACTAAACTACATGTACTATTGTATCTTCTTATACAAAGGATATTGGAGGAAGTGATCGAAATTATTTTTGTGGTGCCCCCTCCCCCTTCTTAGTATTTCTTATATTAATTTTTATAGGACATGGGAGGAAGTGATCGAGATTTAATTTTTGTGCCCCCCCCCCCCCCTCTTTCCTATTTTTAACCTCGGTATGTATCAGGTAATAATACAGCCATATGTCATTTATCCCTTATACATGTATTATGCAATCTAGATCTGATACTTCAGTACCAAAAGTTGTTTAAGTGGGAAATATTTCTTGCAAGTTACGCAAGTACTACGTTATATTTCTTTGCCAAGGCCGTATATGAAATAGATTTACCTGTGTAAAATCTGGCATCTTTTAGATTGATGATCAAGATTACCCGGTAAAACATGTATCCATATTGAACAAATGTTGAATGATTTATTAATTGATTCAAGCTTGTTAACCTTCAGTGCCCCTCCTCTCCTTGCAGATCTACCTCCAAAAAAGGAGAATTTTATTGGGTTTTCCTAACATTTTTCTGTCTGGTTCAGTAAAGAACCTTTGAAAAATCGTTATTTTGCATTTGAATACCTGCCGCGGAAACCCGGCCCTTAGAACATTTCCCAAGGTCAAACACTCGTCAAATGAAAGTCGCGGTTATTAAGTTTTAGTGGAGTTTCCGGCGTCCACGTCCACGTCCGCGTGCGCGTCCACAGCCAGTTCTCAGTTACTAGTTGACCTAGGGTCATATAATTTTGTGCATGTTGATAAGACTGACCATGTGACATAAGATGAAGGTCACATGACCCATATTACACGGTTGACTGGCTTTTAAGTTTTATGTCAAAATTCATTTTAAACATACAAAGTGACCTACAATCATATGACTTGGTGTGAGGATGCATCTCGGAGAGTAACACAGCCTCCCACCCAAAGTGGGTCACTCTGACCTACTTATTGCGCTTCATTGACTTAGGTGAAGTTTTACGTCCGAGTTCAGTTCTCTGATACGAAGGGGCCTACAATCATATTACTTGGTTGCATCTCTGGGATTCACAGCCTCCCTCCAAAATTATGTAACTCTGACCAAATTATCGAGCTTCATCGACTTAGGTTAAGTTTTACGTCCCAGTTCAGTTCTCTTATACTGAGGGACCTACGCGCATATTACTTGGTGTCAGGGTGCATCTCTGGAAGCAACACAGCCTCCCACCAAAATTAGGTCACTCTGACCTACTTATCCTGCTACATTGACTTAGGTTAAGTTTTACGTCCGAGTTCAGTTCTCTGATACTAAGGTACCTACAATCATATTAATTGGTTTCAGGGTGCATCTCAGGAAGCGTCACAGTCTCCCACCAAAATTAGGTCACTCTGACCTACTTATCCTGCTTCGTTGACTGAGGTTAAGGGACCTACAATCATAATACGTGGTGTCAAGGAGCATCTCAGGACGTAGCACAGCCTCTCACCAAAATAACGTCACTCTGACCTACTTATTGCGCTTCATTGACTAAGATTAAGTTTTAAGTCCGAGTTCAGTTCTCCGATACCAAGCGACCTAAAATGTTATTACCTGTTGACAGGGTGCATCTCGGGGAGGAACACAGCTCCCACCATAATTAATTAGGTCACTCTGACCAACTTATCGCGCTTCATTGACTTATGTTAAGTTTTAAGTCCGAGTTCATTTCTCTTGATTCCAAGTGGCCTACAATAATATTACTTGCTCTAAGGGTGCATCTCAGGGAGCTACACAGCCACACACCAAAACCAGTGGGGGAACGAGGCGAACTTTGTAATCGTAGATTTCTGGTTATAGTTAGAAAAACCTTAATCTGACCCAGTTTAATACTGCGGCCGGGTACCATCAAGTTTGTTTTCTGTTTATTTTGTTATCACTACGACGTGACGGTAAACAGAAATTTATCAAAAAAACTTTGATATATTCATCGAAGTTCATTTAAAGATTACCTAGCCTTAATAAGTCCTTAAATCACGATTGTACGAAATTTAATCAGATATCCCGTCAAATTAATATATGGTAGAATATAATTAAGAGGACCAATTCATTTCGGGTCCCATTTTCAGTTCGCTTCAACGAAGTTGAAAAGTGGGGGGGTATTGGATTCAACCCGGCGTCCACGTTCGCGTGCGCGTCACAACCAGTTCTCAGTACCTAGTTGACAGAGGGTCACATATTTTGTATGCAGGTGCATGATGAAGATACTGACCATGTGACATAAGATGAAGGTCACATGACTCATATTACACGATTGACTGGCTTTTAAGTTTTATGTCAAAAATCAGGTTTGATATACAAAGTAACCTACAATCATATTACTTAGTGTGATGGTGCATTTTAGGGAGTAACACAGCCTCCTACCAAAATTAGGTCACTCTGACCTTATCGCGCTTCATTGACTTAGGTTAAGTTTTACGTCCGAGTTCATTTCTCCAATACCAAGGGATCTACAATCATATTACTTGGTGTGAGGATGAATCTCGGGGAGTAACACAGCCTCCCACTAAAGTTAGGGCACTCTGACCTACTTATCGCGCTCATTGACTTAGGTTAAGTTTTACGTCCGAGTTCAGTTCTCCGATACCAAGGGGCCTACAGTCTTATTTCTTGGTGGGAGGATGCATCTCACCAAAATTAGGTCACTCTGACCTACTTATCACACTTCATTGACGTTTTACGTCCCTTTTCAGAAGTATATCCTATGACGCCACTCGTCACGCCAGATGAGCGCCAGAGCCGAACATAGTTTAACATAGGACCTTATGGGAAAGATCTTCTTGTTTGAAACCAGTGAGCCAATTGGAACTTGACAGCAATGTTGCAGGCTGTCAGCCAAGATGGACATAGCCCAGGTGAGCGATACAGGCTCCTGGGAGTCTCTAGTTAATTATTGTCACAATTTCATATATTGCAATTATATTCCATGTGAAATGTTACTACATATTTCAAATGAAAAGTTTTTAAAGTGAAGACGAGGAGTACTTGCTATAATCAATACAGAGTATTGCCTGACATGAACGGGACCAGTACAAGATAATTAGTTAACCAGTCAATAAATCTAAACAGAGTTACCTAACTTAATTATGACCGATATAGTTGCATATGGACCTATCGGGCTTCCGCCGTCAGGTTATTCCAATATTTACCTGTGTATCTAGCATGTAAGGGACCCTTCACTTTGTAAATTATCGTGTACTTCTTACAACGTACGCAGCGACCGAGAAAACGAAAAAAAACCAATATATTTGAATGTGAAGGATGTGGCCATGAACCTTTCATGAACCTTTCAGTTGTGTGTAGGTCTTCTGCATGTAAATAACATATATATATAACGCTTTAGGCAGTTCATATGGAATAATTAACTATACTTCTAAAACGATGTCGTCGGTAAGGAAAGGTGTGTAGGGGGGAAAGGGGGGGGGGGGGGGGGGGGTGAGATAAGCTTCATTCAAACTGATATATCACCATTTTTATGGATGTATTGATAACTTTATATTGTCATTCTGTACTTTTGTTTATTTCCGCGTAGTCTATGTGTACATCATGTAACGGCGGAAAGGCGGCTTAATATCACTGTACTTTTTTGTATTATTATCTCCTCGCCAACGAAGTTGCGAAGGGATATAGTAACGCTACCGTCTGTCCGTCCTTTTTCCCGTCCTTCTGTCCAGATACCCTTGTCAACACTCTAGACTCAACATTCTTCAAGGGGTTTGACCAAACTTGGCACATACTTAGCCCTTATGAATATCTAGAACCCTGTTGATATTCAAGACCATAGGTCAAAGGTCAAGTCTCAGGGTCAATTTTTTTCACGCAAGGGGATACCACGCTTCGCACTGCCCATTTCATTTAAAAGAAAGAACATGCAAATAAACGTACAACCGGTTTTATACTGGTACCTCGACCTCCCGTATGATTCTGTACTTGTACTTTCGCCAACGCAATCTTTGACAAATATAACATCGTGATAATTGTAATGCACAAGATGTGCACTTTCTTCGATTCACGACTCATCAGTCGTGTTTAAGGTTAAAAAAGTACTGAAAGATAAAACTGTGTTGAAGAGCAAATTCGAACGCTAAAACGACAAAAAAGGAAAGAAAAGAAAAGCCAAAACTGTCTAAGGACAGAACTATGCTCGAGGGAGATACAAAATTTAACATTTTTATAACAATAAGTTTAAAGTATCCGTTTCCCGCATGTATCGAACAACTATACCCACCAAGATGGCTATATATACCCTTGATGGCTTTGAATCCATCAGATGATCGACATATCGTCTGAGTGTTAATAGATGCAGAGGATGTGCTCATTCCGCTGATTTGTGTGACTTATCGGCAGTTGTGCTCATTTCGCTGATTTGTGTGACTCATCGACAGTTGTGCTCATTTCCCTCATCGGCAATTGTGCTCATTTCGCTGATTTGTGTGACTCTTCTGTAGTTGTGCTCATTTCGCTGATTTGTGTGACTCATCGGCAGTTGTGCTCAAGAGGTAATTGTTGAGACAATAATACAATACATTGAGGAACAAACTGAGATACCGTTGTATCGGGGATTTAGATTGTTTACTAGTTACTGCATCGATCCTTAAGCTTGAAAGTTTTAACTGCCTGTACCCAGGTGTGCTGAAAAAAAGTATTTATTGTAAATACTAATATTGTATATGTATAATATATATATTTGTTTTAATTTTAGAGCATGTTGTCGCCATTTCAAAGAGAAAAGCTGGAATTTTACTTCCGGTTCTTTGGTAAGTTACTTTGAAATTTATATAATGTAGTTTGATTTGACGAATTACCCATTAGATGCATTATACTTCCTTTGTTATTCTCTTTGTGGGGGAGGAGAATTAGCGAAAAAAGGAGAAAATGTGAACCTTCCAAAGAAATGAAATTCCCCTGGGGCTCATTTTGTGCTGAGAAAAGACTGGTCAATTCTGTATACAACGAGTGACATAATCCTGTTGATTACTGTTGCCTGTTTACTTGTGACCATGGTAACAAATAATCTCACTCGGAATGCCCCTAGGGAAATATTAAGCAATACGTTTTGCGGTGAACGGCGGGTAGTCGGGTAAGCAGCTCTAAACAGTGATGACGGACAGTGTAGAGAGCTGTCAATTTGACAATGTGTTGACAGTTCATTTCAGCTTCATATAATGACAATTGCTACTAAAAAAGAATTTCAGATGATCGTGAAACTTTTCTTACAATGTTTACAGTTTCAAAAATACCTGTAGAGGAGCTGAGTAAGTATTGTGTGCTTTGCTTTGAACTTTAATTAATCAATATACAGTGGGAAAAGTTCATATATTTTTACTCTTTGAATTTTGAAAACTTTCAACAATTACTTGGATTTGGCAAATCAAGAAATTACTCGAGGAGTCAAACTATCAAGGCTACCCTTTTTGGCATATATGGTTAATTGATTGTCCATGCACAAGGCTTATTAAGATGTTGAAAGCGTAATTCGCTCTGAAAACGGTAGGGCTGGTTGTTCTATGAACTTTGCACAATGTTTCTTCGTTTTAATATAATACTAATTGCTATTTAATTGTAAGTGATTCATTAGAATTCTTAGCTCACCTGGCCTATATGCCGTGTGAGCTTATGTCATCACTTAAGTCCGTCGTTCGTAAACTTTTCACATTTTGATATTCTCCTAGCTCTGAAACTACTTGGCGGATTATAACCAAACTTGGTAGATATGATGAAATGGAAGAACCTCTACAAACGATCCACCTTTGGTTCCGGGAGGATTAACAACATGGCCACCAGAGGGCATTTTGATTTTTATAAACCAATTTTCAAAAATCTTCTCTGCAACTACATTATGAAATTTTTGAAACTTTGCAGAAATTATGACAGCAATACGCTCTACAAACGATCCCGCACAACCGACGGCTGTGGCTGTTAAAAAGTTTCCATTCAAAATCAATGGAAACCATATGGAAAATTACTTTTTTGTCATTTGCTCTGGTAATGGGTAGATTGTAACCGATGTTGGCAGGAATCTCATGTGGAAAGACAGATGCACATGGTCCACCTTTTTTAGGTCAAAGGTCAAATGTCAAGGTCCATTTGATATTTTGCGTTTCTGTAATTGCCTTGTGGATATAATAGGCCAAAAGAAGCCAGGTGAGCGATACAGGCTCAGGTGAGCCTCTAGTTTTGTTTTTACCATCCAACTGTTTCTTGGAGGTAAATTTACTGTTTCCAATTCACGTCGGACTTTTTCAGTTTTCCAACACCATTTGAAAAACACTGTCAAATAAGATTAATCATTTCACAATTTATTCAAACACTTGTATACAGTTCCTGTTTTTTTCACTTGGATCTCTTGTGCACGGTGAAACTGGGTATGTTATGGACAACATTCGTAACTGAATACGATTGAGACGAGATACTAACTCTTCACTAGTGAAAACAGTGTTCTTTGTCATTCTCTTACAAACTCCTTTTGTTTTAAGGGTTTTGACGCCACTTAGCGCGATCGCTTTATTTTTTATTAGTGAAATACCGAAAAAGATCCTCCCACCTCGATTGGAAATGAAAACGCTACATCCATTCAGTCAAGATTGGAATCGAACACACCTCGGCATAACTTGGATTCGAACTCGCAAACGCATTGGTTGCACGCTCGTGGTGATTACTTTTCACGACAGACAACTTAGACCGCTAGAAAGAGAAAGAGGCCCCATTAAATGTGTGATTCACATAAAATGTGTCAAATTACTGTTAAATATAACATTCAGAATGATGTTGGCCCGTTATGAAGATTTCTTACAGTTTCCATTCTTTTTGAGTGACTTAAACTATGTCATTTTCAGTTATTTACCTATAACACGTTCCATCCAAAACTCGTCGCCTGCTGTTAACTAATTAAGCTTTGATTCTGTATGTAAACTAGCTTTTAATTAAAATTGATTTTTATGAATTAACTTCAACTTCATACTTAGATGACCTCATACTTAGATGTCCGCTGTTTATGTCTGTTCATTTGCTTTATATACTAATTTTAGGCTGCTTTTGTAACCATTTTGTCCAATTAACTTTAATTTGAAGCTGGAAAATTGCCTAGAGATGATTATGTAATGGAATATTTGAAAACGTTATTTCAATGCCTGACATTTTCACCTGTTTTTAATAAAACCAGGGGTTCTCTGAAGTATTCATCGTTTCTTTTTACTATCAATTCATTGCAGGCCTCTGTGTACAGTTTTTGTTCAACGGCTCTTGGCGCAAGGCAAAAAGTGTGGGTGGGTGGGGGGGGGGGAGGGGGGTTATATGTATTTATTTATTACAATCAAACTGTATTTTTATGTTGTCGTCTTTTATATTCCCACAAGAGTTCATGATGAATTAATAAAAAGTGCGTTCCAATTTTTGATGTTGGACGATTCATTTATTTACCATTGTTTATGAATAAGGGGGGGGGGGGGGGGGGGGGGGGGGCGAGGCTTCAGTCTCTGCTAACAAAAATTGGGGGAAAGGAATTGAACATTATCTTCAATCGCATTTGAAAAAGTGGCAAAAATATATAAGATTACTTTCTTAATCGTCCTTTCTTGGAGGCTCCCTTGTAAAGTTTCTTTAATCGGCCGTATTTTATTTTTCTTTCCAGACACTACGGGAATGAACTTTCTGGAGTATGATCTCTTGGGAGATTTCTTGGAGGTTTGTAATTTATTTATTTTTGGGTTTTTCTGGAAATTTCTTGTGGATAAACTCTTCAAACACAATCTACGCCTATGCAGTCAGAATATCAAAATGAAAAAAGAGACCACTTCAATTGCTATGCTTCTTTTTAAAGTCGCGAGGTGGCCTTCAACACCGAGAAAAATCTCAAACGTCATTACGAGCACGTCAGCACCCAGTGTTGGTCTTTTTTCACTAATTTACACGTTATTTAATCTTTAAAGTTAAAACATATTATTGTGTTTGAGATATATATTCAGTTACTCTAGTCGCATTGTCGATCTTCATCTTATTTTTGCACAGGACACCAAAACTTAACATCTTACAAAGATCAACCTCTGGCCTAAACTTGGGTGGTACTAAAAACCGATTCACAGTCTGCAAGTTGTGAATGGGGCCCCGACCATTGAAGATGCCTTTCCAATTATCTACATGTAGACGTGTAACAATTCATTGAACATTTCAGAAAATTCTCGGTTTTACCAAATGGTCATCGTCGTCAAGTAAAGCACAGGAACTACACGAAATCCATCAGACATTTTACGAAGTTCTGAAGGAAAAAGCTGGCGGTGCTTATGATGGTACGTAGACAAGAATTTACTAATACCGAGCGCTATAAGAACATATGGGTCATTTAGAAAGTCTTTGTTTAATGGAGGCAGCAATTATGCAATCCGAAGTGAATTTATTTGTTAAAGCGAATACGGCCATATTGTGCTACATACTAAGGCTAGAAAAAGTTTCGTTCGCCGGAAACGGAAGTAAAGTAAAGTAAGGGAAATAATTGTTTCAAATTATAATTTTAGAGTCAGAATCGTGATACCTGAAAGTAGTTTCTGGAAAGGGCTATTTGTATTGCTGAGTTCGCATCAATGGCTACGCTAACAACATATTATGTAATAGGTATTTGTATAGGATTAATCAACCATAGGTGAGGGACTAATTAAAATTGAATTCAGATAATCTTTCAACAGAGTGTTAAAATTTCTTCCTGACAAATGTAGATATGGAAGAAATGTAAATTTTGAGTTTAAATTTATAAATATCATGTAGCTTTCAATTATTTTGGAATTAAAACTTTTAACCTTCATAATATGAGTCAAAGATAAAACCCGATGATTCTGCATTGTTTTCACCTCAGTGTTTTTTTTTACCCCTCCCCTTCCCCGTAGGGCCAAAATATCTCTATGGTACAAGAGAAAACATTGGACAAAAATATGTAAAATGTAATGTACTAAAATCTTCAGAGTGAAAGTCCGAACCCAGAGTGCGTAATAAACTCCTTTTGGAATTTTTAAATTTTGCCTGTTCAATTTTTATTTCCTTCAGTGACGCTATTGCCAGTTTCCATGTCGGGGGTCAGTGGTAACTGTGTTTACCTCAACCAGTAAAACATACGCTCCATGATATAATAGTCAACTGCACAGACAGCTGCACAAAAGTCCAACACGTAAACATTTTTTAAGGTCCTGTCAGAAACAGATGCGATTTCTAGAACAGAACAATTGACTATTTTTGCTGTGCTAGCTAAATGGGATTCATACATATACGATTTCAATACATTGACAGTGGGAACAATTTTAATAGTAACTAGTAATGAAGAAAATATATTATACATTTGTTAATGTTTTAGATAAAGTTACACTTGCTGAGTGGATATCTTTGTGGGACCAGATCCTTCCAGGCTGTATGGGAATGCACAATTGTCCAGTATGGCTGCGGTTGTTGCCACGGTCACTGTTTAGAATCATTGACAGAAAGGGTAAGTATATATAGAATAGTTTTGGGTTTACTTTTTAGCTCACCTGACCAAAAGGGTCAAGTGAGTTATTCTCATCACTTGGCGTCCGTCGTCTGTCGTCCGTCGTCCGTCGTCGTCCTTTAACTTTTACAAAAATCTTCTCCTCTGAAACTACTGAGCCAAATTGAACCAAACTTGGCCACAAGCATCATTAGGGTATCTAGTTTAAAAATTATGTCCGATGTCCCCGCCTGCCAACCAACATGGCCGACATGGCTAAAAATAGAACATAGGAGTAAACTGCAGTTTTTGTCTTATATCTCAAAAACTAAAGCAATTAGAGCAAAACTGACATGGGGGGGGGGGGGGGGTAAAAATGTTCATCAGGTCAAGATCTAGCTGCCATGAAATTTTCAGACGAATCGGTCAACCCTTTGTTGGGTTATTGCCCCTGAATTGTTAATTTTAAGTAAATATTGCAGTTTTAGGTTAATATCTTGAATATTATTATAGATAAAGACAAATTGTAAACAGCAAAAATGTTCAACAAAGTAAGGTCTACAAATAAGTCAACATGACCAAAATCATTGATTTACCCCTTATAGGAGTTTTTGCCCTTTAAAGACGGCATCCAGCGTAAAGTTTCTTTAAAGATCTTTTCCTCTCAAACCACTGGGCCAATTGAGACCAAACTTTGGTGGAATGGTCCTTGGGTGGCCCCCTTCCACAATTATGTCTGGCATCCCCGACGTCCAACCGACATGACTGCTGTTACTAAAAATAGAAAAAAAAGGGGAGGGGGTGAATTTCAAAAATCTTCTTATATGAAACTACAAGGCCAGTTGGAACCAAAGTTGGCAGTAATGGTTCTTAGGAGGTTCTCTTTCAGAAATGTGTCCAATGACCCGGACTGTTAACCAAGATGACGTCCACATCCGAACTTAGTTTAACATAGGGCCCTATGGGAAAATTCATCGAAAAATCTTCTTGTCTTAAACCACTTGACCAATTGGAACCAGACTTGGCAGCAATGGTCCTTAGATGGTCTTCTTACAGAGGTATGTCCGATGACCTGGACTGTCAACCAAGATGGCCGCCATAACTGAACTTAGTTTAACATAGGGCCCTAAAGGAAAATTCATTGAAAAATCTTCTTGTTTGAAACCAGTTGACATATTGGAGCAGGACTTGACAGAATTGGTCCTTAGGAGGTCCTTTTTCAGAAATGTGTCTGATTTTGTCGACTTTGAACCAAGACGGCCGCCACAGCAGAACTTAGTTTAACATAGGACACTATGGGAAATTCACTCAAAAATCTTCTCGTCTTAAACGACTAAGCCAATTAGAATTAGACTTTATAGCAATGGTCCTTAGATGGTCCTCTTTCAGAATTTTGTGCGATGATCCAGACTGTCAACCAAGATGGCCGCCACACCCGAACTTAGTTTAACATAGGGCCCCTTTGGAAAAATTCATTGAAAAATCTTCTTGTCTGAAACCACTTGACATATTGGAGCCAGACTTGGCAGCATTGGTCCTTAGGAGGTCCTCTTCAGAAATGTGTCTGAAACCGCTTAGCCAGTTGGAACAAGACTTAGCAGAAATGGTCCTTAGATGGTTCTCTTTTAGAAATTTATCCGTTGACCTGGACTGTCAACCAAGATGACTGCCACAGCTGAAATTAGTTTAACATAGAATCCTATAGAAAAACCAGCCAATTTGACTGCAACACTTAAATTTTTAGGTCTGCTAAAGGTGAAAAGTTAAATGCAGGTGAGCGATACAGGCTCTTGAGAGCCTCTAGTTAGGATTTCATGGTGCATCTCAATGAAAAGACATCTTCCAGACATGTTCAGAAACATCACACATCATACTGGAAAAGGGTCAAACACGTTCGATTGTCGCAACATACGACTGAAAATTGGGGACTTTCAAATCTGAAACTAAAACCAGATTCAAAATATAAATTATAAACAGATATTTCAAGATCGGGAGGGATATTTGCGAAAAATAATAGTCAAGATACGGAAAAATCTCACGACCCGCCAGGCGCTTATGCTATATATTTTTTAATATACCAAAAATTATTTGATTTAAAAACGCAGCGATGATATATATGTTGCAATGGCCGTCAATAGTGGAAAACATAAGAAAGCTAGTCAACTTCAAATTATTCATTATATTATACAACATATGAAATGTGTGTTTGGATTAATTCTTGGAAAATGATTATACTCATCAAAGCATAGGTCCAGCGCTTTCGTTGCTTTACATGATTCTAAAGTGACCGTGCGGCCTTCATCATGGAGACAATTCTCGGACCCTGCTGAAAATTTTCAAGACGGTCTTGAGCGGTGGTTTGAGCGGAATATTTTGCTAAATGTATATATATGAATCATTTGATTATTACATATTGGCAAAATAAATATCAAGTGGGAAAAGTACGTGAGATCGAAATCAAAAGGCAAGACAAAGTCGTGAGAATGGATGGATGGATGGATGGATGAATTATTGTTTAACGTCCATTGGCAACCAACTAGGTGCATATCACGACGAGAACATGTTGTTATAATATGAAAATGAACCCTGCTTTGTACTAGACCGACACGCTAAGCCGGATTTTTAAAGTGCGCAGGAAGACATATCACCCTACACGGACACAATATACTGAATCCAAGTCATTTGCTCTTACTCTTGGATGTCGTTTGCTTGGCGGAAGGAGCAGCAAATGCCAATTTTAATGTCTTTGGTTTGACCCGACCGGAGATTGAACCCGCGACTTTCTGCAATCTTTGCCAGCACGCTACCGTGAGACCACCGAGGCGGTCTCGTGAAAATGGGAGATAACAGACAAATACCATAACGATACGAGCAAAACTTAAAGAATAAAAAAATAATAAACTATACAATATTAGAACAAGACAACACACAGACACTTGAACACTAACAATGTGAACTCCCCCTTAAAACCGGGTGTGACATCAAGTGTTTCGGAGTAAGCATGCCCTGCTCCTGTACGGTTATTGGCACCAGTTACATCATCCGGTGAAGTATCAGTCAAGTCAGGTATAAATCCCAGACAGGCGAGGGACCGTACAAGGCTAATATATGAAATAGAAAAGTAGATGTGTTTCACATATTTTATACATGTATTTGTAATTACTCCATTTTACAGCGGATGGTATAGTAGATGAAGAGGAATTGTGTGACTTTTATAGGGAACTCATCCATCTTGAACCGGAAGAATCAAAGAAAGTAGCGAAACGAGGCTTTGAGGAAATGACCGACGTAGGTAGTTTCAAGTGAAATTATTGAAATATTAAGTTTCATAATGTCTGTCAATAATTGAAACTATTCTTTTTGGAAAATATCAAACATTTCTTTAAAATTTCAAGAAAACTGTTATTGTACCTTATTAATCTGATGCTTAATTCCATCAAATATTCTATGAATCAGGATTTAGGTTATTTTTTCAAATGTTATTAATTCGTTTTTGCACAAAATATGACGTCACAACAAACAAAACTAAGGTCGTTGAGCGTGTGCACGTTACATTGCATGTTCCCAAACCTTTGAATCTTATTGACTTTTAGGACAAACCTGGTCGTATATTGAAATGTACGTAATTTTAGTAAAGCCGTTTGCTTTTCAACAGTTGCGGAAGTATGTGCACAAGTAATCAATTAGAGCTGCATAAGGTTTTCCTAATTTAGTGTTAAAAGACGTAACATATTAACCATATTTTAAGCATTTCGAGATTCATGCGGCGAACTTTTTGGCTTGACATTAATAAAAAACGTGGCTTCTCTCTTACGTTTTTAATGTTTGCCTGATCTGTTTAAAAAAATTAGATAAATTTCAAGATAAAGCTTTTGGGTAACGCCGAGATTGCTCAGCAACAACCAGCCTTTTCCAAACAAGCATGAGTTTGACCACTTCTAACGCCCATACTAATTTTTGGTTGGATTTTGGTTGGGTATTGGTTGATTATTGGTTGGGTATTGAAAACAGAATTACAGGAGTTAAGTTGAATTAATTACGTCACAAAGTAGCTTCTCTCTCACTAACATTAAACGCCCGTGAAAGCTTTCAAATATGTTGTAAACTAATTATGTCTCGCCTGTTAGGTAGGTCGGGCGTATAGTTCTTCGGTCTGTGCGTCCGTACGATGATAAGATTCAGGTTTATAAAAGTAGTTTTTCATGAAGGAGTTATGGTATCATCATGACACTTTGTACATGGATAGTTTGTGATATGAGCATTTCGATGCGAAAAAGATGCTGTGACCTTGAGGTCATGGGTCATCGACTTTGAATTTCTTTATAGAATTTCAATTTTGGAATCCAGGTTGGGGTTCCAGTTTAAGGTAGATTTTCACGAAGGAGTTATGGTATCATCATGAAACTTTGTACATGGATAGCTTGTGATATGAACAGCAGCATTTTGATGAGAAACCGATGCTTGGTGTCATGAGTCATCGACTTTAAATTTATTTTTGTTGAAGGTAGTTTTTCATAAAGTACTGAGAGATAGTATTTCATCTGCCCTATCGCTAGGGACTTCAAAGTCAACAATATACAAATGCAGTTCTATTTACTAAATACTTACATCATTGCATGTAGTGTCCACTGGACACATATATACTTTTTGGATTTTTTTTTCAAAAGTACAATAAAAACATGACGTATATGATATGTTTTACAGTATGGAAGATACCCTTTGAATTTAGAAAGCTACGAACAGATATTTGCCAATTTTCTGTTCGGAAGAACACCTTATGGTCCTGGACGATACATTTTTGGTTGTTTTGAACACGATTTCGAGGCCACAAAATTCAAGCTCATCCAAGACGCGCCAGAAGTTGAAGCAGCTAAACGTGAACGACGAGACAGTGACTCAAGGTCAGGAATGAGGACATCTGGCACGCGCAGGCCTAGTTCAAGCAGTATGAAAAAGAAATGAAGGATATTTTTAATTGGAAAATCTAAAATAAAATAAGCTAGTGTGTTCAAGACGACTTTCGAGATAGAAGTGTTATGAAATAATGTATTTATTGTTATCAATAATGTATTTAACCATTTTTTTTTATTAATTATAACTGAAGAGAGGAGTATAGTAGTAGGGCTACATCCTTAGCAAACAGATCTCGTTTAGGGGATGGTAATTTGATTCTTGTTTTGGGGGGGGGGGGTATTTGACCATTTTTTTTATTAATTACAACTGAAAGAGAGGAGTATAGTAGTAGGGCTACCTCCTAAGCAAACAGATCTCGTTTAGGGGATGGTAATTTGTTTCTTGTTTCGAGGGAGGGGGAGGGTATTTGACAATTTTTTTATTAATTATAACTGAAAGAGAGGAGTATAGTAGTAGGGCTACATCCTTAGCAAACAAATCTTGTTCAGGGGATGGCAATTTGATTCTTGTGCTGGGGGGGGGGGGGGGGGGGGGGGGGGGGGGAGGGCATGCCAACAATTTTTGAAGAATATTAATTTACGATTGAAGAGCAGCCAGATTATATTTTTTTTACCGCAAGAGCATTTATGGTCTTATAATATAACTGTCTATTGATAAGAACTGTTATTTTGACAAAACATGTCCTGTATCCTAGAAGGGCTATGGTAGCCCTCACAAATATAATGTTCTGTGAATTGCGTATCCCAAAGAAATTATGTACCTTTACACAAAAGACGCGGTGCGTTAATATATCACCCATTGAAAACTGGCTTTGCACAATAACCATGGCATGGTGAAAGCGGAAGTGGTATTTTCGCCTGTTTTTCCTGGAAACTGAATCATGGCTACTTTGCACATGTCGTGGTTTTCAAGCATATTTTTCATTGTGTCTGACAGCTAAGATAATATATGAGCAATATTTGTCAGGTTCTCCACTGCTTCACTATGACTCAGCTCAGAATCAAATGACAGTGCCCTTACTTTGTAAGAAGTGTATTAATACCACTAATTTCTAGTCAAAGGCGATTTGTAGTGCCAAGGGAGATAACTTCATTCTGTAAACTTAGTGTTAGGAGATTATCCAAGTAACAATACCCAAACCGACAGGATATACAATATAAATTGCGTTTCCAGACCAATCAAATTGTTACATCTATTTTTTTTAGATAAATAACAAAAGGGGTCAAACACTGAGTGAATTTTACTGAGACAATCAGCCTCTCAGGGTGTAGTTTTTTTATGCCTTTTATAAATGATCCAAGCATTATTAAACATTTAAAATTATGCAAACAGAATATCTTTATATTAATTGTATGATAATCCATTTTTTGTTCCATTTTACATATAATATGCCCTTGGTTGGGAACTATTAGACTTTGTTATATTATTGAATTTTTGTGGTATATGGAATGGGGGGTGTTAACTTGTATGTTTGTTTTGAGATCAGATTTTGTTGTATTATTATTGTGAACAAGGGCATATTTACTGCAAATATGCATACATATATTGTCACAGCAAACGTTTATTCTTCGCTATTGACAGCATTACATAGCCATTAGTACGGGACATAACATGGCGTAATTTTCTTGCAATGTTAAGGAATCGTCGTCGGTATCAAATAATCCGTGATACCAGTTTAGATGCACATGATGTGCACATTTCGTAGATTATCAACTCATCAGTTGTGCTCAAGGCCTAAAATGTCAAACCAAGTCCTCTATAACCGTTATATTACGTTTTAAAAGCTGGAAAATATATTGTGCTCAAGGCCTAAAATGTCAAACCGAGTCCTCTACAAGCGTTAAATTACATTTTCAAAGCGGGAAAATATATCGCCATCAGTATCAATTATTAATAGACAAAAATATGATGTGGGAACCACAGACAAATACCTTTTCCGTGCTCAATTGTTTGTCATTGGAAGTTTCGTACATTTCCATGTTAGTACAGTGTTTTCCATTCAACATTATATACGTGTAAATAAACAACAGGAACAGGAAAGGTCAACAATGGAATACCAACCAATCAAAGCAACCCAAATGACAGAACTCCGGACAAAAAATAACATAAAAGAGCACAAAACACAACAGAGTGTCAGGATAGTCTGACTTCAGTCTTGGTACAGACATTGAACAGTTGTGGTGGTTAAACCGGTTTTATGGGTACCCATACTTCCAGCTTATCTATAGCGATACCTTGGTTTATCATTGATCGGTGATTATTTCCGTTAAAAAACAACAAATACATTGAATAGGATAAGAACACCTCGTATTCAAAGCTAACTTGCTAAAATCCAGGAGCTTTTTCTCGCCGACATTTTGATCTAGTTAAGCCCTTAGTGCGCATGTGTGAGATTATTAGAATATTTTTTTTTCGATTTATATTTGTATTTTTATCGTTAAATAAAATAACACCGTGTTATTCATGGTATTATGAACGTGTAAAATTATACGAACAACCAAGAGTAGGTAACTAAATCGGCAAGTTTACGTTATAGTTTAGGACCATTTTAATTTTTTTTTTAAACCCACCACATTCCTGGATAAACTAAATATTTAACAAAATTTATATTGTAATAGTCTAAAGTTCCATATTTTTTTTCTTCTGCATATCGGTAATTGTGCTGATAGCTGTTTTTTTGCAAATGAAAACATGAAATTTTAGATAATTTGGTCAATTTCAAGAACTTTAACCCTCTTTATAAAACAATTTGAAAGAATGGTTCAAGATTATCGAGATGACCTTTCCATTTCTTTTGCATTACATTTTTTTCTGTGCTTTCTAACGTATTTATCTTTTTTCATTCGTTTCATACCAACCAAGGTATAAAATATTTTACATTATACAAACTGTACAAACATGCAAAATACAGGAAGCATTTTAATTGATCTAATAATATTATGTACACTTGTTATAATAGGGCATCTGTTGATATATTGTAAATATGTATATATTCAAATAAAAAAAGTTGTGTTTTCAATGATTTTTTCTTGAGTTAATATATATACAGTCCACAAACGATATCGAGGTGGTTGGGGGATCAGGTACATAGTATTCGGTCTGTCCGTCTACATCAACACCGACAACACCTACAATGAATGATCTATGCTCTTTGTTCAATCTAACGAAACCCGCTTTGAGGTCACACGTGAGTGACCTCGTAGTTGTGTTCTGTTCGACCAATGAAATTGCGGCTTAGGCGATCTTGTAAGTTGATCGTGTGGTAAAGGGATGTAACTCATTTTATTAACGAAGAAATCATCAGTCCCCAGAATTCAAAATTTTTTTCATTGGCTTATTGATAGGAAGTCAACTCATTTGCATATCATTATAAATTCATAAGTTCCAGTTCACTCACATGTGATCTCAAAGCGGGTTTCGTTAGATCTCCCACGCGACATATCAGAAAACAGGAGCGATGAGAGATCGGTTTTTAATTAGATTGTACGGGACATAAC
Source organism: Mytilisepta virgata (assembly GCA_028015205.1). Lineage (NCBI taxonomy): Eukaryota > Metazoa > Mollusca > Bivalvia > Mytilida > Mytilidae > Mytilisepta > Mytilisepta virgata. The sequence goes on from JAPWFG010000032.1 coordinate 176,880, forward strand.
ATGGCGTAATTTTCTTGCAATGTTAAGGAATCGTCGTCGGTATCAAATAATCCGTGATACCAGTTTAGATGCACATGATGTGCACATTTCGTCGATTAACGACACATCAGTTGTGCTCAAGGCCTAAAATGTCAAACCAAGTCCTCTATACGCGTTATATTGCGTTTTAAAAGCTGGAAAATATATTGTGTTCAAGGCCTAAAATGTCAAACCAAGTCCTCTACAAGCGTTACATTACATTTTCAAAGCGGGAAAATATATCACCATCAGTATCAATTATTAATAGACAAACATATGATGTGGGAACCACAGACGAATACCTTTTCCGTGCTCAATTGTTTGTCATTGAAAGTTTCGTACATTTCCATGTTAGTAGAGTGTTTTCCATTCACCATTATATACGTGTAAATAAACAAGATGGATAACAGGAAAGGTCAACAATGGAATACCAATCAATAAAAGCAATCCAACTGACAGAACTCCGGACAAAAAATAACATAAAAGAGCACAAAACACAACAGAGTGTCAGGATAGTCTGACTTCAGTCTTGGTACAGACACTGAACAGTTGTGGTGGTTAAACCGGTTTTATGGGTACCCATACTTCCAGCTTATCTATAGCGATACCTTGGTTTATCTTTGATCGGTGATTATTTCCGTTAAAAAACAACAAATACATTGAATAGGATAAGAACACCTCGTATTCAAAGCTAACTTGCTAAAATCCAGGAGCTTTTTCTCGCCGACATTTTGATCTAGTTAAGCCCTTAGTGCGCATGTGTGAGATTATTAGAATATTTTTTTTTTCGATTTATATTTGTATTTTTATCGTTAAATAAAATAATACCGTGTTATTCATGGTATTATGAACGTGTAAAATTATACGAACAACCAAGAGTAGGTAACTAAATCGGCAAGTTTACGTTATAGTTTAGGACCATTTTAATTTTTTTTTTAAACCCACCACATTCCTGGATAAACTAAATATTTAACAAAATTTATATTGTAATAGTCTAAAGTTCCATATTTTTTTTCTTCTGCATATCGGTAATTGTGCTGATAGCTGTTTTTTTGCAAATGAAAACATGAAATTTTAGATAATTTGGTCAATTTCAAGAACTTTAACCCTCTTTATAAAACAATTTGAAAGAATGGTTCAAGATTATCGAGATGACCTTTCCATTTCTTTTGCATTACATTTTTTTCTGTGCTTTCTAACGTATTTATCTTTTTTCATTCGTTTCATACCAACCAAGGTATAAAATATTTTACATTATACAAACTGTACAAACATGCAAAATACAGGAAGCATTTTAATTGATCTAATAATATTATGTACACTTGTTATAATAGGGCATCTGTTGATATATTGTAAATATGTATATATTCAAATAAAAAAAGTTGTGTTTTCAATGATTTTTTCTTGAGTTAATATACTATACAGTCCACAAACGATATCGAGGTGGTTGGGGGATCAGGTACATAGTATTCGGTCTGTCCGTCTACATCAACACCGACAACACCTACAATGAATGATCTATGCCCTTTGTTCAATCTAACGAAACCCGCTTTGAGGTCACACGTGAGTGACCTCGTAGTTGTGTTCTGTTCGACCAATGAAATTGCGGCTTAGGCGATCTTGTAAGTTGATCGTGTGGTAAAGGGATGTAACTCATTTTATTAACGAAGAAATCGTCAGTCCCCAGAATTCAAAATTTTTTTCATTGGCTTATTGATAGGAAGTCAACTCATTTGCATATCATTATAAATTCATAAGTTCCAGTTCACTCACATGTGATCTCAAAGCGGGTTTCGTTAGATCTCCCACGCGACATATCAGAAAACAGGAGCGATGAGAGATCGGTTTTTAATTAGATTGTACGGGACATAACATGGCGTAATTTTCTTGCAATGTTAAGGAATCGTCGTCGGTATCAAATAATCCGTGATACCAGTTTAGATGCACATGATGTGCACATTTCGTCGATTAACGACACATCAGTTGTGCTCAAGGCCTAAAATGTCAAACCAAGTCCTCTATACGCGTTATATTGCGTTTTAAAAGCTGGAAAATATATTGTGTTCAAGGCCTAAAATGTCAAACCAAGTCCTCTACAAGCGTTACATTACATTTTCAAAGCGGGAAAATATATCACCATCAGTATCAATTATTAATAGACAAACATATGATGTGGGAACCACAGACGAATACCTTTTCCGTGCTCAATTGTTTGTCATTGAAAGTTTCGTACATTTCCATGTTAGTAGAGTGTTTTCCATTCACCATTATATACGTGTAAATAAACAAGATGGATAACAGGAAAGGTCAACAATGGAATACCAATCAATAAAAGCAATCCAACTGACAGAACACCGGACAAAAAATAACATAAAAGAGCACAAAACACAACAGAGTGTCAGGATAGTCTGACTTCAGTCTTGGTACAGACATTGAACAGTTGTGGTGGTTAAACCGGTTTTATGGGTACCCATACTTCCAGCTTATCTATAGCGATACCTTGGTTTATCATTGATCGGTGATTATTTCCGTTAAAAAACAACAAATACATTGAATAGGATAAGAACACCTCGTATTCAAAGCTAACTTGCTAAAATCCAGGAGCTTTTTCTCGCCGACATTTTGATCTAGTTAAGCCCTTAGTGCGCATGTGTGAGATTATTAGAATAATTTGTTCGATTTCTATTTGTTTGTATTTTTATCGTTGAAGAAAATAAAACACCATGTTAACATTTTTCATGTTATTATCAACGTTAAAATTATACTGACAACAAAGTGTAGGGTTGATAACGACGGTTTGGAATTACGAAAAAAAACTAAATCGACAATTTTACCCTATCGTTTAATTTAATTTTTTTAAACTCACCACATTCCTGGGTAAACTAAATATTTAACGAAATTTATATTGTAATACAGTCTAAAGTTCCATATTTTTTCTTCTGCATATCGGTAATTGTGCTGCTAGCTGTTTTTTGCAAATGAAAACTGGAAATTTTAGATAATAATAACTTTAACCCTCTTTATTAAAACAATTTGAAGAATGGTTCAAGATTATCGAGATGTCCTTTCCATTTCTTTTGCATTGCATTTTTTCTGTGCTTTCTAACGTATTTATCTTTTTTCATTCGTTTCATAACAACCAAGGTATAAAATATTTTACCTTATACAAACTGTACCAATATGCAAAATACAGGAAGCATTTTAATTGACCTAATAATATTATGTACACTTGTTATAATAGGGCATCTGTTGGTATATTGTAAATATGTATATATTCAAATAAAAAAGTTGTGTTTTCAATGATTTTTTTCTTGAGTTAATATACTATACAGTCCACAAACGATATCGAGGTGGTTGGGGGGTCCGAGACATAGTATTCGGTCTGTCCGTCTACATCAACACCGACAACACCTACATTGACCTATGCCCTTTGTAAAATCCTCATCATTCTGTGTCAACTTGAAACAAACTGCTACATTGTGTACCACAGGTAACACCAGCAAGACGGAACATTTTTTTTTATATTTTAGACCGCTAGGCACATATTTTAACAGCCTAGATTGAAAGTGTTCGATGGATCGTGCACTTTAGTAAGAAGCAATCGCAGAATCGTTTACCCTGCTCTCATCAGTCACCCAATAACTAAGTGTATTTTATAGACAAGTCCTCACAATGACCTGAGGGAGCAACTATTTGATTTTTAGGGGGGCTAGGATCAAATGTTTGATCCTGCCTATTTTTTTTCGCCGAAATTTTGGTCCTGACTTTTTTAGCTCACCTGACCCAAAGGGTCAAGTGAGCTATTCTCATCACTTGGCGTCCGTCGTCCGTCGTTCGTTAAATTTTACTAAAATCTCCTCTGACACTACTGGGCCAAATTCAACCAAACTTGGCCACAAGCATCATTAGGGTATCTAGTTTAAAAAAATATGTCCGATGACCCCGCCTGCCAACCAACATGGCCGACATGGCTAAAAATAGAACATAGGGGTAAACTGCAGTTTTTCTCTTGTATCTCAAAAACTAAAGCAATTAGAGCAAAACTGACACGCTGTAAAAATGTTCATCAGGCCAAGATCTACCTGCCGTGAAATTTTCAGACAAATCGGTCAACCCTTTGTTGGGTTATTGCCCCTGAATTGTTAATTTTAAGGAAATTTTGCAGTTTTAGGTTATTATCTTGAATATTATTATAGATAAAGACAAATTGTAAACAGCAAAAATATTCAATAAAGTAAGATCTACAAATAAGTCAACATGACCAAAATCATTGATTGACCCCTTATAGGTGTTTTTGCCCTTTAAAGACGGCATCCAGCGTAAACTTTCCTTTAAAGACCTTTTTTCTCTCAAACCACTGGGCCATTTGAGACCAAACTTTGGTGGAATGGTTCTTGGGTGGCCCCCTTTCAAAATTATGTCTGGCATCCCCGACTTCCAACCGACATGGCTGCTGTTACTAAAAATAGAAAAAAGGGGGGGGTGAATTTAAAAAATCTTCTTATATGAAACTACAAGGCCACTTGGAACCAAAGTTGGTAGTAATGGTTCTTAAGAGGTTCTCTTTCAGAAATATGTCCAATGACCTGAACTGCTAACCAAGATGGCCCACACAGCCGAACTTAGTTTAACATAGGGCCCTATGGGAAAATTCATTGAAAAATCTTCTTGTCTTAAACCACTTGACCAATTGGAACCAGACTTGGCAGCAATGGTCCTTCGATGGTCCTCTTATAGAGGTGTGTCCGATGATCCTGACTGTCAACCAAGATGGCCGCCACAACCGAACTTAGTTTAACATAGGGCCCTATGGGAAAATTCATTGAAAAATCTTCTTGTCTTAAACCACTTGACCAATCGGAACCAGACTTGGCAGCAAGGGTCCTTAGATGGTTCTCTTATAGAGGTGTGTCCGATGACCCGGACTGTCAACCAAGATGGCCGCCACAACCGAACTTAGTTTAACATAGGGCCCTATAGGAAAATTCATTGAAAAATCTTCTTGTCTGAAACCAGTTAACATATTGGAGCCAGACTTGGCAGAATTGGTACTTAGGAGGTCCTTTTTCAGAAATGTGTCTGATTTCGTGGACTGTGAACCAAGATGGCCGCCACAGCAGACCTTAGTTTAACATAGAACCCTATGAGAAATTCACTCAAAAATCTTCTCATCTGAAACCACTAAGCCAATTAGAATTAGACTTGGTAGCAATGGTCCTTAGATAGTCCTCTTTCAGAATTTTGTGCGATGACCCAGACTGTCAACCAAGATGGCCGCCAAACACGAACTTAGTTTAACATAGGGCCCTATGGAAAAATTCATTGAAAAATCTTCTCGTCTGAAACCAGCATTGGTCCTTAAGAGGTCCTCATTCAGAAATGTGTACGATCACCCGGATTGTCAACCAAGATGGCTGTCACACCGAACTTAGTTAAATATTGGACCCTATAGGAAAATTCATTTAAAAATCTTCTTCTCTGAAACCACTTAGCCAGTTGGAACAAGACTTAGCAGAAATTGTCCTTAGATGGTTCTGTTTTGGAAATGTATCCTTTGACCTGGACTGTCAACCAAGATGACTGCCACAGCTTAAATTAGTTTAACATAGAACCCTATAGAAAAACCAGCCAAATTGACTGCAACACTTAAATTTTTAGGTCTGCTCAAGGTGAAAAGTTAAATTCAGGTGAGCGATACAGGTCCTTGAGAGCCTCTAGTTTTCGGACGCCATCACGGCCTAAATTTTTACTTTCATTTAAACCAAAAAATTTCCTGATTGACACAGGTCCTGCATTTTTTTTACATCTAAAGTGATCCTAGTTTTTATTTGCCAAAATCCTGGTCCTGCCTTCTTATTTCAAATTTGATCCTAGGAAAAACAAGATATGGAGTGAAGGTACAAAGAATGCGCAAAATCACAAGTATATAACTAAACAAACAGGGTTGGAAAACCACACCATGTAGCCAGCCCTGAATGGCCCCAGAGTAATTCCTCAGTAAAGTCCAGCGAGACAATACATTGTATGTTAGAATATCAACAAGTAAATTTATCAAAAAGATAACCGAGACGAAGACTTTCATGACTACTTTCCTGACTTGGGGGACAAGCGCACAAAGTGCGGCGAAGTTAATATTATATCGCATCACAAAATGTATTAATACATGGACACATGTTTGCGTAGTCTCGCTTATTCTACTAAATTATATTTTCTCATAGACAGATTTGATATGAAACCCCCCTCCAAAAAAATCACTCCAAAAAAACAAGAGTGGACACACTGAAATGTCTCGCCTGATTTTTAGTGTTCATAACTGAATTTATGTGGAAAGTACAAATAAAAGTTTATATAAGCTTTACATTAAATTAACATTTTAATGATGAATAAACATGAGGTAAATTAATCTTTATGAAGGGACTGGAGTGAAATTTATTCTATGTTAAACATTTATGCATGAGTGATCTTATTTTAACATTTTCACACCTTCCAATGGTTTTGTTAATCACTGTTTAGTAATGATCCCTTAAAAGTTTTTATTATTTAGTATCATTATTAATGTTATTTAAACATTTTTATAAAATAATGAGACTATTTCAATATAAGTAATCAGCAGTTAAATAATAAAATTCATTACATACAGCAAATATAGTTGACCTAATACTTATAGCATCTGAGAAGAAGACCAAAAAAACAGAAACTTAACATTGACCAATGAACCATGAAAATGAGGTCAAGGTCAGATGAAACCTGTCAGACAGACATGCACATCTTACAATCATTCCATACACCACATATAGCTGACCTATAACTTATAGTATCTGATTAAAGGACCAAACAATAGAAACTTAACATTGACCAATCAACCATGAAAATAAGGTCAAGGACAAATGATACCAGCCAGATAGACATGTACACCTTACAATTCTATAGTATCTGAGATATGGACTGGACCGACAAAACTTAACCTTGTTCACTGATCCTTGAAATGGGGTCGAGGTCAATTGAAAACTGTCTGACGGGGATGAGGACCTTGTAAGGTACGCACATACCAAATATAGTTATCCTATTACTCATATTAAGAGATAAATTAACATTACAAAAACTCTTAACTTTTTTTTCAAGTAGTCACTGAACCATGAAAATAAGGTCAAGGACAACGTACATATGACAGACGGAAACTTCGTAACATAAGGCATCTATATACAAAGTATAAAGTATCCAGGTCTTCCACCTTCTAAAATATAAAGCTTTTAAGAAGTTAGTTAACGCCGCCGCCGGATCACTATCCCTGTGTCGAGCTTTCTGCGACTTAAGTCGCAGGCTCGACAAAAATTAGAATGTATACAATGTCAGTAGTTAGTGAAGATTCACTCAATGAATGTTTTATGGAAATATATTCACTAGTTTAGGCAAAATAAAAAACAAATGTGTGGTTCCAGTTATCCTAACTATTCTATTTTTTTAAGCTGCCCTTAAGATTTTTGGACATCTTTCAATAAGCACTAGCAAAGTCAGAATGTCCCTGCCATACACTCTATGTTAAAAAAATTTGTAACTAAACAAAACGCTACATACATACCATATTACTTATATTGATGTAACAGGAACCACACTTAATTATTGTTTTACTTGGGCTTAGTAAGAGTTGCGGATACGATTGACGACGCTGGACAACGGATAGATATTCCTAGTATATGGCGATATTTCTATGCAGGCGGCACAAAAATAGGTCAGACAAAAGAGGGAGGGCTGAATGAGTTGGTATATATCTACACTTAGTTCTTCAAAAAAAGTGACCGGAAATCTTTTGGGATTGTCCATTTAACTTGGTTAGTAATAATATGGACAGTCTCGAAATGGACAGTTAAATTCACTTCATTAAAAGGGCACAGGGATGTGACGACTGTCCTGTTCTGTTGGTTATTTTCTTACTTTTACGTGTTAAAATGGTCGCCTATTTTTGAAAAGAAGAAATATTCTGATTCATTCTTGACATAAAATCCCAATATATCAAGCTATTTTACTGCTGTTTTTTTTTTTTTTTTTTTTTTTTCATTAGCGTACTTGGTGCGAAATCGTCATGTTGAATCCAGCCCAATTCTGGAGATTCAGGAGTCGCTATAATAGGTTTATTGTATAGAATATAATACAAGGAACATCCATGGGAATGGCGAGCCGTTAAAAGACATAGTATGACTAAATCTATATAAAAACAGAAGCCAAAGAAAACTAAATGCAAAATAAAAACAAAACAGGTTAAAAGTTGCAATGCTAAAAGTATCGGCCTTTATGGCCTTCTTCACGAGCAGATAGAAATAAAAGGATGTTAACTCTTTAAAACACTAAACCCTTGTATTAAATAGTCGTATAAGCTGTTTCGCAACCCACACATGACACATATTTTACTGTTATATAGAAAACTGTGTTTCTAATGGATATTTTGTTTTTTCTTTACTTTTAGCAATGTCAGTAAACGCCAGGTGGAGCTGTTTTGGAGGAAGTTATTAGAAAAATGCATTCCGCTTCTTTACAACCTTTTCCAGCCTATTTTGGGACCAGTATACTGTAAACAAACTGTGGTTTCCGCCCAGTGGCGCCCCTAGTGTTTACTGACATTGCTATTAATTGGACATTTTTGTTACCTGGACCATTTAGTGGTTGCTTGTGGGGTTGAATGTTGTTCTTTAGCCACCTCCTGATATAACAAATCTTTCCCTTATTCATTACTCACCTCCAGATGTAACAAATCTTTCCCTTATTCATTCATACGGGAGTTCATCGCATTAACGCATACTCCATAGGTACTTACATTTTTCACACTTTTTGTATTTAAAGCAGATAAGACTGATGGTAAAGTTTTATTAAATCTTGGTTGAAATATATATATATATGTATTAAAATAGCCATTGTAATATTTTTTATACAAAAATGTTATAAATGGTAATAAATGACCTTTGACCCCATAAAAACATAAAAATATCACAATACTTATTAAGAGTTTTCTTTTCTTTTTTTTTGTGTAACGTCCTTAAATGGTGGAAATAAATAAGTAAAAATAATTACAAAACTGGTATGTTAGAGCCATTGTTAATTCAGTTCAAAGAATAAAGCGATGACGCCCGCCTACCTCTCCAATATTGTCAAATTTTTACAATATGCAAAGTATTTTCAAAATTTTGGGAATGTGATTCGATGATAGCTCCCGTTTGATGTGTGTGTATAACCCCATTAACATACACACAAGCATGGTTGACAAATCTGCTCCGAACTAATATTGGTTATGAAAGAGATTGAAAATTAGTATCGGAGCGGACTTAGGAAATAAAATTACAGTGAATCACATTCTTAGATGTATTACATACAATATGATAATGCCAATATTCCGGGCAATATTATCCATTGTCATGCATACGAGAGATCAGCAGGCGTGATAATATTAAACAAAATGTATATCTAAAATAAAAATGTATGGCAGCTTCCTCTGTATCTATTTCTTTTAAGGCCATAAAAATCTACACATTTTCACTGCCCTCCCCCCCCTTTCCGTTCTTCAATAATCTCCCTGTCCAATCCCTCCTCCCCCACTCAAATTAAATTACGATTTCCGGAATTCTTTCGGGTAAGGTCTGTCCCCAAATTCCACATCGGTAAACCTCTTGTACCGGAGCGGAGGTGAACTACTGTGCGGAGTTTGGTCCGTCCCAGAAACCGAATGAAAATGCGTTAAATATTTGTTAATTTCTTGTTGTGGTTTCATGCTAATGACAGTGATTATTAGAATTGATTCTGGTGTAAAAAAATCAAATAAATTCCCTCTACTCGCCTCATTCTCTTGGTGAGATTATCATTGACAAGTTAAGTGTTAGTAATTTGCCAATCTCTTCACGGGTAACGAAAAGGGATGTGTAGTGCTCTGTGAAATCTAGGCTTTGAAAAACTCATAGTGGTAAAATCATAAGGATAAGAAAGCAAATATTTTAGAAATTTGTATATGGTGGAAATTAAAGATAAGAAACCACTCTTCTGTTACATGAATGGAAATCCCTGTAAAAACTTACATCAGAAATTCTATTTTGGTTTGTTTATGTCTTGAATACTGACAAACTTCCAATTAGACATTACAATTACAAATTGATGTTGAACAGCCTTTAACAATGTGTTAAAAGGCGGTATTCTAATAATATATTCTATAATAACTATCTGTTACTGTTGTTGATTTTCAGAGTACACACTGTCAGATTTAGTGTGGATAGCACAAACTATTGCAGGTTTTATTCTCTCACTCATATAGCTCAAGGCTGATGAACTGAGAATCATAGTGACCAATTTCAGAACATGGTCATACATTTTATATAAAATTTAAAAAATTATAAAATTAATACTCTAGAAGTACCCAAACATTTGTTTCCAAAATGTTATAAAAATGTTATTTACATAACACCTCCGATACATTAGTTCATTTAAAGCAATCGCCGTTCATTTTTGTAAAGGTTTCATGTGTTTTTTCATTGCAGCTATCTTGACACAGCCGTCGATAAGTCTTGGTGCCGGAAGTGTATCACTGAGTGTCGTACAGCCGGAAGTAGAAGGGTCAAACATAATCAAATCTTTGCACAGTGTGTTGCTTTCTATTTCTCCGCCAAGAACAATTATGTTTCCTTGGTAATGAATTACTCCAAAATGGATTCTCTGATAAGCTGTCAGCCGACCTACAGTTCGGCAATATGTTTTTTTGCTTTCCTTGGAATCTTTGCAAAATTCAACCACTCTTCCATCGTAGAATATAAGGAAAACTCGACTGTTCACTGTTACCGATCGTGTTAGCTTGCAGGCCATTGGTATTTTCGCATCTAGTTTACATGCCTGGCGCATGCGCGTATCAAAGCACTGAATAAATGCGGTATCTTTCCGGTCATTCTTCTCTCCCCCAAAAGTAAAGATGCTTTCACCTACTACAGCGGCAGAAAATGAGCTGATGGCAATTGGAAGATGCCCTACTTCAGTCCACTCATCTTCCCGAATGTCGTACATTTCAATGCTGGACAACATGCGCGAGCCATCTTCAAGTTTATTGTCATATCCTCCTAATGCATAAAGGGCACCGGTGACGGCAACGACCGAATGTCGACGCCTGCCACTTTTCATGGTGGCCATTTGAACCCATTTGTTTTTGTCGGCGTCGTATCGCAGTAGACAATTCTGCATGGAGCCACCGCCGGACACAAAAATGTCGTTTTTGTACGTACAAGACGCAAATTCGATTCCTGGATCATATGGTAGGGCCGACAGCTCAAACCATTCCTTGCTTTGGAAACTGTAGCATATAACTTGGAGACTTCTTATATATGGTGGGGTTGTAGACTCGCAACCGCCTAAAAGAACGACAACTTCTTCTGTACCAGCCGATAGCCTATACCGGGTCTGTTTGTTACAAATATCTTGTTGTCTTGCCGGTAGCAAGTGGTACTTCTTCGCTTCGTTTATGTATTTCATGGTCTCTGCGTCATCTTTAAGGAAATCGTGTCTGTCTTCTATCGTTAGTAAGTACTCTGGGTTCAAAAATGATAACCTTATGTTTTCAATAAGAGTGCCACAAAATTTTCTACGTTTCTCGAGGTCATGTTCAAGCCACTGAAAAACTACGTCACACAGCCTATCCTCGCTTTCAATCTGAAGATTGTCTTCCTTGATAATGCTCGACAATTCTTTACCCTCGAGCTCAATAAATTCGCTCGTCTTCCGAATGTCCTGAAAGTTTGCGGCTACAATTCTTATCGCATGCGTAGCCAGACTATGACAGTCGTGAAACGAGGCAAGTTTCCAAATCTTCAAGCAATTCTCAGATGTTATGTGAGGATATAAAAAATCTTCACAAATCTGCTGCAGCATCTTGATTTGAAGTACAGAAGCAATACTCAATATTTCAACACCGTTGTCTATTGTGAGTTCAATTTCTCCGCTGTAAATAAATTTAATAACGCTTTCAAATAATTCTGGATCCATTTCTGGAAATGTTACCTCTCCGCTTACACTTTCGCGCATGCCCGAAGAAAACATTGCGTCGAAGTAGGTCGAGACAGCAGCTAGAATAAATTTGTGACATCGGAACGTTTTTTCTCCGACTAGTATCGTAACATCCGAATGATCACTTGTACTCCAAAGTCGTTGAATCCCTTCGAGTAAACCTCGGAAGAATACTTTCTCAGGAGAAGTTATGACTTGAGATGACATGTCTGCTCTTTCAATGTCCTACAAATGTATATAAAGAAAAGAAAATTATCAAAATGAATAAACTGTTGACACAAAAAAATTGTCTTGCCTATTTGATGCATAAATCTCGGTGAATTAATTGCCTGTCAATGGAAATGGGGGGGGGGTCACAGTTTTAACATGAAAAATTGCAAATTCAATGACGAGTTACACCAAATATCACAAGGTTCTATTAAAAGGCACGGCTCGTGCTGTAATCCTACATCAGGAGGAAAGTCCGTTAAACGATTGTCCGTTAAGAAAAACCAATAAGAGTGACAGAGAATATTATCATTTTCTTACAGTTCAAATGAAATGGACATAACAAATGTTTCATGCAAAAGCCAAAACAACGATAAAAAATCAAGTTCATTTTTCTCAAATTTCCAAAATAACGCACAAGAAAAATGCGACAGTTAACATTCGTGTATTAATTCCTAAAAAATGTATGTTTACACTTGAATATTGAATAATGCTGCAGGAATTTTTATGGAAACTGATATTTCCAAAAGGTTGAAAATTTTCATTTTTTTAAGTATTGCATTGTTAAAATGTATCCCAAATTAATGTCACGATTTTGGTGTTAATTTTGTCTATAGCAGTCCAATGTATTCTTGGGTCGTTGAACAACGACAATTATGATAGTTCATATTAATTTGGATTGATTTGTTGTTTGCTTAACATCCAGTGGCAAATATCGAGAACCATTTCAACAATTTATCAAACAAAATTCAAAATAGTTATGGGGCGGCACATAGAGGCTAACCAGTTTTCACTGCCATTGTAAAAGGCTGGGTGGATGAATAGGGTCGGATAATTTTGCCTTCTGTAGCGGCATTAGCCTATTCTTTTTTTTCAAAAAAATACAGAGGGGGAATATAGCGTTCATGGAGTGTGACACTCTCCATGCACGTTACCCACTATGGTCCACGGTCAGAATTTCCGTGTTATGACCCGAACATCTCCGAACGAGAGGTTCTCTCCTATCCACGACCTGCCGGGGTACGCGCTAGGCAGGTATGTGGGTTGAGATCCCACGAGCCATCACATGTAGCTAGCAGATTATATTTGGAAAAAAACAAGTTGTCCTATTGCTAGAAAATGCACATTAAACAATTAAAATCTCTCCGTAGGAATTTTGTATATATAAACTTCATTTTAATACAAAAGACAACACAAGAGTTGACACACTACATGTCTCGCCTGAGTATGCACATGGACACAGAATAATGATTATCTGATACCCGACATTTTGCAAGTCAAAGAAAATTGCGTTAAAAGAAATTGAGGTCAAGGTCAACAGGCAGGTGTCATACCGACATGTATCCACTAAGAACTATCTATTGACCAAATATGGTGGGTCTAGGTATTAAAGTTGCTGAGAAATGGACCTAATCTCGAAAATATGACAAAGTCACTCAAGCATGCAATTGAGGTCAAAGTCCAGAGACAGGTGTCAGACTTGCATGTACCCACTAAGAACTATTTATAGACCAAACACGGGTGGGTCTATGTATTACAGTTACTGAAAAAAGGACTTAATCAAGAAATTTGGATGAGTCACTCAACCATGAAATTGAGGTCAAGGTCCAGCGACAAGTGCCAGACTGGCATGTACCCACCAAGAGCTGTCAATAGACCAAATACAATGGGTATAGGTATTAGTTTCTGAGAAATGGACTTAACCACGAAAAAGTGACAAAGTCACTCGAACATGAAATTGAGGACATGGTCCCAAACCAGGTGTCAGACTGACATGTACCCAACAAGAACTATCTATTGGCCAAATATGGTGGGTCTAGGTATTCTAGTTGCTGAGAAATTGACTTAACCATGAAAATATGATAAAGTCACTCAAAGATGAAATTGAAGTCAAGGTCCCAAGCCAGGTGTCACACTGGCATGTACCCACAAAGAACTATCTATAGACCAAATATGGTTGGCCTAGGTATTACAGTTTCTGAGAAATGGACTTAGCCACGAAAAAGTGACAAAATCACTCAAGCATGAAATTGAGGTCAAGGTCCTAAGCCAGGTATCAGACTGATATGTACCCACCAATAACTATCTATTGGCCAAATATGGTGGGTCTAGGTATTCTAGTTTCTGAGTAATGGACTTAACCACGAAAATGTGACGTAGGTCACTCAAGCATGAAATTGAGGTCAAGGTCAAAAGGCAGGTGTCAGACTGACATACCCACCAAGAACTATCATTTGACCAAATACGGTGGGTGTAGGTATTATAGTTTTGGAGAAATGGACTTAACCACGAAAAGTGACAATGTCACTCGAGCATGAAATTGAGGTCAATGTCCCAAGCCAGGTGTCAGACTGACATGTAACCACCACGAACTACCTATTGACCAAATATGGTGGGTCTAGGTATTCTTGTTTCTGAGTAATAGACTTAACCACGAAAATGTGACGCAGGTCACTCAAGCATGAAATTGAGGTGAAGGTCCCAAGCCAGGTGTCAGACTGATATGTACCCACCAAGAACTATCTTTTGACCTAATACGGTGGGTCTAGGTATTACAGTTTCTGAGAAAAGAAATTTACCACGAAAAAGTGACAAAGTCACTCGAGCATGAAATTGAGCGCAAGGTCCCAAGCCAGGTGTCACATTGGCATGTTCCCACTAAGAACTATCTATAGACCAAATATGGTTGGCTTAGGTATTACAGTTGCTGAGAAACGGATTTAACCACGAAACTTGGACGCAGATTTTAAATTCATGTTTAAGAAGTCAGTGAACCAGAGGTCAGGGTCACAAGACAAGTATACTGCGGCAAACCTTATACGATAAGCTACCTTGTGGACCATAAATCTTAATTGTAGGTATTACATGTGCAAAGTTATTAAAGTTTTAAAAAAAGTTTACGCCGCCGGCGGAAAGTAATACCTTTATCTCGCCCCTGCGACCTTTCGAGACAAAAACTGGTTTGACGGACAGCAAGCTTGTTATTCCTTCATCACTGTATAAAAGTGACAGCCGTACATCGCCATTTAACTCATAACCGCATTTATTTCCTTGATAACACCAGTAAATTAATAGGGCAGTCAACAAGGTCAGCACAGTTTGCCTGTGAAATCTGAAGGATTACCAAAACCCCATAAACTATTTCAACTATTCAGACAAAATTGTGAAAGTTTACAAACCTGTCATGCACAGACGACAAATGACTACAAAAGATCACATGCACATTTTTGCCTCGTGATTTAAAATTTATTTTTTTTTATACGACATTATGTTCAAGTCGTTATTGCGTATTAGCATTTAATCGGTGTCTTCCGTTTTTTCACGTGATAAACAATTAACTTAAGTGTAAAATGTATCTTCCTCATTTATGGACACTGGAAAATTGATTGTTTATTTATTTAATTTATTTATTTAATTAATTATTTATTTACTGATCCGTTTTTCATTTATTTATTTATTTATTTTATTTATTTATGTTTTTCATTTATTTATTTATTTATCTGTTTATCTGTTTTTCATTTATTTTTATTTTTTTTATTTATCTGTTTTTCATTTATTTATTTATTTATTTATTTATTTATTTATTTATTTATTACTTTTCACTAATTAAATTATTATTTGTATATCGAATTTTTCATATAAATTCTCATACAAAAACAATGAAATATATGATTTTGTCTACTTATGAAAACATGTGGTTAAAGCTTTTACTATTACATGTATTTATTAACTTTAAACCAATTGCAATGGTCGCGGGTTCGATCCCCGGCCGGGTCAAACCAAAGATATTAAAATTGGTATTTGCTGCTTCTCTGCCAAGCACGCGGCATCTAGGAGTAAGTGCAAAGACTGGTCAGCTCGGAATCAGTATAATGTGTCCGAGTGAGGTGATATGTCTTCCTGCGGACTGTTACCTCGTGCGCTAGCACATTAAAAATTCGACTTAGAGTGTCGGTCTAGTACAAAGCAGGGATCATATTCATTATCATATCAACATGCTCTCGTTCTGATATGCACCTGGTTGCCACTGGACGTTAAACAATAATTCATCCATCCATCTAATTGTAATGGAAGACATGTCTATGTCTTTGAATTCCATTTTTTTATTTGTGTTTCTGTTTAGTGACGAAACGTAATTTTCGAGGATTTGCCTACGCCTTTGAAATTTTATTGAATCAAATTCAAATATTTTAATTTTCCTGATAGTACAGCTTATCTATCTGCTATAGTTGTAACTAAATATAGCAACTTTGGACTATTAACGATAGCTTAGCGGATTCAACAAGATTGCTACACGTAGCCGTATGTCCATCGCCGCAGAGAAAAGTCGAAGACCCACAATATACAAAATGTGCATTATTGAAATGGCGGCATAGGACCAAGTACATATGGTGACTAGCAATCCTATTAAATTTGAAATAAATTCGATCAGCTGTCTCAGAGGAGTTGCCTCCATAAAGTGTCTGTATAGTGTCACATGCACAAAAAGTTAAAACGTTAAAGTCCATAACTCCCGTAAAATGTGTCGAATCAAAATCACGGTTCGATGGGATCAAGTATATGTGGTAAGTAACAATCATACAAAATTCGAATGAAATCCGATCAGCGGTCTCAGAGGAGTTGCGTCCACACAGTGTTCGTATAATGTCAAATACAAAAAATAGTTGAAGTCCCATAACTCCCGTAAAATTTGTCGAATCAAAATGGCGGTGCATTAGGATCAAGTACATATGGTAACTAACAGTCGTACAAAATTTTAACGAAATCTGATCAGCGGTCTCAGAGTAGTTGTGTCCACAAAGTGTTCCTATAGTGTCAAATGCAGAAAAAGTTAAAGTCCCATAACTCCCGCAAAATTTGTCTAATCATAATGACGGTGCTATAGGATCAAGTACATATGGTAATTAACAGATATACAAAATGTTAACGAAATCCGATTGGCGGTCTCAGATACAGGTCCACAAATAACTGTGACGGAGGGGCGGACAGACGGACGCAGACCATTACTAAGTCCCTCCGTCACGTTGTGGCGGGGGACAATAAAGGAACAATATTCAGTTTAAGGTATATGGACCATAATTTGCAGGGCGTAACAGGGTTAATTACGTGCAAATTTTTTAGCAGTTTTTATTTTCCGTGGTCGTTAATCAATGGTTTTCGTCTAAACTGAGAAAAATGCAACGTGTAGGCGAAATTCTTATTCTTCGTTCATATATTTTTGGTTCGCATGTGTCCATATCAACCTTCTACGACCCTTAAAAGAGATCATGTCCGTAAATTATATTTAAAAAAATACTTTAACCATTTTGAATGATTTTTTGAAGTTGCACTTCAACCTTTTGGATGGTTATTTTGATTCTCAACATTAGGCTTTGATTCACAACTGATTAGTCGTAATTGATGAAATGTGCACATCTTGTGCATCAAAATTTGCATCAAAGAATTATATTTTAACCACTGATCCGATGCCACTGCTGATGGACTCCAAGTCCATGAGGGTATCCCCATCTCAGTTCCTAGTATTCCGATACTATAGCCCGAAATTGGTACTTAAAATTTACTGTTACAAAATTGTAAAATTTGTGAAAACTAAGGAGTATCTCCCTCGTGCAT
Source organism: Mytilisepta virgata (assembly GCA_028015205.1). Classification (NCBI taxonomy): domain Eukaryota; kingdom Metazoa; phylum Mollusca; class Bivalvia; order Mytilida; family Mytilidae; genus Mytilisepta; species Mytilisepta virgata. Next base: position 194,742 of record JAPWFG010000032.1, read on the forward strand.
AGCTCTGTCCTTAGATGAATTTGGCTTGACCAGTTTTTGGTAATTTTGGTATTTTGAATTTGGTCTTCAACCTTTTGGACTGTTATTATGGTCAGAACTGTATATGAAGTATTATATGATCCCTGTTTTGGTTTTCAACATTTTAGGCCTTGAGCACAACTGATGAGTCGTAAATCGAAGAAATGTGCACATCTTATGTGTCAAAGAACTATATTTTAACCAACATTTAAAGCATGAATTATGTAGATATTTCTTTCTCACACTGAAACACCATGTGAAGGTATATTGCGTTTCCGAAGTTTGCCGATAGTTAACGAGGTCATTGTCATGACGTTGTATGGAACATCCGGGTCATTTGGAACAAGCAGGTCCGAATGCGCTCGATGTAGAAAATATACTTTCGATCATTTCAGACAATAAAACTCCTATATTAATGAATAAACCCATACAAATATCATTGATAGTGTTTATGTTACACGAATCTGTCTCGATGTGGCAACATCTCATTAGAAAACAGTTAATCTTTGATGAGTTTGGTTTAATGAATTAAAAAATTATCAGGAGATGAAATCAAGATTTTAATACCACTCATATAGCATATAGAATTATTGAATGCTGAAAAAAGCCAATACCGTGTTCATTATTAATAGTAAATCTCTCTGGTACTATCAGGAATCAGATCGGATATTAAATATTTAAACCATATACATCCACTGTAACACTGGTGTATGATATATATGGGACCAATGATATATACGTTGGGAATCATTAGGTACTGGTCAATATTTATCAAAGGGATAGGACTGGTACACAACTTTTTAACAGGAGAAAAACACAGCATGTCCCGTGTTCTAAATACTTGAAAAAATTTAACTGTCCCATGCCTCCAGTTGTTTTTAAATGTCAGTTTCCCATCATACTGAGTAAAACGTTATTGTAAGGTTCATGTAGGAAAGACTGTTATGGACAGTCACAGTTTCTAGTGTTCACTATAAAAAAAAGAGTTTTGGTCCCATGGACATTTCTTTTGAAAAAAAATATCTACGACCCATGGCTTACAAGTATTAACAATGTCTATGTCCCATGCCCATTTGTACCCGCCTCACCCTTGCAATAAATATTGCCCAGTCCCTTAAAGACCCTGTATCTTTTTTTTCCGCCAGCACGAATTTCGTTTTCCAAATATACTATCTTAATAAGTATCTCTTAATAAATTTTGAACTTAGCTTTTACCAGCGAATTTTTAGCCTTACTTTTTTATCTTATTTTAGAATCTGATCTTTTTTTTCAAAATGTACTCCTTGCCTTCATTAAAAAATAAATCTGTTCTCACATGAAATGAAAAAAATGCAAATAATTTTAATGTGTATTGAAATGATTAATATTCTCCAACTCTACAGCAATTTACAATGAGAAACCAGAGTGAGTTATCTTTTCCTAACCTATGTAGATAAGGGAGATAGTAAATTTGTCTCCCTTTTAGCCTCAGGACAAAAGGGAGAGAATTTAATTATTTCCCTTACCGACATTGGTTAGGAAAAGATAACTCACTCTGGTTCCTCATTGTATTTTTGTCAACACCCATGTTATTCACTTCGTCGTCTTAAGCAGATGAATATGTCAGATAACTCGATCAACTTACCCTTAACGATATTTCAACATGATCTCCAAGCCGCTCCCGTGGAAGGGAGTAACTCCGGGGGTACAACCTGGAACGAAAACTTTTCATTAGTACTCAACTTTCCTATAGCAATGATGTTAAAACTGTACAAAACACGGAAATTATTGTATATGTGACAAAAATAATTCATTTTAAAATAACCGGAAGGGAACAGCTTGTTAAGGACTTCCGGTAAAAGGTCAAAGGACACTTATAATGAATTGTATACTGATAACATTTTCATAGTTGTTTTTTCCTGTCTATATATATAGAGAGCAATTCAATAATTATTGTGGACTTAAAACGTTTTACACATTGTTAAATGTGAAACTTTTGTGGGAAAAAGGTACAATACAAAAGTTTACTCTATACATGATAACGACTGGATAAATGGGGCTATCGAATATCGAATACTGAATAATGACTTGAACAATTAAAGAAAAACAACACGAAATCAAAAATATAAAGAATTCAAAAATAGATAAGGGAATTTCAGAGAAAAATAACGATTACAGATATTACTGTATACAGAATATTATCCAAAACAAAATACCTGCAAAAAGCCAATCCGCGTACCGAAGTTAAATTTTATTGGTGGATATTAGCAGTTACCATAAAAGGTTTGAATAGGTACGCGCTTTCTACTATCGTCATTACACGGTAACGTCTTCTCGTCTTAAATTACAGTGTACATGTACTTCACGGGTGGTTAGTAAACTCCTTTATGAAATAATATCATAAAAATAGCCTTAATATGGCAAATTTGGCACGACCTATTTTTTTATGTCGCACTAGTCTTTATAAATACCTGGATTTATATGAAAATTTATCTGGTTAATAGTTTAATACACATTTTCAGCCCGCCGGGCAATACGGAAAGTCACATTGCCCGTAATAAAGTCAATATGGAAACAGCGCAATATGGAATTCCATACGGACCGGCAATTTGGAAGCAGGGCAATAAGGAATCCATAAGGACCGGTTTTACAGAATATTTTGACATACAGACTGATCTACGGACCAGCTGTATAGAGTGGCTTGTCACACGGACTGGCCATACGGACCAGCTGTACGGACTTGTTTAGACTATTTAATAAATGTGTACCGAACAGTTAACCTTGAATCAATACAAGGGCCAAAACCGTGCCAACAAGTTAGTGACACTATAATCCAAAGCTTGGGTAGTAAAAAGCACGCGCTATACACCAAGCCTTTTATGATAATTGACACCTCCCTTTACTAATTTCGGACACGTTGCTAATCGTAAGTTTTGCAGATATTTCCGCCTTCCCATACAGAAACTTTGATTAAAAATGGACTACATTATTGTTTAGGGGCCAACTGAAGCCCGCCTCCGGGTGCGGGATTTTCTCGCTGCGTTGAAGACCCATTGGTAGCCTTGAGCTGTGTTCTGCTCTTTGGTCGGGTTGTTGTCTCTATGACACGTTCCCCGTTTCCATTCTTTATTCTACACATGTATACACTGTATTGATACTTAGAATAAACATTTCAATAACATGTACACATATTTTATGTTCACTTTATCTACCTAACTACGTTTTAAGGATTAAATTTATGAACTAAACAAATTCACAATCAGAACGTTTTACAAATTAAGCAATGAATAAAAAAAATTCGATAAAAATCTAATGAATACATAATCTTGGAAAGCAATCCAGACACTCGGTTGCCCCTTCGTCATTTTTTATAGATTATTACATGTCGGCCCTGGTATCATCCAGAGACTCCCATATATCGGACCAAGGGCTTCAGCTCGAGGTTCGATATGGGTCGAAAGCGCTGTAAATCCATTTCAATGTTCGTACATCGTCTCCTTTTCGATAAACCTGGATTCTAATATCTGACATGCAAGCAGCGTCATATAAAACATGTAAAAATGTCTACTTATTGATTATTCCGTTATCGGCCAATGATTAAAGTTTGGATTTATAATGGGTAATAGAACTGAGCATATATTGCATGTTTTACAGCTGAAGAAATCTTTTTTTTTTATATTTTATGTCAAGTGGAATTATTTGCCAACGTTTCCATTCGAAACCCCATCGTGTTTTCTTTACTTATTCAATGAAAAGAGGGAAGTCTTCTGAAATCGAAAATATACATTTTGTATACCAGATTAGTACACAGTGTAGTTTTCTCCACCGTATTACATGTAGTAACTGACACATGCAGTCGACAAAAACACACAAACAAAAGCTTAATTATCGTATCGCAAGTCACGGCCAGACATACGCCTTATGATAACATCAGGTATCTTATCAACATGAGATACATCTTAATAGATATGAAGTAATTGTGTTGGAACAGTAATAATTATATCACTTATTGTGCAACGAGATAATAACAACACATTGTGGTCTTTTTTTTAGTCCTTAGACTATAGTGCAAACCATACGAAAGCTGAATTAATCTCAAAGGTCTCCAAAATTAAATAAAATCAATAAAGAAATACCCCAGGTATATAACATAAACATTTAACAACAACACTAAATAATGAGAAATAAGAGGAAAACCTACTAAGAATGCATGCAGTTTTTTTTCACTATTTCCCACTGCTGTAATTATATCCCCCCTCTCAAAAAATTCCTCAGTGGTCTCTTTATATCGTGCTTGCCTCGAGTGCAGAAGGCCGCGGATCCGATCTCCGTCCGGGTCAAACAAAAGACAGTATATGCTGCTTCTCCGCCAAGCAGGCGGCATCTAAGAGTAAGAGCAAAGGAATGGTCGGCTCAGAGTCGGTAAAATGTGTTAGAATGGGGTGACATGTCTTCCTCCGGACTGTTACCTCGTGAGCTAGCACGTTAAAAATCCGACTCAGCGTGTCCGTCTAGTAAAAAAAACAGGATTCATATTCATAAAACATCAATATGTTCCCGCCCTGATATATGTACGTAATAATTACCACTAGACGTTAAAGAACAATTCATCCATCCATCCACCATCCCCCTTCCCCCACCCCAAAATATCAAGTAATTCAGATATTGAAATTGCCTCATCCCAATTTTCAGTATGATATGAAGGTAATATAGGAATTTATGAATAATATGGATGTACAAAATGTATTTTATTGTGTCATTAAATGGGTATACTTTCCAATAAAGCCTATATTATGGAGTCAGTCGTATATTGGATCGATGTCACCTGTTTAGGCCTGAGGCAACGTGGGGCGCCTTTACAGCTGATTGAGGCCCAATAAGACTTTACGTGGACATTATGCAGGCTTTATATGACAATACCCAACTGATGACCAATAGCCACTGAAAATACCCAATTTATGACAAATGACTTAAAATTACAGTATTTTTTTAGTTTGTATTGTGGTCATAACACTATAGTCTAGTCAAGCATTTTCTATTATAGTCTATTTAATAAAAAGGCAAGGTTCTAGGAACTTCCTGCTATAGTAAAGTGTCCATTTCTACTATATTTTAAATCATTGGTTAATAATGAACTGGATGACCTTTTCCATTTATCTGAAACTTCCGGTCCGTATCAGCCATCAGTAAATCTTTTAACATTACAGGGAAGTTGCACAAAATGTACTATACATAATACAATGTACAGATATTCGTCCTTGGTAGATTTTTGTGTCCTTTCTTGTCATAAATTTGATGAATAATACAAATAATATATATTATTTATACCCAATTATTAATTTTTATGCACCATCAATCAACTAATAGTGATAGGTACTGTATTTAAGATATGATATTATATATACAGTACGCATAGATCAAGTATATTGTAACCTTATTATCCTTGGTATAAAACTGTAGTCTTCCTTACTCGTGTAGTGTCTCATTAAATGAGACCACAATTTAATCAATAACAGGGGAATGTTCTAGTATATTGAGTACACGTCAATGAGACAGCCTTAATTGATATAATATTTAGCTCATCTTATGCTGATGGGGAATAAAATTTTTCAAACCCACCTACTTACACATGTTACATGTACAAGCACAATTTGAAATAATTTGATATTTTATTGCCATAAAACATATAAAACTAATGTCTGTGACAAGCATAATACAAACAGACAGTACAATTAGTGCAAGTTTATATATATACAAAAAGATATAAACATAAAAGTACATGATTAGATTAAGAGCCCTCCGACCTCAGTTCTAATGATCGTTTTAAGAAGTTCTAATGACCTTTTTACGAAGAAGCCAATAATTCTTACATGTCTGGTTGAAGATGGATTTAAAAGATATGAAATTTTGTCATCCTAGTAAAGACTTTTAAAATTAAAATTATCTAAATCAGCAAAGAGATTGTTCTTTAAATTTTGATTTATTTTGCAACTTAACAAAAAATGATTCTCGTCTTCAATAGTTTTGCATACTTTACATATTCTTTCTTCTCGTGGTATTTTTTTATATCTACCTTTCTCAATTTCAAGGGTATGATCACTTATACGAATTTTTGTAAAAAGTCTTCTAATTGAAATATAATTAAACGATAAATAGCTTTCAGTAATGGTATCTTATCACATTTCTTTGTCTTCAGTTAAAATGAAACACTCAGAAACTCGTTTTTTCTTCTGAGCATACCCCCCCCCCTTCCCCGCCCCATAACAAAAAAATGTCATGACAGTATCCATACACAGACACTACTCGGCCCCTTGACCTGAACATTTTATTTTAGGTTGCATATGGCAGTATGGCCTATTTCTGCGATGTATCTCTATGTGAATGGGTTTGTCCAGTGGTCTTGTGATCCAGAGGTTGTCAAAAAGAGACAATTCTCTCTATAACTCGTGCTGTGATGAGAATACGAGCCAGTGTCCAAATCAGGGATGATTCCACACATTTTTAAACGAGTCCCGTTACTACAAAATTGGAAATTTTCCAGCAGAATTTTGCCACACCAAAACAACTGTTATATATACAACATCTGGTCATTTTTTAATTAAGTCCCTGAGATCATCGTTACGAAGGCAATTGCTCTTTCTGGGTCAGTCTAATCGACTACAGTTTTATTAACAACTGCAAGAATCGACTATTTACTCATTTCTCGATTGTATTATCATGATTGTCCGGCGAAATATTATGTTTCTTTGGGGATTTAAATTTTCACCAAAATTTAGGAGCCGCTGACAAATTTTGGATCCGATTAGCGGCCCTTAATAGTATAGTTGAATCATCCGTGCAAATATTGGCCTACGATGTATTGTTAGTTTAAGGATGGATGAATTATTGTTTAACGTCCAGTGGCAACAAGGTGCATATCAGGACGAGAACATATTAATATGATATGAATATGATCCCTGCTTTGTACTAGACCGACACGCTGAGGCGGATTTTAAATGTGCTAGCTCCCGAGGTAACAGTCCGCGGAAAGACCACACTCGGACACATTATACTGACTCCGAGCAGACAAGTCCTTTGCTCGTACTCCTATATGCCGCGTGCTTGGCAGAGAAGCAGCAAATACCAATTTTAATGTCTTTGATTTGGAGGGTGGGACAAAGAAGGAATTTGAAAAAGACACGTTCTAACATTTGGTGAAAGAGGAAGCACAAAACTTCGATGTGAAAAAAGCAGGATTGAACATTACTTGAAATACTCATTTTGATGCACAGGCTGTGCAAATTTAGTAGTTTATCAATTTACGACTCTTCAGTTGTGTTCAAAGCCACAGCTGTTGTCAACCGAAACAATAATCCAAAACGTTGGAGAGAAAACCAAAATGCCAAAATGTCAGACCAAAAAGGAAAAAAGGACAAAGCTATGAACGGGGGAGATTTTTTAGTTTTCACAAAATCCAAAAAATACACATTTCATTTCAATTTTTACCTTGTTTTTGGTTATTTTATAACAAGAGCTGTTAAGGTAATGATGATACCCTTGAAAGATATGTTATATGTTTTTGAAAAAAATACTACCTATCGACCGTAATTATTCAGAGAACTCTGATGTTACAGGAAATTATATTTAGTTTGGCCTCATCAGTACAATTCAAACTACAAATTACTTAAGTATCGAATGAAATATGTGAAACAACATCAACTTTATTAAATTTTAAGCGTGAGAATCAGAAAATAAATTTTCTTTCAGCAAAATTTTTAATATTCCACTTGAGACTTCTATCAATGATAAATAGTGTTAATATGACAGGAAATATATCTATATATGGATCAGGAAAAAGACTAGTATATAGTAACATGTTTAGAGATGTAAAGGTCCATTTTGTGAATAAAAATAAAAGGAAATATGAGGTTAAATGTGGATTTTGCAACAACCTTGAAACAGAATCCGAAAACTTAAATTCAAAGAGAGATCGTAGTAAAGCCTTCAAAATAGGGTTAATGTCCACGTTGATCAAGGTGTTCTTATCAAAGGCACCTGTCACACCCATCTAAAATACGTTACATTTGTAGAAATTTAACTGAAACTACAAAAATACCTCTAAAATAAAACCCTGTATTTCAAAACACAATGAAATAGTATTACAGTTTCTACACGACACGGAAGGGAAACATTAGAATCGCTGTTAAAGGCCACTGACTAGGACAGGTACTTAAAATGTGAAAGAATTAATAAAACCAACCACAACCAAAATAAAAATGGAAAATACAAAAAAATGCATGTAATTAAATAAATATAGACCTATAGTTATATAGTTATTTATTGTAAAAATTCGAGTATTATAAAAAAAATATTTTAAATAAAAATTACAATTTATTCAACTCTTTTTATTAACTTCACAACAGCGATTGTTATCCACATTTTAAACATCCTGGAAAAAATAATCCGTTGTTTACTGAATATATATGGCATGGTGTTGGATTGATTTGAAATTTAGGGGGAGGGGGATAAACTAGGGTCATTAAGTGTTCGATTTTTGTTGCACCAGTCCATGTTCTCCGTTAATACTGGATCCACTATTACAGGTTTACATCAAAATGGAATATAAAAGGCCTGATACATTTTGCTCTTCCATGGGTCTCGACTTTGTAACCATTACATTGAACGTGCACTCGAGATCACTTGTTTTAATTCTGTTTTATTTATAACTTTAATTGTACTCAAGTGGTACCGAAGAATAAAAGAATTCTAACAAAAATATGTTCCCATTCATAAAAAGAGGAAAATTAACAAAAGATCAATAAATTGTACATACCAACTTTGATCACAAAGCAATACACAACAAAAAATATAAATAATTATCTCCCCTTGAAAATTTTTACCTGTACGATCATCACCTGGATAATATTACGATTAATATGATGTAAATATTATAATTTAAAAAGATGACATATAAAACAGATCTTGGATCCTTATTTATCTGTAGAAATGCTGTTTACTCACTTCTTTCTGTTTACTCCTCATCGACACTGTTCACTTCCTGATATTATACCAGGGGCCGTCTCAAAACATACAAATATCGGTTTTATTATTGTATCAAGTGGGGACTTTTAAGTAAATATAAACAAGACCAAATCATTAGCATTTAATAAAACTGGAGGGTTATAACCAGTCAAATTTCTTTTTAATTAGAATAGTTTTATTCAGAATGTAAATAGCTACATGTACACATATCTTGGTGTGAATTTCAATATCTCTGGAAATTTTAGAGAGACAAATTAAGTTTGATAAAAAAAAAAAAAAGTCCATAGTACTGAGGAAAGTGGACTCTACAGCTGCATAATGTGTGTATTTGTTTAGACATTTTTTTATGTATTTCTGTTCTACTTTTAATTCATGTTATTGTAATGTTAAAATAATGCTGTCAACCCTTCCGTGTATAAATTTGCATTTCAAATAAAGACAATTAAATGGTCTTAAAGCATACTTCAAGCTCGGAAAATGTTTTGAACAAAGTAAACCTAAAATTAAGGCACTTTTACATGTCTTTGACCATACAGTGAAGCACGTTTTGTTGTATGGGAGTGAAATTTGGGTAATTTTGTATGTAAAATTTGGGTAATTTTGTATGTAATTTTTTTTTTAATCTCAATGATTCATATTTAAGTAAATTGTGTGATGATTTAACACAAAAAAGTTCCATATCAAAATGTGTAAATATTTGCTGGAAGTACCTAGACTCTCAACAAACTTGGACGTTACCCCCAGGTCTTTCTCGATATGATAAAATATCTAAACTACAGACGCATTTAATGTCTCAAAACAGCTCCATAGCAAAAAAACATCTTGGTACAGTTGTATAATGGAGATTGTTTATTATTTTGATATAAACGAAAATAGTCTCCATATTTATAAAGGAATTCTAAAAAGCTTAACCATTAAATCATTTCATGCTTAATATAACACTATTTGGAGTAATCACATTTTTGATGATAGAAAAGGACATGGTCATGACAACAGGTTACGTACATATAGACTTTTTTTTAAAGATTATCTAGAGTGGAGCAATCCTAGCCAAAGAAGGCTAATGACAAATTTTACATAAACTAGAAATCGAGTGGGGAGATATTTAAATGTCCCAGCACATCAAAGAACTTGTAAACTTTGCAAAAATAATGTAGAAAACGATATTCATTTTCTCTTAGAGTGTCCTGTATTATTGACAACTAGACAGGATACTCGAAATTTGATTGAAAATAATTTCCCAAACTTAAAGAATTTGGATAATACATAAAAAATTATTTGGTAAATGTCGGCTGAAAACAATTTTACATATAATAAGCTATTTATTTTATAAAATGATCTGTATACCTTAAGAAATTGAAAATTAAATTAAATTGATATCTCTTTTATTGTCACTTGGATCAACCCTTATTTATAGCGAATTTGGTGGCTGTACATATGCCCCCTTTGAATTGACTTTTGCAGTTAAAAGTTTTTACTTTTTTGCAAACCTTACTCGTTTTATATTGTTATTTTTTTCAATTATTTTTTGAAATATTAAAATCAATCACATTAATCATTGCATATATATTTTGTAATTCTTCAGCCCATATGGGGCGTCTTGATTGCTTGATTGACAGTACAGAATTTATTGTTATTGTTTTTTTTTTAAAGAGTTCTCCTCTGATTAAGAGGTTTTGAGGGAAATCACTCAATTCTCCCTCCTTAGAATCTTCTTAGGGGCACATACATATGAGGGTCTCGATGGGGAAAGGGGGGGGTCGCATTAAATCTTCGATTATTAAAATTGTTCATGTTTTTTTCTGAATTTTCCCGGGAAATTTTCTCCATTCGATTAATCATATTCACTTTCCGTAAAATTTCATGAGATTGACATTTTTAGATTATAGAAACAAAAAAATCGAGGACAAACTGGGTTAAAATGTGGGTTTTTAAGGTAAGTATCGTGCAAATATACGGATCGATCAATTTTTAACATTCTCTACAGTTGTCATTTTCTGTAATTGATGTCTTTCTACAAATTAATCCTTAGTGGTATTAATAGAATTAAGATTAATGACCGAGTAAAAGTTGATGAATAGAAAATAATAACCTACGTAAAAACAGAATTAAGAATAATGATGTTCTAGATTTCTAGAACTGTCACAATAATTTAAAAAATTGCGGAAAAATACTGGTAAGGCCAATTAAAAAAACATGTGCTTCCTGTTCCCCTTCCTACCCTATGTTTTGCACCTACCCTAAAGATGTTTTGGACAACAAACACTGTTAAATTCAGAATGTCCCTACCATACACTCTATGTTAGAAAGATTGTAAAATATAAAAAAAACCTACATATGTACCCTGTTTTTTATTTTGCCTTTAACAGGAACCACAATTATTTTTTTACTTGGTCTAACAAAAATAACAACTATATATATATATACAATACATAGTCATTGTCGGAAAATATAAAATTTATTTGGGCGAGCTTTAGAAACATGAGAAAAGGCGAGCTTTAGTGAGCCTTTTCCCCATGTTTCGCAGCGAGCCCAAATGAATTTTATATTTTCCGACAATGACTTTGTATTGTCTTTATCCTGCAATCCCCTTTAGATGCGTAAAATGCCTTAAAATTACGTTTGAAGTAGAAATTCAACGACACTGAAAACGCGGGAAACGCCATGGCGTCATCTGGTACATTCGCAACTCTCCTCGCGCTCTTCATGTAAACAAGTACCAGTAGACTTTATTAGGTCATTGACCTAATACGACTAAAGTTTATTCTACCCCTTTTATTAGACCAGAAATGGCTTGATTGCAGGATAAAATAAAGAAAATAGCTATAAAAAGTATATACCGTATATTTATCTAAAAGACATACATGTCGCTTGCGCAGTATACCTTAAAACACGTACATTTTAACTCAGTTTATCTTTGCATTTTTGAATTTCTGATCTATAGTAGAAAATTCAACCTCATAATATTTCACAGAAAGAGCATATATAATTCATCGACATTAGAAAAATAGATCAGAAATTTTTAATACGGAATAATTTACCCATGATAGTTTAAATGAGGGTAATAGAATGGAAAATAATTAGTCCTATAATATATGCCTTCGCATTATATATTCACTATATTTAACGTTTTCATGCTGATATTTTCTTTTTTTATTTTTTTTTAATGCGGGTGGCACATTGATAATAAAAAAAAAAAGAAGAAAAATAGCAAAATCAGTAAAAAGAAAATAGAAATAGAAAATAATGCCCCCGAGTTCATATATTATAGGACTAGGAAAATATACTGAACCGCAAAAGAAACGTCGCACAAAATGACATGTTCACATACATTTATTTCAAAGTGACATTTATATATTTTAAATTAATTTTTACAAAATTTAATGAATGATTTACAGTCTTTTGGTTACAATGTTCACAAAAACGTCACAATTGTCGCAACGTCACATGTTTTCAATGCTGTGCTCCCACGTCCGTTAATAACGTGTATGTCCTCCACCGGCACCAATTACTGCGGCACATCTTCGGTACATGGAGTTGATGAGCCGATTAATAAACGCCATCGGAATACGTGCCCATACTCTCTGAAACGCTTGTGAAAGTTCAGCTGCAGTTGTCGGACTTGGCTGCTCATTATTCAACCGTCTTTGAACTTCGTCCCAGAAATGTTCAATAGGGTTTAAATCTGGACTCAAAGCCGGCCAATCCATAACATTAATGTTATTCTGCTGTAGGAAGTCTCTTGTGGCTCTTGCGGTATGCGCACGTGCATTGTCCTGTTGGAAAGTCTTGTTTTGATGACGTGCGAAATGGGGCTGAACATGGGGTGTCAAGACTTGGTCGATGTAACGGGCAGCTGTTACGCCATTTCCTCTGCCTGGGCCAAGGTTCTGAAAGATGACTGGACCAAGTTTAACGTTTAGGCCGATTCCACCCCATACCATGATGCTAGGTCCTCCCCACGCGTCTGTTTCCAGAATGCAGCTGTCTTCGTAACGTTCCCCGCGTCTTCTCCACACTCTGGTTCTGCCATCGGCTGTTGAAATGCAGTAACGGCTTTCGTCAGAGAAGATGATGTTACGCCATTGTCGATTTCGCCAATTCTGTCGCTGAGTGGCCCACTGAAGACGAGCTTGACGGTGTCGAGGAGTAAGAATAGGTCATCTTGCTGGACGGCGACATCTCATGTTTCTAGCAGCTAATCGCCGACGAACCGTATCATCACTTATGGGTCGTCCATGTGTTCCAACAGTGTTTCTGGCAGTTTCGGCAGCTGGGGTGAACCGATTCATCAAATGGTGACGAACAATGCCTCTATTCTGTCTAGGGGTAGTGACTTGGGGTCTACCACTCCGTGGACGGTCATTTGTGCTGTTTGTTGCATTGTATCGTGTCCGTAGACGTTCAATTGTTCGAACAGCACAGTTGAAGTCGTTGGCAATAACTCTGGCAGATTGCCCAGCATCCAATCGACCAATGGCCTGTTCTCATTGTTGTGGAGTCAGACGTGGCATAGCTTCTGTGTCAACACTGATACTAACACTCTTTAATTTTCTCCGGCCTTTTATACCCATAAAGGAGCATGAATTTCACGAACATTTAAGATTTAAGAAAAATTACCGCCAAGTGTGTCCCACGAGCGGTTTTAGGTACGGTCGCTCTACGATATCAACTGAAAATTATTCAACCGAAAATTTAATTCACAGGTAATTTAATCTTACCTGGTGATGTTATCGTAATACTGATTATATAAAAATCATTAATTAATATTTATTTTGAATTTTGCTAACATTTTGAAAAAGCGACGTTTCTTTTGCGGTTCAGTATAATATGGCATAGAAATTATACAACAATTTTGGGACAGAGTTTACGATATAACGTACTTTGAGGCAGTTTACACTTCATTATATGTAGATTCTCCTTCAATTTACTCGTGAGTTATGGAATATCTCCACCCGAGATAGTTAAATTTTAGATTTTCAACACCCGAGCGAGCGTGTTAAAATCTAAAATTTAACTATTGAGGGTGGAGAAATTCCATAACTCACGAGTAAATTGAAGGAGAATCTGTTTCTCCTATGATTTTCGACAAAAACCTCGAGAAAATGTCGTTGCTATGTAGTTTGTTTACATATACGTCACTCCGGGACTTCTCTAGTTTATCGTTCCAATCACTGTACATGTAGGGAAAAAAACGGTAACAACTTCCCACGTAGAAATTTAATCACCGGGAAGTGGTTGAAAATATTATGTATTATACACCGATTAAACACGTCAAGAATAGGAGAAATAAGTATAACCTGTTCCAAATTTTATATCAATCTTTATACTGTAATTTTCATCAATTTTCTGACACAAAATTGCAGGTCGAATTATTTATCATAATGAATAACTTATTAACTCAGGAATATTATTAAAAATCGCGGATTGTGAAGTAACATGTTGGTGGCGTCATAGTACCCAAAGTAGATCATACTATCAAAAATAACTTATTCAACCATCTCAGTACAAAAAATCAAATTGTTAGTTAAAATTACTCCCAATCTCGTCCAAACTATCATGGGCATATACCGGTTCAAAAACTGTCCGGTTGTCCCAGCGGACATGAAAAACTATGACAACACTTTCAATTTTGAATTCTTATACAGTACTAATTAATTAAAAAAACGCAAAGGCCCTTCTTCGACGGTGGCGTTAATAAGGTATGACCTCAGTGTATAGATGCCTAGTGATCCGAACTTTCCGTCTGGTGGATGTCAGCCGTCTCTGGTTTAATTTTAATGGTTTATAGATTTTGTCAAGTTTTCATGAGTTGGTGTCTCTCAGAAACCAGAAAAAACTAGACCATTGATATTTGATATAAATGGTTATGTCGGTCTGAAATTAATTTCATTTTCATGGATAAGCTACTTGAAAATCTGTGTCCAAGTTTTGTTGTCCTGTCTGTTTCTGAGGAATGGCTCAACTATTTTTAGTCTGTATGTTCCCCTCAAGGTGTACATGACCTTGACCTCGTTTTTATGGTCCAGCGTCTTCCGTACAGTTAATACGATTTCTTTTATAAGCGGTTTGGTCAACTATATTTGGTCTGTATATTTTCATAAGGAATAATTTGTTGTCTGACAGAAAGATACAGAAATTTGCTGTTTTACTCTATTCAATTCACATTAAACTAGCACTTCAATACCAGACAATTTCTGACAGTTTCCTTAATAATGGATAATTGTTATCGGGTTCCCATATTTTATTGAAGCAATTGGGAATGAACCAAACCATATCATTGTGAGTATAAAAGATACAGATGTTCAAGTCCTTTAGGCAGAGAGACACTAGAAGCTGCGGATGATACCGATTGCCTAACATAATTCTGCATATTGAAAAATATTCGCTTATCCTGAAAAACTTTGAGCATCGGATAAATATAACCAAACTCAGAATATCTGCACATAGGTTAGAAATTGAACGTGGGAGTTATCAGGGTATTCTTCAACACAACAGAACATGTGTCAGGTGCACATCAAGGGAAATAGATGATGAGAAACACTTTTTGTTTACGTGTAATAACAACAACCATTTAAGAAAATCAATAATTGAATTAGTTAATACCTCATGTGCTAATTTTAAATATCTGAGCATCAATGTAAAATTTATATGGTTATTTAATAATGAAAATTTTAGTATACTGGTCTCAATTTATGATTTAATAACACCGAGCAGGGTCTGATTTTCCATACAGCATTTGCTACCACTATTGTTGTTTTCTTTAACTCTTAATGATGTGTGCCTGAGACACTGTTCCAAACTGGTATTGTTATTATACTTATACAATTCACTCGTTTGTAGTTGTTAACTTAAGCAACATTTAGATGGTTATTTTATATACCATACATTTGTCATAAATGTTTGTTTTATATATGTAACTCAATCATATTTGTTTTGTACTGTAACTATGCCCTCCATGGGCCCATTAATTGGTTAATAAAATCTTCTTCTTCTTCTATAGACCCAAAGTTCATAACATACAACCAGCAACAAATGGGACAATTGTATTTTGAGTTTGCCCCTAGGGTATGATAGGCTGGCCTTTTATATAACATATTCACTCTCCCAATGCTGTCAACCTCTACTTTACAAAGACTGGGTTCTAATGTTATCCTGATGATCGATAAGAATCAAAATAGATTAATCAGTCAGCTCAAAAAATGAACTTAATCAATAAGTTATGACTTTCGCCTCACTTATGAGAAAAGAAGAAACACTCCCCATGAAAATTTGTGTTAGAAACGAAACCTCAGAAGTAAGAAAAGCATGAAAAAGTTTAAAATGGTTACCAGATCATGCTGTGAAAATCTGAATACATAAATACGACTAGATCTCATATTATCAATGCGGTTATTGAAAACATAAAAAAACAAATCAATGTGATTCATATATATATTAATCATTAATTATTAATCAATCATTAGTTATTTTCTTTCATTCAATGACAGATTGATAGTATTCCAGGCTTTAAGAAATGTACATATAACTCCAGAACACTAATATTGGAATCAAATTAGTTTGTTTGTTTAGTTGGGGTTTTACACCGTTTTCAGCACATTTGGCTATTTCGCGGTGGCCAGTTTTTATTGGTGGAGGAAGCCGGAGTACCCGGAGAGAACCACCCACCTCGGTAGCAAAATTGGCAATCCTTGTCAATTTAGATCGGAGTCGAACACACCCCGCCACAGGTGAGATTCGAACTCACAACCCCAGTGTTGATAGGCTAGTGATCATTAGCAGTCATGATGAACTACTTAGACCACTCGGCCACCTGGAATAAAATTAGAGCGTTAAATCAACCTATTCTAGATTACATCAAAATGAGTATTTGACAATAAGATTATTTCATCGATTTAATATACAAATATAAAAATGAGTCCTTGAAAAATTATGACATCACAGATTATTTCCTTATTGTTGTTGACTGTCAATGACAATCAGCTTGTTAAGGTCTCCATTACTGTGTCAGCTTGCTTTAGTTCTGTAAAATAAAATTAAGAAATTTTATTGCACAGGTTTAAAGTCTCAAAATACTTGATCACAATTTTTTGTATAAATGGTCTCTTTGAAATACATATACAAATTTAACCTTTAAATTTTCTAGTGTTAAAATCACTATGTTTGTCATAGAATTTTGATTTCAAATGTCCATTGTCATGTTTGTATATGTAAAAATCCAGGTATCAAGTTGAAGTGGTTGTGCCAGTGTGTCAATGGTCTCTTGAACATTTGTTTAAGTTCAAGTTCACTGAGACAGATAAGATGCAAGTAATTTTTAATGATTACCTAGAAAGTTTACAATATCTTTATAGCTGAAACTGAAATTTAAAAAAATATATAGTTTCTTCTGTTTTTTTTTTCCTGTAGTCAGGGTTTGAAGCTAAGAAATTAGAGCAGTAGCCAAGTGGGCTACCAAATAAAAATTTGAATTAGTCCACATTAAGGATTAGGGGCCCACAGGTCCACGTTAGCGCGCCTGCCACCTCGCGTAAGCGAGGTGCATTACGGTGAGGGGTTTGGGGCCGCTTAAGGCCCCCAGAAGCTCTGGAGGTAAATGGTGCAAAATCCTGTATTCTGGCACTCTCCTGGCAGCAAAATTGTGTATTTGAAAGTCATAATTTTATATAGAAAAGTTTGAAATTTCTAAAAAAAAACATGAAATTTCACCATTTATTTTTTTTTTCTTGGCCTGGTCATTAATCCTCAACTGTAAATTGTTTATTTACCATAATGGCATTTAATCATTGGGTCCCTTGGTTCCCTGTCATATTCAAATTGTACCAAAACTAGAGTTGCAGACATGAAATTTTAGTTGAACATTAAAACATTCAAAATTCACATTCATATTCCAGAAGATCATTCAAAACAGAGATTTCATTTTCTGATTCATCAGTTTCATCATCAGTTGGTTCATCCACATCAGATGAGTTTTAATCATGAACATCTTGGTCCAAAATTGAAAATCATGCCTCACTTCCATTTTGTGTCAGTCAGCAGTTCCGATTAACTGGTTAAACAGAACAGCCGAAGGACACCAAACAGAAGTGCTCCGGATAAAGGAGTACTATTTCCATAACAAGAAGCAGAAGCATGCGCAAAAATTTAGTAAACAAAGAAATATATTGTTAAAATTTATGTTTTTTGAATTTTTATTTACACTGAAAAAGTGGGCGACGGAATTGGATTTTTATATTGGCCCACACTGGAATTTGATATTCACTCGCCAAGTGGGCAACAGAGATGTAATTTTTATGGGCCCACACAGATAATTACTTGCCAATGGCGAGTGGGCAACAGCTAATTTCAATCCCTGGTAGTAGACCTAGTTAAGCTTAGGTTTCATCCACTGATGAAGTTTCATTGATACACTATGCTTAGTTCCAAAGAAATGAACCTAAACACAAAACTTAACCAAAGTCACAGAAGAATGAAATGTACGTCATAGCAAACCAAGTGTTGCTGAACTGTGTTTTACTATACAAGAGGACTGTAGTGGTGAAATATCATTGATCTATTACTATAGGTTTCTGAGAAATGGAGCTAAACGCAAAACCTAACCAGAATCAAGACGTACGGACGTACGGAAGGGTAAATCTATTTGCCCGGCCACTTTCGTGGCAGGGCATAAAAAAACCAATAATATCCAGCACGTTAAAAACATTGATCTCAGTCACTGGTGAAAAAGATGACTCTAGAATGATCTAAAAAATCATATTAATATATTTATATATATATACATGTATATATATTTTAAAGTTTAATAAAACTTACCACTTAGTAAAACTCTGAATTTATCTGCTGAAACAGCAAATGTTACAGGTTTTGTGGTGTCAGTTGTGGGATCCCTGACCTTTAACCTCACTTGTACGCAGGGTTCATCAATGTTCTTAAGATGACTAGAACTTAGTATATAATCTACTCTCCATTCTACAGAATCTAATTGTGATACTGTAAAAAAATCATGACAATGATATATAGGTATTAAAATAAGTGATGGTAATGTTGCCTTACATATCTATCTTCACCTCCCACCCTCCTAGTCCTAGAATAAAATACTGTGTATTTCTGGTCCCAAACTGACTGCAGTCCTAAAAAATTTATTCATGAAGAAATGTAAAAGTTTTAGATTCAGGATTTTTTCCATTTTTGCGAGTACCTGGTATTATTTTATCTCTAGAATGCAAAAGATCATCCAAGCATTTGTTATTAACATATTTAATGTCACATAAAAAGCGTTTTACCAAGATAAAATAGCATGGTTTGTTGTCAGCCATGCTGATCCACAATATCAAGTACTCAAAATAGAATGTATGGACAAATAAAACCTTTTCTCTACCCACAAACCCCATTTGTTTATGAAACCAAAGACATAAACAAATGCCCTATCAAAAAATAGTTACCATGACTACATTTTTTTTATCAATAAAAAAAATATTACTGCAACACATGAATAACTTTTAGCTACAAATGTATATTTGTGTGGTCATTTTAAAATTCAATTAACTCATAAACTATTTATAACCTAAATTCTATTTCAACTAATCTTTCAACTAAATTTGATTATACAGTTTGTGTTAAAGCCATTCAATTTCAATTCATTTGTGTTTGGAACAACTACTGTTTTTTTTTAAACTTCAATGAATTTTTCATAATTCATTATCAGAGAGAAAAGGAGTATTAAACTGCCACATAAGGTTATAAATACATATTTTCGTCACATTAGGTTATAAATCCTCTATCTAATAATAAAAGATGTAAAATCTCATTCAACGTCAAATATTCCACTGCTTTTAATTTGCATGTTATCAATATCTATACAGTGGGTATTCAAAGGAAATCATAATGTGTGGGCATATAACTATCAATAATAAAGGGCTTCACAAAATGCAAGCATGGTACAACAGCAACATGTCGACACTGTAACAGTTTAAGTAAGTGTGGTATTACGGTTGACCCATAAAGTCAATGAACATACAAAAACCAGTTGAAAAACAAAAGAAAATTTATAAATCCAGCCACCTTGCTTTTTTGACACCTTTAACCCCCTGCATCTCAAAAACTGTAAAACATAGGAAAAATCTGTTGTCATACAACTGAAAGCACTCAAGACAAATTAAAAGAAAAAAATCTCAATTGAAATTGGACGAAAAATCTAAATTTAATGCTTCCTCCAAAATCGCTAACTTTGACCCCTTGTATTTCAGAAATAGTAAAAGATAGAAAAAAAAATTGACATCCTAGTGAAAGCATTCATCATGGTGAATCAAAAGATAAAATCCAAATCAGAATTGGAATGAAAAATAAAAAAATTACACATCAAGCCACATTGCTTTTTTTGGCCCTTTAAATCCCTTATATTTCAAAAACCGTAAAAGAACAATCTGACATACCACTGGAAGCACACTTCAAGAAAAAATTACCATTAAAATCGGATGAAAAATAAAAATTTATGGTGTCTTGCAAAATAGCCAATTTTGGCCCATTTAATCCCTTTCATCTCTGCAACGACAAAAGTAACACAAAAATGCCTTGAGTAACTTATAGTTTCAGAGGTGTTTACACCCCTTTCTGGGATTTTCAGTAATGGTAATGATTTCTGTCACATTTGGGCCCTTTGTCAGTAATCTCAAATTTCAGCATGAAAACTACCATAGAGAAACATGATGACCCCCCATCAAAGCATCTTATATTGTGTTAAGTCTAGAAACAATCAGAGTATTCATCATCAATGTCATTAAAATGCTTTTCATAACTGGAAAATGAAGTGCAATTACAAAGCATTTACTTGACCAAGAATAAATCTGTAATCCGCATTTAGAATCTAAAATCCAAGACAATTACGGAAATTCGGTAATAGTAAACACCTCTGTTAATTTTATTTCTGATGACGATCCATTTGAAAAAAAATCTCCAAAATTGGATAAGGAATAAAAAACTTGAAAATCAAGGTGTGTTTTTTTTTTAAAAGTTACACCAAAATTATCCAAAAAAGCCCTTAATGACCCCTAGAAAAAACAGGAGGGGTCAGATGTCCCAAAATCAATCTTAACCTGTATTTTTTATGGGAACCACTGTGGTAAAATATTATAAGCATACATTTAATAGAACAAAGGTAAATGAGTAGAAACCTAACTGTCTAATGATGCCGCAGTCGAGGCACAATGGCGACGAGGACGACAGGTTCATACCGTAACACAATCAGATATTTGCAGTCGTATAAAATGCTTGATTTGTTAACTGGGCATGCCTAGTGAATAGTGAATAATCAAACTACCTCAGTTTCTTTATGTACATTAGGTCATGAAAAAAAATTTGGTGCAGGCGGGCATTTCGTTTTTCTTGGTTGTATGCATGATCTGTAAATCCATTATTCATTGTTATAACATGTGATATTTACCTTGAAAAAAATGTTTGTTGTTTCTCCCATGCACAGTCACTTTGGATTACACAGGTTAATTACCATGTATTGATTTTGTCGTGCAAATGTACTTGCACACTCACGACAACGTTGTCAGACATTTTTTTTCAAAAAAGATAAGGGGAGATAAACTATAATTGATCACAGTAATACATGTTTCAGATTATTTAACGGAACAAAAATAAAACCTTTGTTCCTAAATTAAGGGGAAAAAAATGACAACATGCAACAGTTTCACAGAAATGAGCGGGTATTGTGAAACACAAAATTTTTTTTTCATGGCCTTATGATCCTAACTGTATTGAGTGAGAGTTTTATATGACAATATTAACAATGAGTGTATAAAAATATCAATAAAAACTCTAGGGTAGGTACAAAAAATAAGAATCAGTAGGGGAACCTCAAACAGAGATAATTTTTTATTCTATTTTTTGGGGGGAAGGAGGGGAGGGGGGCTTATTTTGGCTTCATAAAACTTGTTTGCATGAACATATTAATAAATCCATCCACTGGGGTTTTTTTTATGCATAAAATGACTTAATTTCTAAATTTTCAGAAACCTTACATCTCAAACTTTGTTTCCTGAGTTGTGCCTGTAATTTTTCTAAACTGTCACTGTATGATTTTGTCAATGCTGTAGCATGTTCTTAAAATAGAAATCAAACACTTAAACAAGCTTCCATATTCAGTATAGTAAAAAAATAAAATGTAGCTTTCTTTTATAAGTTGTCTCCCTTTGTATTTGTTGTCACAGCTGCATAAAACTGGTTTACATTCAAAATTTTAAATCTCATGAAAGAAAATTTTCTCAACAGGAAAAAAAGCTGATGGAATTCAAAGTTGTTTGGAGATTCTACACTGAAAACAAATATATCAACAAATAATAAATTGGATACGAATCCCACTATGCTGGTAATTCAGAGATTAGTATGTTCAATATCACTCAAATCTATAGGGACAGCCTGAAAAGTTCAATGTAGGATAAATTTCCATAGTTTTTTCTTCTTGACCTCCACACCCAAACACTTGTATTAATTTGGAAAATGTTGATTGACAGAGAATAAATATTTAATTAAAATGCATTTCAGTAGTACCATTGACTTTCTACCTTCTTTTAATGCAATTGTTTTTATGTTGTTTTTTGTCACTGGTGAAAATACAGTAGTTAAAAATAATATTTTTTGTCACTGGTGAAAATACAGTAGTTAAAAATAATATGTTTTTGTCACTGGTGAAAATACAGTAGTTAAAAATGGGTCAAAGACACAAATGGCCGGGTTGCTGGGTGTTTATTGTAGTGGTGACAAAGGTTATTACAAGATCATATTGCACATTGGCTGTCATGAATATTTATATAGACAAAATCAGACACATTGTATGTTAGTGTACGAGCACAGAGGCAGCCATCAATTTAATTAGAAATAGGTGAAGTAAGCAATATTTGATTTGATTACATGTTGATAAACACTTGCTTGGAAAAATGGGAAATAATTCCTGAAATAATTCCATAAACTGGGGTGCACATCTTCAATATGTATTAAAAGATTCTGTGAAGTTTCAATGATGTGGGTGAAAAACTGTAGGAGGAGTTGATTTTGCAAAATAGGTACCCTCTATTGAAGATGTCAATAAAAAACGACTAAGTTCCAAAGTTTGGAAAAATGGGAAATAATTCTTGAAATAATTCCATAAAGTGAGGTGCACATCTTCAATATATATAGAAACATTCTATGAAGTTTCAAGCATGTGGGTGAAAAACTGTAGGAGGAGTTGATTTCACAAAATAGGTACCCTCTATTGAAGATGTCAATAAAAAACGACTAAGTTCCAATGTTTGGAAAAATGGGAAATAATTATTGAAATAATTCCATAAAGTGAGGTTCACATCTTCAATATATATAGAAACATTCTATGAAGTTTCAAGGATGTGGGTGAAAAACTGTAGGAGGAGTTGATTTCACAAAATAGGTACCCTCTATTGAAGATGTCAATAAAAAACGACTAAGTTCCAATGTTTGGAAAAATGGGAAATAATTCCTGAAATAATTCCATAAAGTGAGGTTCACATCTTCAATATATATAGAAACATTCTATGAAGTTTTAAGGATGTGGGTGAAAAACTGTAGGAGGAGTTGATTTCACAAAATAGGTACCCTCTATTGAAGATGTCAATAAAAAAACAACTAAGTTCCAAAGTTTGGAAAAATGGGAAATAATTCCTGAAATAACTCCATAAAGTGAGGTGCACATCTTCAATATATATAGAAACATTCTATGAAGTTTCAAGGATGTGGGTGAAAAACTGTAGGAGGAGTTGATTTCACAAAAAAGGTACCCATTTTCCCCGCCCGCCCGCCACGGCCGCCCACCACCCGCCGCCGCCCGACATTCACCATAATATAACCCGGATTTGCACTCTGTGCAACCCGGCCAAAAATTATATTTTTTGTCACTGGTGAAAATACAGTAGTTAAAAATAATATTTTACATGCTAAATTTTGAAAATCAATGTAGGATAAATAAAAACCTTTCGTGCATTTCGACCCCCCATCCCCACCTCCAAACTATGTGAATTCATTTTTTTTATCCTACATCTCATCCTTTAATGACCAATATTCTTTGAAAATTTCATGAATCTTCCCAGATACATATGTACATCAAAACTCTGTTTAATGACAGTATAAGAAATTCTCAGATTGGATGGAATCCATCTCGTTTGCCATTCAGAAGAAAAGTCTGAAACTCTCAAAAATTCAATCTCTATTATTCTGCCAAATCTGAGCATAACTGCACAAATTTGTATAATGTGAACCATCTGTTCCTTTCATACCTTTAGGAAGACCCAGCTGTTGTAATTCATTGCTCAGGGATTCTCCATCGACGTTGTATTTGGCCGCCGAACACAAGATAAAGGAAAGCACAGCAATACTAGCTTTGACATCGCCAGTCTCTGGAATAAGCAGATCATAAACTTCTTTTATTATGTTAGTAATTTCAAATTAGTATAATAGAATTCATTACCAATATTATTCAAACCTATATCTGCAGAATTCATTTAAATTTCAAAGGATGCAATTTTCAACTATTTATCTTTCTTTCATTCTCTTAGTGCAACTGTCCAGGTGTTTTTTGTTTAGACCAACCCAATGGAAACCGCCTTAGTAGTCTCGTGGTAGGGTGCTTGCCTCTAAGGATGAAGGTCACAGGTTCGTTTCAAATGTCAAATCAACCTTGTTGTTTGCAAGTATAACATAAGCAAAACTTAATCCCCAGCAAAATACAACCCACCAGTTAATCAATATTTGTTCCATTCTGAATCCATGAAATTTTAACCCTAAATAGGTCAATACTCTTGATTTTTTTAAATGTGTGTTTTCTTAGAAGCTAAACCAATATGTATACCAGACACCCCCCTCCTCTAAGTTTAGGCTTAATTCTGAATACTCACCAAATTTGGCATCTGATGTTAATTTATACACTTTGTCATACTAAAAAAAAAACACAACAAATTTTACTATTTACTAGTATATACTAGATTTTATTAGTTTCTGTACAAGTCTTAAAGTGAGGTTAGTACCGGTAATTCTGATGTTATTAGTTTCTGTACAAATCTTACAGTGAGGTTAGTAATTTTATGTTTGGACGGATGAGTTATTGTTTTAACGTCTGGTGGCAAATTATTTAATTCATATCAGGACAAGAATATGTTGATAAGATATGAATATGATCCCTGCTTTGTACTAGACTGATACGCTGAGCCGGATTTTTAATGTGTTAGCTCATGATGTAACAGTCCACAGGAAGAGGTATCACCTCCTCTGGACACATTGTACTGACTCCAAGCCAACCAGTAATTTTGTTCCAAAAATTATATATTTCCTGTTGAGATCATTTTTGTTCTGAAATATGCTACAGTTAACTCTTTTTTAAAGATTTTTTAGATACACATGTATATGACAGATTTATATTATTTTTGGTGATAAATTCAAATATGTCAAAATTTTCTGTTACATGTAGTTTCAAATATAGATTAACCTATTGCATATTGGACTTAGTATTGTCGCAAGACTATGTTTGTTAAAAGGGTTTTAAAAAGGCCTGTTCAGTTTATGGACATTTATATTGATATCCTTAGGGACGAGATCAAAAGTTCAATGTCGGATAAAAAACTTAATTCAATTAGTTTGGGGGTGGGGGGTAAAAATCACTGCAAGTTTTGTTATCCGACATCGATTTTTGAATATGCCCGTATTGGTCAATCAATTTTTCCCAAATTATGTTAAGAGGGGGGTGGGGGGAGGGGTCAGTGAAAAAACTATGTGAATTAAGTTTTTTATCCGACATTGAACTTTTGATCTCGTCCCTTACATCTCATCTTAATTCGCTATCCAAAGGTTACAAATCACTTCTCTCCTCTTCACCCTTGGTAGATTAAGCCAAGTGGTGACATCTTGCGGCTAACAGTAGTCACGCCCACTCTCATTACATCTCTACTGACCAATGAACACTTTACTGATTCAACTTCATAAAACTGAACCCACAAAAGTACATTGGGATTTCATCGACTGAACAAGTCACATAACCCAAAACTTTAATAAGTTGATTAAACACAGTAAACTGAGTGTAAATATTGTTATTTTGTGTTTAAGTAGCCAAGTTTCGTGGCATTATCTGCAATTTTCAATGCAATTTGTCATATTTGTTTGCATTGTCGACATGTGATCC
Organism: Mytilisepta virgata; assembly: GCA_028015205.1. Lineage (NCBI taxonomy): Eukaryota > Metazoa > Mollusca > Bivalvia > Mytilida > Mytilidae > Mytilisepta > Mytilisepta virgata. The sequence continues at coordinate 220,945 of JAPWFG010000032.1, forward strand.
CTGTGTTTTGATTGTTGAAGCTAGTTTGGGCTGCATCGAATAAAAATAAGTACCGCACGGACCCGTAATTCCGGCTTAATCTGTCATGGGTGAAGACGAGAAAAGGGAATCATAACCCTTGACTAATGAAGAGGCTTACATCTATTCCTGCATCTAACAAATCTTTGATGACTTGAACGCATAAAAGTTTTATCTTGACTGAAGTCTGAAATACACAAGAAAACAAATTTATAAGAAGTTGGTATGAAAAAGCATTCTGAAATTTAGAAAATCTTTATTTTCATCTATAGAGTGAATTCTATAGCAATTTACCAAATATTGATACATTTATTGGTAAGATAAAGAAGTTCTGAAATGGCGTTCATGTAAACAAAATGCATAGCATTTTCTTCAGGTTTTTGTTGAAAATCATAGGAGAAACAGATTCTCCTTCAATTTACTTGTTAGTTATAAAATTTCTCGACCTTAGATAGTTAAATTTTAGATTTTAACATGCTCTCTAAAGCTCGCATGTTGAAAATAAAAAATTAACTATCTCGGGTGGAGAAATTCAATAACTGATTCGTACCTAAAGGACAATCTATATGTATCTCTCAAAACCACTGAATTTTGTATGTACAAAGTATGTATATCCTAATCCAAATTTTTATAAAAAGGCAGATCTTTTTATTTCAAATATTTCTGAATATTTTTCTAAATAGCAAATGAACAATTTTATGTTATATGGCAAAGAGATGATATCAAAAGGGGGGGAGTAAATGCAAAATGAGGAATTGTGAATCTTTGAATTAGCCGTATCAATACTTTTTAATACTTCATGTCAACATTTCATCCGTAGTAAGTTTATCTCTATTTTGTATTGACACACGAAACTTGCCAGAAATTTAATATTTACAATTATATATATCCTTACCACTTTTGACAAAGTACTTATTTCTGCCAATACCCAGTCAGGACAATCAAGATCACCACAAAATCTGAACCTCTGGAAAAAAAAATGCCAATAACTAATATCTTGTATCATAACGCATCGCTACTGCATAATAATGGAGGAAGGGAAAAAAATTCTGAACCTGGATATTAACTTTTATAGCAACAATGAGTCTGCATTATTTGCCCGCGGGGGTTACTTCCTATATTTTTAGTGGTACGAGTGTGCCGCAAAACAGGGTAATTTTTTCATGCCCTGCTGGTTAGAACAGGGTTCATTTTTCATGTCCTGCTGGTTAGAACAGGGTCGCTTTTTCATGCCCTGCTTGTGAGAAAAGGGGTCTTTTTTAAACAAAGTATTTGTCTAGAACAGGATCACTTCTTTTACTGTTTAAGATACAGCCTAGAACCTGGGTCTAGAACAGCACCTATTTTATACGGTCTAGAACATTTTCTGAGCGTGTCTAGAACTTTCAATTTTTCTGTTTAGAACAGGGTATGTTTTTCAATGTTTTCTGGTTAGAACAGGGTATGATTTGGCAAGTGCTGTCGGCACAGTTATACCCAAAAGGATAGTCAGTAACCTCCCCCCCCCCCAGATTATTTGCCTTAGACACAATTTGTCTAATTAAGCTAGCTTTTTTATTAAGTAAATCTACTGGGATAATAAACATAGGAAACTGTGGAAATAGACAACATTAAACCAACTGAGATAATAATGAAATATGCAGCAGAATTTTTTTTTACATTTTTTTTAAACATTTTCTCCTGTAATGCATTTCTGATCTTTATTAATCTGGTAAACTGTAGCTCTATTGTTTTTTGCTGTTTGTAAGGACCATGGTTTATGCAACAGTAGAACATGATTTGTCTCCCAAAATTATGTACCACACTTAACACGAATTGAACGCAAAACCTTTGGTATAGTAGTCCTCGACTCTACCAAATGAGCTAAAGGAGTACTCTACTAGCGGAGCCAATGGACGGTGGTTATAAGCCTGTTACAGTTCTATAACTTCTGTAGTATACACTTCCCCCACCTCAAGAGTCATCATCCTACATTGACGATTTACCAACTTAAACCCATTAACTAGCTCGCTGCTGTTTTGACAACCTGGATTTTTCTAGTTGGACACTAATGTAAAAGTAGAGCATGATTCGTCTCCCAAAATTACCTACCGCATCAACCAGGGATTGATTGAATATTGGTCATATCGTGGCGAAGGCTATTTTTTTTCAAACTAAAACAAACCAAGTAAAACGAAACTTGATAAAACAAAATGCATATTAACAAGTAAAAATGAAAATATTAAAATACAGCCGAACAATAAAATTTCTACAAAATCTGGTTTTAAAAATAATATCACAGTTTAAGCTTTTAAAACAGAAACATACACAAAAATAAACCAACAAACACAAAACACTAGACAGTCAACAAGTTACACAAATACACTTGTTAAATTATAACGAAAATATTAAATGTTTGATGTGGACTACATTCTAGAATATAGCCCAACATTCTTTAAGTATTGTAAAAGACTGTCCCCAGCAACCTTTGTAAACAAGTCTTTAATATTGTTGACAGTGTAGTGCCGACAAATGATGTCGGATTTATCAACACAGTCTATTATAAGGTGTTTCACAGTGTGTTTTCATTGGCATGGAATACACTCTAAAATAAACGAATGAGTCGACCTGGTGTGGCCAATGCAACATCTAGTTAAAACTATTTGTTCTGTTCGGCTTCTGCCAAAGAAAAAAACATTTGTGCCAACAGTTAGCTCAATAGCATGTAATTTATTTTATGTCAGCAGATCCCAATGAGACCGCCACAGACTTAAAACATATTTATAAATCAAAAGTTTAAAATCCGTATAAGGAGCTGACATATAAGTAATTAGGTCATCTAAAGCATCCTTTGCTATACTATCTACGACTGTGCTTCATCGGATACAAATATGACTTGGTATCCAGATAAAAACTATTTCTTTGCCCATTTGGACAAGTCTTTTATTGAATTCAATAATATGGGCAATTAAAGCGTTTTTATATTTCTGACCTTCTACAGCCAATAAACATGAAAGAAAATCTGAGCAAATAAGGAATTTCTGTTTGTCAGACATTCTGACAAATTTCAAAGCAAAAATTGTGGCTCTTGCTTCTGCAGTATAAATACTGAACTGGGAAATGGAAGAAGGAGAGTTGCTACCTGCTGCCCATGGACTGCTGCGGCACACCAACCAAGGATGGAACCCAGAACCTATGGTACAGTAGTCTACCGCTCAACCAACTGAGCTAAAGTAGCAATGCAGTTAACGCTAGGTACAGCACTGGGCAGACACATCGATTGTGAACATTATATCTGGCACCCAAATCGTCTGTAGATAGCTATGTATATAGGCAGGGTTCTCACTAAGAATTTTTCATGATGAGTCCTGGGACTCATCATTTTTTCAGAATGGTGAGTCCCAGCTGATTTTGATGAGTCCCAGGACTCATCGCCACTTTTTTAACATACACTCCTGCATGATTTTGACCATGGTAGGCCTATTGTACTATTGTTAAAGTTTAATTAAAATCATGTGCTGCCTTAACATACTGACGAATATAATTTGAAAGTTCAAAAAAAAAACAAGAGTGGACACACAAAAATGTCTCGCCTGTCGTGTATTTCTAATGAAAGTAAATGCTATCAGACACATTGCATACAGTATTCGAAAAAACAGGCCAAAACACAAAAACTTAACTATAACCACTGAACCATGAAAATGAGGTCAAGGTCAGATGACACCTGCCAGTTGGACATGTACACCTTACAATCCTTCCATACACCAAATATAGTAGACCTATTGCATACAGTATTCGAAAAACAGGTCAAAACACAAAAACTTAACTATAACCACTGAACCATGAAAATGAGGTCAAGGTCAGATGACACCTGCCAGTTGGACATGTACACCTTACAATCCTTCCATACACCAAATATAGTAGACCTATTGCATACAGTATTCGAAAAAACAGGTCAAAACACAAAAACTTATCTATAACCACTGAACCATGAAAATGAGGTCAAGGTCAGATGACACCTGCCAGTTGGACATGTACACCTTACAATCCTTCCATACACTAAATATAGTAGACCTATTGCATACAGTATTCGAAAAACTGGTCAAAACACAAAAACTTAACTATAACCACTGAACCATGAAAATGAGGTCAAGGTCAGATGACTCCTGCCAGTTGGACATGTACACCTTACAATCCTTCCATACACCAAATATAGTAGACCTATTGCATACAGTATTCGAAAAAACAGGTCAAAACACAAAAACTTAACTATAACCACTGAACCATGAAAATGAGGTCAAGGTCAGATGACACCTGCCAGTTGGACATGTACACCTTACAATCCTTCCATACACTAAATATAGTAGACCTATTGCATACAGTATTCGAAAAACAGGTCAAAACACAAAAACTTAACTATAACCACTGAACCATGAAAATGAGGTCAAGGTCAGATGACACCTGCCAGTTGGACATGTACACCTAACAATCTTTCCATACACCAAATATAGTAGACCTATTGCATACAGTATTCGAAAAACAGGCTAAAACACAAAAACTTAACTATAACCACTGAACCATGAAAATGAGATCAAGGTCAGATGACACCTACCAGTTGGACATGTACATCTTACAATCCTTCCATACACCAAATATAGTAGACCTATTGCATACAGTATTTGAAAAACAGGCCAAAACACAAAAACTTAACTATAACCACTGAACCATGAAAATGAGGTCAAGGTCAGATGACACCTGCCAGTTGGACATGTACACCTTACAATCCTTCCATACACCAAATATACTAGACCTATTGCTTATAGTATCTGAGATATGGACTTGACCACCAAAACTTAACCTTGTTCACTGATCCTTGAAATTGGGTCAAGGTCAATTGAAAACTGTCAGACGGGGATGAGGACCTTGTAACGTACGCACATACCAAATATAGTTATCCTATTACTCATAATAAGAGAGAAATTAACATTACAAAAAATCTGAATTTTTTTTTCAAGTAGTCACTGAACCATGAAAATGAGGTCAAGGCCAATGTACATATGACAGACGGAAACTTCGTAACATAAGGCATCTATATACAAAGTATAAAGCATCCAGGTCTTCCACCTTCTAAAATACAAAGCTTTTAAGAAGTGAGTTAACGCCGCCGCCGCCGCCGCCGCCGCCGGATCACTATCCCTATGTCGAGCTTTCTGCGACTAAAGTCGCAGGCTCGACAAAAATTGGACTTATGCAGTGGTGCTCCGAACTTGGAAGAAAATTTCTGTTACAGATATGAGCAAAAATCTTTGCACCTTTTGACACAACTTATTTATATTGCCATTTTATTTTGTAATATTTATTTATCTATAATCTTTACTATTATTTTTTCTCAAACATACTCTTAAAATCCTCCAATTGACATTGTTTGAACACCTTAATAATCAATATTGACAAAATTTCCTTTGTGCATAGATAAGTCAAAATCCGCTAAATTTATTTTTAAATGAGGTCTTTATATTGTTACCGGTTGTAATGTTTAAACACTGTGGCCAATGAAAAATCACGAGAATTCTGCCATTTTTTAGCTTACTTTTTATCGTTTCTTTCCCTTCCCCTCTTTGATCTTTAAGAAAACAAAAAAATGGCGGCTCGATATTTTTAATGAAAATAACGGTCTTCAGACGCAGCTGATTAGATCTACATGCATCCCAGCGACGCTTGAGTTTGAAGGATGACGCGTCCAGTCCAATTTTAGAGCGTCCAGGACGCATGTACGCGCCTTAGCGAGAACCCTGTATAGGTGATAAATATTTATTAACCTAGTTTTTAAATAACTTCTGGAAAAAACAGCTCTACCTGGCGTTAGTTGAAGTTGCTAGCTAAAGGAGTACTCCACTAGCACAATTAATGGAGAGTGGTTAATTAAACCCGTTACAGTTCTACAATTTCTACCGTATACAAGGGAAGCCCTGTTACATGTAGAAAACAAGACAAAGACTGTTCTTTTTCACCCCATGCCTTAAAATAAAATTTACCAAATATTGGAGCCTGCCTTCATATTGACCCCATCCCATGTACCCCCCCCCCCCCCGCCCCCCCCCCCCCCCCCTAAAAATATCTATCAGTAACAGAGTCCTATGACACGCCCCCTTTTAGTTTTATTGCAATTCATCATGCCATTATTGTGAGAATATGTTGTATGAAACGTACCATACTATTACGTGAATACTATATCTGATTACATGAACAAATTTATATTTCAGAGGAGAAAAGACACAAAATGTTGCACAGAACAACTCGATAGCTTTATCTGGTACCTACTTTCTGTTTCCAGCAGGTAACCAGTTAGGAGAAAATTGATAAAAGACGTAATACCAATCCGAGTACGGCGTGTGAAACCACGCTAAGGATTCTAAAAATAAATTGGCCCATTATTTGCCATTATTACACCAAATAATGAATATCAATAGAAAAAAGGTCACTATTTTATTAATAAAAAATCGAATTTGATATTATCATTTTTTAAAATATTTATCAGCAAACGTTTTTTACATTGAAAGATCTGTGTATGTACATCGGATCATAGGATCTGTAAGCGAGACATTTCTGTAAAATTAGTCGCATCTATTATTTGAGCTTTTTGTTTGTTTGTTTGTTTAGTTGGGGTTTTACTCCGTTTTCAGCACATTTGTCTTTTTCTGGCGGCGGCCAGTTTTTATTGATGTCACCGGAGAGAACCACCGACATTGATTTCGGTAGAAAAATTGGTAATCCTTGTCAATTAAGATCGGAGTCGAACACACCCCGCAACAGGTGAGATTCTAATCCCTTTTTGGATTCTGTGTCCGGAGCTATATTTCTGACTGGCTGCCCACTGTGTGGCCAAGTCAGAAAAATAGCTCCGGACACAGAATCCCAAAGGGATTAGTGAGATTCGAACTCACAACCTCATCGTTCTAATGAGCTTAATTATACAGTAGAGCAAAATTAAAAAATAATAGAAATACTAAGGGTTAATTCCTTGTATTGCACATGGTATAGATCTCCTTAGCTTAAATTTGGCTTCCTATTTCGATATTTTTGGTTGAGTACTTCTTGTTTAATATAAGTTTGGTTTTTGGTCTTCCAAATGATTCGGTTTTAATGCTGCTGATGAGAGGTAAGTCCTTTAAATGCGTCGTATACAGCATAGTATAAATTTACTGTATCTAATATTAGTAACTTTGAATTGTTATTTAGATACAAGCGTGATTAGTGAGATTCGAACTCACAACTTCATCGTTCTAGTGAGCTTAATTATACAGTTAGATACAATTAAACCTGTTGGATATACTGAATGTGAAATATTGAACTCATATTATGACTATATATAGCCATTTGTTTTATCACTCGTTCTCAGCAAATTAGGACCAACTTTGTAATAATAATCAGTTTCATTGTCCCTATAAAGATATTTTGAGATTCATACATGTAATATATAGTGAAACGTCATTAAAACTATTCTTCAGAGAGCATTTTAGGATTTGACAGGGCAGCATGGCGGGTGTCCTGCAGGAAGCAGAGACTGCTTACTCTTCCGGAGCACCTGAGTCTGCCCAGGGGTTTTTTTATGGGGTCCATATGTTGTTCATATGTTTTTACTTTTTAATTGTAATACATGTATTGTTTTGGTCCTGTCTTCGTTGTTCTCCGGGGTTTGTCAGTTATTTCGATTTTTCCCTCCTTCGAATATCCCTGTGGTATTTCTTGACTTTACTTAGAAATAAATTACCAATTTTAAAAACTTACATTCGTTTACTACAAGGGAGACACAAATAATACTCCACGGTGTCCCAGTACTGAATTATTTTGAGCAAAACGAATGTCCCGTATGGTGTGACATCTTTTACCCTGTGTACTATTGTATGTATCCTTCAACAGTCCATCAGTAAATAACTGTTATAAATTTCAAATCATTTGCTCTGATCTTCAGTCTCCATTCTGGGATTTCTCGCCCCGATATCCGAGACCAAATAGGTTACCAATATTTTAATTCACTATATTTTATTTGTATTGAAATTGCCTCCAAATATGCAGCAATGACAAGAGCTGATTGTTGCTCTCTTCGTGAACACTTATTGGAATATGATAATTTTTGAACTGTTCTATGGTACAATATGCCATTTGTGATGTTATTCCATAGCTTAAGCTGACAGCTCCCCCAATGTCATCTATATATTACAAAAAGTATATACCAAGCTCTTATTTGCAACATATCTAAGTAAACTCGCATAAAGCACTCGTTTATTTAAATAAGTTAACTTGTAAGAAACATAGTATATGTATAATACACATAATAACCAATAAATTCATATATAGTATATTCAATATTTGAAATATCTCTGCTTTTTAAATATAAGTCTTGCTTTTTTAACGTAAATTCAAACCATTTTAAGAAAGATCACACAGCATTTATATAACATGAATACGATTTTTTGGTTCTCTAATATGTTACGGGAAAGTTGGATATATATTTTTCTCACAAGTGTATTTTTCAAATAGAAAAACATCTTGATGTTGAAAGTTTTAAATTACGTCAAATTTATGTAAATGTTGCATAAGTACCCACCAATTACGAGTGGAAAAAGAGAGACAAAGCAACAAACCAATAGTTAGGTCAGAGAGCACGTGTATTTTTTGTTGTAATAATGATATTGAAGATGAATTTCATTTTCTAATAAAATGTCCATTGTATAATAGATTGCGTGAATCATTGTATGCACAAACTAATGAGCACTGTAAAAGTTTTAATTGCTTAGACTGCAAATCAATTTTTTTCTGGTTAATGACTACTGAAGATAAATTTGTACTTAAAAATGTAGGTCATTTTCTTTTGCAGAGTTTTGAATTAAGCATGTTAAGATCCAAAAAGTCTTTAAATGACTAAATTTCTTATTTTGTTTATTTTTATATGATAATATTTAAAAATTGAAAGAAAATAAACATCAGATTATCTAAATATTATATGTATTAAACATGTATATGGTAATGCAGGTTTTATGTGAAAAAACTGTAAAGTTATAAACGTCCCGACCCAGTTCTTGCATTTTAAATGTTGTAAACTTCAATATTTTCTAAATGGTTGCTGCATGTTGATGTAAGGGGATAACCCTTAGTATGAATAAGTTTTTTTATGTAATTACTTCAGATCAGGTAATTCCCATTCTACACAACTAATTTCTGTGTTTCAACAGTGTGAACAACACAGAAGTGAGATATAAAAGAAATTTCAGTAATTAGATACTGTACTAAGGGAAATAACCCTTTCTATTTAAATAATTGTCTCCCCTATTTTCTCTCTCATGAACAATTAGATACTATACTAAGGGAAATAACCCTTACTATTTAAATAGTTTTACCAGAGAATTATAATACTATACTATATCTATTATCTATCAGTGTATAAAATTCTCCAAAGTTCTCCTAGATTGGATATGGAGTGAAGTTACAAAGCACAAAATCCAAGTACATGCATTAAACTAAACAAATATCTATCACTTGGCCAGCAAAGATGAAGAATACAATTCGCTCCTCCTATAGGGGCAGTGTCAATTTTTGTTAGCAAAAATGAGAGTTTCAGAAAAGTGGAAAAGATCAGATGTAAATAACCATAAGAAACTATCACTTCTCTAAAATAACTTTTAATTATTTTTTATTGGACAATCTTAACATTTTTTAATGGAAGTGCGCATTAATATATACTGTCTTTGTCTTGTGCATCAAATATAATCCATGCATTCAGAAGACTTTATTCACGTATAGAGAGCCAGATATAGAGATTGACCCCTTCCAGCACTTGTTCGGAGAGACCAGCATAGCGATCTTTTTATTTAACTTTGGAGGTGCGTACCAACGTACATTTAAAAAAAAACGTCTAGCTGGGGTAACTCCCTCTATGGAAGCCACGCAAATGCATTGATATCCAAACTTTACATGTAGTTGTTTGTGACTAAAAAAATTTAAAACTATTTGAACTGCTTTGTAAAATGATTTTATTTTCCAGCTTGAACCTATCATTCTGAAGTTGTTCAACTTCAATCTGGATCAGCTTGCTAAAGATGTGTCTCAATATGCGACATCTTGTGGATGTTAGACGTTCAGTATTACAGGCCCAATCTTTCTAATAAAATATATGAAGTGCATTTACGTACAAAACTATCTCTTTTGCATGTTATAATATTGAGGGACATTCCGTTGTTTTAATTCTGACTAGTGTTTAAACTATAGACGAATTTCCATTTAACATTTATGAATGATAACCAGTTTGACCTGTGCTAATCATGTCTTTGAGCACTTAAGGGGTACCCAGCACTTTGACTAAAATAGAATTGGCTATTTTTAATTTTCCTAAAATTTTGACGAAATACCTACTTTGACCTGTTGACCAAAATATAAAAATTTCAAGAAATTTGAACCATACAATTTACGGGAATAATTTCACTGGATATATAGCAGTTTGACAAATTCTAATTTTGATCATTGAGAAGCTTGATTTCTCTTTACTAATAGTATGTGATTAAAACGTCCAGCTGATTTTAAAAGAGTTAACTCCCTTAGGTGTTCTGTACCCCCTTAATTATTGAGAGATAGAGCATTAAGTTCTTCATTCTGGAAGTTCATTTATTCAAAGTTAGAAAGATCCTTTAACGGGAAATAAAATATTTTATCATCCGAGTTGACCAACGAAACCCCTAGAAACGTTAAATTTTATAATAAAAATATTTATTATTGAAAATTCGTCAATTAACGAAGACTACCTGACACGGAAGCTAAATGTGAACGGGCAAAGGGACTAAAACAAAAGAAAGGCCGATATATGCGATGTTCAAGTCAGTTTTATAATTACATAATTATGTATATTTATGTACAATATAACTTAAAATAACCGGACCTCAGCAAACGGAATAGAGAAAAATATGAAAAAAAAAATTAAAAATACGTACGAAACTAGCCAGGCAATGGTCATGTTGACAAAATTACCAACTACATGTATGAATTTATACGTACTTTTTTAAAAAAAATATTTGATTGATTACTGGTTAACCCTACATGTACGTGAAGTTTAGTGGCAATTACTGCATGAATACGTTGTTGTGATCAGACCTGGGGTGACTGAAGTAATGTAAAGTTAGGTCTAATGGTAATTAATGGTAAGTAATTACATTTCTCAAAATGTAATTTGTAATTGAGCCGTTTTCCAATTACATGAAACCGTAATTGAATTAGTTAAAGGTGTAAACGGGTGTGTTCCTATTATGCCCACTTTTTTAAAATATAGGTAAATGTATGATGGGCATAGATATGTGTTCTGATTAGAAATCAAAGTAAAATTGGTTATAATCTGTTTCAAAATTACCTTACTTCCGTAAAGGAAAAAAATAAGTTTTAATACACTGGATGAGAACTAATATTTTGGCATTTTGTACAATGATAGGATATACTTTCTTTTTTGAAAAACCACAATACATTAGAACCTGGAATATAAATTTACTCAGTAGTTTTCATATTATAGGAATATATGGAAATATGAAATGAGTTGAACACTATCAAAAGAATACCGAAGCGACAAAAAAACAGTGGCATAAGTCCATAAATTGGACATCCAGGGAAAAGAAAACGTGACGAGAATTGAACACACAAACAAACGAATAGCTAGACGAATAAAAACATAAAATAAACTAAACAAAAATAGAACACATAAAACACTAGCAATGTGAACTCCCACTTAACATCAAGAGTGATATAAGGTCTTCCGGAAGGGTAAGAATATCTTTTTCCGCTTAGGGCATCCCTCGCATTGTTAACGAGTTAAATCCTGTGAAGTGTCAAATCCAGTAGGACGTGAAATCTAACTGAAGATATCTAGTCTTATACACGAGATAGAAAATTTGTATCGGCAAAAATTTGGTGACGACAACCGTAAAAATTTTTGAGTGATTAAATTACCATAGACTGAAAGAAGTTTATGTGATAGCAATCTCACCCTGCCGAGAAAGTCGCTGTATAAATCACAGTAACGAATAAACTGTGAACTGCACATATCAACCTTTTATATATAATACACCAAAGGTTATATTTTTGTATAAAATACATATTTACATGTTGGGGCGAACGTGAATCGGAGCGAAACGACCCGGAATCGTCAAGGTGATGTAAACATTTAGGGTAACATACAAACTTGGAATAGTTAAGCCATCAGACTGAATATAAATCTGTCTTAGTTTATGTGACAACAATCTCGCCATGTGGAGAAGGTCGTCGTATATATCACACGCACGGCAGTACCGAATCAACTATAAAATGTATATTCTGTGGTATGTTATTGTTAAGGAAGGGGTTTAATCATTCAAACGGGAGATATAATTCCAGACTTCAGAATAACAATCCAAAGATACTAATATTAGATATTGTAAATTTATACTATGCTGTATACGACGCATTTCAAGGAGTTACCTCTCATCAGCAGCATTGAAACCGAAACATTTGGAAGACCAAACACCAAACTTATATTAAACAAGAAGTACTCAACCAAAAATACCGAAATAGCTTAGTTCTCAATATATCAGCATATCCATCTACAACAGATGAACTGCTTGTCTTTAAATATGATGGCTCGTTTTCGTAAAGAAATATATTTGTTAAAATCACTCATAATTCATTTGCTTTACGGTGTTTTGTAAATAACTGCAAGCCTTTATATTCATATTAGACTTGAACATTCAAAACAATGGACGGATAAACACTATAAAACCTGTTCATAGCTGTTGTTATTTTGCATTGGATTGGGTTTTTACAGCTTTTCCCGGATTCAAATGTTTTTAATTGCATTATCATGTTACATAACATTTACGTAACAAAGTTAATTGATTTATAATTTTATTTCAATAAATTAAATGTTCTACATTTGTATATTCCATGTTAGTCAAATATTACTTTAGTTTAACAACAGAGAATGATGAATACACACCGAACACTTCAATAGTATTCCAGAGAGTTTTAACAAGAATCGTGTCATTGACATCCAGTTGTTGTACTATTGTACCTGTACCTGAGTTACAATCACGTGACGACGTAGATGACTTGCCAATATAATATGGTCCTACCTCCTTATTGTTTATATATATATAGTATCCTGAGCCATTTGGGGAACATGACATTACTGTAATACTAATTATATACAGCCCAGTCTTCTCACATGTAAATATTCCGGAAGTTTTAAAGGTGGACAGACGTGTTAGTCCGTATGATGACTTGATATTCGGAAACTTCAGTGTTGTTCCGCTTGACTTTGTACCAGAACCAGCCCCGAATGCTGTAAACCCAACTGAAAGATAATTCAATAAGTTATATAAATATTAAACTGACACTCAAATTGAACATGAAATTGCTTCTTAATTCTGTTATTCAATTTACTCATGTTAGATAAATTCACGTATAACAATTATGTAGACTATAATGTTGTGTTATTAAATATGTGTTTTCATATAAAGCCTGTATTATGTCCAAGGCAACACTGAGAGCCTATACAGCTGAATAGGCCAAATACGACTATTAATTATCTGATCAATTTTCAACGACCCTTCAGCATTGAAAAATATCTAATAGGTCAATAAACAAATGCAAAAATATCGTTCTCTCGTTTTTAAAAGTACACTACAGTTATTTCAATGCTTCTTCCCGTATTAATTTCATTCATAGGGCCAATTTTGGAAAGTTGTTAAATCTGAGATAAGAGCTTAGGCCAGGTGAGCTAAGTGATATGTTAACTTTAATTACTGCAACGGAACTAAAACTTAGTTTTTTTCTAACCTGTAGAATTTATATTTTTAAATGAAAGTATCTAAGTTTGTAATTATTAATTCAATCTTTTTTCTTGCTGAAACTAAAATTAACTCAAATAAATAATAATCCATAAACGCATCAAATTCAGTCAATATGTTTTAAGACACTTCCAGTCAATGCCGACCTAATGGGAAAATGTTAGCCTCATGAGCTGATATTAACACTATGACGTCATAAATTAATTAAGGTAATTAGTTTTGATTAATTAGGATCATAATGGGTGTGATTGATTGATTGATTGAATGTTGTTTAACGCCACGTCGACACAAATGGTCATATCGTGGCGAAAACTAATTTCCGTTTAAAACAAATCAAGTAAGGCCAGACTTGATAAAACAAAATACATATTAACAAGTAAAACAGAAAATAATAAAAATAAAGCTAAATAATAAAATTCCTCGAATCTGATTATATAAAAAATATCACAGTTTAAGCTTTTGAAACAAAGAAATATACATTATCACAGTCAAAAAACAATATCAACAAACAATAGATTAAACAAATAAACTTGAAATATTACGAGCATATTAAATTAGTGATGTGGACTATATTCTAGAATATAGCCCAACATCCCTCAAATATTTTAAAAGACGGTCGCCAGCGACCTTTGTAAACAAGTCTTTAATATTATCGACTGTGTAGTACCGACTAATGATGTCAGATTTATCTACACAGTCTCACCCTCTAAAATAAAAGAATGAGTCGTCCTGGTGTGGCCAATGCGACATCTAGTTAAAACAACTTGTTCTCTCCGGCTTCTGCCGAAGAAACAAACATTTGTGCCAACGGTTGGCTCAATAGCATGCAATTTGTTGTCTGTAAGCAGATCCCACTGGGACTGCCACAGACGTAAAACATATTGATAAATCAAAGGTTTAAAATCAGTAGAAGGCACTGACATATTAGTAACTGGTTCATCTAAAGCATCCTTCGCTATACTATCTACGACTGTGTTTCCTCGGATACCAATATGACTTGGTATCCACATAAAAACTATTTCTTTGCCCATTTGGACAAGTCTTTTATAAAATTCAATAAGTTGGGCAATTAAAGGGTTTTTATATTTCTGACCTTCTATAGCCAATAAACATGAAAGAGAATCCGAGCAAATAAGGAATTTTAGTTTATCAGACGTTTTGACAAATTTTAAAGCAAGAATGATGGCTCTAGCTTCTGCAGTGAATATTGAACTGGAAGATGGAAGACAGAGATTTGCTGCCTGCTGCCCATGGACTGCTGCAGCAGCCACTTTGTCCCCGTCCTTGGATCCGTCCGTATAAATTGAGTCATGAAATGCAAACTTTGATTTTATTTCAGCAAAAAGTTGCTGAAGTATAATTGGGTTAGTTTCCGACTTTTTATGTTTTCTGATGTCAAAAATAAATGTGAGTTTGGGTACAAGCCAAGGCGGCGACTGAGGTATACTAATAGGGGCTATTTCACCAAGGTTGATGTTGGAACCAGAAATGTGTGGTTTCATCCGGATACCAAAAAAAAGGATTTTATCAGTCAGTGCTGGACACAACTTTTAAAATGTCCAATGCTTTCAAGCATTTAGCTTTCAGCATTTTGATATGGGGTAGAAAGGTGAGTTTATTATCAAACAGAATTCCAAGGAATTTAGTTTCTTTCACAACTTTAATGGGTGCATTGTACAGCTTTAGTTCAGGGTCTAAATGCAGTTTTCGTTTGTTACAAAAATGCATACGGACGGTTTTTGAGTTTGAAAATTTAAAACCATTTTCTGTGGCCCACTTTTCAATTTTATTTAAAGATAACTGTAGTTGTCTTTCTATGTTGTTCATATTTTTACTTCTATAACATATAAGAAAATCATCAACATAAAGTGAGCCTTCAACATTATTTTGTAATGTTTTAGCCAAACTATTTATTTTAATACTGAATAGAGTAACAGAGAGGATGCTTCCCTGAGGAACACCCATCTCTTGTTCAAAAGGGTCAGACATGGTAGTATTTACCTTGACCCTGAACTGTCTGTCTGATAAGAAATTATCAATAAAGGTAGGTAACCTACCTTTCAACCCCATATCATTCAAGTCTTTTAAAATTCCATATTTCCAAGCGGTGTCGTATGCTTTTTCAAGGTCGAAAAAGACCGACACCACATGTTCACCTTTAGCAAACCCATTGCGTATGAAAGACTCGAAGCGAACAAGATGATCTAACGTGCTTCTTCCTTGCCGGAATCCACACTGTATATTGGACAGGAGACCATTGGTCTCTAGGAACCAGACAAGGCGGTCGTTGATCATCCGTTCCATAGTCTTGCACACGCAACTTGTGAGGGCAATTGGCCGATAATTCGAAGATTCAAAATGATCCTTCCCAGGTTTTGGAATAGGGACAACAGTGGCCAGCTTCCACAAAGAGGGCAAGTCACCAGTTTCCCAAATGTTATTTAGTATATCTAAAAGCGTCTGTAGTGATGTATCAGGAAGATGTTTAAGAAGCTTATAATGTATGTCATCAGGACCACAAGCTGTATCATGAGCTTTTGCCAAAGAATTGTTTAGTTCATCCACAGAGAAAGGGCGGTTGTAGTCTTCTGAATTGTTTGATCGAAAGTTAAGTTTGGTTTTTTCGGTTCGGGTTTTAATACGTTGAAATTCCTGAGAGTAATTTGTAGAAGAAGAATTTTTCGAAAAGGTTTCTCCAAGTTTTTGGGAGATATCATTTTCTGACGTTAATAGAGTCTGACCATCTTTCAGATGGTGAAGATTGCCTTTCTTGTTTTTTCCATTTATTTTTTGTATAAAATTCCAAACTTTGTTCATAGGAGTATGAGAGTTTATTTTTGAGACAAAATTTTGCCAAGACTTTTGTCTCTTTTGTTTAAATGTTGGACGTGCTTTCGCACGGAATATTCGGAAATTACTTAAATTATCCTGGGTTGGATGCAAATTGAATCGTCGTTCGGCCTTCTTCCTATTTTTCTTCACTTCCTCAGAATCATCATCAAACCACGGTTTGCTCGGTTGTTTTGGATTTATCGAGGTTTTAGGAATGGCTCTCTCGGTTATCGATACCAACGTTTCGCTAAATTTAAGGACTGGATCAGTAACCTTATCGAAATCACCTATTTTAAGTTCATCTCGACAGAGTTGCTCGAACAAAGGCCAGTTGGCTTTGTCAAATTTCCAGCGAGCAATTCTCTCGGATGAAGTAGGAAACAGATTTTCCAGTATAATTGGAAAGTGGTCACTTCCACATAAATCATCATGAACGCGCCATGAGTAGTCCAGTAATAACGAAGGTTCACAGATTGTTAAATCAATAGCCGAGTAACAACCATTCCCCGGATGAAGGTAAGTATCAGAACCATCGTTAAATACACACAATCCTTCCTGATTTAGTAAATCTTCAATTTTCTTGCCTTTATCATTTTGCAAATGGCTACCCCAAATGGGGTTGTGAGCATTAAAATCTCCCAGCAGGAAAAAAGGAGTTGGCAACTGACTGATTAAAGATCTGAGTTCTTGAGAATCAATGGTAGAATTTGGAGGAATATATATTGAACAGATGGTAACAGTTTTTCCAAAAGAAGCTCGGACAGCAACGGCTTGCAGATTTGTTGTAAGGTTAACCTGACTGTGAATGGTGTTATTTCTAACAAGGATCGAAGAGCCGTCTGCGGCTCTTTCGTCCTTTCCAACATAAGTACTGTATAGAGTGTAGTTTTTAACATTTATAGAATCGTTTTCTTTGAAGTGAGTTTCTTGAAGACAACAGGCAACAGGAAGGAATGTTTGTACTAGCAACGATAGCTCGATAAGGTTAGTTTTTAAACCCCGACAATTCCATTGAATTATATTACTCATTTTCTGGGCGGACGAATAGGAGAAAATTTGGAACTATGCCCTGCGTGTGGGGAAGAGCTCCTATTCCTCTGCACAGAGACGTCTGAAATGGGGTCACCCCAGACTGATTCAGAATAATCATCTGGGGTTACTTCCATTACGCTGTCATCGTCGGCATATTCTGATGACAGCGTCTGAAATTTTATCAAGTGCTTTTCTGCTTTTTTCACACGACCAGTGTTCTGTTTAAATTTTTCCACTGAAGTCGAACGCTTATTTTTCTGTTGTGATGATGAAGATTGCTTGTTATTATTTTGCGTTGAAGACTGTTTATTGGAGGACTTTTGAGGTAAGGACTGTTTATTGGAGGACTTTTGAGGTGAAGACTGTTTATTGGCAGAAGTTGATGACTTTTGTGTTGAGGATTGAGATTTTGTATTTTGAGCGTTTGCAGATTTGTTTGATGTTTGGAGTTTTCTCCCTAGATCTTCATGCATCTGTCTGTCAACATTAGAGTTGATGTAAATATCAGCCATCTCAAAGTGGTTAAAGGGAAGAGATGAAGCTGACGTCTGCGAAGAACTGGAAGACTGTAAAGATACAGTGGATTTTGGTATGGAAGAAGTAGATTCAGAGACAAGTACTGGATGTTCAGTGCCATGTGGCCAGGTAAAAACTGTTTGAATAGAGAGACATCTTGTAGTTGGAGGTCCTTTTACCTTATCAGCATAAGTAGAATTTTGAGGCGAGTTATTCGCGACAGAGACCAATTTTCGAGCTTCTTGGTAAGTTATGTTTTTTTCTGCTTTAAGCTTTTGAATTTCATGTTCTTTTATATAGAAATCACATGTTCTAGAGTTTGCCATGTGATTTCCACTGCAGTTTGCACATTTAGTTTGTCCTTCACATTCAAAAGTGGAGTGACCCACTACAGAACATTTGACGCATTTTTCTGTACCCTTACAAGAACTCCTACCGTGTCCAAATTTCTGGCATTTGAAACAACGGATGGGGTTCGGTACATATATGTCAACTTTAATTCTGTAGGGGCCAATGTAAATGTGGTCAGGAACTTTCGGGAGATCGAAACTGAGAAGGTAGGTGTTAAGTTTAATGATTTTGCTGTCGCCTTTTTTGGTGAATCTTTTAACTTTGGAAACTTCTTGAGATTGTAATTCTTCACAAATTTCTTCTTCGGTAAGTTCAGCAAGATCTTGGTCTCTATCTCGAATAACTCCCTGACAAGTGTTCAGTGTCCTGTGAGGAGTTACAGAGATGGGTACAGTGCCAATATCAGTCAAAGAAAGCAAATTTTTGGATTGTTGTGGCCTAAAACATTCTACAAGTATACTTCCAGATTTTAATTTTGAAACGTTTTTAACGGTGCCTGCGCAACCTTGTATAGACTTTTGTAACATGAATGGTGAAATTTTGGATAGGGGCCTTTCTGAATTTTTACTTGTTAGAACCAAAAATTTAAAACATTTTCCGGGATCAATATTTTGAGATTTTGATGCATGTTCTTCATCATCACTCTCTTCTTTTTTTCTTTTCGAACTTGTTGACTGGGTTTTTTGGGGGTTGTTTGTTATATTATTTGTTAACGCCATGTTGATTTTTGTTAGTTCGTTGCACTTGCTCCCCGCCCACCTCGGAGCAGCATCAAAACGATGTATGCCTGCCGCATATGCGACAAGCACCAGGGATACACTGACAAGATACTCGCATAGAGCACCTCTTTATGGGCGCAAGCCTTGTGCCAGGGGTTACCCGGCAAGACAACCGCCCAAAGTAACATCTACACGATTGACCCATGAGCCACCGCCTTCTTGAACCCAACCTATGTAAATGGTACTATTGTTGTACATTTTGGAATCAGGTCAAGTTCAAGGGCTTGGCGTGACCAGCCGATTGATCAGGACCGGGCCCATCCGACCGCCCGTTTCAGATAAAGTAAGGGCCAAAGTGGCGTGTTTCAGCCACCAGGATCCCGTCCTCTATCCTTACGGGTATCCATACACGGCAAACATGTGGCCTCATTAAGCCGAGGAAGCCTTGCCCCATGAGCCACCGCCTTCTCCGCGTTTCCATCAGTGGTCATCTTCCAAGACCCCGGAACCCAAACATCAACCTTTTAGATACAGGTTTACCACCCATCCCAGTCATCATTGACGGTTCCTTTGGGTCTTTTCAAACAACCACGAGAAAACAGCAGAGGGCAAGACGTGACCAGTTTTTGACTGGACCGGGACCATCCAGCCACTCTTGAGCTGGTTGTACAAAAATCAAACCAAAAATGAAAATGAAAACCTTAATAAATTAGAGAAAATAAAATAAACATAAACAATGAAAAAGAATAAAATGTCAAATTCCAACATTTGGAGCATGTTGAGTTTTGTGACCCATAAGCCAACACCAATCCGCTAATCAGGAATTTAGAATTTAACAAAAACACTTGGAGGAGAAGAAAAAAAATTATATTTTAAATATTTTAAAAGGATTGATGTGACCAGCCGATTCACCGAATCGGGTCCATTCGGTGTCCCGTCTAGGTAAAGATTGTGTCCTAGATGGTGATCGGAACCGTTTATCCGGCCAACCAGGAACACTCCCTATTACCGACACGGGTTTGCGACACACGGCAAACATGTCGCCTCTTTAGGGGCCTCTTACGCCAAGCCGAGGAGCTGTGGGCTTATTCTATTGTGTCCCCGGGACCCACACGGGGACATAATGGGTGTGTAATTAAGGTTATATTTGGAAATCAATTAGGACAGCATTTGTTAATTGGGGTATATTTTATCAATTAATTATACCAAATTACGGTAACGAGACTTTCAACTGTGCTGTAACATAAATTGATCGATTGCCGCATTTATTTTAGTTCTCTATAGACTCGTTTATTTTCAAGCCTATTACCAATCGGAGCTGTAGAAAGTGGATGTTAATTAAGGCGATATGTGGAAAGTGGATATTATTATAAAAATGCCAGGGAAAGCACCATATAAACAATATATGGTGAAATGGTTATAATGGCCGAAGAAATTCAATTCCTTTATATCAGCTTGCGATGTATCTGATCTTAAGAGTTAGAGAGTGAACTATCTTGGAAAGGCTTGCTTCAAGTCTCTGCACGACAGAAAGCATAATGTTGACAATCTTGTGATGTTTAAGATACTGCCAGATGGTAGACAACTCTGTTTTTTTTTAATCTAGATGCATAAAGCGTAGGGTGATATACTACAGAGGCAGCATGCTGATTATATAGACGGGTATTATGTTTTTGTTATACATGGAAAATTGAGCTTTTTATCTTTTAATATCAATTGAATATACAAATGTACAACTAATTTCAGAATTTCAAAATAACACAAAATATGACTAACGACAAACACATATCAAGCACTAAGATATTCTGACTGTCTTAATAACCATCTATTAAGGGAAATATCCTAATTATCAGATCCCTTCTACCATAAAATATGAACTAAAATTATTGCGTTCATCGATCAATTGATCAATTACATAGAACAGCACAGTTAAAAATGAATTCTTCTACTAAGTTCAGAGGTCGATCAGGGTCACCAAGGGCAGTTATTTTTGATACCAGTGTTGATGCAAAACATGTGCAAATTTCGTCAATTTACGATTCACCAGTTCTGACCTAAGACTAATAAAGGCCTTAACAGTTTAAAAAAAAAAATCCAAACGTTTGAAGAGCAAAAATCATCTACGGACATAGCTATGCACGAGAAAGGTACCCCTAAGTAAGTCTCGTTACCCAAATTACTTTGTAATTAATAAATACTTTCCTATTTGATGTCCAATTTTAACCTTAATTAATTACTAATTATAATCTTTATTATCAATTATTGACCTAATTAATCAACACCAACTAACTTGATAAATAAAATTGATGCACAAAATGTGCACATTTCGTCGATGAATGACTGATCAGCTGTGCTCAAGGCCTGAATTTTTGAAAACCAAAACAAAAATCCAAATAGTTGAAAAAAAACAAATTAGAAATGTCAAAATGACCAGAGGTAAAGCCAAAGGCATCTAAGGACAACGCTATGCACGAGGGAGATACTCCTTTATTTTCAACAATTTTTGTGACGCTAAATTTTAAGTGTCAATTTCTGGCTAGTATCGAAATACTACCAACTGAGCTAGGGATACCGTCGCGGACTTTGAGTGCACCAGCAGCGGCATTGACTCAGTGGTAAAAATACAATGCTTTATACCAAATTTGATGCACAAGTTGTTCACATTTCGTCGATTTTACGAGTCATCAGTTGAGCTCAAGGCCTAAAAGGTTGAAAACCAGAACAACAATCCAACGAAATTGAAGAGCAGATTCAAAAATCCAAAAATTACCAAATTATAACGTATTAATATCACATTAGGAGGTTAACTGGCAGGAGGTTAACATTTTCGAAAAGGGTTTGCAAATACTAATACGCGAACAAATCTTTGTATCTTCAAGACGCGTCTACTGACCTGATATAATTGAGGTATCAAATACAACAAAGCCGTACATGTATGTGTATAGTATACATCATTTGAGCACACTCACTAACATTTAACTAGAACTGTCCTGAAAGGGACTAATAACCCCCGCAGCAAAATGTCTGTTTTGAAGCCTACACAAAGTTCAAATCATCATATTTTGGAAAGTGCTCACCCAAACAAAAAATCCTGACAATTTGCACATCTCCATAATGTGATCTAACACTTCCTAAAGTTTCATGAGAATCATGCAAGTAATGTAGGAGGAGTTGAGGACAACACATGGAACGAAGTTTTGTTAAAAAACAGACATATCTTTTACATTTCTTGTCCGCACAGAAAATCCTGACGATATGCACATCTCCACAGAGTGACCTAAGACTGCATAAGGTTTCATGCGAATCATGCAAGTAATGTAGGAGTGCCGGTCAACGTTAATTCGGACAGACAGACAGACGGATACATATAACGCCCCCCCCCCCCCCCCCCCAACTTCGTTTGCGGGGTATAATAATAATTGGGGCGATTGCATTAGATTCTTTAGAAAGAAAGTTTAAAAAAATTACACTTGTAATGTTAATTCAAGCTACGTATACCAAATTTTTAACATCATAAACCATTGACATTGATAAATTGTCATTATTTTCTCCTTAGTCGGATATGTTTTCGAAAATAAATTACACTGCGCCAGTAGACACAAACGCAAAAATTCGAAATTATTCAAATAACAAGCAATTATATGAAAAAATTAATTCTTTTCGTTGTATATTTATAAATTTTGGCAAAGCACAATGAGAGATTTTTTTTCTATTATATGTATTACTATATTTGTTTACTTTTACAAAAACAATAAATTATAGACGATATATTATTATTATTATTATTCTTGCAGAATTAAAATGGTAACGATGACGATTATAATAATTAAATTTAAAAAAGGGATATACTATTAGTATCTGTATCTTAAACCGATGTAGAAAATGGATAGAACCTAACTATGAATAGTGTTAAGATATGAAAAAGGATATCAGTAGTATATATGCGGTTTTCAGTTATGATTTGAGGAGGTGGTGCCGGAAGTGACGTAACGGGAAATGACGTCAAAGGAACCGTTAGTCACGTGACAGGAACCGGAAGTACCCAGGAATGGTTTGTGCGCATGTGCAAGACGAAGTAGTGGGTTTTCCCATTATTTTTTTAGGAAGGTGAAGTAAGTCACCTGCCATGATCCGGATGTCCCGACCGCGCATGCATGACCGGAACCGGAAGTACCGAAGGTGGTTTGCGCGCATGCGCAACCGAAAGTAGTGCGTTTCCCCGCCGTTTTCTTTATTTATTTACGGAAGTGACGTAAGTCACGTGCTGGGACTCGGATGTGCTATGCCTGACCAGAATTTGGATTGGATTATCTCCCTTTTCCCGCACTGCTCGTCGACTCTGGGTCTTTCATCCGTCTGTATAGGGTAAGGGTATCGCATCGAGTCTCTAGGGACTGATACTGTCACTGTTATTTCGAAGTCCGAGAGTATTCGAAGTACAGAGAGGTGATTGGATTATCTCCCTTTATCCTGCCTTTTTCATTGCGGGTGATGTTTTCCTTTCGTTCAAGGGAGGACCAAAGATAGGATTGGATTATGTCCCCTTACCTCCAAGTGATGCTGTCACCATTAGGTCAATGGAGGGGTGTACTTAGCAACCGCCTTAGCAACGGCGGTCCATTTCATTGCTCTTTGATGCACTTCGTTTGTCTTATCTTGCTCCATGCCGCTCTTCGCTGTTCATCGCTACTCAAGACTATACTCGCGTGCTCATTTCGGTTTTTTGGTGTTACTTGTCGCTCCATCCCTCCATTGACTTAATGGTAACATCACCACTTGGAGGTAAGGGGTCATAATCCAATCCTACCTTTAGTCCTAACTTGAACGAAAGGAAAATATCATCCACAATGAAAAGCGCGGGATAAGGGGAAATAATCAATCACCTCTCTGTACTTCAACATAACAGTGACAGTATCAGTCCCTAGAGACTCGATGCGAGACCCCTACTCTATACAGACCGATGAAAGACCCAGAAACGACCGAGAAGCGCGGGAAAAGGGTTATAATCCAATCTGAATTCTGGTCAAGCATAGCACATCCGGGTCCCTTAGGTCACTTCCGTAAACAAATAAAGAAAAATGGTGGGAAAACACACTACTTCCGGTTGCACATGCGCACAAACCATCTCCAAATACTTCCGGTTCCGCATGCGTGGCCTGGACATCCGGGTCCTGGCACGTGACTTACGTCACTTCTGTAAACAAATAATGGCAAAACCCACTGAATCCGGTTGCGCATACGCGCAAACCATTTCTGGGTACTTCCGGTTCCGGTCGAGTGACCTCTGGTTCCGGTGACGTCACTTCCGGCACCACCTCCTCAAATCATAAATGAAAACCGCATATATACTACTGATAACATTCAATGATTAGAGTATCTAGTACCCGAATGAAATAAAGAATTTAAATGTGCCAATTATACATGTAGCAAAAAACTGACCAATTATAGCGAGCGTATAGGAGCACATGCATTTGCTACATTTGGGTCATTTAGAAAAGTGTTTAATGAGGGGCAGCCATATTGTGCTACATACTAAGGCAAGAAAAAGTTTCGTTCGCCTTAAATGGAAGGGAAATAACTTGCTTCAAATTATGATTTTAGAGTCAGAATCGTGATACCGGAAATGAGTTTCTGGAAAGGACTATTGCTGTGCTCGCATCATTGCCCACGCCAACAGCATATTATTGAAAGTAATATAGTATATTGATACAGCCAATTCTTGGATTTATTGATCGAAGACAAAGTCCGAGGATCATTATGCCAGGTCGATAAATGCATATGAATTGCCTCATATATTTACTTTTTCTGATAATAAGTATTATTCAAATCGGTTCGTAAGTAGGGATTTATTTCGTTGAATCAGCATTTCTAAGAACAGACGATTATCGAGTCAATCTCATTTCCGCAATTTTAATTTTTGTAATTAATTATCAAATTAAATATCATGGGTAAAGCTCGGATGTTGCAATTTATGTCTTTTCAATCCTAATAAGAGAAATTAATAATATGAAAAGTGAAATCTAATATATCTAGAATAGAATTGTAAGATCCCTTTTTTAATTTTTTGTCGTGTTTATAAGGGACATATTTTCTCAAGTTTTAATACATCATATACCTACTGATCATATGAATCATTGAATAGGTATTGGGGCTGACATTTTCGATCTACATTAAAACATTTGTTTAAAAACTAATGCTCGTCACTTTACTAGTAAGAAGGTCTGATAATTTAATGATGTAAAATAAAGTTTTACCTGTTGGTTCATTCTTCATTTCAAAGATCGCTTCAGATACTCTAGAATTCATTGTTTCAAAACTTTTGTTGAACTTCCGATCTGCCTTGATTTCTAATTCGGAAAATTTAGATTTCAATTGATCAGTGTTTTCAGTAAATGTCCTATCAGCTTTTTTCTCTGCTTCTGTAAATTTTGATTCCAACTGTTTAAGACTTTTGTTAAACTTTTCGTCAGCTATCTTCTCCGCTTTATCATTCATCGCCTTTTCAACTTCTCGTTTTACCCTGTCGTCAATCAATGTTTTAATTTGTTTGTTTAGGATGGAAAAATCAAATGAAGCCTTCAACGGTGCTTCAAAATTGTCAGTTAATAAAATATCTACATCTTCTGAACAGTCTTCCTCCTTACAAGATTGAGCTACACAAGAGGGTAGGAAAATGTAAATCCCCAGAATTAAAATCATTAGAATATTACACGATGGATTCATTTTAATCATTCTGTTTCCTCTGAATATACATCCGTCGATGTGCGGGTATTTGTTATAAAATAATCAATTATATGATAACAACGTCACGTACTTCCTGTAACTTTTCATTTATCGTAAGATGAAATCTTGAAAAGAACTTAAGATTACAGAAAAAATATATATCTCAATGTTAAGGATTGGATGTGTTATCTAAATATTTAGTCATGATTCGTACTACTAATTGGAATAGTATCAAAAATGACGACCCCCTCCAAAAATATTTTAATGTTTATTTATCAGATCATTTTCATGATACATGTTTCAACTTGAATTTACATTTATTTGCAGTCAATGGGAGATAACTCTATCTGTCATTGACACTAATTGTGGATGGAACTCTCCAACGTAGGAGTTAGTTTTGGTATTGTTTTAATAAGCGCAAACATGGGCGCCAGAAATTTTTTTCTGAGAAAATGTCAGATTCAGAAGAGATAAAACTCAGACAAAGGAGAGAAAGAAAGATACCCCAACATTTACAATCATTTATTCTCGACTAAGATATGACTTCTAATAGTGATGGAAAAATAACAGAACCATCGGGAACTGAAAAAGAAGGAAGCCCAGAAAAGGGGCTCACTTCAACACCCATCCCAATGCCCGTCAAAGATAAAATTAAACTGTTAAGTGACGATAATGTCGATAAAGGGACCCGTCCTAAGACTAAACAAACTTTTAATTTAGATTTGAAAGACCCAATAGAACATTTAAGAAAGGAAAACGAAGCACTGGAACTCCAGATAATCTATGATGATCTTGCAAAGAAAAATTCAGAATTGAAGTCTAAAATAAAAAGTGACAATAAACATTCTAAGACAGACAAAATTCCATCCTTGCAGAAGTTAAGGGATGACAAAGAATTAAACAAATTAGTTACAAAGTTAGATAGTTAGAAAGTTCTTCAGAGACGGACAGTGACTCAAGTTCGTCTGGTTCAGAGGCTAAAAAGAAAAGTGAGACAGACAAAGGTACATATTTCTATAAGGCATTTCCTTAATCTAAAATGAAAAAAGCTGTATCGGGAGAGGCAAGATTGACGAAAGATAGAGTGAAGTATGATGTTCCATGGCCGC
Source organism: Mytilisepta virgata (assembly GCA_028015205.1). NCBI lineage: Eukaryota > Metazoa > Mollusca > Bivalvia > Mytilida > Mytilidae > Mytilisepta > Mytilisepta virgata. Next base: position 248,083 of record JAPWFG010000032.1, read on the forward strand.
ATGAGTATGCCCAACACGAGTCCGTTAGTTTTAATGACAAGGAATTCGGTCTCCTACAGTTAAAGAGGGGCGAGGTTTATATTTTACAAAATGTTGAAGTGAAATTTGGGAAAGAAAGACAATTACATTTATTAAATTTGTTGTATTTAGCTGAAAAATCCCCCCCAGGTGAGATTAAGGCCTTTCATTCTGAGGTATTAAGGTCAATTGAGAAGGGATTGAAGATATGGAATGATTCCTTTGCAGACGAAAAATATCGTACACTTGTATCATATAATGAAGACTTCAGACATTCTTCCTACTTTACATTCTGTTTCTGGAAAATTAGTTTTTTCCCCTAAGTGTTCAGGCGTGCTTTCCTCCTCCAATGAATCTTGTGGTTTCAAACACATACAGATATGCATACAGATGGAGATTTTTCCCCTGAGAGTCCAAGTGTGTTTGAATTTGGTGAGAATTTTCCCCCCAAAATTAGAGTTGTGGGTGTGAGTCAAAATGTCAAGATATGGAGCTTTGTCACAACTTACACGTGAGTTCTGGAGTTTGTTTCCCCTTTTATAGGTGTGGGTTCAGCAGATGACAATATTGGCCTGGTGTATATAGGTGAAGATACAGGAAATTTAGATCAAGGTTTATCACAGCTTAGGTCAAGTGGTGATTTGTCAAATTCATATAATTTGTGTAATACTAATTATAATGCAGATATATGTATGTTTATAAATGATAATTTGTGTCAAGATGAAAATACAGATTTTTTTACTTATCAGGTGATAGCTACCTATTGTTTGAAAATCATGATAGTCGATCCAATACATGGTATACGGGAGCTGCCTCTCCATCATCATATGTATTTCCTGATTATTCAGCCAAATTTATTTGTGATAAGGACACACCTTTAGACACTGATATTTATGATCTCAGATTACATGATACTATTTTTCTTTCGGGTAGACCTAATTCTAGTTATTGTCGTAAGTCAATTTTAACAGATCTAAATATCCCTTTATTTAGGCAGTATTTAGGAGATTATCATGATCCAAAAGTAGTTGACTTTTTAGAATTTGGCTGGCCGATTAATTATGTGAAAGATTCTTTACGGAATCCTTGTGCTCGTTATGATGCTACAACTTATGCAAATGATATTGACAATTATATTTCAAAAGAGATAAAGAATGGACACATTTGTGGTCCTTTTAACAATAATCCTTTTCGCATTAAGCCGTCCATTGCTCCCTTGTTTACAGTTCCAAAGAAAGAGGGTGGCCGTCGTGTCATAGTTGACTGTTCTTATGGTGGATATAGTTCAGTTAATGATGGAATTCCAATAGATACCTTTTTAGGGGTGGAAACACAGTTGCATTATCCTAGGCATGAACAATTTATTGAACTTCTGGTTAAAACAGGAGAGGATTGTAAACTTTGGAAATGCGACTTGTCAAAAGCTTTCCGTCAATTACCTGTTGACCCTCATGATTACGCATTTCAGTGTTTTAGATGGAATGAAAAATTTTATGTAGAGAGACGATTAAGTTTTGGTATCAGGTCCTCTCCGCAAGCTTGCCAGAGAACCACAAACTTTGTCAACTATATATTGAACTTAAATGGAATATCTAGTATTAATTACATTGATGATTTTGGAGGTGTTACCCATGCATCTAGTGCCTCTCATGATTATATTAGAACTTTACAAATATTCAAAGACTTAGGTCTTAAAGTCAGTGTAGTCAAGTGTTGTTCACCATCAAATATTATGACCTTTCTTGGCAAAGAATATAATACTACTACAATGACAGTTAAAATTCCAGATGAGAAAATGTGGGAAATAATTATTGTCTACATCAATTTGACAAGAAGTCCAAATGCACAAAAAGACAATTACAACAATTGATTGGTAAGCTTATTTTTGCAGCTGACTGTGTGAGAAGTGGACGGTTGTTCATTGCTAGAATGTTAGCTGTTTTGCGAAAATACAAGTTTAATCATTATCGCATTTATCTGAATTTAGAATTTAAGAAAGACATTAAATGGTGGATGGAATTTTTCAGACAATTTAATGAATTAAGTTATATCCCAGACGTTTTATGGCAACAACCAGACACCTTTTTCTCAACTGACGCTTGTTTGAAAGGAATTGGTGGTGTAAATTTTGTGACGCAACAATACTTTCATATAGACATTCCAGGTAAATTTAGTGGTGCACATATTGGAGTGTATGAAATTTATGCCATTTATGTAGCTTTAAGATTTATTGTGACAATCAAAGTGTTATTCAAGTAATTAACTCTGGAAGATGCAGAGACGAAATCATGTTGCACTTAGCTCGACAGATTGCAATGATTTGTGCATTTAAAAATGTAGAAATTAGACTTGTGTATATTGAGAGAAATGACTTGTGTATATTGAGAGAAAATCAAATGAGTCCGATTGTTTGTCGCGTTGGAATTTAGAACAAAAATTTAGGCATCGTTTTGAACATCTTATATCAATGTGTGATGGTTCCTTTACTGAATGTAGTGTTACAAACTGTATGTTGGAAGATTATTATGATATATAATTTTTTGTAGACAGTTTCCCGCAGAAAGGTGATTGCTAAAGAGGAGCATTCAGACCGGGAACAAGGAGCAATCTAAAGACACAGTTGCGTTCTTATGCTTTATTTTGTGGATATTACAAGTATACATGTAATCCATTTCCTTGTGAGAGTGATGTCATGTTCGATTACATTTGTTTTTTATCTCACAGCTTGCTTAGTCTTGGATCGATTAAGAGTTATATATCAGGATTAAAGATAATAAGTCGCCTCTTGGGTCATGATATATCTTCCTCTGACAGTTTTGATGTTTCATTAACTATGCAGGGTATTTAAAAAATTAATACCCATTTACCTAAATCTAGATTGCCCTTACATATTTCAGATATTAGGCAAATGATATCTTTAATAGATACAGCTAATCCCATTGAGTCATGTATGTGGGTATTTTTGACTTTTGCATTTTTCGGTATGTTAAGATCCTCAAATTTGTTATGTTCCTCTGTCAAGTCCTTTTAGAGATATGAACAATTAAGTAGAGGTCAAGTTTATTTTCGTAAACAAAGTCTAGAACTTCACATTAGTTTGTCAAAGACGAGACAGAATCATGATTTATTGCATATTGTGCCATTAGCCAGGAATGGTGATCAGTTTGTATGTCCGTTTAAGGCATATATTAATCTACTTGATGTTATTTTGGGTGATATTGATTCACCTGTCATGGCTTCACCAAATTCAGCGAGAGAGTTAACTCCCTTATCAAAATCCAAGATTCTACCTTTATTTAACAGGCTGTTAGTTCAGATTGGTTTGTCTCCTTCTCAGTATAGCTTTCATTCTCTTCGTCACGGAGGTGCTACTCTTGCGGCTCAGTCAGGTGTTTCAGAGTTGATGTTGATGGCTCATGGTGATTGGAGATCCTCCTGTTTTCAGACTTACATTACAAATGCCCAAATTAGATCTTTTGCTGTTTCCAAGCGGGTGTATGCCCTCCCCCCCCCCTGATTAGTTAACTATATGATGTTCTTAGACAAAAGATAATCCTGGTTCTTCTTGCAACTTCCACCCCTTACTCTCTTTGAATTTGGTGTTGCTGTATATATTTGTATGTATTTTTGAATTGATCTTGATTTTTTTTCTTTTAATGTTTGGAGTATTTTTGGAGATCAGTGTCACATTAAACTTGGTATATGGTAATGGGAGATAACTCTATCTGTCATTGACACTAATTGTGGATGGAACTCTCCAACGTAGGAGTAAGTTTTGGTATTGTTTTAATAAGGGCAAACATGGGCGCCAGAATTTTTTTTCTTTCTTTAATATAGTCTCAGTTATGTTTCATTTCTTATTGTTAATTTAAACGAAATGTTTATTTGCTTAAAATGTTTTAGAGGTCAGTGTCACATTAAACTTGGTATATGGTGATTTAAATAATATGACCTATTGATATAAATGATTGATATGTTATAATAAAATGTGCACTTACTGCTCCAAACACCAGTTACTTCTTCAATTACAACTTATACATGTTGTAAAAATTTATTAGGCCAACGCAAGTTAATTCTATGTTTGGCGTCAGCGTCCGCATTGGATTTTCTTCATTTCTTCATAAAAGAAACACCGGCTCGGTGGTCTCGTGGTAGCGTGTTCGCCTTGAGTGCGGAAGGTCGCGAGTTCGATCCCCGGCCGGGACAAACCAAAGACATTAAAACTGGTAGTTACTGCTTCTCCCCAAACACGCGACATCTAGGAATAAGAGCAAAGATCGACTGGTCGGCTTGGAGTCAGTATAATGTGTCCGAGTGGGGTGATATGTCTTCCTAAGGACAGTTACCGCGTGAGTTAAATGTAGCACATTAAAAATCCGGCTCAGCATGTCGGTCTAGTACAAAGCAGGGATCATATTCATTATAATATTAACATGCTCTCGTCCTGATATGCACCTGGTTGCCACTGGACGTTAAACAATAATTCATCCATCCACCATAAAACAAACATGGTAATTGTTTTAGTATTTGCAGACAAAATCCGGAAATTCGTTGTTGTTCCGTCATTTTAAATGTAGTATACATGTATGTAGGCGTTATTTGAGTTTAATAACACGTCTTTTTTATGTCTAATATCGAAATTTCATTGACAAAACTCTGGATATGATAACTGGAAATTAATTTTTAGTCAATTTATACAACTTTACTTTGATAACTGGGTCCTTCTTCGGTAATGTGCCACTTTCGCACCTTACACATTCAAATTAAAAAAAAAAGTTCTCATTGAAATAATTGTTCCCAAAATTTTAATGGCGTATATTTCTGTTAGTATAGGCAGACAAAAAACATAGTATAATGAGAATTGCATTGAAAATATGAATACTATTTAATAATTTCTTTCCAAAAGCTCAAATTATTTTAATTATTTTGGGGACATCAAATGCAACACAAGTTTTGGGTTTTGTTTTTTGGATATTTGTATGTTTTCACGTGATTGTTATGAATTGTTTGGGTAGAAAAAATATTTAATAATCCTTTTCTTGCAAAAAAGGCGAACGTTTTTGCCTTGTTTAGGAAATAATTGATAGGTTTATATGTTGATCGCTCAAACTGATTTCTGTCCTACGTGTACCTCAATTTGAAAATGTAAATATTTTTTTGGCTATTTTCTTAACGCTCAATGTATGGCTTCATCAGATTTGTTAATGATTAAATTAAAATAAAAACAACATATTTTTATTAAAAACTTATTGTGGCCAGTTGTGCATGGAAAAGAATTCAATGTAAGCGAATTCCGTCTCGTCGTTCGAGCGATTCCGGAAATTTTAGAAATCGTAAAGCGTGTACCGTTTTGGTTTGCATATTATAATATCCCGCGCATGTCCACACGGCAATATCTTTACACCATTTCCGTTCAATCATTTGGCCATGCCCCAATCAGCAGAATGAAACTCAAGTCACAAACACGTTCCGTCTTGGTAAGTTACAAGCAACACAATGTTACGAGCGATAGACATATATTAAAATTTTGAGATCGATCGACCATTGATCACACAAAAATTGTACATACTGTTTATATCAACAAAATGACAGCTTTTTAAACTGATGCCGCGAGTATTTGACCTTGCAATTTCTGGTACCGAGCAATTGTGTACATCATCGGACAATTTTTTAAATGTCGTATGAACAATTAGACATAGTTTCTGTTTGTTGCTTGAACAAACGGACCGAAAACTTTCTGTTGAACGAACATTGGACAGAATTTGTATGATTTTGTATGTGTTGCACGAACATTTGGACAGAATTATATGTGTTGTCCGAACACTAGGATGGAAATAAAATTGGTGGTATGAACAGTAAGACAAAATAGATTTGTCGTAGGAACATATGGATGGAATGAAAAAGGTTGTATGAACTTGAAGACAAATCAGGGGGCCTGGGTGGCCGAGAGGTCTAGGTAGTTGGTCACATCTACCTTACAGATCACTGTAGCCTATCACCAATACGGTGCGAGTTCGATCCCCGCTTTGCGCAATTACAAAAAAGGGTGCACTCGACTCACATCCGCATGTGATAAAGTTAACCGGTTGCTTACCCAAGGTCGGTGGTTTTCTCCAGGCACTCCGGCTTCCTCCACCACTAAAACTGGTCGCCACGATATAACTGAAAAATTGTTGAAAGTGGCGTTAAAACCCTAATCAATCAAATGAAGACAAATCAGCATTCCTGATATGTTTCACTTTAATAATATTAATAATTAGTAAAAATATCTGAATAGATATGTCATTAATTTTTGTAAAAATGATATTCTGTAGACAGTGGCTGTTTGTATGAACCACTCATAAAGGGATTTTCTACACTAATTGTACAAACATTAGTCCCCAGGTAACTGGTAATGTGTATAATTCGTCTGAATCTTAGAGCGATGTCCACGGGCCATCTTCTTTCGTTGCAAAAGAAAGTTCCATTAAACCATTTTCCGAACAAAGGAACTGTGCCTCTAGCTTTTTGAAGCTGGTGAAAACGGAAAGATTCTGAACAAATACAGATGAACCTATTTTTTGTGCAAGAAAGCATGTTCTTTTAGGATAAGGAGAACTGCCCCACTTTCTTGCATTTCCTTTCTTTGTCGGACAATGTCCAAACTTTCTGTCCAATTAAAAACAGGAGTGTGGTGTAAAAAACTAGTTTCTATTATAATAAAAGAAGCCGTTTTGCTAAAAACAAAAATAATATCTCCTCTATTCAGCCATAGAAGAAAGACATTTTAAGAATTATAGGCCAGTAGGGACGTGATATTTCCGGTCTGACAGAATATTCCTGCACTCTAGATCTGTTGTACAAGTTGTCTTTGTAGTAGTAAAATCGGACACTTCCCCTGCTCTGTTATATTAATATTAAAATTGTCTCGTAAAAGCAGACACTCCCACTATTCTGTTTATACTATTGAAATTGTTGCGTAAAAGCAAACATTCCCCTTTACTGTGATATACTATTTAAATTGTCTCGTAAAAGCAGACACTTCCCCTACTCTGTTGTACCAAAATGTCTCATAAAAGCAGACCCTTCCCTTTATTCTCTCTCACACCCAAACTTGATTCATATAAAAAGCATATGGAAGTGCAGGAGGTAAATGGTCGCGATTGCAGTACATAGTTTTACATAGAACCCTCAGTATGCCAACTTCCGGAGCACTATCAATGTTGGAATACTTGCTTAAAAAAAATATACCTACCTACCCTACCTAAATTTTTTGGACATGTTACCCGAACCAAACTATATTTTTTTTAGGCCTAAACCACGTTATGGATTTCAACGAAACTTTCAGGAATTCTTTTACACATATTGAAGATGTGCACATCCTATTTTGTTTAAAGATTATTCATTTCTACCAAATTTTGCTAGGGAGAGTCGACACATACCATCTGCGGATGGCCCTATTTTCTTTTCTGTGTTCCCACTTGGTAAGCTGTCTATTCAACCATTCAATATATGATCATTGTTTTATGTCGGCAACAACAACAAATAAGTGATATTATATTTATAGCATGATGCTTTTTCTTTATCTAGTCAGAAATTTTGCCAGCAAGCCAGAAGACCACAACAATTTCCAATGCTGAGAGATGTAAACAATACAGAAGACGTAAAAAAATTCTAGACCCAACCTTTCTTGAAAAAGAACGAGAAAGACACCAAATGTATAGAAAGAACCGACTGCCAGATCAAACGGAAAAGGACAGAGAAGCAGCAAGACTCAGGATGAGAATTTTGAGAGAGAAGAGAAAAAATGATGAAAACACAATACAGTTAATACCAACACCTTCCAATAAACCAGTGATGACAAGACAACAAAAACTGACACAAAGACAAAAATGGAGGGGAGATAAACAAAAGTACAGGTAAAAACAGAAACATGATGACGTCTGAACGAAATATTAGTAGTGGTAAAAGATTTCTTTCATTTATACTTTTGTTCTGGAACAGTTAACAACGTTTATTAAGTATACATGTAGCATGCCATCGATAATGTACTATGTTATATATCGGCAGTATAATTTGAGAAAAAATATTGAAAATGTTTTAAACCAGAAGTGGTCTAGAAGTGTGGCATGTGTCACCTGGGCCAAGTTTTTCCAAACGACATTGGACCTAACAGATACACATTTAATTTGCCCACTGGTGTACAAAATGATGAACTATGTTTCCTGAACAACTGTTGCAAATACAGCAGTTACAGTCTGATAATATACAATTAAAGGTACGATATGACATTTTGTCAGCAAAGAAAACAATATTGGCCAAGGCCGAATTTTGAGGTCAGTATTGTTTTCTTACCTGATAAAACATCATATTGTTTGCCATAGAAACCAAAACAGTTTCAAGAAGGGGGAGACATATGTTTTTCTCAAAAACAAACTTTAATTGGCTAATAACCAACAGTGCAATATAATGTTTCATCACAAATTTTATGTCAGTGTTAACACAGTGAAATATATATATTTATCACATATTTGTTAGTAATACCTATCATTTTGACTGTTTAATAACAATGCAAATGCTTTGTCTATATCAAAGCCCCGGGCAAATAACCGGTCATCGTGCCCGTTGTTAACGTCACTCGTTGACGACGGGCACGATAACCGGTTATTTGCCCGGGGCTGCTGACGTCACTCAGTGAAAAGTCGTTCATCTACGTTGGGACAATGACGATGGTCAAGAACGTCTTGCGTTATTCATAAATCCTATTAGTTTAATAAAAGGGTTTCAGTTACTTGCAAACTTCTTTTCATTAACTGAAAAAATATGTGATAAAAAGATCATTACATGGCACTTTCCATATCAGTCCTTGTATCATCCCTCGACCCATATCAGCCCTCGGCCTGATATGGGAGTCTCGGGATGATACCAGGACTGATATGGAAAATGGCATGTAATAATCTATAAATATATATATTACAACATGTCGTTTTCCATATCGGCCCCGGTATCATCCCGAGACTCCCACATCAGCCCGAGGCGGCAGCCGAGGGTTTACATGGGTCGAGGGATGATACCAGGGCCGATATGGAAAAGGACGTTGTAATCTGTTTATCATATATTTCAACCTTTGCTAAAACAAATGGAAACCTTTTCTGCCGATTTATTTTTTGGAATCCCTATCCGGATTCACACTGAAGTTTTCACCTCATTACATAGATCTACTGTACCTTTAATTCAAATTTGCTTGGTTTTTGCATCAGCGATTATTGAAATTCTTTATTCTTTTTTCACTATCTGTTTGACATACATTTTCTCAAACGCTTGCACAATGCGAAGTTGCAAAATTCGTTATGAAAGACGCCATTGTTTCTATACACAGTACGTAACGTTACTGTGACGTCATCATAATATGTGAACCAGGGCATGATAACGGGTTATCTGCCCGGGGCAGTGATATGGATCGGGCAACGTCACGGTTATTACACATGCAGAATCTCATGTTTTATGTACAAATATGTGATACAATGAAATATTGTGCAGCACATGACATGCTAGCCAATGAAATAAATGCATGTGTTACTGAAAGTATACCAAAATGTAATAATAATATGCCTCATTGGAAATACACATCATTATTGCATAAATTAAATGTTAGTATCGATGGATATAAAATTTGACAGTTACATAAGAAAATCATTTAACGCTTTGGAGAACAATTTATGCATTGTTATTTTTATTTTGTAGAGCTGGACTGTCTGCCCAGAAAAAAAGAAGAATTAAAGAGAAAGACAGGATAAGGAAGAAGAAAGCTTCTGATTTAAAGCAAGTGTCTGCATCCAACATACATGTAAATGATATGAATGTTGAAAGGTCAGCTATTTCACAAGGCTATACACCATCAGCAGCTAGGAAGGCTGTATATCGTGCCAAAGAAAAACTCCCAAAAGATCCAGAGAAATTTGCCACAGTGTTAAAAGGACTGATTGCATCAACAACACCAAAAAAGAGGAAAGCTTTAGAGGCAGAAGTTCAGACACCTACAAAAAAAAGAAAGATAGAATTTTTAGAGAAATCTGTTCAGTCATTTAAAGAACTTTATAACAATCTGAAAAAATCTAGAAAGCAGGAGGACACAAATAAAAGGAAACTCTTAGCACACTCCTTTTCAACACTGAGAAAGAAGAGAATGTTGAAGAGAGCATCAAAGGAAATAGGTATTCGCTACAACTCCTTGAGAAAGTGGTCATTATTAATTGAAAATGGATCTAGAGCAAAGAGGTCAGATGCTGTAAGTGACTATGAATTGAAAACAGTGAGAGATTTTTATGTTAAACCAGCAGTTTCAGTAATTCATGCTGGCAAAAAAACAGTTTATAAGAAATCCATGGTACAAAAGCACACTTTAAATGTACCTTTGAGAGAAGCATACACACAATTTAAAACTGAAAATCCCAACTGTACAATAAGTTTCAGTAAATTTGCTGCACTGAAACCGGCATACGTAGAAAGTTCCACCAAAAGGAAGTATAGAGGGTGTTTGTGTGAAAAATGCACAAATATAGAGCTGCAGCTAAGGGTTTTTAATGCAAAAAACTCCAAGGAGAATCAAATTAAAGACAAATATGAAGCAAGCCGTTTGACATTGTGTGCATATGCGAAAGGGGATCATCCAGACATGAGTTGTTTGAGAAGGACTTGCCAAAAATGTGGAACAAAAAAAATGAAGGAATTTATCAAAGGTACATGCTTTGACAAAACAGAAGCTGTTTGTTATCAGTGGGAAACCAAGAAACTAGTAAATGAGAAGACAAATACTGAGTGTAGTAGAAAAATGCTAGTTCAGCATGTTGGATCTACAGATAGTTTATTACAAAGTTTCATAAAGAATCTAGAGGAATTTTCCATGCATTTATTTGTCGCACACTGGCAGTACGAACAGTTGGAGAAAGCAAAGAAATGTATAGTCGAAGACCAGATTGTTTGTATCATGGACTTCGCTGAAAATCTATCATTGAGGAATCAAGATGAATGTCAGTCTGCTCATTGGTACTCACAACAGATAACTATTCATCCTGTAGTTTGTTACTACACCACACCACCTTGCATAGATCTAAACAGAAATAAAACATTGCTAACACATGAAATTGTATTCATTTCAAATGATCTGAATCATGACTGCCACATGGTGGAACATTGTGTGAAAGAAACAATTAGGTTGGTTAACCAGATCAGTGATACAAAAGTTAAAAGTATGGTCCAATTTTCGGACGGCTGTTCCGCTCAGTACAAATCCAAGATACCATTTTACGATGTAAGTTCTGGAGAATTTGACCACAATGTTCAAGTAGAAAGACATTTTTTTGGCACTGGTCATGGTAAAGGACCGGCAGATGGTTGCTCGGGGGTTGTTAAAGCTTCTCTAACAAGGGCAATGAAAGCTGGAACAGTCCTCAATTCTGCGAGAGATGTTTTTAATTTTTGCAATGAAAAACTTGCAAAAAACACAGAATACTTCCATCGCTCATTCATTTTTATAGATTCAGATGTTGTCAACCGTGATAGACCTCCAAGGTCGTCTTTAGAAACAGTCAAAGGAACACGGAAATTACATGCTATCAAAGGAATAAGCCCAGGGATCATATCTGTGAAAGAGTTTTCCTGTTTCTGCAGTTTTTGTTTAGATGGAGGTGAATGCCAGAATGTAACTGTGGTGGGAAAATGGGAAACCAAGCATCTGCAGAAAAAATCATCAAAAACCAAAGGCCAAAAAAAAGAAACAAAGAATTTTAAGAAAGGGAATGAACAAGTAAAACTAGATCAGGAAGAAGAGAAAAATGAACAATCTAGAAGTCCAAGAAGTTCAAAGGTCTGCAATGCAGTGGTACGTGATCAAACACCAGAACAGGTAAATGCTGATCATGACAGTAGTTCAAAAGGGGCAAGTTCTTGTCATCTAGATTTTGATAAGATACTAGATAAATTTTCTAAATGTAAAAGCTACAAACAGTTGACCACGGAAGCAAAACATCTTGATTGCTTAGACAAAATTGACATTGATGTTAACAATTTAAGCATTGCAAAAATGGAGAAATCAATTGATGCTGATGCACTGAAACTAATGCCAGTTATTGACAATGAATTGCCAGTGTTTCCAGTAGTTATAGAAGCTGATGGGAACTGCTTGCCGAGAAGTGGGAGTGTTCTTGCCTTTGGAAATGAAGAAAGGCATGCAGAAATTCGAGTGAGAATTGTTCTTGAGCTGATAAAAAATGAAGAAGGATATCTATCATTAAAACATCTGGCAGCTGAGAAGGAACGAACCAGAATTGTTAGTGCATACACAATGTTTTCAGATTTCTACACACCAGGCAAAAGAATTACATCATCTCTTACTCAAGAAATTTTAAGAAAGGAAATCTTGGCTATAACGAAGAGAAATTCTTACATGGGAATATGGCAGATTTGTGCTCTGGCGTCTGTATTGAACATTCCAATATTTTCAGTTTATCCAAAAAGAGGGTCGCCAGAAGTAAGAAAAGATTTGCATCGACTCATTCCTTCTCTTTCTTGTCAGGAGAAAGATGCACATTTGTACATAATGTGGACAAGTACAAGAAATGATATGACAGTAGAACACTGGATACCTAATCATTTTGTTCCGCTTTTACCCCTGGAAACTCCTGGAGAAATGAATGATATTTTGTTTATATTGGATGATGGTTTGGCCACAACACAAAGTGATTCTGAGATTGTTTTTGACCTTGATATGAATGACTTGTTGGCGGCCAGTGAGACAACAATTATGACAAATGCAAATGTAGAATCATTGACAGTATTGCAACCAGTTAAGTCTGTAGTTGAAACAGAAGAGAAAGAGTTTGAAATGAATACAAGAGGTAAAGAAGAGGGTACAACTAATACAACAGGAACAATAGATGAGAAAGTAGAGTCCACAGTTGAACCAATAGGAACAGTAGATGAGACAGTCGAGTCCACAGTTGATACAGTAGATGAGACAATAGGGTCCACAGTTGATACAATAGGAACAGTAGATGAGACTGTAGAGTCCACAGTTGATGCAGTGGGAACAGCAGATGAGACAGTAGAGTCCACAGTTGATACAGTAGGAACAGTAGATGAGACAGAAAAGTCCACAGATGAAACAATAGGGACAGTAGATGAGACAGTAGAGTCCACAGTTTATAGAGCCGTAACAGTAGATGAGACAGTAGAGTTCACATTTGATACAGTAGGAACAGTAGATGAGACAGTAGAGTCCACAGTTGAAACAATAGGAACAGTAGATGAGACAGTAGAGTCCACAGTTGATACAGTGGGAACAGTAGATGAGACAGTAAAGTCCACAGTTGAAACAATAGGGACAGTAGATGAGACAGTAGAGTCGTCAGTTGATACATTGGGAACAGCAGATGAAACAGTTGAGTCCACAGTTTATAGACCAGGAACAGTAGATAAGACAGTAGAGTCCACAGTTGATACAGTAGGAACAGTAGATGAGACAGTAGAGTCCACAGTTGATACATTGGGAACAGCAGATGAGATAGTTGAGTACACAGTTTATAGACCAGGAACAGTAGATGAGACAGAAGAAGCCACAGTTGATAAAGCAGAAACAGCGGATGAGACAGTAGAGTCCGCAGTTTATAGACCAGGAACAGTAGATGAGACAGAAGAATGCACAGTTGATACAATATATGAGACAGTAGAGTCCACAGTTGATACAGTGGGAACAGCAGATGAAACAGTTGGGTCCACAGTTGATATAGCAGGAACAGTAGTTGAGGCAAAAGAGTCTGTAGTAGAGTCTATACTTAATGCAGCAGGGCAGATAGATGAGACAGTAGAGTCTGCAGTTGATACAGTGGGAACAGCATATGAAACAGTTGGGTCCACAGTTGATAGACCAGGAACAGAAGATGAGACAGTAGAGTCCACAGTTGATAGAGCAGGAACAGTGGATGAGACAGTAGAGTCCACAGTTGATACAGTAGGAACATCAGATGAGACAGTAGAGTCCACAGTTGATACAGCAGGAACAATAGATGAGACAGTAGTTGATGCAGTGGGAACAGCAGATGAGACAGTAGAGTCCACAGTTGATACAGCAGGAACAATAGATGAGACAGTAGTTGATGCAGTGGGAACAGCAGATGAGACAGTAGAGTCCACCGTTGATACAGTAGGAAAAGTAGATGAGACAGTGGAGTCCACAGTTGATGCAGTGGGAACAGCAGATGAGACAGTAGTTGATGCAGTGGGAACAGCAGATGAGACAGTAGAGTCAGTAGTTGATGCAGTGGGAACAGCAGATGAGACAGTAGAGTCTGTAGTTGATGCAGTGGGAACAGCAGATGAGACAGTAGTTGATGCAGTGGGAACAGCAGATGAGACAGTAGAGTCTGTAGTTGATGCACTGGGAACAGCAGATGAGACAGTAGAGTCCACAGTTGATACAGTAGGAACAGTAGATGAGACAGTGGAGTCCACAGTTGATGCAATGGGAACAGTAGATAAGACAGTAGAGTCCACAGTTGATACAGTAGGAACATTAGATGAGACAGTGGAGACAGCAGAGGCCATGCAGTTCGATGATCAACAGCCTGAAAATCTGTTAGAAGGTAATACAGTAGATAGCTCTTAATTGCATAATCTTGTAAGAAGAAATCATGCAGGTAAAAAAGGAATGGCTTGATTCCATATACCCTTATCACTGGTGGGTGTAATAACTCAATACACAAACTATGATTTGATGACTTAAATGTGTAAATTTTCAACATCTGAAAGAAACCTTTTATACCAAAAACATGGAATATGATTTTGAATTTTCTAAAAAGCATGATTTGAAAATAAAATAATTTAATTAAAAGGAATTTCATTACTATTCAATATGCTATTAGCAGGGGTTGTATAGGAAATGGACTTGTGCTGCAAAATTCTATGCTAATAACATGAGTTTTCTTTTAACAGGTATGTAATTTTAAGTGGAATGTATATTTTATTTGAATTTTGTAGGTTTAATGAAAAAGGGTCACACCCTACACCTGCAAGTCTTGAGAGAAGGGACTGTTAACAGGACAGAAAGGTATTTTTGCACTGATACATTGTACTGTGTATGAGGAATCACCAGTTTATAATGATACATTTGTATTATCTGTTTCAAGCTTTGTTAAGAAAAACTTAAGACAGTTGATATGTACATGTATTTTCTGTTTCTTCAACTGTCATTTGGTTGGTGATTTGCTTACATTATCTGCATTCGTCCAAAAAGAGACTTGTCAAATTATCAAGTTACAGTTATTCAGTGAACAAGTCTTCAACTTTTGATGGTTTATGTGTGCATTTATTTGTTTCTTGAGCATAAAATGAAGTTTCATTCCACTTAATGATCATGAATATGTTTAAATTCATATGTGAACAGCTTTTGGTTTGTTCAAGTTCAGAATTTATTATTTAATCAATTATTTTGTCAAGGGTTAGTTGTAAAGATAAAGACTGAATGAGATAGAAATATTGAATATAAATAAGATTGTGAGATTTTCCTTTTTTTAAGCCCTGAACATAACAGAGTAAAGGTAAAATATTGCTTCTGTTATTGTAATTTTTTGCTTTATCGAGCCTGTTTGAAAAATTTAGTTCAACTGTTGCAGTTACTGTCATTGTATAAATTAATGTTGCAGTTACTTTTTGTTGTTAAATTTAAGAAGTAAATTGTTTGTCTTTTCTTTGATCTGTCCTGACTGATAGTCTCAATATCACCGTACAGGCTGTGGTACTTGAAATTATCAAGTTATGTACATGGCATAAGTTGTCGAGGCATGATCTACTTTTTAGATTACGAAGGAAATTCAGTAGAACTATTTTTGGCTTATCTTAAGACTTTTATGAAGGGAGCAAATACATGTTATTCGACAAAATTTACTATTTTTACTATTGACTACGTTGAAGTGGAGCCACTAGGCATTCTGCCCACTTTTGTAGGGAATCAAAACCTGGTACACTGTCCATTCGTTGTTATATTGTTCTTCTTATTTAAACTTTCCCATACTGCAGTTGTAGGATGTTGAAGCAGTTTAGATAAAAAAAAAATAGATAATTAAACATTTTCAAGTACACAGACAAACTTCATTTGTTTTTATTTAGCTGACAACGAGTGATGAAATTTTAAAGTCACTTTTTAAAATGGTGCCAGTTAATCCCAAATTCCCATTATTTCATTCCAGAGTTCCAGTGGCTGCATAGAAAAGGGTATGTTTGTCGGCATTAAACTCCAGTCAGAAGGAAGAAAACCACATCGCATCTTTATGTATATTGCAAAGGTTAGTATCATATGAAATATTAGCATAAATGATTTAATTGGAGATCAATTTAATCTTTTTAAAAACTAGGAAGTTGACAAACATTGTGGCAAGGTCCTGGACATAAAAAAATGAAATTAAATAAAAGTATGTTCATAGTATATGTTTACCAAGTACTAGAACTCAAATTATATTTATGCCATAAAATAAGAAAACATGCTGCTTTTCAGTTTAAGTGGCTCTTATTTGCAGATCTGTACATGCAATCAACTTGCATGATTAAAAGTTGTTCTTTTTTGTCAGCACAGTTCTACTGATAAGAAGAAATTTCATTTGAAATGTTATTGTTTGTTTGCACTCTTTTTTTCGTTTGAGCGTCACTGATGAGTCTTTCAGACAACACTGACAACTGGTATGCAAAATTATAGCCTTGATATTTTTTTTACTGTAATTTACCTGAACCAAGTATTTAATTCAATTATATTGTTTTCAGGTGATAACTATTTAAGGGGAAGACATCCATGTCCGATATTTAAAGCTAGTAAGAGAGAAGTACATCATGACAGAGGAATCAGATGTTATAGGAGGAGATGATATTGAATTTGTGACAAAACCTATTCTTGAAAACCCTGCATCAAAATCAAGAAGAGAGAAATTTACCTTTAACATAAACAAAACTGACGATCGTTTCCGAAATGTCGTTTTTGCTTAAAATTTATTAATTAAACTGTTGTAGTTCAGATTAATTCATATTCATATTTGGTTCCTCATATTTTAGTCCGTAGACATTTAAGTCAAATGTGTCATCGCCTTGGTGGTGTTGTGTCACTGCATCAGTATTGTAATGGTTAGTGTGCTTGCCTGATGTGTGGGAAATTGGGGTTTGATTCCCTGTTGGGTCAAACCAAAGACTTTCAATTGGTATTTGCTGCTTCTCCACCAAGCATGCAGCATTAACCAGTAACAGCAAAGACCAGTTGGTTCGGAGTCAGTATAATGGGTCTTGGTAGGGTGACATGTCTTCCTGCAGTTGGTTACATCAGTGTGCTAGCAGTATAAAAAATCTGGCTTGGTGTGTCGTTCTAGTACAAAGCAGGATTCATTTCATATCATCAAATATAACTTGTTCTCACCATAATATAGCTGAAAAAAAATTAATCACTTTGCTTTGAACATCAATCATCCATATATCTAAAGTGTTACTTTCATTCTTCCATACTTTGTATGTGATGCTGGTCATATCTGAAGTAGGAATGCTAAAATAGGAGATTACATATTAAGTGAGAGTTGCTTAATTGGATATATATATGCACATATATCTTCAAAACATAAGCATAGGAACAATGGTTTTATAGGTCTTATGAATTTACAGCTAGTCAATATTCTGGACCATATGAGCATTTGAAACCTATGAAAATGGACTGTATAAGTTTATTTATGGTGCTTAGTGCTTATGTCGTCTAGCAGTATTTGAATGTTTTTCTAGTGTTCTCACAACATTGAATAGATAACGTCTTTGTTTTCACAACATTTAATGTATTGCGTCTTTGTTCTGACAACATTTAATGTATTCCGTCTTTGTTCTCACAACATTTAATTTTTTCCGTCTTTTGTTCTCATTACATTTATTCATTCTGTCTTTTGTTCTTGCAACACATTTTTGCTACTTTTAATTTTGCTGTTAAAATTTTTTGACATTTAATATAGGCTAAAATTTGACTGTACTGTTGATTGAATTGGATTTTCTTTCCAAACAATATAAATGAACTTGTCAGGACTGCCGGATTAATGTATTTCTCTGCCTTCATTTCTGTCCCTGTTCATACAACATATTTCACAATTTCACCTGAAACTTGAGTTAAGCTTTACAGTTACATAAAATAAAATTTGCTATTATAATTTGATTAAAATGAGGTCCTATTAAAATCTCACCTGCTAGAGGAGAGTGGATAGAATTGTATAAAATCCACACATTTGTCCGTCCTTGTTCGTCCAACTTTTTCATAGGACCACCCAAAAAATTCAAGATAATTTGAAAAATATGCCCTATTTTATCTTTCTAATATTTTTTTCTGAAAATTTAATATTTAAGCTACATTTTTAGAACGATACAGAGACAAAATTAATAAGTTCAAAATTCAGTTAGGTTGTCCCATGCTTTATGGCACTATACCAAAGAAAGACCCAACTCTAAAGTTTATATGGTATAGGTCACGGAACTTGGTTCACTTTTACTGCCAGTTTTCATATTGTTTTATTTTGTTTGTTGTTTTTTGTTTGTTTGCCTCATACCTTCCTCCATTTGAAAAAACAAAGTTGACGCTAAAGAATTAACTTTCTCTGGGCATACGTGTGTTTCTCATGTTGTTACTCATTTTTTCCACCTGATCGGGCGTAGCTTATGTACTAGGTGGAATAACTACGTATACGGAATTTTCATTTCATTATCTAGGTACCTGTGATGGTCACATGATGGTTCACGGGAGCTTGACCCACTGTTACTGCGTCCCCATGTGGTGCATAGGGGAGACCCTCTCGTTGGGCGGTTACAACTACAAGTCAGCTCATAATACGGAAAGCCTGACCACGGACAACAGTGGGTAACGTGTTTGCAGAATGCCACACTACCCAAACACTAGCCACCTTCTGTAGTTTCCGAAAAAGAGTAGGAAAAACCCGCTACAGAAGGTTAAATTATCCGATCCTTTCCAACTATCTTTTACAGTTACTGTCAAAACAGGTTCCGCTTTGTGTCCTGTCCCACCCCTGTTTAAATTATTTGAACTTATTCTCCTCCTGAATAAGCATTCAATATTTGGCATTGGACGTTAAGCAACAATGAATGAATCAATAAATGATTGGAAATTCTAATATATCGTGAGTCAAACGCTTTGAAACAAATCCGAACAAGTCGCAATCATAATGGTATTTATTATTAAACGTAAACGAACTCTTCCCAAACTTTAAAATAACAACATGTAAAAAGAAATTAAAACAAAAACAACAAATTCTAAAACTAAATCCAATTTGTCGTCTGCATGATCCTGAAGACTGAAGGGAAAATGTGGACAAAACAATTTTCGACTGAAATCTTTGTACAGGTCAGCAGAGAACAATTTAAAATTGTTAATTATGAAAAGCCTTATGAACAGTTTGCTGGACAATACACCATTCATTCAATCTCTTCAAGCGAACTACAATCATATTACTTGGTGTCATGGTTCATCTCGGGGAGTGACGATGAATACATAAGTATGATATCGTTGATATTTCTCGATTGGTTAACCAAAGCAATCATACATGAAAGTAGATTATAATAAAACATCTGCGGGAGAAATGCATTATATAATGTAAGACAATTGTATTTGTGAAGTATCACTGTATAACACCATGGATTCCTAGGATAAGAAACTAAAGTGAAAACTTTATTGGGAGTCATTCATGCATTAAATGTAGGTTACTGTAACGTCATCAACTCCGGTTGTAAAAAACGAAATTTAATGTTTCAGTTTTTTTCAATTATTTCAGCTTTTGAACAGATTATACACTATAACCAAGTGTGTGCGAGTTAACTGACCGAAACAAAGTTATATCTTATAATAATCTGGTTAAACATTGAAACAATACTTAAAAATCAAACCACAATTGCTTAATAAAAACTACTTTTTCATGTTGTCTACAGTGAAGACTTTAAATCGTTAAATGTTACCACATTAAATGAACGTTTAAGAGTATTTTATTGGAGCTTGTGTACTTAACAAGGAACTGAATATTCTAAATCTGCCCTTGTTGGAATTAGAGCTGCAATTTCCAGACATCTCATTAGCCCACCATTCGTTGTCTGTATGGGTATTGTAACATGTCCCTTGTTGGCCCATTCTTATGGAAAATAAAGTATTCTTCTTCTTCTTCTTCTTCTTCTTCTATAACAGACAAATAAAGTTAATGACTGACTCTGCTTTCATGACGTTGAAGCAAGTCTTATTAGGACTGATTAATCTTCTTAAACGTGATGTTAATAATACAACAACACACAAATAATCTTTTCCAAAGGGAGATGTTGAGAAGCTAAACACAAGTGGTAGATTTGACATTTTTATAAGCCAGAAACTTTGCAAAACAAGAACTTCTGGGATGTAATGTTAAACTTTGGGAGGCATGGTCAAGACGGGCTGCATGATTTACGATCCATTTTATTTCAAAAGGTTTATCATACTATTTTATGTCCTACTATGAGTGTGATAAAACTCACCAGGGCAGCAAAAAAAAATTTAAAGGAAACAAGGAGGTATGAACGTCCAGGTGGTGTCAACTGTCCTGTAAAGTCTCTTGACTTCTACTTTAGTATGCATAGTCCTAACTGTTCAGCGTTTTATCAACAGCCTCTCATAAATGCAAGGCCTGATTGTTGGTTTGCAGCACACTATTTGAAAAAAAATGGTATTATGGATGGTAAAACTCTCAAAAGCTTGTCCAAGGCTTATAAAAAACCACTGCGTTAGGGCAATAGTGGCAACGTGCTTAATAGACAAGGAGTTAACACTGAATGTTACTGGACGCAGAAATATATAAAGGGCCTTGACAGTTACATACAGTACAGAAAACGAGTTTCAGTAAAAAAATCACGCTACTTCACGAAAAAATCGCATTCGTTTTTGGAGTTTCGCGGTCTTTTCTCTGAGTTTTTTCCGTAAAGTAATCGCGTTCAAGCTCGAGAAAAAACTCGGATAAATGCAACGAAACTCCGAAAAATGCCGCATATTCTCGGGGGGGGCATCTCAATGACCACAAATGTACATCATAACCTTACTTATGCTGGAACTTGAAAATAGCATAGTATGCAAACGTTGGAATAAACGTTGATCAAGGTAACTATAGAAGAACAATAGACTCAGACTTCCAGCAATACACATGTAAATGAATAAAAGACACCTATAATTATCAGAATCATTCATGTCTGTCTGTCTGCACGAGAATTATTCATGAAATCATTTTATTACACACATAACCTTACATTAATTACAGACATGTGGAACATTAATAAATCATAACTTCAACACAACTTGAAAATTAATTTAGTTGCAGTTAAACCAAAGCTAATTATAATGGCATCTACTTATTTGAATAACCCAAGCTGATAAATGTTCACATGTCAAAGACAGCTTGAGTTAGATCATGTATTACTGGCAAAACCAAGTTAATAAATTCTTTGATATCTTTGAAATGTGGTAAGTATAAGCACAAAATTTTTGTTGTTATTTTATTTGGAGGGGCCTCGGTGGCCGAGTGGTCTAGGTAGTTTGTCATGACTACAACTGATCACTAGCCTGTCAACGCTGGGGTTGTGAGTTCGAATCTCACCAGTGGCGGGGTGTGTTCGACTCCGATCTTAATTGACAAGGATTGCCAATTTTCCTACCCAAGGTCGGTGGTTCTCTCCGGGTACTCCGGCTTCCTCCACCAATAAAAATTGGCCGCCGCGAAATGGCCAAAATGTGCTAAAAACGGCGTTAAACCTCAACTAAACAAACTATTTTATTTGGTGGGCGACCTACCAGTATCAGGTAATTGCGCCCTGGTAACTATAATGAAGGGTGTGCACCCTAATATGATTGTATCATTTACGTATAATTGAATGGTACGAGTTAGTGAGTTGATGGTTATTAGAAACAAACATTCAAAAATCAAAAGTTTAACTAAACTTTATCACTTTTATATAAAGAATACTGATTTTTAAAATTATATGCAGATTTAGAAAAGTTTACGGTGATGAAATTATAGACTAACAAAAGATATTAAAGGGTATATATATGTACTGTGTTGTGAATTGACCATTATTATATGACTGCACCTCCCGTTACGATTGTATATTGATGTTTTTTAATACATATCTAATTTTATAATTAATTATATATATAAAATTACGAAATCTTTAAACCTTAATTGTGACCTTAGGCAAATATGGTTTAGGAAATATAACGAATTGAACCCAATTTTGAATAAGTTCTGTCCATTTCCACACCGTAAATTTGAATTCAATCCTTATATCCTAGATTTACTGTAGCTTCTGATCGGAATAAGTGTTAATTGGCGCCTTTCCCACATATCCATCAGACAATATATATAGTACTTACCATTGGGATTAGGATACAACTTTCACTGTGGTTCATGGGAGATTAGTACAACTCTCCAGGAAGCGCAGTATTATCATACATTACATACATGTAGAATCCCTAAAACCCTTGTGTGTGAATAGACAGCCTTGTAGAAAACTGACTACTAGAAGAGACGTCTCCTAACCTGTAGTAAAAAGTGATTCCCATAATTAGGAAATTATATTTATGCAATTCATTACCATACCTCCCCTGCACACATGCCTAGTGTTGCCAAAATACTACTTTACTTACTCGTATATGTATGATTCACCCAGGCCGACCAAAGGTTTTTGATGGTTTGCATGGGTGAATCATCCCTACCTCACCGGAAAATTGTATTAAATTGATGAAAAAGAGATAATACCAGTAATTCTCTGCAATTAACTAATAAAGATCGATGTCGGCGTGACTTTGCTCAAGCCGGCAAATACTAGTGATTTGTTTTGGCATGTATGAAAGGCAGGATTGAGTCCACAAATATCACAGTCGGGACATGTAGTGTTTATTGTCTTTATTGCATAGCATGATACTGCAATTAACTCTTTAAAAATCAGCTGAAAGTTTTAATCACATATTATAAGTAAGGAGAAATCAAGCTTTTTAGTGATCAAAATTAGTGTTTGTCAAACTGCTATATATCCAATGAAATTATTCCCGTAATTTGTGCGGTTCAAATTTCTTGATTTTTTTATATTTTTGTCAATAGGTCAAAGTAAATATTTCGTCAAAATTTTATGAAAATTAAACGATCCAAATCTATTTTAGTCAAAGTGTTGGGTACCCACTTAATAAATATGAAATTATAATGTTAATATGTTATTTCTTGATTAAAATCTAGTAAGAGCACAGGACATACCCGCACATAAAGCGCTGTTTGTATTATTACAAACATAAGTACCCTAAGATCATATTTGCTTTACGTGTTGTGTGGTATAAGACGTAATTGCCAATTGTAGTAATTCAAGTAGGGTGTGTTTGATTGAACAGTTGTTTAGTGTAAAGAAACTACAAACTATATTAAACTGTGGTAGATACTGAGTTATGCTTGCTAAGTATTGTACATTAAGGTATTTTACAAACGAGTATATTTAAACATAGTGTGGTATTCTGAAAAATAATGGAATATTTGAAATTCGACAGCGAGCGAGGCAATCCTCATTCGCCGTAGTTTTGAAAGTATTTTGGTTGGGTTATTAGCAGTAAAAACAAAATTCAAGCCTGTTTAATTAACATTTCAATCCAGTTCTATGATGTTAACCTGAACAGGTGTCTAACACAGGTAATAAATACATGTCAACGATCTTTGCCTCCTGTATCTTAATTACTAAACTTAAAATACCTGGTTAATTAAAACGTTGTCTGCTAATTTGAATATCCCAAGCTGATGAATTATAACTTAAAAAAAAACTCAAATTAATTTACTTAGTGGAGAAGAGTTATACCAAATCTAATTATAATGGCATCTGGAATATCCCAAGCTGGTGAATTTTAACACATCAAAACCAGCTTTGAGTTAGTTCATGTATTAATAACAACTCCAAGCTAATCTATGAAAATTTATTAGTAATCTTCCCACTGCAAGTTGTCATCATATTGGGTAGGTGAGCCCAGTATCACACTTTACTTTTTTTCATAGTTTTGATCACAGCACAATTAATATAAGGTTATAATAAGGTTGTAATAAAATTGTAATAAAATTATTTACAGCATTAGAGTATTTCTATATTACCTAGGTACATTTTCAGGTACCTTCAGGTACTTTCAAGTACTCTTTAGGTCCAGCAACACCACTATATAGCATTTATTTATTTATTATTCATACTGTATATTTAGATTTAATATTTAATATGTCAGAAACATGTTTTCCTGTAAATGAACTTGAAGAGTTCATTGAAACTAACTTCCAAAATCTTGGTAACCCTCATACTGATTCAGCTTCAGTGTTAGAACATGACACTGATGAATCCTCATGGAAGCAGGTTTCTAGATAGAGGAAAAGAAATGCAACCAGCTCCCCTAAATTCAATATTTCAGATACAGTTTATTTTTCAGATACTGTTTAAAAAAAACCCCTAGAAAGCTAGAGTATAGACAGATGGATAGACCGACTGACAATAGGTACAAGAAAAACTTTCTTAATATATATAGTCCTGAAATATCATTGGGACAACAAAACCCACTAAAACTACAAAATTTTTGGTGTAAAATAGGAGGGGTGGTTAAGAACATGTCAAGTACAAAGACAGGTAACTTAATGATTGAATGTATAGACATATAGTCCAATACAATAAACTTCTGACTGCTACTCAACTGGGTGAGTGGGAAATTAAAGTCAGTGTTCCATCACACTAGCATAGGGTGTATTTACAATGTCCCTATGGATTTATCCGAGGAGGATCTAACTGATATTCTAGAAAAACCAAAAGGTATTTAAATTCCACCGTCTAACATATTTTGATCAAGAAACAAAAACCAGGGCTCCATCCAAAACCATAACCAAACTCTCTGCCACAGAATATCATAATAGGTTTTAGCAAATATAATGTACGACAGTTTATACCCAAAACTATTCAATGCCAAGGTCTAGGACATATTTGCAAAGATTGTCAAAGCAATCCAAAATGTAGAAAGTTTGGACTTGACCACGATATCAAAGAATGAAACACAGAGGTTCTAAAATGTGTAAACCGTCAGGGAAACCACTTATCTAATGATAAGACATGTCCTAAATTAATAGAGAATAACCAAGCCCTTAAGAAAATGGTCACTGAAAAGTGTAGTCTAAAACAAGCTACAGAACATATCAAGGTTGAAAATAAAAAACCTACTGTTAAAAAGCAGGACAAGGTAGATTCTAAGGCTAAGGACCTTGATAACACAATTAACATTGAGGAAATTAAAAATTATCCTATTTTTTCTATCATGTTTTACAAGAGTCAGTGACACCTTACTAGCAAGTAGTCAAGTTAAGGATATTTGTGAAGTTGCCTCAGGTATATTTAATGCAAGAGTAGATTTAGAAAGTGTGTATAGCAAGTTTGCCAAAATTTAAACCCAAATAATGGGATTCTACTATAAATTACATTTTGTTATATAAAAATGTTATATTTACTCATATATATTATGGCTTCTTCATTCAGTTTAATTCATTCAGTTTAATTTATTGTAATTGTCAAAATTTTAGGATTAATAGCCCGGAATTTGTCTGTGCAATCAGTAAAATGAACAACCCTCCTGATATTATATGTTTACAGGAAACCTGGTTTTCATCTGAAGATATTATTGAAAAATATGACTGCACAATAGCAAATTTCTCTACTAGAGGTGTTAAACATGGATGACGGCTATTTATTGCAGAAATAATTTATATTACGTAAACGTTAATATCAATAGTAACTTATCTGCCATTGAAGGCACACTCAATGGGAAAAAAATAATTACTGATTGTAAATTGATATGACCCTAAATATGAGGCAGTTCAACAGGACTATGATAATCTAATCACACAGTTTTATTGTGAATTCTTACTTTGCGGGGATTTTGACGCTCACCATTATCTATAGGGCAGTAAAAGGATTAGTACAAAAGGTGGACAGTTGTACAATTCTGTTGTTACTAACGACATATGTATACTGAACGATGGTTCAGGTACACGAATTGACCCAGTAAACTTATCAATGTCTAATATTGATCTGTGTTTATGTTCCCCAAGTATAGCCTATAAATTTATATGGTCTGTAAATCATAATACAACATGTGGTAGTGACCATTTCCCCATATTTGTTACAAGTAATGACAATATTCTTATCAATACTAGTCCAAATAATTTTAGATGTTATTATAAAAAAGCCAAGTGGGCTGAATTTAGTTTAAATTGGGATATCCAAATTACTGAAGATTTAATTTCAGATAATATTGATGATACGAATACTTGTATAACTGACAATATTATTAATATAGCATCCAAATATATACCTACTAAGAAATATAGGAAAAATCGACCATGTACGCCATGATGGAATGATAAATGTTGCATAGCAGTTAAGGAAAGACACAAATGTAGAAATAGAGCTCAACATTCTGGTAGGGGGGATGATTTCATTTTATATAAGGAAAAACAGTCATTCTGTAGAAATCTAATGCGTAAAACACAGAAAGAGTATTGGGAAAATTATTGTTCAAATTTAGACAGCGACACAAAACCCTCAGAGTTGTGGTTCAATATTAAAAAATGTTGAGTAAAGGTAATAGTAAAAAAGATATCCCTACTCTTAAGGTTAATTACAATATCTATGAAAACACTAAGGCCAAAACAGAAATTTTTGCAAAATTTTTTAGTAATGTCAGTAGCGATGAAAATTTTGATCCTTCATTTAAAAAACAGAGACGAATGTAAGAAGGATCCAATGTATGAATTTTCACATGATTTTATTGATAATACTGATACATTTAATGAACCATTTACTTTATCAGAATTTAAAGATGCTATTTCAGATACTAATTGATCGGCACCAGGTAAAGATAAAATTAGCTATGAAATGCTTAAACATTTCACAGACAGAACTTTAAGTGTATTACTTTTATTTATTAACAATATTTGGTTTTTGCAGAAAATCCCCATTGATTGGAATCATTCAGTCATTGTCCCATGCTTAAAATCTGGAAAACAACCAAGTGATACGCTCTCATATAAACCCATCGCCCTTCCATCTAACTTCAACAAAATATGGTTAATAATCGACTGCACTGGTTTTTAGAAAAGAAAACAATATTTACTCTGGTAACCAAAGTGGATTTAGGAAAAATAATAATACATTAGAACAATGTATTAGGCTAGAAAATGAAATACAAAAGTCTTTTGTTAAGAAACATATAACGGTGCGTCAAAATTGTCAATTAATAAAATATCTTCATCTTCTGAACAGTCTTCCTCCTTACAAGATTGAGCTACACAAGAGAGTGGGAAAATGTGGGAAAATGTAAATCCCCAGAATTAAAATCATTACAATATTACACGATGGATTCAATTAAATCATTCTGTTTCATCTGAATATACATCCGTCAATGTGCGGGTATTTGTTATAAAATAATCAATTATATGATAACAACGTCACGTACTTCCTGTAACTTTTCATTTATCATAAGATGAAATCTTGAAAAGAACATAAGATTACAAAACAATATTTCAATGATAAAGATCGGATGTGTTATCTAAATATTTAGTCATGATTCGTACTAATAATTGGAATAGTATCAAAAATACGTCGTTTCTGTTCAAATGTGAGCTTTTCCATCTGTTACAAAGAATGTATATTTACTTTTGCACTATTGACGACCCCATCCAAAAATATTTTAATGTTTATTTATCAGATCATTTTCATGATATAAACCTGAATTTACATTTATTTACAACTTATACATGTTGTAAAATTTGTTAGGCCAACGCAAGTCAATTCTATGTTTGGCGTCAGCGCCCGCATTGGATTTTCTTCATTTCTTCATAAAACAAACACCACCTCGGTGGTCTCTTGTTAGCCTGTTCGCCTCGAGTGCGGAAGGTCGCGGGTTCGATCCCCGGTCGGGTCAACCAAAGATATTAAAACTGGTATTTACTGCTTCTCCGCCAAACATGCAGCATCTATGAGTAAGAGCAAAGATCGACTGATCGGCTCGGAGTCAGTATAATGTGTCCGAGTGGGGTGATATGTCTTTCTACGGACAGTTACCGCGTGAGCTAATTGTAGCAAATTAAAAATCTGGCTCAGCGTGTCGGTCGAGTACAAAGCAGGGATCATATTCATTATAATATTAACATGTTCTCGTCCTGATATGCACATGGTTACCACTGGACGTTAAACAATAATTCATCCATCCATCATAAAACAAACATGGTAATTGTTTTAGTATTTGCAGACAAAATCCGGAAATTCGTTGTTCCGTCATTTTAAATGTACTATACATGTAGGCGTTATTTGAGTTTAATAACATCTATTTTTTATGACTGACTAATATCGAAATGTCATTGACAAAAATCTGCATATGATGGCCGGAAATTATTAGTCAACTTTACTTTGATAACTCTAAAGTCTACATGGTCTAGGTCAAGGTTCACATTTACTGCCGGTTTTCATATTTGTTTTATTTTGTTAGTTGGTTTCTGTTTGTTTGCCTTATACCTTCCTCCATTTGAAAAAAAGTTGATGCCAAACAAAGAATTAACTTTCTCTTGGCATACGTGTGTTTCTCATGGTGTTTCCCATTTTTTTCACATGATCGGGCGGAGAATAACTACGTATACGGAACTTTCATTTCATTAGCTAGGTACGTGTGATGGTCACATGATGGTTCACGGGAGCTTGTCCCACAGAGCTGTTAGTGCGTCCCCAGTTGGAGGATAGGAAAGACCCTCTCATTGGGCGGTTACAACTACAAGTCAGCCCATAATACGGAAAGCCTGACCAAAAACAACAGTGGGTAACGTGTTTGCAGAATGCCACACTCCCCAGACACTAGACCCCTTCTGTAGTTTCCGAAAAAGAGTAGGAAAAAGCCGCTACAGAAGGTTAAATTATCCGACCCTACCCAACCATCCTTTTACAGTGACTGTCAAAACGCTTTGAAACAAATCCGAACAAGTAGCAATCATTATGGTATTTATTATTAAACGTAAACGAACTCTTCCCAAACTTTAAAATAACAATATGTAAAAAGAAATTAAAACAAAAACAACAAATTCTAAAACTAAATCCAATTTATCGTCTGAATAATCCTGAAGACTGAACGGAAAATGTCGATAAAACAATTTGCGACTGAAACCTTTGTACAGGTCAACAGGGAACAATTCAAAATTGTTAATTATGAAAAGCCTTATGAACAGTTTGCAGGACAATACACCATTCATTCAATCTCTTCAAGCGAACTACAATCATATTACTTGGTGTCATGGTTCACTTCGGGGAGTGACGATGAATACATAAGTATAATATGGTTGATATTTCTCCATTGGTTAACCAAAGCACTCATACATGAAAGTAGATTATAATGACACATCTGTGGGAGAAATGCATTATATAATGTAAGACGATTGTATTTGTGAAGTATCATTGGTATAACACTATAGATTCCTAGGATAAGAAACTAAAGTGGAAACTTTATTTGGAGTCATTCGTGCATTAAATGTAGGTTAAACTTAAAGTGACTCAAATGTTGATTATCTGTCTTCAGTCTCCTTAAGTGATTGTGGAGGTATTATATCATTGATATATCTCAGTAGATGTCAGAGATATGGACCTAAACGCAGAACGTAACGAAGCCGTACGGTCAAGAGTAAAATTATATCCCCTTCCATATTTGTGTACGGGGCAAAAAAAGCATATTGTACTGAATCATCAAATGGCTTTTAAAAAAGTAATGTGATGGCTTAGAAACAATTCTCTTCAGCTATGTATTTAAGCATGAATATTTTGTTCCGGTGTGGGTTCGAACCTTAAATTCCCATTAATGAAATGGGTGTATTCACAATTTATACTACCAGAACAGAATGAGAGTACATATTCATATACATGTACAAATAACAATAATTACCATACATAATAAATTGGTGAACTACTGCATTCATATTGTACATGTTAACAATAAAATTTTTGTTATTTTAAGCAATTTGATTAGTTAAAAATTTGAAATCAATGAGTAAAATCCAGTTAAGTGTCAAATATAGAAAGACGTGAAAATTAACTTAAGATATCTAGTCTTATACGTGAGATCTATCTGAAGATATCTAATCTCATACGTTAGATCTAACTGTTGATATCTAGTCTCATACGTGAGATCTAACTGAAGATATCTAGTCTCATACGTGAGATCTAACTGAAGATATCTAGTCTCATTCGTGAGATCTAACTGAGGATATCGTCTCATACGTGAGATAGAACAATTCGTGATGACGACCGTAAAATTTTTGGGGTGATGAAAATGACTGAACATAATTCTGTTTCAGATGTGTAAGTGACAGAATCTCGCCCTGTCGTCGTATATATCACATGCTCAGCATTAACGAATGAACTGTGAAATGTACATCGCTTGGTATGTTACAGTTAAGAAAGGGGTTTAATCATTCAAGACAGAGTTTCAAAAACCGTTTCCCAAATGAAAATGGACCTGTTACATTGATATTATCCCTTCCTCATACCGGATTTGACATGGGCAGCATGGCGGGTGTCCTGCAGGAAACAGAGACTGCTTACTCTTCCGGAGCAACTGAGTCTACCCCCGGTTTTTTGGTGGGGTCCATTCTTCGAATTTGCTTTTCCAACTTTTGGTTTTAAATTGTTTAGGCCTTAAGTAAATTGAAGGTTAACATTTTTCAATAGAGTTTGCGTTGACTTAAAGTGTCTCAAAATGTAGTTTAACAACTACTTATAAGCATAAAATCTTCAAGAGGTGTCTACCAACCAACTATAACAGAGGTATGACAAGTAGTATATAGTATCTTAATTCTGGACATGAACACGATATCTAACCGGTATATGAGGAACTGCAATCAGTGTTACAGACAAAGATGTATTTTTATAGTATACAAAATTGGACCCACTCACTATAAATAACAATAAGTTTCGACAAATTATTCTTGTTTTGTTAATTCACATTATTTATACCATATTTCCACATCATAAACCATTGAAATTGACAAATTCTCATTATCTTCTGCTATGATATGTTTTCGAAAACTACTTCCCTGTGCCAGCAGATATATACAACCACACAAATTCGAAATTATTCAATTTACAAGAATTCATGTGAAAAAATGAGTTATTTTCGCTGAATGTTTATTAATGTATCTATGGGCAATCCTACAAAATACGCATATGGTTGTGTTGGGTCGCTATCTTCGAAAACATCGTATGTCAGTGATTTTGAGAAAAGTACATTGTCGTGCCTATTTTCTTTATTCTTTTTTATGTAATAATACATTAGGTGTCGTTATTTTTTATAATGTGTATTATTCATATACCTCATTATAGTTTGGATTTTAGAGAGACCTATTTTTACATATATTATATATATTATATGAATAATATACATATACGGAGTCCGATCTTAACTTATAAGGATTGCCAATATTCCTACCCGCGGCGACGGTCGGTAGTTCTCTCTGGGTACTCCGGCTTCCTCCGCCAATAAAAACTGGCCGCCGCGAAATAGCCAAATGTGCTGAAAACGGCGTAAAAGCCCAACTAAACGAACACACACTCGTTGTAGATAAATGTACACTGTCGGCGAAACTAAAAATTATTTGTACAAGCCTTAAAAACACTTTGATAGGGAAGATTTAATAACCGGTACATTTCTAAAGAAGTTGCTACATTCCAGTTTTTATTTTAATAATCTCGTCTATCAATTTTATATTCAACATAGTTTGAAGTCATCTGTACTAGTGTGACTGATTATGTACCATTACATCTCTAACATCAGCTTTTGATCGGTACTACAATTATTATCTAGCGACTGAGCATGACAAATACGGTAGGAATAAATATTTTACTACTGCATTTGTATTAGAAAAAGAAAGGATATGGGTAAAAAAGAAACAATACCATCTCTGAAATTAACCGTTTTTGTCTGTGTATCGATTAAAAAATTAGGCGATGGTTAATATAAGTTACAGAAACACGTTTAACGTGATATGTTTAAGGCAAGCTTCTAGTTACTATTTCATAAATAGCCATATATATTTGCTTATAAAACAGCAATTCATTCATGTCACTCGTGCATAGGTTTGTCCTTAGATGGTTTTGGCTTTACCGATTTAGTCATTTTGGTAATTTTTTAATTTGATCTTTAACTATTTGGATTATTATTTTGGTTTTCAAAATTGTAAGCATTGAGTCCAACTGAAGAGTCGTAAATCGACGAAATGTGTTACCTTGTGCATCAAAATTGGTATCAAAAAATTGATTAAAAGTGTAGAGTGACTACAATGCCGTCACAAAGGCTTTGGTTGTGGAATCACTTTGAAGATTCATACACATTAGAACAGACATAAATATACATCTACAGTGAAAGTTGTACACGAAATATTGAAACTGATCATATTCTTTTTCTTCTTTGATTTCGTGGATTGCATTTTGAACGTCTGAGTTTAATATAGTGATATTTCTTGCAACGGAACTTTCAATATCACCCTGTAAAGTAGTCACGTTCTGAGAAGGACGGGTTTCAACTTTAAACAGGTTTCTTGACACAGTAAGTTCTAAATCGGAAATTGTTTGTTTGTTTTTGGTAACATCCTTGTACAATGCATAAAATCTTGTCCTCTCGCTTGATTGTTGGCCGTTAAAGCGTTCACATCTTGTTGAACAGTCAGCATTTGTTTTTCGATAAATTTAAGTGTTTGAAGTTGATCGACTGCTTTTATTTGCTTCAAACTGTCCAGCTCTTGTTTAATCTCTATGGTTTGGTTACGCGAGGCCATCAGTTCAGACTGGAGTTGAGTATGGCTTTGTTGAAGGGATGTGTATTTCTGTTCAAGATCTCCGTATTTTGCTTTAAAATTCAACATAGAAAAGGATTGCGATTGTACTGTGTTGCTGGAATTTTCCAGTTCTTCAACTCGTAATTTCAAAGCTGGAATTGCAGAAATTTCCTTTTGCATCTGAGTAACGAATTCTTGGAGCTGCAAGCGGGCTGTCCTTTCCACCATTACCAATTTTAACAAGGCATCGTAATGGTCGTCTGTCATAAAACTTCCAGACACCCTAGGAGTGTTGGTATCCAAAAGAAACCCATAGCCGACAGCTATAAAACAAAAGAAAAAAAGCAGCATACCCATTGTAATTGGAATTAGTAAATCTCGTAGAAACGGGTATTGTAGATACAAAAATTATCATGTGGTTTTATCTTAATATATTTTGATAACCTATATCCGGTTTGATCAAATATTTGTACCGACTAATCTACGATTAACATATAGATTATATATGATGATGATATTTTGTCACTCAGTTGGCTTTCTAAATAGATAAATGGAAATGGTGAGCTGTCAAAAGGGGGTAAAACGACTAAAATGTATGAAATACACAAGTCGAACAAAACCAAATATGAAATCGTAAAAAAAACAACAACAAACTAAAAAGTTAAAAATACTCAACGTTTCGACCAATATGGTCTTGATCACGAGTATGTAAAAAATAAAAATAAAAAGGTGTTGACTCTTTGAAACCCAGAGCAAGTAGTCCTCTGGGTTTCAAAGAGTCAACACCTTTTTATTTTTATTTTTCCTTGCTCTGGGTTTCAAAGAGTCAACAACTTTTTATTTTTATTTTTTACATACTCGTGATCAAGACCATATTAGTCCTTGCTCTGGGTTTCAAAGACAGCTCACCATTTCCATTTATTTTTCTTGTTATCTATTGTCGCGTGAGCTGTTTCGCAACATACTTAGTTTTTTTTGGCTTTCTAAATCGACAAATACAAGGATTTATTAATTTTTAACTGATTGTTCAAAGAAGAAAATCGCAAAGTTATTATTGATTGATTGATTTATTGTTGCTTAAGGTCGAGTGGCAAATATTTCATGCTTCTTCAGGACGAGAATCAGCTCAATTTGTCAAACCATTCATATAGGGGTGGGTCAGGACACAAAGGGAAACCAATTTTGACTGTCACTGTAAAAGAAGGACGGTTGGGTAGAGTCGGATAATTAAGCCTTCTGTAGCGACATTAGCTTACTCTTTGTCGAAAACTACACAAGGGGTCTTTAGCGTGCAGGGAATGTGGCATTCTCCAAACACGTTACCCACTATGGTCCGCAGTCAGGCTTTCCGTATTATGACCTGACAACCCTCCCCCCCCCCCCCACAACGCGAGGATCTCCCCTACCGCCACCCGGGGACGCGCTAGACAGCTCTATGGGTTGAGCCCCCGTGATCCATCACAGGTGCCTAGCGCAACGTTATTAGAAAAACTCTAAATAATGCGACTCTCATCTAAAATTGCGACATCGCAGACCATAGTGGGGAAAGTGTTTGGGGAATTCTCCCTGCACGCTAAAGACCCCTTATGTTGTTTTCGAAAAAAAGCTGAATTATCCGTCCCTATCCAATCATCCACCCTTTTACAGTGTCAGCCAAAACCGGTTCCACTTTGTGTTCGTCCATCTCTATTTAAACTGGTTCAAGTCCTGAAGAACCTTGCAATATTTGCCACTGGACGTTAAGCAAACAACAGTCATTACGTCTACACTTCAGATGTAAGTCATATATACTGAAACGGTAAGGGGCTGGGAACGAATTATCAACAACCAAATTTTAGATAATGCTGCTGCTTAGTACCTTAATACTTTGGAATTTATTGATCAATGTGTGGCGTTGAAATTCGTGAAGAAAATTCCTTTTCGCTGTCAAATTGACAGCCCATTTCTAGTTTTTGTATCATGCTAGCAATATAATATCATCTCCTGATAACTTTTCTCACTTGCAGTGATAATTTATATAGACAAAAAATATCATGTCATTTCCCGAATAGAAGAGGTCCTTACAAAATAGGGATGAAATATTCCATCGCCATGCCTTTTCTCTCTAATATTTCATAATCTTTGAAATTTTTTAGTAGCAAAATATGAAAAAGTTTGCCCATCTTACACATGAGAAATATGTGTTACGTCTCGCATATATCCTATATGCATCGGCCTTCTTAAAGCATTTACATCTGAACTCTCCATAATATAGATGACTAAGAGACTCACTCATATTATGCGCCAGATTGTAAAGACCGAAAACGAAAAATCACTTACAATGTTATCTGGTAAATGAATAGGGTATATACTATCTGTTGAATATGCATAAATAGTTCTGGTATGATAAATATACATTTGTAGGATGATATACTTTACAAAAACATTATTTATAATTGTAATATTAAGGAAATATTGATATTTTCCAACTATACTTTGATAAAACTAAAGTGATAAATATTCGGTAGCACTACTACAGGTAGTTCTACTACAGGAACGTTCATTAAAACAGAATAAGGCTCATGTTATTCAAGATAGAAACGGATTTCATTTCAGAGCACATATTCCTACATACCTAATTTCCCAGTGAAAGAAAAATCTGTTAATTCACTAGTGAATATAAAAGTCGTACTTTATAAATGACTAGTATATAAAAAAAAACTATTTAATACTTTTAACTTGGAAATTATAACCATTTTAAAAATATCATTGTTTTTGATCAATTTAGAACTTCTGATTTGTTTAGATTTAAATTGCATTCGTTCATTCTTTAACATTGCTGAGTTGGCATATAACAATTGTATTTTAAATTTGAAATAAAGTAGGATCATGTATGCTATGAACAAAATTCACTTCCTTGTCCCCTCACCCTTTAAAATTCCATAGTTTCTCCGTAAAGTTTCCTTGCATTTGAAAACGTACATTACGTGAAGAAGGTATAATGCTGAACCAAATTTTAAATCCAGGTACCAAGCTAAACTTTTAAAAGTAACAAAGTAAATATGATATCTCCATATTTTTTTACTGTAAACAAAGATATTATTGTTTACCATGGGAAATTGGTAATAGAAAAAGAATACTTTATCCGATTCATAAACAATTTATTTTTATAATACAGGATATTGTATTTCTAGGAATGCAAGTCTTGTTATTCTGATGCTCACCATATCTTGATTTTACACTTGACTAAAATCTGAAAGCTCTGTGTTATATTTTTTTGTTTCAAATAAAACATATTGTGTACATGTATTACAGGTATACATGTATGCATGTATACATCAGTCAACTTACACTTTATAGGAGCAACAATAATTTATTTATTTATTAGGAAGGTGCAAATTGATCCTGGAAATTTTTTTCATGTTTTTTTTTTTGCGGTATTTATGATCCTGTATATGACTGCAAATTTTATTTTTCAAAATATATATCAAAGCAATTTTTAATCCAGAATATTTTCTTGGCATTCTACAACTTGAATTCTTTAATACAAATAATTAAATTTGGAGCATTACCTCCTTTTAAATTCCTTTTCCTTCCAAAAATATCAAATACATGAATAAATAGGCATTTTAAAATATACAATTTAGTATAAAACTTGTAACTAATTATTTTTTAATGTAAATATTTAAGTTATGTTTTTTTGTTTTTTTTTTTGGTTTTTGTTTTGACAGATCCCCTCCCCCCAACTTAAATTTTGCATATACTGAGCACATACAAGGAACCATTCTGTGGTATATTTAGAAACTTAATTTGGTAACATCAGTTGTATGTGACATAAGTGGTAAGAATTTTTTAAATGGTGGCGTAGCCAAATAACATTTGCAAGAAGTAATGTATTCATGTATGCCCATTTAAATACCTGTAAATGATACATGCACGAGTCGAACACACCATACCACAAGCTGGATTAAACTCACAGATTCATTTTAACAGGCTTAGTGATTATAAATAGACAACCAACCTAGACCACTCAGCTACCGTGGCCACCCAATATATTTATTCATGAAAACAGAACAAGTAATTTTCAAACTGCAACATAAACTTTAATAGTTAGACAGGATATGATGTAAGGGAGCAGCAACTATTTGATTTTTATGGGGGGGGGGGGGGAGGATAATATTTGAAATAAAAAGGCAGGACCAGGTTTTTGGCAAAATAAAAAGACGGATCGCTTTAGGTGTAAAAAAAATATGCAGGATCTGTGTCCATCAGAAAAACTTTTTGGTTTAAATGAAAATAAAAATTTAGGCTGCAATAGCGGGTGAGTAATAAATCCAGGACCAAGATTTCGACGAAAAAAATAAGCAGGATCAAACATTTGATATACTATTTTCAATGAAATTACACCCCCCCCCCCCCCCCCAAAAAAAAAAAAAAAAACAAAACAAAACAAAACAAAAAAAAACAAATGGTTGCTCCCTAACTATGAAAAAGGACTGGTAATTCTATACATAAATTAAAGCTGATAGATGCATGCATCTTTTTCAGATATTGTTTAAGAGTTTTCTGCATACATGTAGAAGTAATAATTTGTGCTACAAAATGTTAGTTGTATCAACCACAAAATAGAGTGAAATTTACACTTCATTATTCTCAAATTTTCAAAATAATAACATGTATTCTGCACATTTATAAAACCAGTCCGAATATTATTAACAGACGCTAATTTTATATGCATGTACTACATTGCAATGTTTACATAGCCAGACTCATGTACAATGTACATTTGTAATACAGGCAAAAGATTATGTCTTTCAACAATCCACATTCATCAGTAAACATGTATGACCATGTTCATACGGCTTCAGTGAAGTCATATTAAGAACCAGTCTTGGTCATTCAGATTTGATTTTTTTTAAATTCTTTCTTTTTTCAGAATGTTATGTAGACCTAAGAAAGTTGTATGAAATTTCAGCAAACCTTTCCAAACTTAACAAGGCTTTCATGTTATTGAATTGACATACATGTTACATATACAGACTGGTGCTTCAGTGACAGTAGTCTGTTGGAATTTCAACTGATTCTATGGATTTCCAATGCTTGCATCATAACATACAACCACATATGGAAGGTCTGAAAGCATTGAACTGTTTTCAAAATACATTTTAAAATAAAAATTCCTCAAATTATGTATATTTGTTTTAATTTAAAAAATTACAGTTCATTTTATTTAGTCTATTTAGTTTCAAAAATATGAAGTCAACAACTTCATATGCTTATTAGGGTCTTCATAACTATAAATCTTGGAGCAAAGAAAAAATTCTAAGAGAGACGGTATTCATTATTCTGCAAACAATTTTTATGCAACAAGAAGGCAAAACACTTTCAAATCTGCACCCAAATACTCATTAAAAAACTGGACACCACAATATGCCTCTCTAGTTGTCAACTTTTATATGAAATACCAAATATCGGTTTGTAAGATTCCCATGCCAAAAGTTATTGAAAATAATGAAAATAGTATTTAAACATTTTGGTCTATTTAAATTTCTATGCAAATGAAATATACGGATGCTGATTTTGTACATCAAATCAAACTATAAAGATTATAGTCAAAATCTCAACACATACTTTGCTAGAAATCCAGCGTCTCGCCTGATTTCGCTGTTGTCTATGTTTTCAGTATAATAGTGGAATGTACATAATTTTTCTCCACATATTATTTATTGATCATGAAGAAGCTCCTGTCCAAGTTTGTTAGAAATCAAGAATGGTTTAAGAAAGTAATTAATGTTTTAAATACTTTAATTTCAGACTGTATGTAATGTTAACTGGCAGAAAAATTAAGTCCATTTACATGTAAAATACGGAAAAACGGGGGAAAAAATTTTCCTCTGTATATTATCTATCATTTGATTACGAACAAGCTTCTACACAAGTTTGGTAAAAATCCAGGATAGTTTAAAAAAGTTATTTATGTTTTAAAAACTTTCAGGAAATTTTGCGGTTTTAGGTTATCTTGAATATTATTATAGATAAAGACCAACTGTGAACGGCAAAAAGGTTCAGCAAAGAAAGATCCACATGAACAAAATCGTCAATTGACCCCTTATAGGAGTTTTTGCCCTTTAAAGAAAATGTTTCACAGTTTTTTCGTCATCATTGTAAACTTTTACAAATCTTCTCCTCTGAAACTACAGAATCAATTTCTGCCAAACTTAGACTGAAAGATCCTTAGGGTATCTAGTATAAATTTTGTGTTTTATTTTCTTTTCCATTGAGAAACATGGCTGCCATAGCTAAAAATAGAACATAGCTGAAAATGCAATTTTTGGCTCATATCTCAAAAACTAAAGCAGTTAGAGCAAGACTGTCAAGTAGTAAAAATGTTTATAAGGTCAAGATTTACCTGCCATTAATTTTTCAGACGAATCGGTCAACCAATTTTCGGGTTATTGCCCATGAATTGTTAATTTTTAGGAAATTATACAGGTTTAGGTTATTAACTTGTAAGAACAAGATTGGTTGAATGGATAATTTTTATCCCCGCACTTTCAAACCGATTGTCTTCGTCCGTCCATCCATCCATCCGTTTTCCGTCTGTCTGTCCATCCATCCGCCCGTCCGTTACGCTTTCTTGTGACATCAACTCCTTCACTATTTAATATCTATATAGGATGGTTGCAACAGGGGTCGAACTTTGAAAATTTGGAATTCAAGCTAAATAATATATGTAACCTAAAATCGTATTTCATTTTTCAATCTATGCATTTTATTTCTATACAGTATTGCCATGCACCACATGCAGAAGCGCAATAAGGTTTTAGAAATTTTATTTTCTAAAACTGGGGTCCTACAGTGGTTGAATTTCAAAAATTAAAGTTTGTGACATAAACTTGTCTTAAATTTTCTAATATAAAACTTGGCAGCAATGGTTGTTATGTGGTCCCCTTTCAGAATTATATTCGATGACCCAGCCCGTCATCCAAGATGGCCACCCAAGCCAAACATAGGACCCTCCTCAGAATCAAATGGGTTTCCCTTAAGTGTCCCCAACTTATTGCAGGGGTGTGGGGATAACACTAAGGTGAAAGGTCTGGTTGACAGTTTGTCAGCAGATGAATTTGAAGAAAAAATAAAATCATTCATGACAGAATGGAAACAAAGACATCCAAATGGAAATCAATTTACAAACTATTTTGTAGAGTACAAGGCTGAATTAATCAAGTCTTGTATGACAGCCGAGATAAGAAGTTCTTGTGGACTTGGTTTCCCACCTAAACCATACACACAAAACCCAAATGAAAACATATTGCCCGCGGAGTTGCAGACAAATACTACTACCAGCAATATTCCTAAAAGTAGAGTCGTTGTTGCGAAAAACATCGTAGTACCAGCAAATACAGTAATGAGGACAACAGCTATTGTCGAGGATAAGCTTAATAGATCGAAGGATTCTCATCATAGAATCTACTGAGTCAAATGCAATGTTAGACATTCCGTCAACATTAGTTAAAGGAACCAGATGCGTACCAATTGAAATACTTAACATCTGCGACCAAGTTATGATGATGAAAGCTGGAGACCAAATTGGGACCATATCAGAGGTTACTTGCCAGATCGAACCATCAGTACAACATGTAAGCGTTAATGAT
The DNA here is from genome assembly GCA_028015205.1 of Mytilisepta virgata. NCBI lineage: Eukaryota > Metazoa > Mollusca > Bivalvia > Mytilida > Mytilidae > Mytilisepta > Mytilisepta virgata. Next base: position 288,656 of record JAPWFG010000032.1, read on the forward strand.
GAAGAAGGCCAACAAAACGTTAAAGATCAGTTATACAACAGCGAACTGCCTACTCATATACAGAACTTATATCAACGTACCTGTGAGAATTTGACACAAGAACAGCAGATAAAAGTTAAAGCGCTATTACTTAAGTTTAAAGACATCTTTGCCAAACATGATTTAGACCTTGGTTGTTTAAAAGATATTCAACAGCTCTATTGTCCATTGTATATTTCCGGGATCAAATATACCGAAGCACCTGAATATGATATAGAACCTACTTCTAACAACTTTCAATTTTCGGATTCTCATTTTCATTTGGATCTGTTGTTAAAAAGATCAAATCATCGAAATTTCCGTTCGCTAGAATTAGATGTCAATAACGCTTCATTTGAGCTTCAACTTGGGATTGCGAACTATGTCTACCCTGAACACTGGGAGCAAGCAGAACACCATATCGGCGGTGATTCTAGAATACGAACTACTTTCGGCATTCACCCACATTTGGTTATGAAGTCAGGCGTACATTCCATTGCTAGAAAACTATTTAAAGAAGGAAAGATGTGTTGGATTATGGGAAGTAGGACTAGATTACACTACATCGTGTAGATGCTCTCCAGCATTTATCAACAAAAACAAATGCAAACTTAATTCTATTTTGGCACAAAAACAATTCCTGAATGAAATAATTACGTTGGCATCAAAATTCGGCAAGGTAATTGTTATCCATTGCAGAGACCGGGGAAATGGGAAAGCGGCGGAAGAATGCTCAAAATACTTTTCGACTTAGATTTAAAGGGAATTCCAATACACCGACAGTGTTTCACAGGATCCGCCGAAGAACTAAATCAATGGAAAACCAAGCTCTCGTGTGAGTATTTTGGCTTTACATCTTTACTTCTGAAAGACCAAAAATTACAAAAACTCGTTCGGGAACTAGACCTGAAGAAAATACTCTTAGAGTCAGATGCACCATACTTGTCACCTTCGAAATTTCAAACGAATACTCCATGGGAAATTTTGGCAACTGCAAATTTAATTGCTTTACTAAAGGAAACTACCGTAGAGAACGTTCTGAGGCAGACAAGGATCAACACAGCTGATCTATACCGGTTCGGATGAGTTATAGGTAATGTAAAAGTGGAGAAATTATTTGTTTCTTCGTCAAATCGTTTCATTTTAAAATTAAAAAAAAACATTTATAAGTTTCATTTCAATATCATCAATTGAAGATTTGTTAGGGACCAAGAGTGACATCAATTGTTTCATTCTACGTAAATTGCATTTATTATTCTTAAGTTATATCAGTTCGGTAGGGATCAAAGAGTGAAATTAATTGTTTCATTCTAATTGCACTGTTTATCGTCATGTTTCGTTGTTTAAATGTTTATTTAGCTTGATAAGATTACTTGTTTTATGGAGCAAAAGTGTTAATTCATGTATAACAAATATTTGGCTATTTCAGTCCGAGTTTCAGCCTTCCGTGAGGTACCGTATTGGATGCAGCAAATGTCTACCGATAAACCTGACGATTGGCTATAGTTATGACTTCAATTTTGTGAGGACAATGATACTTATCTGAATTGATTGGGTCTTGGATTACGCCAAACGTAAATACTGTGAAATTGACTTCTATTCGATACTTATATTTGGATGTTGGATTATACGTTTCTATCTGTGGTTTCTATTGGATGTATGTACCTGTAAACGCGTGTGTTTACTTCTAACTCTACCATTATGACTGAGGATACGAAATTTTAAAAGTAAAAACTTTCGATTGTTAAAGTTGGATATAGAACTACTTGAGGAATGATGAAAAAGTGATATTTATGACAGTGCTGTTTCCTGGAATCGTAGAAGAAAAACTCTCTTTAGATTTTGGAATCTTTGGAATATTAAGTGACATAAAGCTGCGAAAATTGCGTCAAAATTAGTGTATTGTCAAACGCTTTTAAAATAAGATGGGGAGGGATGTAGTCAGTTTCCCCAAATTGGACCTCATTGACCAAATGCATTTCTAGTATTTTATCAGTGACCACTCGGAACTCTCTCTCTTGTGCTCTTGATCATCGAACAGTTCACACGTAATTCGTTGTTTCATTTATTTCATTTGTTTTGTCCATTATTTGTCATATTTGCCATATTTCATATATAAATCATATATTCCCTATATTTTATCTGTCGTATTTATGCATGTAAAACCTACCACTCAAGCTACAAAATTTTATAAAAAAATTAAAAATTACAAATTATTAGCAGATGAAGCACTCTAAAGGCCCAGGTAGCAGCATGTTATCATGTGAACTGTGACTAAAATGTCTGTTGAACAACACTTCCAATTCGTCACTGATTTCCGTATTAGAAAAAATTTGGGGTGCGTAGAAATACCGCAAAGGACCTCCTTAGTGCACTAAGAACCATAAAAGTGCACTAAGGACTTGAAAGAGTAGTCCTATTTGCACAAAGGAGGTGGCATATGAAAGCTTATGTTTTTAAATACAAAATTCTAAGTTTTTAAAAATGTATCTTTATTGAATCCTGAGTTATTTGATTTTTTGTATGCACGTGCCACTAATCTTTTTATCTTTGTTGTGTCAATGTGCGCAATCAGGCGGAACCAACGCCAATAAACATAAATCGATGTATGATTAATACAGGTAAGAATATGGAGATAATACATGACAATAATAATTATAATAATAACATTTGACCTTTAATTTTGTAAATTATTATTATTATTATTATTTTATCTGAAATGCTATTATATAAAAAAAAAATACGATATTATTTTTTTTATAATTTTATTGTATTAACAACGTTGAGATTGACGATCATACAAGACATTTATAACAATAACAAAGTCATATGAATATGGTAACAAGTGTCTAAAATCGCGGCTTAGCCCTAGCTGCAGCAGTTTTTGGGCGATGTTTCTGACATGGTTTCTTGGCGAGTTTGGCCACAGCAGGTATGGTAAGTGTACCGTCTGACGAAATGAACAGATAAATGCCTGTCTGTCATAAGTCTATAGAACAGCTGACTCTTTTCTTCTTGTGTCTTTACACAATACAAGTGATACTGTATATAGTGTCGTTTAAATTGTTCATGTAATTCGTAATTCCCCATACCAAACAACGATCTTTCTAAATCTGCAAAATGGACTTGTGTTACACCATGGATAGTATTTATAAGCTCTGGTAGCTGCTGCGGTTTCCAGTCAGTTGCAAACTTGAAACGGTGGTTCATGCTTTCACAATTGTTGTTAATCCATAGGGTTAATTTCGGATTGTTCCTGGTTGGTTTATTTACATATTATGAAAGTCTATTTTTCAAGTGTTTGTTGAAATAATCGGAGAATACCGGATAGGTAGAAAATAAAGCATCGGACTTTAAATTAAAATCTATAGTATCGTTTGCAGACACTAAACCATCAGAACCAAAAAGTTCTTCTATGACATCGTTGCGTTGTTGTTTAGTCAAAGGCAGCTTGTTTTTTTTAATAGTCGACCACGTTGTCCTTGATGTGTTTTGTGCAGAGTAAACGCGAAGAGTTCGGAAATACACTATCTAAAGCTTTTGTCAGTCCGCCCTCATCATCACTTCCAAATCGGATCTCAAAAGTCTTAATGTCGGAATCAATGCGTGCTTTCACATGAGAAAAAAAAGTATGATATGTGCAATAATTTGCGTCCCAGTGAAAAAAGACTGAAAACTCTGTGAAACTGTGTCGATCCTTGTCGGCGATATGAAAAAGTTAGGTGCTATGAACGACCTAAGTGATGTGTTCTCTTTGCCTGCTACATCAACTAAATGAAGGAAACCATACTGGCTAGCCTGAATAAAAAATTAAATATAAATTCAGTAATATAGCTTTTGCAACAATTTGATACAATTTATGATTTATGATAGTTGGAGGTGGGAATACGATAAAATGCCGAATTGTCAGACAAAAACGAAACAATGGTCAAATAAATCTTACTAACTTTATTTATTTAAAATAATAAATTCAAAAATGGAGTAGTTGACCGAGAGACAATGCTATGGTTTGGCGATAAGGGTGGAGAAATATACGATACGAAACGTTCAGACTTCGTTCAAATATTAAACGCAGAAATTCAAACTCAGTTTTCAGACTTTATTATGAACATTGTTTTCATATAAGGACTATATTTTCTGGACAAAAACAAAATCAATGTTCGAATAAATCTTACTAACTGGTTTAATAAATAAAGACAATGATAATTTTATTGAAATACTACGAAGATTACATGAGCTTTTCACGTTGCTTATAATATTTCATATACACAAATAAATCTTACTAACTGATTTGATAAATAAAGACAATGTTTATCTTACCTAAAAACTACGAAGAATACATGAGTTTTTCACGTTCCGTTTATATAAACATAAAAATGTAGCATATTTTAATATCTCATAAATATACCTCATGCAATCTTTGCAAAACCATATTGTAGTCCATAGAAGTTGGTGATCCCCATGGACGCCACATCTCGTATATAAAGAGTGTAGATAAAGTGATGCTGAATAACGTAATTTATAAAAATCCAAACAATGTGAATGTCAAGTATTGCATGCTGCTTATTTAAATATTATCAAATTTTACTCAAAAATTTTTACAAGAAACAAATTTTCTTTTTAACTTTTTTCGGCAATAAATTTTGTTTTCATATTTGTTTTCTTATAGTAGCTCGTAAAAACTTAAATGTTTTTTCAATTATGAACATCAAAGGCTCATACACACTTGTTTATAATATAATAATAGCTCACACCTAATGATGTTTGTTTACCTTACCGATGTTAATTGACAATCAACAATTAATCATCACCTGATTAGGTAAAGCAGTTGGCGCGTGCCCACAAAACTGCTAATAACTTATTGAATCAATAACCAATTAAAACCAAAATTGACAAAATAACATATTTTTATATGACAATTCATATTCAGTCTCCTTTATGCATATAGCGTATCTTTTTCATGTCCTTAGTGCACTTTTATGGTTCTTAGTGCACTAAGAAGTCCTTTGCGGTATTTCTACACACCGAAAATTTGTACCAGGAACAAGTGCCTTTATCTTAGCTCGAACTTTAATTCGAACTGTAACTCTAACTCGTAATGTAACTCGATAAATGACATAAGAAATTAATATCTCGAGTCCACTCAAACTTCAACTCGAACTCTAACTTTAACTCGAACTCGAATTCCATGTTTAGTCACACCCCTAAAAAATTGGTACTCTTCAATCGGCTATATAATATCTTTCTGTCATCGGTACTTTTAATGAAAGACACCAACGTCTAAATTACACAATTATGTTATAATGTTAATTTGGTTGGTTTTAGTCGTAGATCAATTGGATTTGTATTATAAACATATACAATGTCCTCCGCCGCAAGGCGACGCGGGACAAAGAAATGCCGGGCGTCCGTCCGTCCCCATTGTAAGCGCTCTCACGCCTTTATTTATTTAAGGATTTTGATGGAATTTATATGAAAGATGTGTTGTGATGGCAGCTCGATCATAGTTCGAAATCAAGCACCGTAACATGATTTTTGGCGGAGTTATTGGCCTTTGAAATTTTGCTAAAATTGCCTTGCAAGCTCTCACGCCTACATTTATTTGCGAATTTTGTTGAAATTCAAGATGTTGCATTTGGTTTTGATTGGTTCAGCGGTTCTCAAGAAGAATTTTTCAGAATTGTTTGATTTTTTTTGACAAATTTTCAATTTTTTGTATTGATGGCAGCCATGTTTAAGCGGCCGGGTTTATCAACCATAATTCTTAAAGGGGGTCACTTATGTATCATTTTTCCAGTAAAATAGCTATATGACCTTTACAGGATTTTTTAATTGAATTTTTTTCTGATTTTACACCAATGCTCTATTTTCAGTAATAACCACCAAGTCGGTTGATTGGCCGGGTCACCCGCTACAAACTTTAAAGTAGTTACCCTAAAGATCATTCAGGGTAAGTTTAGTTTCAATTGGCTCAGCAGTTTCAGAGATTTTGAAAAAAGTTTATGGACAACAGATGCCTGGTGATGACAAAAGCTCAGATTGCCAGATGACATAAAAGAAACTGCATCCAAATATGACGAAAAATAAATGCATCAAAATTGTGCACTGTTTTCAGTCTTTTTTGGCCCTTTTTTCAAAAACAGATAGAGCTAAAATCCCACAAAATCAATATCAGACAACGTATTGTGCCAAGGAATACCGTGTTGAATTTATAACGATTGGTCAATTATTACTCAAGTTGGAGTACAGAAACCGCCACTTCTATGGACGAGGGCCGACGATGACGACAACAGACCCATAACATAAAAATTTTGCGGTTGTATTAAAATCTTGCTTGCAAGACAATTACCTCACTAGTCCGAGATTCCTCTGACGTTCCACGGCCTTTTTATAGATTGGCTGTGGCCGTGGGACGTCAGAGCGCACTACATGTCAAACACAGGGAATTTAATGCCCCAGATTGGGGGACGCCTTTTCACGTCTCGTAATCGTTATAAATTCACTGGAAACCTTATTAACTATATACCATTCATATCCTTCCTCATTTTTCTCTACGAATATGTACATCAAAAATGGACAAATAATAAATGTTCTACATCAAAATTAATGAAAAACTTGTTTTACCCCTTTTTGGCCCCACTTTCTCACCTATTTCATTTATTAACGTATGGCATATATATTGTAATCATGTCTGGTTTTCCTTAATGTAAGGATTTGTTAAGTCCAATTTCCCCATTTCTCCTCCCTGCAGTTTATTATCGTAGTGACTGCGCCACCTTTACATTTGTTTACATTTCACAGCGCATGTGACTTCCGTTACCAGGAACCAATCAGAACGGTTATTATTTAGCCTAGTTCCCACAGTCCGTAACATGCATAATTATCTTTTAACCAATCATATCGTACGCCACACTTAGTAACCTAGATACAGTGTCGCCACACTGGCGCATAGTATAAAATCTACGTTATCTTCTGCTTAGGGAGACTGTGGACCGAGACCAGGGCTTGTACCTAAACTAAAAGCTTTGTAGACCACAAAACGCAATTATTAGTTACAATCTCGATAAATTTATACCAAGCATTTACCCACGTATGCACGATTTTTGTATTTTTGGGAGATTTACTACGTTTACTGCGATGTTTACATTTACTCCCGGTCTCGCATTTGGGGTGTCCTTTCTACTTAAAGTCGCTCTCAGGGTCTTTAATTACGGGTTAAATTATTGTTCAAATGTTTATTATATAATAAATTGTTATTTATGAAACTGGAACCGATTTTTCTTATTCACTTATATCAATCAAGTTAAGCTTATTTGTCTAAACCAGTGCCGCCAGTTTTGCTATGACACCAATAGCACTGCAATATTCACGCTACCAGTAAAAACACGCAGTGGTCAAATACCATACCAGCCCGAGTTGTTACAATATGTAGGTATGACTGGTGTGTGCACAAGGGGCATGCTACTATTACCTAATGTAGCAAGGACAATGTCCTCACTAGCTTCTGGGTATGCTACATGATTTGTCACTGAAGCTAAAGATACGGGTACTCCAGGTCCCAACTGAGTAATGCTTAGCAACTGTGTAGAATCAGTATCGTCTGTATCAACTGGTGACTCTGCGGGTAAAGTTGAGTGTCCCTTGTCGGAGGTTGATGTACTTGATAGGTGGCTGCCCTCTTCCTATCAGCTTCTGCTATTGGCCCCGATACGGCTGCAGTTGCTGTGGGTTTCCGCTTCCGGCTTGACCGACGATGACTTCTGTAATGAAAATCAGTACATTAATTGTTTGAAAATTTTTAGTTTATTCTTACAATGAACAAATTGTCATGTTAACTTATACCGTGTCAATTTTAATAAACTACAAATTAACGATCTGACAACAACTAAAATGAAATGAGTAAAACTAGTTTTTTTTTTGCGGTAGTATCTGTGACCGAGTCAGGTAAACGAAGGAATATCCTGGCCTTTTTTGTGTGTGTCTGTGCTCATGTCCACTGATTTAGGTTTTAACTAATGTGCACTGTGAAATAATTCCCATGTACAATTCAAAGCTAATACTTGTGCAATTACGGACAAATTTTAAATAATATTAACTTGCCATACACGAAACGACCACATGCAGCCTAAACGTTCCATTTCTATTCATTTACGCCAGCGAGTTTATCTAGTCATCTGACGAACTCGTCAGTCAGCGATCCGCATTCCATATTTTTTTTTCGAGTGCAAGACTATTGATATTACATATCTGTAACTATATTCAATCTGACCATTATTTTCTTGATCAAAATATTAATTTTTGATACTCCAATTGGCTACGAGACAACATTCATCCATTTAAATCTACGATATGTAACGTAATGTATTCGACATATTGCTAGCAAAGTAACAAATGTTTAAAGACACAGAAGATATAGATATATAAACAAGGAAACCAAAAGTTAAAATAAAAACATGATTTATAATTGCATGAAGTGCAACGCTTACTGCAATCGAATCACAACACAAATAAGTGTATTTAGAACTCGCTTTCAAAAATTTTGATATTATTATTTGTATATAGAAATTATCAAAATATCATTATTTAAACTTGCATTTTTGGACACTTTTGAAAATCACAGTAACCATGCGGTAATGTCTGAATTGACAGTGATTAAATAAAATTCTGATAACAAAATCATGTAAAGTCCAGTAGGATCAAGTGCTCTAGAGCATTGCATGACATCCATGTCAGTCTGTTATTAAATACAGCATGAAGCTGTATCCAGCATATTGTGTCCATCATACATGATATAGAGTTGAACTTCAATAGCTTGAACACCCAAAGAATGATGAAAACAAATCCAGTTAGAGCGTTTGAGCTATCAGTTTTGAAATGTGTTCAAACCTGATTGAAAGGACAGAAAAATGGTTCAAGACATCCATGGTTTTTAAGCCAATGCAGTTCGAGTGATCCAAGTTCAATTGTATTTTAATTCTGCATACATAGGAGAGACTTACAATACTGAAGATCCATATTTCTAATGAAATGCAAGTACTTTGTTTATCTAGTAATGGACCCTTGCTTGTGGGTTGAGAATTTCATACAATGATTGGCATAATATATAGAAGGAAAATAATATCAATAATATGACGTGCAAACAATATGCATTTTTGAGGGGAGACAATAAATATGTAGGATTCAATTAATTAGGTTATTTCCCATTGCATATGTTATTGATCATAAGCACAATATCTTGTGAAATAATAACCACGTTTTCTATTGGACTGCATAACATAATATCAGTCATCATATAGAAAAATAAAAATGTTGAATTGTGTCATTGCAAGGACTGGCTGTATCTACAACAAAACTGTTGGATGTTAAATTATGTCAAAGCAAGGACTGGTGGATCTAAAACAAAACTGTTGAATGTTAAATTATGTCAAAGCAAAGACTGGTGGATCTAAAACAAAACTATTGAACATAACATGAAAAGTATTTGTAGATAAACTTCTCATTCCATGCATGGATGGCCTGATTAACATGCAACCAACGGATCTGGATTCCTTTCTTTTTGTAAGCATTTCATATATTTATGCATTGGATATTTCTACGGTAAATGTGGACGAGGCTAACAAAATTAAAGCAGGACAGAAATCCAAAAAAGACACAGAACGTATAAATAGACTTTTAAATTAAACAAGGAAACAGGTGGACAAGAGTGAAAAAAAACACATAAAAGAACTAATAAATAAAGCCTTAGAAAACACTTAATCCTGTAATATCAGATGTTCTAAATGGGAAATGATTGCATGACACCTATGTGAATTGGTTACAAGCTACATTTGTTGTATATCTAGCATATCCATGTGTCGCTCATTTTTTTTTAAATCTACATATATTAGAGATTTACAAGAATTAATATTCTGGAGATCCATATTTCCAATTGATATTATATGTTAATATAATGTAAAAGGAACTTTTAAATTCCATGACTGGGCTTTGTAGTTAACATGCAAACAACAGAGTCATTTCTCACATGTTTGAATTGCCTTATGGCTGCCATGATAAAGTTGGCATCAGAAACAAAAAAGTCATATATAATTATATACTTCAAGTCCTGCAGATAATTATACTTGGTATTTTTTAACAGATAAAGCTGAAAAAAGGACCCATCAGTTTTGGAAATATTGCAAAGATGAAGCGTGCAAGGCTTTCAAATCTGAAGTTGCGGACCGGATTAGGATGAAAAAATAAAACTTTTCGACATTTAATTTTATTGGAAAATAAATAGTTGATTTATAATTACGAATAATCTTTCTGTTTTATATTATAATATCGATAATTTAATGCAAATGCAAGGAGTTCAAGATTTTATAGGCCATGCAAGAAAGAACTTTTTTTTTACGGGAACATCATGAATTTACCCTGAACATCTATGAATCAAGCCATGTAATCCTGTGGTTTTGACATGAAAATGCCGTGAATCTATCTACTGAAAACCGGTGAATTCGTTGAACGCACAACCCATCAATTTCCCTTGAAAATTTCATGCAGAAGTCACGGGATTTTCAGGTCATTGTTCTTCACGGGGGATTTTATAGTACAGTATTTTCACGGGATGTCGTGAAATTGTCATGAAATCACCATGACAGTTGCCTTTCTTTTAAGGAAGATTTACTGGAATGTCACGTACAAATATTCTAGTAGTGATTGATCGGTGTTTTCAGTAATTTTCGTGTTGGCTTTCTTCTCTGCTTCAACAAATTTAGATTCCAACTGTTCAGTGTTTTCTTTAAATTTTCTATCCATCGTTTCCTCTGATTCTGTAAATTTGGATTCCATCTGTTTAATTCTTTCATTGAATTTTTTGTCGGCTATCATCATCGCTTTCTCATTCATCACCTTTTCAACTTCTCGTTTTATCCTGTCTTCAGTCAATGTTTTAATTTATTTGTTCAGGGTGAAAAAATCAACGAAACCTTCAACGATGCGTCAAAATTGTCAGTTAATGAAATATCTATATATCAACCTTCCTTTTGTGTTTACCAGCCTTATTTTAAAATTCCAAAACAACTGAACAAAGATTACTCAAGTTCTCGTCTGGAAACCATGTATCTACAGACGGACGACGACAACGCCAATGTCAACCACAATAACGGAAAACGCCATACTATAATACGGCTGCAAAAACGGTTCCCTACAATATTGTAACAGTTAGGGATAGGGTTTAAGATTGTACAATGTATTGATGTTTAATTTTATTCTACCCAGTTCATTTTCTGCTCTAATTTTTATTAATAGTTCGTGTTCGTTGAACTAGGGTACAAATTGCTTGTGAAAGTATGAATTGACATTTATGAAAATTATTTTATTTTAGGTACCGCATTCGCGATATTATATATGTTATTGTGTATTAATATTGATATTGTTTGGGAATTGTTAAGACTAGTTTTCGTTCCACTGTTTGACCAAAACGGGGGAGGGGGGGGGGGGGGTGGCACATACCTTCCCAGCTTAAGTTCTCTCTATGATCCGCTTGTCCAACTTTCTCACCTTTTTCATTTATTATCGCATGGCATATATATTGTAATCATGTCTGGTTTTCCTTAATGTTAGGATTTGTTAAGTCCAATTTCCCCATTTCTCCTCCCTGCAGTTTATTATCATAGTAACTGCGCCACTTTTACATTTGTTTACATTTCACAGCGCATGTGACTTCCGTTACCAGGAACCAATCAAAACGGTTATTATTTAGCCTTGTTCCCACAGTCCGTAACATGCATAATTATCTTTTAACCAATTATATCGTACGCCACACTTAGTAACGTAGATACAGTGTCGCCACACTGGCGCATAGTATAAAATCCACGTTATCTTCTGCTTAGGGAGACTGTGGACCGAGACCAGGGCTTGTACCTAAACTAAAAGCTTTGTAGACCACAAAACGCAATTATTAGTTACAATCTCGATAAATTTATACCAAGCATTTATCCAAGTATGCACGATTTTTGTATTTTTTGGGAGATTTACTACGTTTACTGCGATGTTTACATTTACTCCCGGTCTCGCATTTGGGGTGTCCTTTCTACTTTAAGTCGCTCTCAGGGTCTTTAATTACGGGTTAAATTATTGTTCAAATGTTTATTATATAATAAATTGTTATTTATGAAACTGGAACCCATTTTTCTTATTCACTTATATCAATCAAGATAAGCTTATTTGTCTAAACCAGTGCCGCCAGTTTTGCTATGACACCAATAGCACTGCAATATTCACGCTACCAGTAAAAACACGCAGTGGTCAAATACCATACCAGCCCGAGTTGTTACAATATGTAGGTATGACTGGTGTGTGCACAAGGGGCATGCTACTATTACCTAATGTAGCAAGGACAATGTCCTCACTAGCTTCTGGGTATGCTACATGATTTGTCACTGAAGCTAAAGATACGGGTACTCCAGGTCCCAACTGAGTAATGCTTAGCAACTGTGTAGAATCAGTATCGTCTGTATCAACTGGTGACTCTGCGGGTAAAGTTGAGTGTCCCTTGTCGGAGGTTGATGTACTTGATAGGTGGCTGCCCTCTTCCTATCAGCTTCTGCTATTGGCCCCGATACGGCTGCAGTTGCTGTGGGTTTCCGCTTCCGGCTTGACCGACGATGACTTCTGTAATGAAAATCAGTACATTAATTGTTTGAAAATTTTTAGTTTATTCTTACAATGAACAAATTGTCATGTTAACTTATACCGTGTCAATTTTAATAAACTACAAATTAACGATCTGACAACAACTAAAATGAAATGAGTAAAACAAGTTTTTTTTTGCGGTAGTATCTGTGACCGAGCCAGGTAAACGAAGGAATATCCTGGCCTTTTTTGTGTGTGTCTGTGCTCATGTCCACTGATTTAGGTTTTAACTAATGTGCACTGTGAAATAATTCCCATGTACAATTCAAAGCTAATACTTGTGCAATTACGGACAAATTTTTAATAATATTAACTTGCCATACACGAAACGACCATATGCAGCCTGAACGTTCCATTTCTATTCATTTACGCCAGCGAGTTTATCTAGTCATCTGACGAACTCGTCAGTCAGCGATCCGCATTCCATATTTTTTTTTCGAGTGCAAGACTATTGATATTACATATCTGTAACTATATTCAATCTGACCATTATTTTCTTGATCAAAATATTAATTTTTGATACTCCAATTGGCTACGAGACAACATTCATCCATTTAAATCTACGATATGTAACGTAATGTATTCGACATATTGCTAGCAAAGTAACAAATGTTTAAAGACACAGAAGATATAGATATATAAACAAGGAAACCAAAAGTTAAAATAAAAACATGATTTATAATTGCATGAAGTGCAACGCTTACTGCAATCGAATCACAACACAAATAAGTGTATTTAAAACTCGCTTTCAAAAATTTTGATATTATTATTTGTATATAGAAATTATCAAAATATCATTATTTAAACTTGCATTTTTGGACAGCCTTTTGAAAATCACAGTAACTATGCGGTAATGTCTGAATTGACAGTGATTAAATAAAATTCTGATAACAAAATCATGTAAAGTCCAGTAGGATCAAGTGCTCTAGAGCATTGCATGACATCCATGTCAGTCTGTTATTAAATACAGCATGAAGCTGTATCCAGCATATTGTGTCCATCATACATGATATAGAGTTGAACTTCAATAGCTTGAACACCCAAAGAATGATGAAAACAAATCCAGTTAGAGCGTTTGAGCTATCAGTTTTGAAATGTGTTCAAACCTGATTGAAAGGACAGAAAAATGGTTCAAGACATCCATGGTTTTTAAGCCAATGCAGTTCGAGTGATCCAAGTTCAATTGTATTTTAATTCTGCATACATAGGAGAGACTTACAATACTGAAGATCCATATTTCTAATGAAATGCAAGTACTTTGTTTATCTAGTAATGGACCCTTGCTTGTGGGTTGAGAATTTCATACAATGATTGGCATAATATATAGAAGGAAAATAATATCAATAATATGACGTGCAATCAATATGCATTTTTGAGGGGAGACAATAAATATGTAGGATTCAATTAATTAGGTTATTTCCCATTGCATATGTTATTGATCATAAGCACAATATCTTGTGAAATAATAACCACGTTTTCTATTGGACTGCATAACATAGTATCAGTCATCATATAGAAAAATAAAAATGTTGAATTGTGTCATTGCAAGGACTGGCTGTATCTAAAACAAAACTGTTGGATGTTAAATTATGTCAAAGCAAGGACTGGTGGATCTAAAACAAAACTGTTGAATGTTAAATTATGTCAAAGCAAAGACTGGTGGATCTAAAACAAAACTATTGAACATAACATGAAAAGTATTTGTAGATAAACTTCTCATTCCATGCATGGATGGCCTGATTAACATGCAACCAACGGATCTGGATTCCTTTCTTTTTGTAAGCATTTCATATATTTATGCATTGGATATTTCTACGGTAAATGTGGACGAGGCTAACAAAATTAAAGCAGGACAGAAATCCAAAAAAGACACAGAACGTATAAATAGACTTTTAAATTAAACAAGGAAACAGGTGGACAAGAGTGAAAAAAAACACATAAAAGAACTAATAAATAAAGCCTTAGAAAACACTTAATCCTGTAATATCAGATGTTCTAAATGGGAAATGATTGCATGACACCTATGTGAATTGGTTACAAGCTACATTTGTTGTATATCTAGCATATCCATGTGTCGCTCATTTTTTTTTTAAATCTACATATATTAGAGATTTACAAGAATTAATATTCTGGAGATCCATATTTCCAATTGATATTATATGTTAATATAATGTAAAAGGAACTTTTAAATTCCATGACTGGGCTTTGTAGTTAACATGCAAACAACAGAGTCATTTCTCACATGTTTGAATTGCCTTATGGCTGCCATGATAAAGTTGGCATCAGAAACAAAAAAGTCATATATAATTATATACTTCAAGTCCTGCAGATAATTATACTTGGTATTTTTTTAACAGATAAAGCTGAAAAAAGGACCCATCAGTTTTGGAAATATTGCAAAGATGAAGCGTGCAAGGCTTTCAAATCTGAAGTTGCGGACCGGATTAGGATGAAAAAATAAAACTTTTCGACATTTAATTTTATTGGAAAATAAATAGTTGATTTATAATTACGAATAATCTTTCTGTTTTATATTATAATATCGATAATTTAATGCAAATGCAAGGAGTTCAAGATTTTATAGGCCATGCAAGAAAGAACTTTTTTTTACGGGAACATCATGAATTTACCCTGAACATCTATCAATCAAGCCATGTAATCCTGTGGTTTTGACATGAAAATGCCGTGAATCTATCTACTGAAAACCGGTGAATTCGTTGAACGCACAACCCATCAATTTCCCGTGAAAATTTCATGCAGAAGTCACGGGATTTTCAGGTCATTGTTCTTCACGGGGGATTTTATAGTACAGTATTTTCACGGGATGTCGTGAAATTGTCATGAAATCACCATGACAGTTGCCTTTCTTTTAAGGAAAATTTACTGGAATGTCACGTACAAATATTCTAGTAGTGATTGATCGGTGTTTTCAGTAATTTTCGTGTTGGCTTTCTTCTCTGCTTCAACAAATTTAGATTCCAACTGTTCAGTGTTTTCTTTAAATTTTCTATCCATCGTTTCCTCTGATTCTGTAAATTTGGATTCCATCTGTTTAATTCTTTCATTGAATTTTTTGTCGGCTATCATCATCGCTTTCTCATTCATCACCTTTTCAACTTCTCGTTTTATCCTGTCTTCAGTCAATGTTTTAATTTATTTGTTCAGGGTGAAAAAATCAACGAAACCTTCAACGATGCGTCAAAATTGTCAGTTAATGAAATATCTATATATCAACCTTCCTTTTGTGTTTACCAGCCTTATTTTAAAATTCCAAAACAACTGAACAAAGATTACTCAAGTTCTCGTCCGGAAACCATGTATCTACAGACGGACGACGACAATGACGACAACGCCAATGTCAACCACAATAACGGAAAACGCCATACTATAATACGGCTGCAAAAACGGTTCCCTACAATATTGTAACAGTTAGGGATAGGGTTTAAGATTGTACAATGTATTGATGTTTAATTTTATTCTACCCAGTTCATTTTCTGCTCTAATTTTTATTAATAGTTCGTGTACGTTGAACTAGGGTACAAATTGCTTGTGAAAGTATGAATTGACATTTATGAACATTATTTTATTTTAGGTACCGCATTCGCGATATTATATATGTTATTGTGTATTAATATTGATATTGTTTGGGAATTGTTAAGACTAGTTTTCGTTCCACTGTTTGACCAAAACGGGGGAGGGGGGGGGGGGGGGGGGTGGCACATACCTTCCCAGCTTAAGTTCTCCCTATGATCCGCTTGTCCAACTTTCTCACCTTTTTCATTTATTATCGCATGGTATATATATTGTAATCATGTCTGGTTTTCCTTAATGTTAGGATTTGTTAAGTCCAATTTCCCCATTTCTCCTCCCTGCAGTTTATTATCATAGTGACTGCGCCACTTTTACATTTGTTTACATTTCACAGCGCATGTGACTTCCGTTACCAGGAACCAATCAGAACGGTTATTATTTAGCCTAGTTTCCAAAGCCCGTAACATGCATAATTATCTTTTAACCAATCATATCGTACGCCACACTTAGTAACCTAGATACAGTGTCGCCACACTGTGGCGTATAGTATAAAATCCACGTTATCTTCTGCTTAGGGAGACTGTAGACCGAGACCAGGGCTTGTACCTAAACTAAAACCTTTGTACACCACAAAACGCAATTATTAGTTACAGTCTCGATAAATTTATACTAAGCATTTACTCACGTATGCACGATTTTTGTATTTTTGGGAGATTTACTACGTTTATTGTGATGTTTACATTTACTCCCGGTCTCGCATTTCGGGTGTCCTTCCTACTTTAAGTCGCTGTCAGGGTTTTTATTTACGGGTTAAGTTATTGTTCAAATGGTTTATTATATAATAAATTGTTATTTATGAAACTGGAACCGATTTTTCTAATTCACTTATATCAATCAAGATAAGCTTATTAGTCTAGACCAGTGCCTCCAGTTTTGCTGACACCAATAGCACTCCAATATTCACGCTACCAGTAAAAACACGCAGTGGTTAAATACCATACCAGCCCGAGTTGTTACAATATGTAGGTATGACTGGTGTGTGCACAAGGGGCATGCTACTATTACCTAATGTAGCAAGGACAATGTCCTCACTAGCTTCTGGGTATGCTACATGATTTGTCACTGAAGCTAAAAATACGGGTACTCCAGGTTCCAACTGAGTAATGCTTAGCAGCTGTGTAGATAAATCAGTATCGTCTGTAACAACTGGTGACTGTACGGGTAAAGTTGAGTGTCCATTGTGGGGAGGTTGATAGTACTCCTTGATAGGTGGCTGCCCTCTTCCTAGCAGCTTCTGCTATTGGCCCCGATACGGCTGCAATTGCTGTGGGTTTCCGCTTCCGGCTTGACCGACGATGACTTCTGTAATGAAAATCGGTACATTAATTGTTTGAAAAGTTTTAGTTTATTCTTACAATGAACAAATTGTCATGTTAACTTATACCGTTTCAATTTTAATAAACTAAAAATTAACGATCTGACAACAACTAAAATGAAATGAGTAAAACAAGTTGTTTTTTTGCGGTAGTATCTGTGACCGAGCCAGGAAAACGAAGGAATATCCTGGCCTTTTTTGTGTGTCTGTGCGCATGTCCACTGATTTAGGTTTTAACTAATGTGCACGGTGAAATAATTCCCATGTACAATCCAAAGCTAATACTTGTGCAATTACGGACAAATTTGAAATAATATCAACTTGCCACACACGAAACTACCATGTGCAGCCTGAACGTTCCATTTCTATTCATTTACGCCAGCGAGTTTATCTAGTCATCTGACGAACTCGTCAGTCAGCGATCCGCATTCCATATTTTTTTTTCGAGTGCAAGACTATTGATATTACATATCTGTAACTATATTCAATCTGACCATTATTTTCTTGATCAAAATATTAATTTTTGATACTCCAATTGGCTACGAGACAACATTCATCCATTTAAATCTACGATATGTAACGTAATGTATTCGACATATTGCTAGCAAAGTAACAAATGTTTAAATATAATTATAATTAGATATGAAAAACTCCTTGCCAATTGATGATGGCTATAGATTTTGACCAATATTGTCCCCCGATTTTTTTTCAGCATTTCTGCGCCAAATGCTAGGCACCTATGACGCATCACGGGAGCTCAACCCAAAGCTGCCTAGCGGGTTCCTTAGTGGCGGATAGGGGGGTTGTCAGGTCATAATACGGAACGCTTGACCATGGACCATAGTGGGTAACGTGTTTGGAGAATGCCACACTCCCTGTACGCTAAGGACCCCTTCTGTTGTTTTTTTAAAAAGGATAGGCTAATGGCCGCTACAGATGGCTAAAACAGGACATAAACAAAAAAAAAAGACACAGAAGGTATAGATATATAAACAAAGAAACAAAAGTTAAAATAAAAACATGATTTTTTTATATAATTGCATGAAGTGCAACGCTAACTGCAATCGAATCACAACACAAATAAGTGTATTTAGAACTCGCTTTCAAAAATTTTGATATTATTTGTATATAGAAATTATCAAAATATCATTATTTAGACTTGCATTTTTGGACAGCCTTTTGAAAATCACAGTAATCATGCGGTAATGTCTGAATTGACAGTGATTAAATAAAATTCTGAAGTCCAGTAGGATCAAGTGCTCTAGAGCATTGCATGACATCCATGTCAGTCTGTTATTAAATACAGCATGAAGCTGTATCCAGCATATTGTGTCCATCATACATGATATAGAGTTGAACTTCAATAGCTTGAACACCCAAAGAATGATGAAAACAAATCCAGTTAGAACGTTTGAGCATCAGTTTTGAAATGTGTTCAAACCTGATTGAAAGGACAGAAAAATGGTTCAAGACACCCATGGTTTTTAAGCCAATGCAGTTCGAGTGATCCAAGTTAAATTGTATTTTAACTCTGCATACATAGGAGAGACTTACAATACTGAAGATCCATATTTCTAATGAAATGCAAGTACTTTGTTTATCTAGTAATGGACCCTTGCTTGTGGGTTGTGAATTTCATACAATGATTGGCATAATATATAGAAGGAAAATAATATCAATAATATGACGTGCAAACAATATGCATTTTTGAGGGGAGATAATAAATATGTAGGATTTAATTAATTAGGTTATTCCCCATTGCATATGTTATTGATCATAAGCACAATATCTTGTGAAATAATAACCACGTTTTCTATTGGACTGCATAACATAGTATCAGTCATCATATAGAAAAAAAAAATGTTGAATTATGTCTTTGCAAGGACTGGCTGTATCTAAAACAAAACTGTTGGATGTTAAATTATGTCAAAGCAAGGACTGGTGGATCTAAAACAAAACTATTGAACATTACATGAAAAGTATTTTTAGATAAACTTCTCATTCCATGCATGGATGGCCTGATTAACATGAAACCAACGGATCTGGATTCCTTTCTTTTTGTAAGCATTTCATATATTTATGCATTGGATATTTCTACGGTAAATGTGGACGAGGCTAACAAAATTAAAGCAGGACAGAAATCCCAAAAAGACACAGAACGTATAAATAGACTTTTAAATTAAACAAGGAAACAGGTGGACAAGAGTGAAAAAAAAAACACATTAAAGAACTAATAAATAAAGCCTTAGAACACACTTAATCCTGTAAAGTCCAGTAATATCAGATGTTCTAAATGGGAAATGATTGCATGACACCTATGTGAATTGGTTACAAGCTACATATGTTGTATATCTAGCACATCCATGTGTCGCTCGTTTTTTTTAAATCTACATACATAAGAGATTTACAAGAATTAATATTCTGGAGATCCAGATTTCCAATTGATATTATATGTTAATATAATGTAAAAGTAACTTTTAAATTCCATGACTGTGCTTGGTAGTTAACATGCAAACAACAGTCCTTTCTCATATGTTTGAATTGCCTTATGGCTGCCATGATAAAGTTGGCATCAGAAACAAAAAAGTCATATATAATTATATACTTCATGTCCTGCAGATAATTATATTTGGTATTTTTTTTTAACAGATAAAGCTGAAAAAAGGACCCATCGGTTTTGGAAATATTGCAAAGATGAAGCGTGCAAAGCTTTCAAATCTGAAGTTGGGAACCGGATTAGGATGAAAAAAATAAACTTTTCGACATTTAATTTTATTGGAAAATAGATAGTTGATTTATAATTACTAATAATCTTTGTGTTTTATATTATAATATCGATAATTTAATGCAAATGCAAGGAGCTCAAGATTTTACAGGCCATGCAAGAATGAACATTTTTTCACGGGAACATCATGAATTTACCCTGAACGTCTATCAATCAAGCCATGTAATCCCGTGGTTTTGACATGAAAATGCCGTGAATCTATCTACTGAAAACCGGTGAATTCGTTGAACGCACAACCCAACAATTTCACGTGAAAATTTCATGCAGAAGTATCACGGAATTTTCAGGTCATTGTTCTTCACGGGGGATTTTACAGTATAGTATTTTCACGGGATGAAGTGAAATTGTCATGAAATCACCATGACTTTCTTTTAAGGAAATTTACCGGAATGTCACGTACAAATATTCTAGTAGTGATTGATCGTTGTTTTCCGTAATTTTCGCGTTTGCTTTCTTCTCTGCTTCAACAAATTCAGATTCCAACTGTTCAGTGTTTTCTTTAAATTTTCTATCCATCGTTTCCTCTGATTCTGTAAATTTGGATTCCATCTGTTTAATTCTTTCATTGAATTTGTTGTCGGCTATCATCATCGCTTTCTCATTCATCACCTTTTCAACTTCTCGTTTTATCCTGTCTTCAGTCAATGTTTAAATTTATTTGTCCCCGTGTGGGTCCGGGGACACAATAGAATAGGCCCACAGCTCCTCGGCTTGGCGTAAGAGGCCCCTGAAGAGGCGACATGTTTGCCGTGTGTCGCAAACCCGTGTCGGTAATAGGGAGTGTTCCTGGATGGCCGGAAAAACGGTTCCGATCACCATTTGGGGCACAATCTTTACCTAGACGGGAGGCCGGATGGACCCGATTCGGTTAATCGGCTGGTCACATCAATCCCTTTATAATAGTTAAGATCTTATTTTTTTTTCTCAAAATTTGGTTAACATAATTCTTAAATTCCTGATTTATTGGATTGGTGTTGGCTTATGGGTCAAACCTCAACAGGCTCAAATATTTAACTTTAGATAACCTATTTATTATTTTTTGTTGCTTTATTTTATTCTTTTCCTCAAAATTCATAAGCAAGTTAATTATTCTGTTTAGTTTTAATATTATCAACTTTACTAATTTCGGACTATATTAAAATCATGTATAACCAGCTCAAGTTTTGGCAGGATGGTCCCGGTTCAGCCAACAACTGGTCATGTCTAGCCCTCTGCGGTTTTTCTCGTGGTTGTCTGAAAAGACCCAGATGAACCCTTTATGAAACCGAGATACACTGGGTTGGGAAGGTGGTCTGCTGATGTATCGTTTGAGGTTGATGTTTGGGTTCTGGGGTCTTGGATGATAACCACTGATGGAGGCGCAGAGAAGATGGTGGCTTATGGGACAAAGCCTCCTTGGCTTAATGAGGCCACATGTTTGCCGTGTGTGGATACCCGTAAGGATAGAGGACGGGATCCTGGTGGTTGAAACACACCACTTTGGCCCTTACTTTATCTTAAACGGGCGGTCGGATGGGCCCGGTCCTGATCAATCGGCTGGTCACGTCAAGCCCTTGAACTTGGCCTGTTTCAAAAATGTACAACAATAGTACCATTTACATATGTTGGGTTCAAGAAGGCGGTGGCTCATGGGTCAATCGTGTGGATGTTACTTTGGGCGGTTGTCTCGTCAGGCAACCCCTGGCACGAGGCTTGCGCCCATTAAAAGGTACTCCATGCGAGTATCTTATTTTGGTAGCCCTGATGCTTGTCGCAAATGTGGCAAGCATACATCGTTTTGATGCTGCTCCGAGGTGGGCGGGGAGCCAGGATAACGAAATGTATATATATCACCATGGATTTTCAACCAAAAAAACCAAACCAACAATCAACATTTAAACGGAAACTCGACACCAGCGACGATGAGGAACATACAGCAAAACTACCAAACAATTTTTCAGACAACTTTCCAAAATTTTTAGTTTTAGCAGCAGTAAACAGTGAAAAACCAGTCACCAAAATTTCTCCTTTTGTCATCCAAAAAACTCTACAAGGTTGTGCCGGCCAACTTAAAAAAGTCACAAAAATGAAAAACGGAAATTTGCTAGTTGAATGTTTTCGACCCCAACAGTCCAAAAACCTACTCTCTCTCACAACAATTTCTGACATCAACATCTCCGTCACACCTCATAGATCACTGAACTCTTGTCAAGGTGTGATTAGAGACAGAGACCGCGATTTAACTGAATTGACAGAAGACGAAATATGTGATGAACTGAAATCCCAGAATGTATCAAAAGTTAAAAGGTTTACAAAACGGTCTGAAGATAAAATTCTTAAACTGAATACTTATCTCATCACTTTTGACTGTACCCGTGTGCCTGAACATATCTTCATAGGTCCCTACAGAATCAAAGTTGACACCTTCATACCTAACCCTACTCGTTGCTTCAAATGCCAGAAATTTGGGCACGGTAGGAGTTCATGCAGAGGTATTGAAAAGTGTGTCAAATGTTCTGTAGAGGGCCACTCCAATTTTGATTGTGACGGCCACGTTAAATGTGTAAATTGTGGACTAGAACATATGGCCAATTCCAGAAACTGCCAATTTTACAAAACAGAACTTGAAATTCAAAAAACGAAAGTAGAAAAGGGTTTAAGCTACCACAGAACTTCCACATCTTCAGATAAGAAATCTCAAAATCCATCGTCTTCACAGAAAAACACAAGATCCTCGTCTTCTGATAAATTAAAAAAAACAAACAACTTTCTAATCGCCAAACGAAGGCTGACAAAAATTTTAAGTTCAACAGGTTCAGAGATTTGTGCTCAGAGTTTGACGACGCAGTCGATCAAGACTCTGACCAAATGGATACATCTCCAACTGAAAATATGGAGTCAATCTGGGGAGATCCTTTAGTTCCATCGAAGGATTCTCCTCCATCAGCGATTGACTCGGGTGGCAGGCGCTGTAGCTCGAACGAACGATCAAAAAAGGGTTACTCCCCCATACGTCCACCTAAATAATGAACAATATCATCCAATGGAATTGTCGAGGTTTAAAAATCAATTTAATTGAGTTATCCTTACTTATCCAAACCTTCATTCCTGTTGCCTTGTGCCTACAAGAAACTCATTTAAAGGAAAACGATCAAGTAAATATTAAAGATTATTCTCTATACAGTACCCATGTTAAAAAGGATGAAAGAGCTGCTGGCGGCTCTTCTATCCTTGTTAAGAATGGTGTAATTCACAGTCAAATAAATCTAAATACTGACTTACAGGCAGTTGCAGTTCGACTTTCTCTGAGTAAAACTATAACATTATGTTCTGTTTATATTCATCCTAATACTTCCTTAAATGTTTCTCAACTAAAATCTTTGACAGATCAATTACCTGCTCCATTTCTTCTTATGGGCGATTTTAACGCACATAATCCTATATGGGGCAGTAACTCTTTAAATGATAAAGGCAAGAGGGTTGAAGATTTTGTGAATCAGGAAGGGCTGTTCATTTTTAATGATGGATCAGACACCTACCTCCATCCAGGGAATGGTGCTTATTCCGCTATTGATCTAACACTATGTGACCCTTCGTTATTATTGGATTACTCATGGCGAGTCCATGACGATTTGTGTGGAAGTGACCACTTTCCAATTATTTTGGAGAATCTATTTCCAACGTCCTCGGAGAGAGTTGCTCGCTGGAAATTTGACAAAGCCAATTGGCTTTTGTTCGAACAACTCTGCCGAGATGAACTGAAAGAAGACACTTTCGACGGTATTAATAATCCAATTCTCAAATTTAGCGAAATGTTGGTATCGATAGCGGAAAGAACCATTCCTAAAACCTCGACAAATCCAAAACAACCCAGCAAACCATGGTTTGATGATGACTGTGAGGAAGCGAAGAAAAACAGGAAAAAGTCCGAACGACGGTTCAATTTGCATCCAACCCAAGGTAATTTAAGTAATCTCCGTATATTCCGTGCGAAAGCACGTCGAACATTTAAACAAAAGAGACGAAAATCTTGGCAAAACTTCGTCTCTAAAATAAATTCCCATACACCAATGAACAAAGTTTGGAATTTTATTCAAAAAATTAAAGGAAAAAACAGGAAAACTAATCTTCACCATCTCAAAGATGGACAAACTCTTTTGACATCTCAAAACGACATTGCTCAAAAACTTGGTGAAACCTTTTCTAAAAATTCCTCTTCTCAAAATTATTCTGAGGAATTTCAACATATTAAAAACCGAACAGAAAAAACTAAAATCAACTTTCGATCAAAAAATTCTGAAGACTACAACCGCCCCTTCTCTTTGGATGAAATCAAAAACTCGCTGGCAAAAGCACATGACACAGCATGTGGTCCTGATGATATTCACTATAAACTTTTGAAACATCTTCCTGATACTTCTTTAAAAACTCTTTTGGATCTGCTCAATAATGTCTGGGAATCTGGTGACTTGCCTTCCATCTGGAAGCTAGCCACAGTTATCCCTATTCCAAAACCTGGGAAAGATCATTTTGAACCGTCGAATTATCGGCCAATTGCCCTCACAAGTTGCGTCTGTAAGACAATGGAACGGATGATCAACGACCGCCTTGTCTGGTTCCTTGAGACGAATGGTCTCCTGTCCAATATACAGTGCGGATTCCGGCAAGGCAGAAGCACGTTGGATCATCTTGTTCGCTTCGAATCATTTATTCGCAACGGGTTTGCTAAAGGTGAACATGTGATGTCTTTTTCGATCTTGAAAAGGCATATGACACCACTTGGAAATATGGTATTTTAAAGGATTTAAACGATATGGGGTTGAAAGGTAGGTTACCTACATTTATCGATAACTTTTTATCTGACAGGGAGTTCAAAGTCAGGGTCAATACTGTCTGATCCGTTTGAACAAGAGATGGGTGTACCCCAGGGAAGCATTCTCTCTGTTACTCTCTTTAGTATCAAAATTAACAGTCTTGCAAAAACCTTGCAAAACAATGTCGAAGGCTCTCTTTATGTTGATGACTTTTTGATTTGTTGCAGAGCTAAAAATATGAACAGCATAGAACGTCAATTGCAGTTATCACTTAATAAAATTGAAAAATGGGCAACAGAAAATGGATTTAAATTTTCCGCATCAAAAACTCTCTGCATGCATTTCTGTAATAAAAGAAAATTACATCCAGACCCTGAACTCAAACTCTACAATGTACCTATCAAAGTAGTTAAAGAAACTAAATTCCTTGGGTTACTTTTTGACAGTAAACTTACCTTTCTACCCCATATCAAAATGCTTAAAGCTAAATGCTTGAAGGCATTGGATATTTTAAAAGTTGTTTCTAGCACTGACTGGGGGGCTGATAAAAACATTTTGTTAAATTTATACCGATCACTTGTACGATCAAAACTTGATTATGGTTCCATTATATACGGATCTGCTCGCAAATCCTATATACAGATTTTAGATACTGTTCACCACCAAGGCCTACGTTTGGCCTTGGGGGCGTTCAGAACGTCTCCTGTGGAGAGTTTATATGTAGAGGCGAACGAGCCGTCTCTTTATAATCGTCGGGTAAAACTTGGTTTGCAATATTTAACCAAGCTAAAAGCATATCCTTCAAATCCTGCCTACGACTGTGTTTTCAATCCTCTCTATGAAAATATATTTGAACAACATGAAAATAAAATTCCTCCGTTTGGTATCCGGATGAAACCACATATTTCGGGTTCTAACATCAACCTTGATGAAATTGCCCCCATTAATATACCTCAATCACCACCTTGGCTTGTACCCAAACCTATGTTTATTTTTGACCTAAGAAAACATAAAAAGTCCGAAACAAACCCTATTATTATTCAACAAGACTTTGCTGAAATAAAATCAAAGTTTGAATTTCATGATTCTATTTATACTGATGGGTCGAAGGACGGGGACAAAGTGGCTGCCGCTGCTGTCTATGGACAGCAAGCAGCTACTCTCCGTCTTCCATCCTCCAGTTCCATTTTTACAGCTGAAGCCAGAGCCATAATTCTTGCTTTAAAGTTTGCCAGAACATCTGAAAAACTTAAATTTCTTATTTGTTCAGATTCACTTTCGTGTTTAATGGCTATAGAAGGTCAGAAATATAAAAACCCTTTAATTGCCCATATTATTGAATTTTATAAAAGACTTGTCCAAATGGGCAAAGAAATCATTTTTCTCTGGGTACCAAGTCATATTGGTATTAAGGGAAACACAGTCGTAGATAGAATAGCGAAGGATGCTTTAGATGACCCCATAACTAATATGTCAGTGCCTTATTCTGATTTTAAACCTTTAATATACAAATATGTTTTACGTCTGTGGCAGTCCCGGTGGGATTTGCTTACAGACAATAAATTACATTCTATAGAGCCAACTGTTGGCAAGAATGTTTGTTTCTTCGGCAGAAGCCGTAGAGACCAAGTTGTTTTAACTAGATGTCGCATTGGCCACACAAGGACGACTCATTCTTTTATTTTAGAGAATGAGCCGCCTCCTGAATGTATACCTTGCCAATGTCGACACAGTATTAGACATCTTTTAATTGACTGTGTAGATAAATCCGACATTATTTGTCGGTACTACACAGTCAACCATATGAAAGATTTATTTACAAAGGTTGCTGGCAACCGTATTTTACAATATTTGAAGGACGTGGGACTATATTCGAGAATATAGTCTGACTGTATTCCTGATTATAGTCCTGAACCATAATTTTAATTTGTTATATGTTGTAACTGATTTTATTTCACTGTTTGTATTTATGTGATAGCGTTTCTGTGATATTATTCAACTCTGTGATATTGTTAAACGTTTTGTAACGTTTTGTCTGATATTTGTTTTTTATTGTTTATACTGCCATATCTTACTTGTAAATAGTCTATTGGTGTTAGATGTTAAATTTTAACAACTTCCATTCAAATTAGTTCTCGCCGTGATATTGGCTGCAATATCGCCAGCTCGGCGTTAAAACATATTCAATCAATCAATCAATCAATAAATTTATTTGTTCAGGATGGAAAAATCAACGAAACCTTCAACGATGCGTCAAAATTGTCAGTTAATGAAATATCTATATCTTCTGAACAGTCTTCCTCCTTACAAGATTGAGCTACACAAGATAGTGGGAAAATGTAAATCCCCAGAAATAAAATCATTCGAATGTTACAAGATGGATTCATTTTAATCTTCTGTTTCATTTGAATATACAACCGTCGGTGTGCGGGTATTTGTTATAAAATAATCAAATATAAGATAACAACTTCCTGTAAGATAAAATCTTGAAAAGAACTTAAGATTACAAAACAATATCTCAATGCTAAAGATTGGATGTATTATCTAAATAGTTTGTCACGGTTCGTACTACTAATTGGAATAGTACCAAAATATGTCGTTTCTGTTCAAATCTGAGCTTTTCCATGTGTTATAAAGAATTTATATTTACTTTTGCACTATTGACGACCCCTCCTTCGATTTTGCCTTCCAAGAATATTTTAATGTTCATTTATCAGATAATTTACATCAACTTGAATTTACATTACAACTTCTAAATGTTGTGAAAATTTGTTAAGCCAAAGCAAGTTAATTTTATGGTAAGCGTTAGCGCCCGTATTGGATTTTTTTCATTTCTTTATAAAACAAACAAGGTATTTTTTTAGTATTTGAAAATATCCTGAAATTCGTTGTTCCGTCATTTTAAATTTACTATATGTAGGTGTTATTTGAGTTTGATAAATCTCTCTTCCCCCTGTGGGTGTTCCTGGGACACAAATTAGAATACGCCCACAGCTCCTCGGCTTGGCCGTGTGTCGCAAACCATCACCATCTGGGGCACAACTTTACCTAGACGGGAGGCCGGATTTGGTCAAGCGACTCGTCACATCAATCCCTTTAGTAACACTTTATATGCATTTTTCCCCCAGATTAATAGAAATTCTAAATTACTGTTTGGCGGGATTGGTGTTGGCTTATGGGTCGTAAACCTCAACAAGATCAAATTTTTTTTACTTTTGAATTTGGTTTTTTAATTTAATACCATTGTTTTTATTTTATTATTTTCTCAATATTCAAATCTAAATTACAAGTCTTATTTAAATCAATTGATGACAATTTCTTGCCTACAAATTTTGGTTTCAAATGTCTGTAATTATGCACAACCAGCTCCAAAACTGGCTGGATTGCCCAGGTCTGGCCACGAACTGGTCATGCCTAGCCCTCTGCTCTTTTCTCGTGGTTTGAGAAGGCCCAAATGAACCCTGTATGACGCCTCGATAGAATGGGTCGGGTAAGGGTGGTACGCATGTATCGTATGAAGTTAATGTTTTGGTTCTGGGGTCTTTGAAAATAACCACTGCCGGAATCAGCTGAGAAGGCGGTGGCTAATGCGGTAATGCCTCCTCGGCTTAATGAGGCCTCGTGTTTTCCGTGTGTGGATACCCGTAAGGATAGAGGACGGGATCCTGGTGGCTGAAACACGCCACTTTGGCCCTTGCTTTATCTCAAACGGGAGGTTGGATGGGCGCGGTCGCGACCAATCGGCTCGTCATGCCAAGCCCTTGAACTTGACCTGTTTCCAAAATGTACAACAATAGTACCATTTAAAAAGGTTGTGTTCAAGAAGACGGTGGCACATGGGTCAATCGTGTACATTTCTCGCAAGCAACCCCTGGCATGAGGCTTGCGCCCATGAAGGAGTACCCTATAGGAGTATCTTGCCATTGTA
Organism: Mytilisepta virgata; assembly: GCA_028015205.1. NCBI lineage: Eukaryota > Metazoa > Mollusca > Bivalvia > Mytilida > Mytilidae > Mytilisepta > Mytilisepta virgata. The sequence goes on from JAPWFG010000032.1 coordinate 317,758, forward strand.
GCCCTATTGCTTGTCTCAGATGTGGCAAACCATTGTATCCCTAGTGCTTGTCGCAAATGTGGCAAGTATACATCGATTTGGTGCTGCCCCGAGGCGGGCGGGTAGCAATGGTAACGAAACAATATAAACATACATGGATTTTCAAGAAAAACAAAAAAACAACCCGATCAAAACGAAAGCTCGAAAACAATGCTGATGAGGAACATGCAGCTAAAATGCAAAACACAATTTCTGACATTCTGTAGTTATAGAAGCGGTAAATAATGAAAAAACCGTTACAAAAATGTCTCCCTTCGTTATCCAAAAATCTCTACAATCCTTGCCGGTCAGCTGAAAAAAGTTACTAAAATGAGAAATTGAATGTGCTCGATCTCAACAATCCAAAAATCTACTCTCTGTTGCGACAATTTCTGATATCCAATCCCTGTTACCCCCCCCCATAGGTCAACGTGTGATTAGAGACAGAGACCGCGATTTAGCTGAATTAACATAAGAAGATATATATGAAGAACTGCAGTCTCAAACTGTTTCAAAAGTTAAAAGATTTACTAAACGATCTGAAGGTAAAATTATTCAACTCAACACTTATCTCATTACTTTTGACATTACAACTGTGCCTGAACATATCGTCATAGGTCCCTACAGAATTAAAGTCGACACCTATATACCTAGCCCTACCCGTTGCTTCAAATGTCAGAAATTTGGGCACGGTAGGAGTTCATGTAGAGGTATTGAAAAGTGTGTCAGGTGTTTGTAGAGGGCCACTAAAGTTTTGATTGTGAGGGCCACCACGCTAAATGTGTAAATTCCGGCTTAGAGCATGTTATAGAGGTAAACATATGAACAACATAGAAAGACAACTCCAGTTATCGTTAGATAAAATTTAAAAATGGGCTGCGGAAAATGGTTTTAAATTTTCCAACTCTAAAACGGTATTTATGCATTTTTGTAATAAACGAAAACTATATTTGGATCCAGAAATTTATAATTCTCCCATTAAAGTCGTCAAAGAAACCAAATTTCTTGGTATTCTGTTTGACAATTAACTCTACTCGCAAATCCTATATAAAAATTCTAGATACTGTTCACCACCAAGGCCTACGTTTGGCCTTGGGGGCGTTCAGAACATCTCCTGTAGAACGTGTATATGTAGAGGCGAACAAGCTGTCTCTTTATAACCGTTAGAATAAAACTTGGTCCACAATATTTAACCAAGCTGAAAGCGTATCTGTCAAATCCTGCTACGACTGTGTTTTCAACCCTCTCTATGAGGATATATTTGAACAACATGAAAACAAAATCCCTCCTTTTGGTATTCGGATGAAACCACATATTTCTGGTTCTGATATCAACCTTGAAGAAATAGCCCTTATAAATATACCTCAATCGTCACCTTGGCTTGTACCTAAATCTAAATTAATTTTTGACCTCAGAAAACATAAAAAGTCTGAAACAAACACTATTATAATTCAGCAACATTTTGATGAAATAAAATCAAATTTTGCTTTTCATGACTATTTATACTGATGGATCTAAGGACGGAGACAAAGTAGCTGCTGCAGCAGTCTACGGACAGCAGGCAGCAACTCTCCGTCTTCCATCTTCCAGTTCAATATTTACTGCTAAAGCTCGAGCCATCATTCTGGCTTTAAAATTTGTCAGAACGTCGGATACACTTAAATTTCTTATTTGTTCAGATTCTCTTTCATGTTTATTGGCTATAGAAGGTCAGAAATATAAAAACCCTTTAATTGCCCATATTATTGAATTTTGGTATTAAGGGAAAAACAGTCGTAGATAGAATAGCGAAGGATGCTTTAGATGACCCCATAACTAATATTTCCGTTCCTTATTCTGAGTTTAAGCCTTTAATATACAAATATGTTTTACTTCTGTGGCAGTACCAGTGGGATCTGCTTACAGACAATAAATTACATTCTATATAGCCAACTATTGGCAAGAATGTTTGTTTTTTCGGCAAAAGCCGACGAGACCAAGTTGTTTTAACTAGATGTCGCATTGGCCACACCAGGACGACTCATTCTTTTATTTAGAGAATGAGCCGCCTCCTGAGTGTATTTCGTGTCAATGTGTAGATAAATCCGACATTATTAGTCGGTACTACACAGTCAAATATGAAATACTTATTTATAAAGGCTGCTGACAACCGTATTTTACAGTATTTTAAAGACGTTGGACTGTATTCCAGAATATAGTCTGATATTCTTGAATAGAGTCCAATATTTTTTTTGTTCATATGTTTTGAATGATGTTAATTTATTTAATAGCGTATCTGTAATATTATTTTCCAAATTTCGTCTGAGATATTATTTTTGATTTTGAGTGTTTGTCTTGTATTGTTTTATTGTTTTATTTTCTCCTTAAATATTATTTGTAAATAGTTCATTTGTTTAATCATATTTAATTTAATTAGTTCTCGCCGTGATATGGCTTAAATGTCGCCCACACGGCGTACACAATAATCAATCAGTCAATCAATGTGTGAGCAATATGGCTATAGGAATAGAAATTATGGTAACAATTTTCATGGAGTCTAGGTAGTTCCTCGACTACTAATGATCACTAGCCCTTTCAAGTCTCACCTGTGGCCGGTTGTGTTCGACTCCGACAAGGATTGCCAATTTTCCTACCTAAGGTAGATGGTTCTGTCCGGGTACTCAGGCTTCCTCCACCAATTAAAACTGAACGCCGCGAAATAGCCAAATGTGTTGAAAACGGCCTAAAACCCAAACTAAACAAAGAAACAAAACAATTCTCGTTGACATACGTAAAAAAAACGTCAATGTACACGCGAGATACATGACAATGATTTAAGGTCGTTTTTTTATCAATAAAGATGGAATTTATCTTTTACTAAAATTTTCTGTTACAAAGTAACTACTTCTTTAGTGTTATCGATGTTTCATGGCCGAGTTTATTAAATTATCAAGTTCATACGATTAAGTATTGATTAAATATCTATAGAAAAATGGTTGTTTATTTATTTTCATCGATATTGACTGCATTATGGCCAGTAGTTTCGTCATTTGAGGAAAACGTTTTACTGACACAAAACACGAACCTTCGGTAAAAAATGGCAGTATTTTTCAACTCGCACGCATTTTGACAAAAGCTGAATTCAAACTTCAATCCTTGTTCTAATAAAGATAATATATAGTCTGAACGATAATTGAAAAAGTAAACATGTGCAGTTGTTAAGGTTTTTTGCTGAAAATTTAATAGTGACCCGAAGATGAAGAACAGCAATAAAAGAGCTGTTAATTTGTATTTTGCATTGGCCTGCAGTATTATTGTTTAGTTTGTTGACCCTACATGAAACTTTTCATCTGTAATGTATCCTGATACGAATTGCTTTTAAACATGGACTACAATATATGCCACCCAAATAATTTTTCGAAAATGCTGAAAATTCGCCCTTAATTTTCTCCTTTTTTTAGGAAATCAAACAAGGAAATTGTTTGCGCGCTCCGCCAATATGGTAAAATGTGTGCCGCACCTAAGTTTGATCTTCGAAAAATCTAGTCCTCTAAGAAAACAATCAAATTAAAATTTCACTCTCTCGCACCAATTTTAGCTATCCAAAATTCAAAGAACTAAAACTCAATTTGGCGTGGCCGTAAAATTGGGAGCATAAAATAGAATAAGTGGAAAAATATTTACAGAAATCTCAAGCAAAATAAAAAAAACAATTTTAGTGTAGGAGTTTCTCATAAATCGTTATTCAACGTGACATAAATTTATCTATATTGGTAATAAGATATAGTTATGGGGACAGCTGTTTAAATTCGAGTCGAGTGCCTAGCAACGCAAAAAATCAACTTTTAATACATATTTGTATGTATGCAGATTTTTAGTCAATAGTGATAAATAAATGAACCCTTAGTATTTCTATTATTTTTGAATTTTGCTAAATACTGGTAATTTCTGTAACAAATCAATGAATAATCATGTCAGACAAGTCTGACGACTGGGTTGGCGAATACCCTCGGGAACCTAGGATCCACCATGCAGAGGCATTGTCCCAGGAGTTTCAAAATAACAATCCAAAGATACTAGTATTAGATATAGTAAATTATTTATTTCTGTACTCATATTATTCTTGTTGACCATCACCCCAATGATATTGATTTACATTTGGCTGTAAAAAATCAGAGAGTAGGGTTAACTTCAGGCAAGAAAAGAAAATTTTTGACCATAGAGAACTGGACAGATGCCTTTTCAATCTTTGCATCTGTGATAAGAAAAAACGATCCTTTGCATCATACCATCTCTGAGGATTTGGCCATCTATATGGATTTAATACGCCAAATACACAAAGATGGTGGGGATTGGTTATTTTATGACGTCAACTTCCGCCGATTGATGCAAAATGATGACACACTCTCCTGGAGCTATGTCGATCAAGTGTTGCATACACGATCATTAAATAGAAATAGTAAACCTAAGGTGCCCTCTGCTCCATCAACTCCACGGCCCTTTCAATCAGGCGCCCCTCCCAAAACATGTCACAAGTATAACGGGGGCGCGAATGTAATGGTCAATGTGGATACTCACACATCTGTTCCTACTGTAGAAATTCCCACCCCTTGTTTCAATGTGTCCGACTTGGATCACAAAACAGGAAAGGCCAGGGAAGGTCAGTTGAAACAAGTGTTTCTAGAGGCAGCTTGTCCAGTATCCCAGCAGCCGCAGGACGACCACAATTTAAGTCCAGCAATAATACAAAATCAGCTACCAACCCCGGTTAATTCTAAGAAATTAGCATTGTACTTGGAAGGGTATGATAAGTCGAAAGCTGATTATCTCTTATCGGTTTTCAACAATGGTTTTCATTTGGAGTTTCAGGGTGAACGAAAATCATCTTTTTGTAAAAATTTAAAATCAGTTCAAGCTAACCCTCAAATAGTCGAGGAGAAGATAAACAAAGAGATTAATTTTCATCGTATTGAGGGACCTTTTGATAGTGCACCATTCGAAAATTTACAAATTTCTCCTTTAGGACTAGTTCCGAAAAAGTCGAAAGGATCATGGCGTCTTATTCACCATTTGTCATATCCAGATAAAAAAGAAAACTCAGTGAATGCTGGAATATCAGACGAGTCTGCTGCGGTACAATATGCCGGAATACAGGATGCGATTCAGCATATTAAACATTTTGGAAAAAAAGCTTTTTTATGTAAAACAGACATTAGATCGGCTTTTCGAATATTACCTGTGCATCCTTCTGATTATGAACTTTTAGGTTTTCAGTGGAAAGGGGGGTTTTATTATGACAAATGTTTACCAATGGGGTGCCGCACGAGCTGTAAAATTTTTGAAGAATTTAGCACAGCTTTAGAATGGATTTCTTTGCAAAAATTAGGTATTTCAGCTATGGTTCATGTTTTGGATGATTTTTTAATAATTGAAAACTCTCTTGATTCAGCACTATCAAAGTTGAAATCTTTTGTTTCTCTTTGTGAAGAACTGGGCGTTCCTTTATCAAACGAGAAAACAGAAATGCCTACTCAAATTATTGAATTTGTAGGTATTACATTGGATGTTAAGAGACAAGAAGCATGTTTACCATCCGATAAGTTGGTCAAATGTAAGACATTACTTACAGAATTTCTGAAGAAAACAAGATGTACTCTAAAACAAATGCAATCTCTTATTGGAGTTCTGAATTTTGCCTGTTCTGTAATTCTTCCAGGGCGTGCATTTTTGCGTCGTATGATAAATTTGACGATGAATGTCCCTCATTCACAGAATTTCATATATCTGTCAAATGAAGCCAAGGATGACATGAAAATGTGGCTCCAATTTTTAGATAATTTCAATGGGAAGTCTATGTTCTTACATGAGTCCTTTTTATCAAGTTCTACTTTACAGTTATATACTGATGCAGCCAAGTCATTGGGGTTTTCAGGCATTTATAAAGACCAATGGTTTTGTGGTCCCTTTCCATTAGAATGGAAAAATCTTAACATAATGACGCTTGAATTCTATCCAATAGTTTTAGCGCTTTATATATGGGGACCTCTCTGGCGTAATCATTCAGTTTTGTTCTTTACGGACAATGAATCCCTGGTTTCTGTAATTAACAGTCAGACAAGTAAGGATAGTAGAGTGATGTATATGGTGCGTTTTTTAGTTTTACAGTGTTTACATCACAACATTTTATTTCGAGCTAAGCATATCCCAGGTAAAAAGAATATTTTGGCTGACAGACTTTCTCGTTTGCAGGTCAACCAGTTTCTGAACCTTCACCCAGTGGCTCGCAACAAACCATGCATAATTCCACCAGAGGTACTTCCACAGAACTTTTGGAATACATTACAGTTTTGACACAGGCTGCGTTGGCTCCCTCCAGTCAACAAACCTACAGAAGAGCATGGACTACATTCGATTCTTTTTCTTCTGTATATTTAGGCCAAAAAACAAAACTACCACTTTCTGTGTCAACCATTTCTCTATTTATTGCATATTTGTTCAAAAAATCATATGCCCCATCTACAATTTCCACTTATTTGTCCGCTATAGGATATGTACATAAGATGATGTCCTTACCTGACAATACACGATCTTTCTTGGTAGAAAAATTGGTTTTGGGTTCTTATCGCCTACGTCAACAATTTGACACCCGCTTACCCATTACCATTCCAGTTTTAAACAAACTGGTCATTTCAATCCCTGCAGTGATTTCATCCGTATATGAGCAACATTTGTTCAAAGCTATGTTTCTGTTTGCCTTTTCTGCATTTGCTAGAATAGGGGAAATTGTTTCTGTTCGAAATGTACCTGAGGAGAACATCTTACAATACAACGATGTGTCACTTCACTATATTCAAAATCAAGTACAGAAGGTTGTGGTTTGTTTCAGACGCTTTAAGCATAATGTTAAACAAAAGCCAAGCTTCATTTCATTTTCTCATGGTGATGCACAATTTTCTGCCATTGATTGTTTGACTAGATATCTTCAATTCCGTCCAGTGTCTGCAAAACCTCTTTTCTGTTTTTCTGATGGTTTCCCTGTCACCAGGTCATATTTCGACAGCATTCTACATAAATGCTTGAAGTCTTGCAATTTAGATAGTTCACACTACAAGGGTCACAGTTTTAGAATTGGGGCAGCAACAAATGCAGCTGAAAAGGGGAAATCAGATGCACAAATCCGAGATATGGGCCGTTGGAAGTCCAGTGCTTTCCGCAAGTACATAAGATCTTCAAGCATTTAGACTTTATTAGCATGCCTGTGTTACCTGCTTGGGCCGGTAACAACACATTTTTGAGTTAGGTTAGTGTGTCATCATTTTCTATTTCACATATATCTATTATATGGGTAAATACTGATATGAAACCAAACTGCTTGGGCCGTTTTGGTACTCCTCCTTGTTATTTTTACCTCATTAAACATCTTGATTACATGCTTGGGCCGGTAATAATGTCTTTGTTTTTGTTGCATTTGAAGATACATGTAAATTTTGTTTGCAGATTGCATATATCTGCAATGATGCTGCTTGATTCTAATTAGTTTGTACGCTTAACATTAGTTAGATAGTTTTAAGATGTATACAATATTATTGTGTTAGTGGATGATGAAATTTACTAGTGTTATTTACAATGTATGTCGTATAAGCATATGGCTTTTAACTTTGGCTGCTTGGGCCGTCAAAGTTCTTTTGTTATATGTTCGCTGATTTTTGGCATGCAAATGCATATATATATTTAAAAAAAAAAAAAAAAAAAAAATCTGAAGAAAATCCTTGTGAAGCTTATATACTTAGTAACTTTTCATTAAAGTGTTCACATTTTTGCATGTTAGTATAGTTTGTGTATTCACTTTTTCTTACTGCAGATTTATGGAGTCTGTCTTTGTTTGCATAGTTTATGTGGTTATAGAATGTTATCTTATTATAACAATTCAGGATGATTATACCAACATACATGTACATATATTTTTTACCTTAACTGCTTGGGCCGTTAAGGTTTTGCCATTGCTTGGCCTTCGTGGGGTAGGAAATACTTGGTCAAGTCTTTCCTGATGGGACTGTTTACCCCTTACTAGGCCAAGTTTTTCATATCAGTCTTAGCAATAATGCTTTTAGATAGGTTTACTTGATATCTATGTTTTTGGATCTTTTTATGTACATATATGTTATAAAAATTTTTTACCTCAAATTTTTGAGTAAAAAATTCGCAATCTGATATTGTGTTTGTTTATTTGCCTATTGTTTGAGGAAGGAGGCCAGCATAAAGGCAAGTTATTTTAATAACTAATTTTATGTAGGCGTATGACGAGTTAATTTTATTTTCTTTTGATATTTGAATTACTTCCTTCTAGAACCTGTATTTTGTCGTTTCATTAAGACCCTCATCTGAAGTTTTCGAAATAAAATTCATTTTGATTGGTCAGTTATGAAGTAATGTATTTAGTTTTAGAAGCTTTGTTTTCATTGGTCAGCTTTACGCACACAGCTCCGGAATAATTAATTAGCCTACAGATAAATGTAAACAAAGAAGTAGCGAGAAATTTGTCAAGCCCACCTTCCATCCCCTTCGACCACCTTTTTATTTAGGTTGTATTTTGTTTTTTGATAGGCATGTCCTGTTTTTTGAGATGCATGTCTTTATATGTTTAATACATGTATTATTTTCTTATTTTTGTATTTTTGCATGTTTATTTGTAAGGGGACTGTTTACCCCTTACTAGGCCAAGTTTTTCATATCAGTCTTAGCAATAATGCTTTTAGAGAGGTTTACTTGATATCTATGTTTTTGGATCTTTTTATGTACATATATGTTATAAAAATTTTTTACCTCAAATTTTTGAGTAAAAAATTCGCAATCTGATATTGTGTTTGTTATATATTTGCCTATTGTTTGAGGAAGGAGGCCAGCATAAAAATAATTACATTAAAGAAGGACTTAGACAACTTGAAAACACAATTTATTATACAGAAATAAAGGAAGCTAGAACTCCAGAAGTTTCAAAACATGTAGCACAAATTATTAAAAACTTATATCTAACCGAACAAATCGATAAAATTACCTTCAAATTCCTAACTAAAAACATCGATAGTAAAAACCTCGGTAAATTCTTCTTGCTACCTAAACTGCATAAAATACCAGACAATATTCTTAACGAGTTGGAAAATAACAATGAAGCAAGGCGCCACTTTCTTACACCCGGGCGACCTATTGTATCCCTCTGCGGAACACCTTTGCAAAATGTCGGACATTTTATTGATTATATTTTATTACCTTTTGTACAAAATCAATACTCTTACATCAAAGACACTAAAGACTTTATTAACAAAATACAAAATATCTCAGTTCCAACTAATTCTTACCTCCTGGTGTTTGACGCTAAAAATATGTATCAAAACTTAGATTTCGAGGAGATTCTAACAGCTGTTAAAACAACATTAATAAACCTTGACCCTAAACAGTACTCTATCAAAATACCGCAACAAGGAATCATTATTGATTTATTACATATTATATTAAACAACAATGATTGATTGATTGATTGATTGTTGCTTAACGTCCAGTGGCAAATATTTCATGCTTATTCAGGACGAGAACCAGTTCAATTTATCAAACAATTCAATTAGGGGTGCGATGGGACACAAAGGGGAACCAATTTTGACTGCCACTGTAAAAGGAGGATGGTTGGGTAGGGTCGGATAATTTAGCCTTCTGTAGCGGCCATCAGCCTACTCTTTTTCGAAAACTACAGAAGGGGTCTTTAGCGTGCTGGGAGTGTGGCATTCTCCAAACACGTTACCCACTATGGTCCGCGGTCAGGCTTTCCGTATTATGACCTGACAACCCCCCAACGAGAGGGTCTCCCCTATCCGCCATCCGGGGACGCGCTAGACAGCTCTATGGGTTGAGCCCCTGTGATCCATCACAGGTGCCTAGTAAACAACAATGAATTTACTTTCGAAGGAAAAATGTATCGACAAATCCTTGGTATCACCATGGGTGGATCTGCCTCAGGCGAACTAACAGACCTAAGAATGTACCAAATTTTTGAAAACATCTTGCAAAAATACAAACACAAAAAATCAATTTTAATATACACGAGATACCGAGATGATGGTTTTATAATCCACACAGGAACGCCTGACGAATTAATGATTTATTCAACACCGCAAACAATATACATCAACATTTAAAATTTACATACGAGTTCTCGAATGAACAAATTACCTTCCTTGATACATGTTTATACAAGGGTGAAAACTTCAATTCCAACGGCATACTTGACATCAAAACACATATAAAAAAGACAAAAACTTTTCAATACTTAGAAAGAACAAGTGCACATCCAAGAAGCGTATTTAAAGAATTTATTAAGGGGGAAATATTAAGACACGTCAGAAACACAAACAATACATCAGAATTACACAAACTTATTAAATTCTTTAAATCAAAACTACTTGACCGTAATTATGGAACAGAGGAATTTGACCCTATCATTCAATCAGCCTTACAACTAAGTAGATATGATTTACTGACAAACTGTAACAGTCAAAAAGATAAGAACCTTGTCTTTATTACTAGATATAACCCTGCGCTGAAACAACTCAAGCGTACACTTTTAAAACATTGGAAATTAATCACCAAAGATGATGAATGTAAAAACTTGTTTACAAAACCGCCTTTAATTGCATACAAAAGACACAAAAATTTGCAAGAACTCTTGAAATAAAAACAAGAATATGATACTTTGCAGTTTAAAGAACAAAAGAAAAATAGAAACAACGGTGTATGGTCCAACTAAAAATACAAACACAGAAAGCGGGGGTCATTGAGAATAGTCACCGCTTTATCAATAAAAATAAGACTTGAAACACCGTCTCCGCACTTTTGAGGACATGAGTGAGTTCTGGATGGCTCTAAATCAAATCAAACAACTCAAGCGTACACTTTTAAAACATTGGAAATTAATCACCAAAGATGATGAATGTAAAAAACTTGTTTACAAAACCGCCTTTAATTGCATACAAAAGACACAAAAATTTGCAAGAACTCTTGAAATAAAAACAAGAATATGATACTTTGCAGTTTAAAAAACAAAAGAAAAATAGAAACAACGGTGTATGGTCCAACTAAAAATACAAACACAGAAAGCGGGGGTCATTGAGAATCGTCACCGCTTTATCAATAAAAATAAGACTTGAAACACCGTCTCCGGACTTTTGAGGACATGAGTGAGTTCTGGATGGCTCTAAATCAAATCAAACATTCTACTAACAGCCTTCAAAGTTAACATCGTCCAGAACTCGGATTTTACATAATGGCTAGACGACTAAACAAAACTAACAAAGGCCAGAAAGCTAGACAAAAATTTATTAACTTTAAGTTAAAAACCAATAAAAGGAGATATAACAAAAAAATCCATAAAGCCAAACAATTTGTAAAAAATTTATCCACATGCAATCTTACTGATTCTGACATCTTACTACTCTCCAAAGGAGTCAAATTTATCCCAAAACCATCTGTTAAAAACTTACGCGAGAATCTCATAATCGATTTCAATGAACTAGCAAGAAAGATGCGATATCTCTTTGACGATGGAACTCCATACACCAAACACCCATTTTATACCAACACCGGTTACAACCCAACTACCTCTAATAATGCTATAGAAAATTACATTTTTGCAACCAAAGTGGAACTAAGTAAAATTAAAATACAAACCACAGAGCAAAACTTAACCTCCGATGAGCGAAAATCTTTAAAACAACTCCGGCTAAACAAAGATATAATAATTAAAAAGGCAGACAAAAACTCAACACTCTGTATATTGAACAGAAATAATTACATAAAAGAAGGACTTAGACAACTTGAAAACACAATTTATTATACAGAAATAAAGGAAGCTAGAACTCCAGAAGTTTCAAAACATGTAGCACAAATTATTAAAAACTTATATCTAACCGAACAAATCGATAAAATTACCTTCAAATTCCTAACTAAAAACATCGATAGTAAAAACCTCGGTAAATTCTTCTTGCTACCTAAACTGCATAAAATACCAGACAATATTCTTAACGAGTTGGAAAATAACAATGAAGCAAGGCGCCACTTTCTTACACCCGGGCGACCTATTGTATCCCTCTGCGGAACACCTTTGCAAAATGTCGGACATTTTATTGATTATATTTTATTACCTTTTGTACAAAATCAATACTCTTACATCAAAGACACTAAAGACGTTATTAACAAAATACAAAATATCTACGATGGCCGATAGCAGCCGGCAGAAAATAAAAGTAAAAAAAAAAATTTGCCCCTAAAAACTGCTGCAGCAAATTTAGAGGCAGAAAAGAAAAAAGAAAAAGAAAATTTGCCTCTAAAAACTGCTGCAGCAAATTTAGAGGCAGAAAATAAAAATAAAAAATAAAATTTTCCCCTAAAAACTGCTGCAGCAAATTTAGAGGCAGAAAATAAAAATAAAAAAAAAATTGCCCTAAAAACTGCTGCAGCAAATTTAGAGGCAGAAAATAAAAATACAAGTATGTGAATAATAGATCCCGCGCCATACTTTCACATTGACACCTCAGTGTTATTTACAGTGTCACCTTTAAGGATGTCCTGGTTTTTTTTAAATAATGGTTTATGTTTTCTGATGAAACAGAATGCCGTCGATATGTTATTTTCTATATAGACATTTTTCATATGCTAATAAAAGTTTAATCACTTGTTTGTATATCTTGCTTATAGCATCAAATTGTACAGTTAAAGTTGCAGTTAAGATGTACTATTTACTTAGTGTAAAAGTACTAACACGGCCATCGTAATAAACTGATATTTTTAAAAGATGTTTTTTTCATGTGGAAAATAGGTTAATATAAACCATGTGGTAATCATCAAGATGAAATCGAGTCGAGTTACTTTCGTGTTGTCTGATATCTTTTCGATTGCAGCATGGATTATTCAGGTAAGAAATGTTAGATGTTCAGAAAAAAATTGTCAAGAAAATTTAATTGACATTTTTTTTTGTCACGAAAAAAAAGTGTCTAGATAGTTAAATTAACAATTTGTTTTGAAAGTCTATATTACAGATTTGAAGAACCTATAAATAGGTCATACCCTTTGTCTGGAAATTTTGCAGCAGGTACTTCTCAGATTTATTAACATTTTCAAAATTAGCGACCGATTAGAAAAAGGTGAAAAGCGTACTATTTTTAAGATTGTCAATGATTAATACAGCAAAGAAAACAAAAGCAGGAAAATGACCGACGCACATGAAACAGGTAAGATAAGAGTTAACATTTGTATTCATTCGATTTCACTTGTTTCACTACAGTGTGTTGTACCTCACACTTTGTTTTCTAGATAACCTAAATATTTTAAATGTAGAAAGTATTTTTCGAATGTTGTTTATGTGGATATTCTAAATAATTCCTAAACACTGTCACCAAACGTATTTAGAGATATTCACGTCTTTCATATTGTGTAGTTGTTTGAGAATATTGCAGGGAATTTGGTTGCATATGCCGATTACATGCGATACATGAATATATAAGGTGCGATGTTTACAAAATTTGTTATGCTACAGTACTAGTCATTTTTCATTTGTAGGAAAAGGTTTTATCAATGAAAATATTTTGAGGAAATTTAACCACTCCGATACCGTTTAAGATGTAAAATTTGCTCCAAAAATTGTCTCGGCACAATTTTGATTCATTTGCATTTTGATATCAAAGTCCTTTACATATTCGTTTAGTTGCCTTCGTACGAATCAAAGATTTGTATTTATTTTGTTTGGTTTCAGTGACTGAATTTATAACGAAGCATAGCAAGAATGGATTGAAATATCGAGAAATTTCAGCATTACTACAAAAGACGAAGGGAATAAATCTTAGGTACGATTTCATAGATTAATGGATAATATTTTTAATATTTTTAATATTCTAATGTAAACTTTATATATTAAACAATATGGAAAACACAATGTCGCCCTCATATGAAAAATGCTTTGCAAATTCTCATTATCCATTAATCCTCGTAGGTCACACTATGGAGTGAAGTATTCTTAAATTGAACATCAGATGAGATGCTATTTGTATAAATTTATGGCTCAAAAGTTTCTGTTTCATTCTTTTAATCAGTTCAAACGCAATAGGAAAAAGATTGAAGAAGGCTGGTAGTCCATGTAAAAGAGGGCCGACTATCCATACCAGAAATGAAGTCAAAACATCTATGGAGGTACACATTTTCTTTAATATAAAAGTTCTACGTTGAGTTCCATACTTATCTATATTGTATAAATTTGTCAGTAGAAATGCAATTTTTATCACCACTAGAAGAAAAAAACTGACACATAAAGGAGAAAAGATACACTAGTAGAATATAAATTATTATAAATAATTTAAAAAAAAATAATAACACGCACGATAAAAACAGTCCCCAATCCTCAGTCAAATGACTATTTAATAAAAGCAATGATTTTTTTAAGTTGTAGTTTTTCAACAAGAGCACTCTAAGGAACATGCCTTGGTTCATCCAGTTATTTAATGTTTTATTAGTACTGGTACAAATAAATTAAATCACTGGTGTCGAAAGTATCATATAAATTCGGACGTTAACACAAATAAAAGTAAAAATAAAAATTTGCCCCTAAAAACTGCTGCAGCAAATTTAGAGGCAGAAAAGAAAAATTAAAAATAAAATTTGCCTCTAAAAACTGCTGCAGCAAATTTAGAGGCAGAAAATAAAAATAAAAAATAAAATTTGCCCCTAAAAACTGCTGCAGCAAATTTAGAGGCAGAAAATAAAAATAAAAAAAAAATGCCCTAAAAACTGCTGCAGCAAATTTAGAGGCAGAAAATAAAAATAAAAAATAAAATTTGCCCCTAAAAACTGCTGCAGCAAATTTAGAGGCAGAAAATAAAAATACAAGTATGTGAATAATAGATCCCGCGCCATACTTTCACACGTTAACACACATGAGTGAGTTCTGGATGGCTCTAAATCAAATCAAACATTCTACTAACAGCCTTCAAAGTTAACATCGTCCAGAACTCGGATTTTACATAATGGCTAGACGACTAAACAAAACTAACAAAGGCCAGAAAGCTAGACAAAAATTTATTAACTTTAAGTTAAAAACCAATAAAAGGAGATATAACAAAAAAATCCATAAAGCCAAACAATTTGTAAAAAATTTATCCACATGCAATCTTACTGATTCTGACATCTTACTACTCTCCAAAGGAGTCAAATTTATCCCAAAACCATCTGTTAAAAACTTACGCGAGAATCTCATAATCGATTTCAATGAACTAGCAAGAAAGATGCGATATCTCTTTGACGATGGAACTCCATACACCAAACACCCATTTTATACCAACACCGGTTACAACCCAACTACCTCTAATAATGCTATAGAAAATTACATTTTTGCAACCAAAGTGGAACTAAGTAAAATTAAAATACAAACCACAGAGCAAAACTTAACCTCCGATGAGCGAAAATCTTTAAAACAACTCCGGCTAAACAAAGATATAATAATTAAAAAGGCAGACAAAAACTCAACACTCTGTATATTGAACAGAAATAATTACATAAAAGAAGGACTTAGACAACTTGAAAACACAATTTATTATACAGAAATAAAGGAAGCTAGAACTCCAGAAGTTTCAAAACATGTAGCACAAATTATTAAAAACTTATATCTAACCGAACAAATCGATAAAATTACCTTCAAATTCCTAACTAAAAACATCGATAGTAAAAACCTCGGTAAATTCTTCTTGCTACCTAAACTGCATAAAATACCAGACAATATTCTTAACGAGTTGGAAAATAACAATGAAGCAAGGCGCCACTTTCTTACACCCGGGCGACCTATTGTATCCCTCTGCGGAACACCTTTGCAAAATGTCGGACATTTTATTGATTATATTTTATTACCTTTTGTACAAAATCAATACTCTTACATCAAAGACACTAAAGACGTTATTAACAAAATACAAAATATCTACGATGGCCGATAGCAGCCGGCAGAAAATAAAAGTAAAAAAAAAAATTTGCCCCTAAAAACTGCTGCAGCAAATTTAGAGGCAGAAAAGAAAAAAGAAAAAGAAAATTTGCCTCTAAAAACTGCTGCAGCAAATTTAGAGGCAGAAAATAAAAATAAAAAATAAAATTTTCCTCTAAAAACTGCTGCAGCAAATTTAGAGGCAGAAAATAAAAATAAAAAAAAAATTGCCCTAAAAACTGCTGCAGCAAATTTAGAGGCAGAAAATAAAAATACAAGTATGTGAATAATAGATCCCGCGCCATACTTTCACATTGACACCTCAGTGTTATTTACAGTGTCACCTTTAAGGATGTCCTGGTTTTTTTTTAAATAATGGTTTATGTTTTCTGATGAAACAGAATGCCGTCGATATGTTATTTTCTATATAGACATTTTTCATATGCTAATAAAAGTTTAATCACTGGTTTGTATATCTTGCTTATAGCATCAAATTGTACAGTTAAAGTTGCAGTTAAGATGTACTATTTACTTAGTGTAAAAGTACTAACACGGCCATCGTAATAAACTGATATTTTTAAAAGATGTTTTTTTCATGTGGAAAATAGGTTAATATAAACCATGTGGTAATCATCAAGATGAAATCGAGTCGAGTTACTTTCGTGTTGTCTGATATCTTTTCGATTGCAGCATGGATTATTCAGGTAAGAAATGTTAGATGTTCAGAAAAAAATTGTCAAGAAAATTTAATTGACATTTTTTTTGTCACGAAAAAAAAGTGTCTAGATAGTTAAATTAACAATTTGTTTTGAAAGTCTATATTACAGAATTGAAGAACCTATAAATAGGTCATACCCTTTGTCTGGAAATTTTGCAGCAGGTACTTCTCAGATTTATTAACATTTTCAAAATTAGCGACCGATTAGAAAAAGGTGAAAAGCGTACTATTTTTAAGATTGTCAATGATTAATACAGCAAAGAAAACAAAAGCAGGAAAATGACCGACGCACATGAAACAGGTAAGATAAGAGTTAACATTTGTATTCATTCGATTTCACTTGTTTCACTACAGTGTGTTGTACCTCACACTTTGTTTTCTAGATAACCTAAATATTTTAAATGTAGAAAGTATTTTTCGAATGTTGTTTATGTGGATATTCTAAATAATTCCTAAACACTGTCACCAAACGTATTTAGAGATATTCACGTCTTTCATATTGTGTAGTTGTTTGAGAATATTGCAGGGAATTTGGTTGCATATGCCGATTACATGCGATACATGAATATATAAGGTGCGATGTTTACAAAATTTGTTATGCTACAGTACTAGTCATTTTTCATTTGTAGGAAAAGGTTTTATCAATGAAAATATTTTGAGGAAATTTAACCACTCCGATACCGTTTAAGATGTAAAATTTGCTCCAAAAATTGTCTCGGCACAATTTTGATTCATTTGCATTTTGATATCAAAGTCCTTTACATATTCGTTTAGTTGCCTTCGTACGAATCAAAGATTTGTATTTATTTTGTTTGGTTTCAGTGACTGAATTTATAACGAAGCATAGCAAGAATGGATTGAAATATCGAGAAATTTCAGCATTACTACAAAAGACGAAGGGAATAAATCTTAGGTACGATTTCATAGATTTATGGATAATATTTTTAATATTTTTAATATTCTAATGTAAACTTTATATATTAAACAATATGGAAAACACAATGTCGCCCTCATATGAAAAATGCTTTGCAAATTCTCATTATCCATTAATCCTCGTAGGTCACACTATGGAGTGAAGTATTCTTAAATTGAACATCAGATGAGATGCTATTTGTATAAATTTATGGCTCAAAAGTTTCTGTTTCATTCTTTTAATCAGTTCAAACGCAATAGGAAAAAGATTGAAGAAGGCTGGTAGTCCATGTAAAAGAGGGCCGACTATCCATACCAGAAATGAAGTCAAAACATCTATGGAGGTACACATTTTCTTTAATATAAAAGTTCTACGTTGAGTTCCATACTTATCTATATTGTATAAATTTGTCAGTAGAAATGCAATTTTTATCACCACTAGAAGAAAAAAACTGACACATAAAGGAGAAAAGATACACTAGTAGAATATAAATTATTATAAATAATTTTAAAAAAAATAATAACACGCACGATAAAAACAGTCCCCAATCCTCAGTCAAATGACTATTTAATAAAAGCAATGACTTTTTTAAGTTGTAGTTTTTCAACAAGAGCACTCTAAGGAACATGCCTTGGTTCATCCAGTTATTTAATGTTTTATTAGTACTGGTACAAATAAATTAAATCACTGGTGTCGAAAGTATCATATAAATTCGGACGTTAACACAAATAAAAGTAAAAATAAAAATTTGCCCCTAAAAACTGCTGCAGCAAATTTAGAGGCAGAAAAGAAAAATTAAAAATAAAATTTGCCTCTAAAAACTGCTGCAGCAAATTTAGAGGCAGAAAATAAAAATAAAAAATAAAATTTGCCCCTAAAAACTGCTGCAGCAAATTTAGAGGCAGAAAATAAAAATAAAAAAAAAATGCCCTAAAAACTGCTGCAGCAAATTTAGAGGCAGAAAATAAAAATAAAAAATAAAATTTGCCCCTAAAAACTGCTGCAGCAAATTTAGAGGCAGAAAATAAAAATACAAGTATGTGAATAATAGATCCCGCGCCATACTTTCACACGTTAACACACGTGCACCTGCTCCCGAAATTATGTCTCCCCTACATCGAAGGGATCAGACATATTGTTTTACTATGTCTTCTCAAATTACCTTGTCCGGGCCAGAACTTTTTTGTCTTTTGAGTTTGGTTCATACTTGTATTAGGTCGAGGCGAAGTGTCGCATACAAAAATGACCTTCATATGTGGTCAAGGTCAAATAAATGATTTTTTCCATTGGTAGCGTGTCCGGGGCAGAACTTCTTTATTCATTTGGTATATAGTGTTCACTATGGCATGGTGAAGTGTGGCGTACTATAATTACCCTTTATTGGATCCTCATATCCATTTAGTGAACTTTGATTATTTCTAAATCGGTGGAGATCCCTACCCCAAAACCATAGATTTTGTCATTCCCGTTGTAGGACGAAATCATTTCAGTGTATGTCTAAACTCCTGGGGTTGTCCCCCTCCCTAACCACCCTAGTG
The DNA here is from genome assembly GCA_028015205.1 of Mytilisepta virgata. NCBI lineage: Eukaryota > Metazoa > Mollusca > Bivalvia > Mytilida > Mytilidae > Mytilisepta > Mytilisepta virgata. Next base: position 336,927 of record JAPWFG010000032.1, read on the forward strand.
ATTTCAATTATCAAATTGGTTGAGATCCCCAACCAATATAACCATACGTTTTTATATTCCTGATGATAAAAAGGGTTTATTTCAGTGTAAGTTTTGGTCCCCAGGGGTCATCCCCACCCCCTCTATATAGTGAACTTTGATTATTTGTTAATCAGTTGTTTCAGTTGCAACCCCACCCTCGAAACCATTCATTTTTATATTCATGGTGATAAAACAGGTTTATATTTCAGTGTAAGGTTGGATCCCAAGGGATCATATCCACCCCGTCTATATAGTGAACTTTGATTATTTCTAAATCGGTTAAGATCCCATCCCAAAACCATACATTTGTTCAACTCTGTTTGTAAGACGAGTTCATTTCAGTGTATGTCTAGACCCTGGGGTTTTTCCTCTCCCAACATCCTAGTGATCTTTATTTATCTCCAAATTTGTTGGGATCACCAAAACGACGTGTTTTTATATTGCTGATGATAAGAAGGGATTATTTCAGTTCTAATTTTGGTTGTCCCATGATGAGGAGAAGGGGCGACAAATGTTTTAGTCCACTAAAACAGGGTCTCCTAGTTTAATTTGTGTACACCTTATATGGTTCCACAGATATTACACAGGCAAAATGTAAATTTTAAGCTACTTGTACAATTTTAAGCTACTTGTACAATGTTGGATTTTTCTCTCCTCTAGCTTTTGCTGCAAGATTTGCCTTGGAGTATTGGATATCGAAACATGACAGATATTTTAAGACAGAAAAACATTCATGTTCGGAGGTCAGTTGTATATAAGAATATAAGATAAGTATAGTTGACTTATACCATGGGTGTGTGCTCATCAGTAAAACCAATATGTAGCCAATGAATTGTAGACTCAATCTGTCACTGATAAGAAAATCAACGAAACTTCTTGTCATATAATTGTTTTAATCTTGAAGGTCTCACAGTTGATAACAAACATTTAATGTGACGACATTTACATAAAACTTACGGATTAACAGTTTTATCGATCGAGATGTAATTTTTTTATGACAGCCATCTACATCGGGACAAGACAGGAAGAACTTTATCAATTGATTTCCACTAGTCGACCCATAAAGATAAATATGAAATCCATGAGGTGGATTTCCTATACATGTATACGAAAACCACCTCATTATAAATTCCCAGTGAACCTTTAGTTCACGAGGAATTTATTAGACATATTAAGTTCATGTATATGTTGACTATGGGATTAGTATTTGCAAGATATTAAGCTCCCTATATCCAGTCAGCGAAGTACTGTAACTTAGTGATTTCTATGTTTTTTGATTCTAATAGAGATACTGTTATGGAGTTGATGCGAGAAATAGATCCAGCAAGTAGCATGCTCAGACGTAGAAGGAGATTAAATCGAAAAGTGTACCGTTCAATTGGTCCAAATCATGTGTGGCATATAGACGGGTTTGTAGTACTCTTCCTATGAGACAGTTAACTGTCCATATTTTTTTTTTATCTTTTTAGTAATAATTAAAAAAAAACCCGACTTGATCAATTGATTGAATGGAGTTTAACCAGATTTTACCATTTCATAGCTTTTCCTACTAACGGTGAAATCCGTAATAACTCATGGCAAGTAACTGACAATATCATAGTAATTCAGCCTCAAATCTAGAGTTTAGATGGCTACAAGTTATCTGTACATAAAATTGTCCATTCACTATCTAGACCACTTGGCCACAGTTGGACCGCATAGAATATTCACTGCCTTTTTGAAAAAAAAATAGCATTTCTTGGGTAGAGCATTTACATGATATGATCTTTCCTCTCGGCGTTTCAATGACTGCTACTATATCATATCTACTTTTCATATAGTTTTGAATTCACTGTCAAATTCGAAACTCCTATGCGTTTCGATCAAATACTTTATAAGTGTATGCAGACAATAATTGCTTCAAATAATGTCTACAAATGCGCTGGAGTGTGATAGTAATTGTGTCAATGAATCCGTAGTATAGTCATTACACAAACAAAAACACAGGTTGAAATTTTTATTGGCTTGTTTATCGTAGGCCTTTGGTGTGTCAATTGTACAGAACAAAGTATTGTCACGATTAGAGATTAGCCCACTGTTGAATTTGATAGTAAAACTAAAAATGACAGTATGTTAAACAACACGTATATATTAATTGAAAATATAATCTACATATGTACATATATGTGTTTCAGGTATGACAAATTAAAGCCTTATGGTTTTCCGATTCATGGGTGCATTGATGGGTACGTATAGGGAATTCAAGTCTGTTGAATTTATACCCCAAATGATGTTTCCATAATGCATTAAACATTAGTCATTATTGTTTTAAAATTGCAAAATTGAAACTGATGATATATCACGTTTTTCTTTCTTCTTGGCATGGAATAATGGTTATAGCATATGTTTTCAAAGCACCCCCATCTTCATATTAAACAATATTAGTTCTCTCTTTTTAATTTGATTATATTTGATCATTAAAAACGGTGCTTAATTTATTGTTATCAATCAAATATTGTCTTATTGCATGCTTAAGGATTGTGTTGCGATAACGTTTGTAAACTTTTTTTACAGGTACTCAAGGAAGATATTGTGGTTAACTGTAGGACCCTCAAACAATGATCCGTCACTTACAGCATACAATTTCGTATGCTGCATGGCTGAACACCAAGGTAAGGTTGACAATATTGCACAGGTATGACATGCAGTGGTTCATATTTTTCTTACTTGTAGAAGAAATTCTTGCCTCCATGCATGCAATATTTTGGTCGTTATATAAAAAACAAAACCATACTGATCAATATTTGCCATATTTTAAAATTTATAATCTTCGATCAACGTTGAAAATATGTAGATTGTCAAATTCTAATTTGCGTAAGCAGGTATTCAGGAATTGGGGGAAAAGAAAGAAAATTACTGTCTCATAACAACCCTTGTGTGGACTATTTCACTATTTGCATTCGATGTTCAAAATATGTTCAAATTTAATTCAGGTTGTCCATTGATTCTTCAGTCGGATCCTGGTACCGAAAATACAACCTCTGGAACAATACAGTGCACATTAAGAAATGATGCCGTTGACTATTTTTCAGGAATAAATAGCTACCGTGTCAGTGAATCTAAAGTAAATCAGGTAAATTGGCCGAAGTTGGCATAACTTGAAAAATAATAAATGTGTAGTCAGTTCTAAAGATTTGAACTACAATGACTAGTTATTTATAGTTATCGGTAGGATAATGGACGGCTGTGGTTTCTTAGGAGAAGGGGAGAACCATTAGACGCATTCTGCAAAAATCTGAGTTATAGACTATTCCATTGTTAGGAATAGTCAGAAATTGTTCATCTGACTGCCTTAAAATTTAAGATTCGTACGGTGTGCAAAAAAGACTATGTTAATAGAATTGCCTGCGTGTACTTATACCTTGTATATTGTATATGTTATTTTTTTTATTATTTCCAATATGCAAACTGCAAAATATCGTTTTTGTAAATACATTATTACTGACTTTTACTGAGTTTTTTTTTCAACCGACTGTGGATTGTTTTATCGGTTTGAGGATCTATTTATCTTATCGTAGGCTTTTCTTTGCATATTTCTTGTGCCATTTTGCAGAGGATAGAAGCTTGGTGGAGTATGCTTAGAAGGCAAGAAAGCGAATGGTGGATCTCTTTCTTTAAAGATCTTGCGGCATTTGGTGGATTTCGAAGAGGGAACGATCATGACAAGTAAATATATTTTCCTTCTGCATTGTACATTACTGTAGAAATCAATTTACATTAATTGCGTTGAGAGTTATATCGATGGGTTTCATAGTGCCAAAAAACCAATTAATTATTTTTAATTTTGGTTTTGTTTAGCAATCACATTTTCAGTACTATAATAGTTGTTTTACTTTGTTAACGCTTTCTAGCTGTTTAATGTTATCATAATATGTTTGAACAACGAAAAACTCCACACTTTAACTTCATATTTTCTTCCGTTTAAAGGGGTCTTTAATCCGTTTCGGAAAGATTCTTGAAAATAAAACCTATCATATATTCTTATCTATTGTTATTAGGAGATGTGCCAGATTCTGTTTCATGTCACTTCTTCAAAGTGAATTAGATGACCTTAAGGATCGTTGGAATAATCACCATATTTCACACAGTAGGAATGCTGCTTGTCCAAACGGACGACCTACAATTCTCTTTACTGTTCCTGAACTAAGCGGTAGGTTTATACAATTTTATCGACATGCTACACCCTTGCGGGACAAAACTAATTTCTTTATATTTTGTATCCATGTTGCATCCAACAAGCAGTAAGTAGACAATTGATGGGTATCAGATTACCTCATTCAGCATGATTGTATAATTTTGCTTGTAAAAGAAAAGCAAGAAGCATACCAAAGTCATAGTCAAAATTCGTACAATCAAAGGACAAGGAAAAACCAGGAAAACAGACGAGGACAAGAAAACAAAGAAACATGAAACACAAACATTGAAAACACTGAAAACTAAAGCAATGACGGTAAAACTCACTCAGCCTTGTCACACGAAAATTAAAATTTCACAACAATTGTACAGACAAAAATCAAAGTGCATTTAAAATAGCAGGTGAAGAATAATGCATAGTGCTAGAATTTATTACAGAAATAATAAGAGGATAAAAATCAACAGATAAAAATTAGCATACAGTAAAACTCTCGCTTCACTATTAGCCATGAAATAATATGAACACTGAGTGAATTCCAAAGTTAGGATTTGAGTCATGTTTAATAAGGCGATTCAGTCCCTTCAACTGAACATCAACCTCTCATACAGCATACAGTATAAAGTTGGGAGCTCTGAAATAAATATCAATGTGTATTGGTAACTCAGGAGTTTATGTGTTAATATATTTCAACTCTGAATTGTGCAACCTTTATCATAGTTTTCTTTACATGAACCAGTTGTGAAATCAAGTACTTTAGAAGAAACAAAAAAAAAATTAACTATATATCACAAACTGCTTTGCCAAAGAACCGTTTTCTGTAAAATATGTAATTTAATTTTTTTCCTTGGTGGTCTTTGTAGGTGGTCATAACTGCATTCAAAAGTTGGATGAAGATGATCTACACTTTGCTTTTCAGTATTGCCGAACACGTACAAGAAGTGGTTCTTCCCAGTTTGATCAGTTAGCCTCCGCAGAATTTCGCAGATTTGGTTGGCAGGATGCCAAACATTGGCATGATGCTCTCAAACAATATTTTCATATCCAAGAGCACCTTCAGTATAACAATATCTAAAAACATATATCTCCTTTTTTGGAGGGCACATAAAATGATATTATGAGGCAAATATCATAAAACAATATATTCTAACGATTAATATGCTATGTATTGTGTCTTTACTAAAGATAATACATATGAATATATAGGCATTAGCTATACACAATATGTTAAAGGCATAAATGAAACCAGAGGCTCCGAAGAGCCTGTAATCGCTCGCCTGGTTCACAGTTGTAAAGAATAAAGCTGAATTTATACATGTGAGACAACTTTAAAAACGAAACAAATTTTGGCAATAGTGAATTATTGTCAAATGAAAACACGACTAAACAGTACTTGCCTTTTCAAGTCTTATGATATATCACAACACTATGTTTGCATTACTTTCTATTTTTAATAACAGCTACCATCTTGGTTGGCAGGCGTTGTCACTGGACATAATTCTGAACCATACCATGAATCTTCAAGCGAGGTTTAGTTCTAATTGGTACAGTGGATTTTATATTTTTAACACTGATGGCCAAATTATTTGGTAGCCGGAGTCATTGGACATAATTTTGAAAAGATCACCACCCAAGGACCATTCCACCAAAGTTAGGTCCCACTTGCCTAATAATTTCAGAGAAGAAGATTTAAATGTGGAAAGTCTACGACTCACTAGGAGTTGGACGCCCAGAGATGACAACAGCTCACATGGCCTTTAGACCAGGTGAGCTAAAACTGATTATATAACGATTACATATGAATATATAGATATTAGCTAGTTCTAGAATTCTGCTAGTGTACAATTTATTTTAAACCAAAATATGTATTGCAAAATGATAGGTCAAATATGTCAAACAGTTTCTCATCATTCACTTTAGCATCTATTGGAAGGGTTAATCTGTTGATGAATGTAGAGGCTGTAGGCAAATTCCCAGGCAGGTCCGCAAAAGTAACAAGGGGGCTAAGTGCGTATCAGTGGAACTCCTCGTTCATTTTTTTTACATGTCTTTTATTTATATATAGTATTGTTCCTTACTATATATAGATGTGCAGTAAGGCTTTGGATTTTTGAGTGACTGGACTAGGGCCGAATAAGGGGCCAAAAAGGGACTTTTCATGTTAAATAGCTCGTCATTGGAACTCCTCATTCATTTTTTGCTGCAGGTCTTTTATTTGTATATAGTATTGTTCCTTACTATATGTAGATGTGCAGTAAGGTTTTGGATTTTTGAGTGACTGGACTAGGGCCGAATAGGGGGCCAAAATTGATTTCACATGTGAAAAACCTTGTCAGTGGAACTCCTCATTCACTTTTTATTGCAGGGTTTTTTTTGTGCATAGTATTGTTCCTTATTATGTGCAGTTGTGCATTAAGGTTTTGGATTTTTGATTCATGTATAAGCATAAACCAACTAAAAGGCTTTTTGGAAATCAAATAGAAAGAACATAAACTACTATTTAGATTTATTTTGATATAAAATGTTAATCAGTGACAAGTATGCGTCTCTGTAAGCATGTCTGACATTTACTATTGACTATTTACAAAAAAAACTGACATATGACAACAGTAATTATTACCAATATATAGAAAACTGCAATAGGTTCTTGCATTATCAATACATTGTATACAGTTTATCTGAGCCCAAAGAAACTGTTCATAAATGCGAGATCGAACTTATCAAATAGCTGATCTTCACTCAACGTAGTCAGTGGCAAGGTCAGTTGATTGATACAGGTAGATGCAGTGGGAAAATTCCCTTCTAGTTCGGCAAAAGTGGCCTTTGGGTCCACAGAAAACCCCAGTACCGGCTCTTCTGCTGCTCCAGTTGAAAACTGGAGAATTTTCTCTATTGTTACATTACCACATTACCAGCTGTAAGAAAAAAGATGCAAATTCTGTAGTACATGCATAACAACTTTAATTAACCACACAAAAGGTAAAAGTATTCACTGAATGTCGTTATGGCTAGAAGACATTATAAATCAAGTGCTTTGTTTTAGATATCTGTAAAGTAATTGCCCTTGTAATTTAATAAAATAATAATATCTTGCAACAATTTGCATATACATTAGGACAAATGTAGAATTTTAATAATATTAACACAAAATTTAAAAATATTACATGTATTCACGACTCTTATTAATTTCCACATTATCATTGAATAGTCCGTAAAATTGGGAACTAATCATGCACTGGTATAGAATTAATTTTAGACAGAAATTAGCATTTACCAGATGTAAGGATGTGATGTATTCTTTTTCATCTCCGTTTCATCTGCAAGTAATGGTGGGACCCTCACCGAAAAAAAAACCTTTGCACCTTTTCAAAAAGGTCTTTATTAGATAATAGAGAACATTAAAAGTGTACTTTAAAAGACAAAAAAAAACCTGACAGAGTTACGAAAAAGTTGGCTTGCCTGATACTTGCCGTCATAAAGTTATCACCAGAAACAAAAAAAATGGCATATATTCCATAAAAATATATATATACATATATCATTACATTACCTGCAGTTTGCCTGACATATCTTACAAAGGCGCTATAAATCCTTTCCTCGGCATTTCTTCTGTTACTTCCAAGCTCTGAGAAGACTGGCTTAAGAAAATGAAGCAATTTGGTGACAGTTACTCTCCCTGTATTGGGTTGGAACAGAAAGGTGAAGGACGGTTTCTCCTTTAACAGCTGCATTAAGATATAAACGAGCATTTCAGTGTTATTGCTTAGGGAAAAAAAATAATTGACCACATATTTCCTCACTGAAAGAAAAGCATGGCAATCTGGAATGAAATATTCCAAAACATTAAGATCACCCTTACGGCCAGAAAACATTGCACTTCTAGTGCTGCTGAAGAATTTTCATTTTGAATAATTCCAAATACTTCTTGTCTGATTTTAAGATTTATGTAACACATCAGCATATCTAGAATTTTCACTGCATCAAATTATCCTATCACGTATTTTCCTATCCCATTTATGTGTACAGTCTCTTCTTCTCGAACGGTGTATTTAATTGCAATTGTAGTCTATTACAACAAGGCATGTATTGATAATTTACCTGTAATAACTATAGATGACATGGGTTACCATGGTAACATGTTAATACACTAATGTTATGTAAATTTGAATATGTTTCATTTTTTTATTAGTTTTCATCTTAATGTGCAAGTCGGTGTAGCAACCCTCAAACTTGTGTAGCTCAAGAAACATGACTTACAGCAATGATATCAACACCAATTTTGTAAGGAACTATTTGTTCAGGTGTAATAATTATAGTGATATTTAGCTTGACAGTACTCTTGCCATAGAAGAAAATTCTTCAATAAACTTGTATAGTTTGAGCTTCAAAATTATATTTCTAAAATCGTAAGAACAAGACATAATAGCGAAGTCTTACAGTAAGTTTTTTGCAATGGAATTCGAAACATTAGAAGTCTTTAATTGTATGTAAGTGTGGTATACTCGATATAAACCTGTAAAACTCCAGTTTTGGACAACCCCTTTCTAAACTGCTCGTATTCCTCTGCCTCTTTGTCTACCGTCATTACGTGTAAAAATTTTGGGCATTCTCCACCCTCTAATATACTGAGTCCTACAAAGAGAATAATTGCTACAGATGCACATTTAATGTTCAACATAATAGCAAATAAGACTAATTTCAATATGTAATTCTGTTAAAGGTTACAACACCTCACTATTGAACTTGCTCAGTGCTTACCTCACCTGACCGAAGTTGACTGTGTTTCAGTGGCCAATATTACCAAAAGGACCCTAATCGCATTTAATTAGCTTTACAACTCAAATCTTCTTCAAATCTATGATTTATCATGAAGATCATGCGTTAGTAGCATTTGCAATTTCAATTTCAAGTCTTCTGATGTATCAAAACTCTATATTATTATGCATTAAGTTCTAATTTCAGTAGCAGTGGCCATCTTGGTCCGAGAACTAATAAGCTGAAATGAAGAAAATACATCACATCTAAGCAGCATTTGTAGTTTTGGTCTTCTGATATTTCACAAGTTCTATTTCAAGTAGCAATGGGCCATCATGGTCTGAGAACCATGATATTACCTGTTTATAAGTGTCCTTTGATATGTCACAACCAAATATTTGCATTTTTTTTGTAACAATCTCCATATTGCTCTGAGCATGATGAAAGAATTTGTTAGCAGCTGGCTAAAATGAACAAAAAACATCACATTTAAGCAGCATGTGCAATCTCAAGTTTTCTGATATGTTACAACCCTATATTTGCATTAGGTTCTATTTTTAGTAACCATGGCCATCTTGCTTTGGGCATGGTGAAAGTATTTATTAGTAGTAGGCTAAAATGAACAAAAGGCATCACATTTTAACAGCTTTTGCAATTTCGAGTCACAACCCTATGTTTGCATTAAGCTCTATTTTTAGTAATGGCACCCATCGTGGTCCAAGGTCGGGACCGTCGGATAGCATATTGGAAGGGGGCCAACCAAGGACCATTCCAAGAAAGTTTGGTCCAAATTGGCCAAGTGGTTTCAGAGAAGATTTTTAAGTATATTTTTTGTTAAATTTTCTATTTTTAGTAGCGGCGGCCATGTCGGTAAGAGGTCGGGACTACCAGACAAAATTTTGAAAGGGTACCACCTAAGGACCATTCCACCAACGTTTGGTCTCAATTGGTCAAATGGTTCCAGAGAAGAATTTTTTAGCATTTTCTTGTCGAAATGTTTTAATTTTTAGTAACTGCAGCCATGTTGGTTGGAGGTGGACATTTGAAAGAGGACCAGCCAAGGACCATTCCACCAAAATTTGGTTCAAATAGGCCCAGCCATTTCAGAGGAGATGATGAAAATGTGAAAAGTTAACAAAGACGACATACGACGACTACCACGACAGACGCAAAGTGGTGACAATAGCTTACATGGCCCTTTTGGCCAGGTGAGCTAAAAAGTCATTTGGAATTTGTTTAATTTTAAATATTTTGCTTTTGTGTATTGTTCAGAGTTTGTTGGGCCATACATCGGATTTGTTTGTATTTAGTTGTGTACTTTCAGTTTGTAATGATGCAAAAAGGAATAATTGGGAAGCATAAAAAAGAAAGACTTAATCAAGTTTGATGTGATACTTTATTAGAAAAATCTAGTTTCTTTAATTTATTTACCATACGAGGAGAGTTTATACTGCTGCAGCAGTTTTTAAGAACAATTTTTATTTTATTTTTCCTGCGTGTTTCATTTAGTGGCATATTTTATTTTGGTTTTTTTATGCCTCTAAATTTGCTGCAGCAGCTTTAAGGGCAATTTTTATTTTGTTTTTAATCTGCCTCTAAAAATTATTGCAGAATTTTTTAAAGGCAATTTTTATTATCTTTTCTGCCTCTAAAAATTGGTCCAGCAGTTTTTTAGGGCAATTTTTTTTTTGGCCTCTAAAAGTTGCTGCAGCAGTTTTTAAAGTAAATTTTTATTTTGTTTTTCGTTCTGTCTCTAGAAATTACTGCAGTATTTTAATGGCAATTTTTATTTTGTTTCTTTTTCTGCCTCCAAAAATTTTTGCAGCAATTTATAAGTGCTTTGCTTATTTTATTTTCTTTCTACCTGTAAAATTTGCTATTGCAATTTTTAGTCTCATTTTTAATTTTTTTTTTGCCTCTAAAATTTGCGGCAGCATTATTGAAAGACAATTTAAATTTTCTTTCTTTCCTTCGGCTCATACCGGCCTATTCTAATTGCTGATTGACTTATCGAGGAAAACTTCTTCTAAAGAACCTAAAGAACTACAGAACAGAATGGAATGAAACTTTACAGAGATGCATTCCTGCTGAGGTCCGTACATGTATTTTGCTGCTAACTTGAATTTTAATATGGCCTACCAACAGACGTCAGAAGATTACATTGAAACCTTATGGCACCCTACATTATATACATTATTCTCTTGTAGTAGAGAAAAAATTTTCTGAATTTATTGCAACATGGAACAGATTTTCTTCGAAAATCCTTCAAGCAAGAAATAAATTCCTGTCTTTATATTAATATAATCCCATGGAACTTCACATACCAACTGCTAATCCTGCACCATAGTAGTATCTTTCTGATATGTAGACACAATTTTTCACCATTTTCAGATTTTCTTCATCAATCATCTTCTCTTGAATTTCTCTCATCAAAATGTAGAAAAACTCTTTACGAGGGCCTCCTAAGTCTTCACACTCTTCACCATAAAAAGTCACCTTGAGTGGATATCTGATGTTTTCCAATTGTGTCATCTCAGACAAGGCATCATGGAATACGGTATCCCGACCAACAAATATTTCTGACGTTTGACCCTCTGTTTCTAGTGATTCATCCGTAACATCTAACGGACGTCCCATCAGAAAATGCTTGCAATATGTTTTCAGAATTTCTGTTGGTTCTTCAACGCCTTCCCTAAAATAATCAAACTACTGAAATACTGAGTGTCAAGTAAGATCATCATGGGAAATAAGTTAATGGATAATACACATGAACTATAGCTCTAAAGCCTTATGATTCTGCGTTTGAAATAAAGGCTGACTTCAAAGGAATGCAAGTATATAAGTATATGGACAAAAACCAATTCTATGGAGCAAATCTTTATGTAATTCATTGAAGCAAGGGGTAAACAAAGGCTTACTGAGGCAAAACAAATCTTGAGGTTCACCTTAGTCTGTATCACGACTATGTAAATTTCAACTGTTCTAGTCATTTGTTAGATCTTCAAATGTATTTCCCTATTTCCTGAGGCAAAACGAATCTAGAGGCTCACCTGAACTTGTATCACTCACCTATAATCATTAATGAGTATGTAAATTTCAACTGTTCTAATTATTTGTAAGATCTTTAAATGCATTTCCCAAAGGGCCTAATGTTTAACTTTCTTCCAGGATGAAAGAAATCTTGGATTTCCAATCTGGACCAAACACATTCTTTCTTAGACAACCACTTAAGGATCATTCATACCATAGCAGAATTATAATGGTTGTGTAGTTTCTTACAAGTTCTTTGAAATTTCAGCTAATCAAAACACATTGTTGGCCTAGTAACTATGTTCAATTTCTCATCGGCACCAAAAACATAAAGGACCACCTCCAGGACATTCCTGGTCAGGAAAAGCCCGGGGACCGTTCATTCAAAGTTTGATTCTAAATGGCCAAGTAGTTTCACAAGAGAAGATCTTTGTGTTTTTTCCATCCATGTTCTATTTATAATAACAGCGCCCATGTTTAATTGGTCCGCGGGGTCATCGAATACAATCTTGAAAGTAGACATCCTATGCATCACTCAGGCTAACTAACTTTCGTTCAAATTGGCCCAGTAGTTTCAGAGCAGAAGCTTTTTGAAAAAGTTAATACGACGACAATGCCAAGTGATAGCAACAGCTCACATGGCCCTTTGGGCCAGGTGACCTAAAATGGACTGTTGTTATTGTAATACATGTACCATTCATAACTTTGATTCAAAAACGATATTTTCAGAGTTTTTCTTATTACTTTAGCATTATCAGAGAAAATTGTTTACGCTTATCAAGTTAAATAGGTCACGAGGTCTGTTATGATAAGCGTTACTGCAGCTGAAACATAATCACAATAATTACTTTGATAAACTTTAAAACGACAGGCTCTTCCCGTTGTAAACCAAACCCCTGATCAGTTAATTATTCATCGATACATGTATATCATTACTGCAAAGAATGATTATTTCTCATTTTATATACATGAAACAAGTCATTTAATTGTTTGCAAATTTACTGTACAGTAGGTCTATAATATCGTACGATTTGACGATCTACCTGTTCATTTAGTGCAACTTAAAGTACAGTGTGTACCTTATCAACCTATTAATCAGCGCTGTTTTTTGTAACTGATGGTACCTTACAAAATAGTCCGACTCAACCAAAATATTTCAAAAGAAATAATTGTTTTGTTAAGTATATCTTGAATTCAAGTGATTATAATAATATATTGTTCAAATCATACAAGTTATTCTTCAAACCGCATAAATAATAATAGACTGATTCTATGGTTTGATATGGTATGATTGCGCATGGAATCTGTCGAGCAACACGCATCCGGTATTCGATGAAATTTCTGCGACAACATAGTCAAGAAAATCTCAAGAGATCTTGCTTGACAAAAATTAGTGCCAAATCTGATATTACAAAAGTAATCCCTTTAGTTTAATGTGATTTTCATTTCATTTTATGCACGCATGCATGCACGGCCACACACACACACACATAAGAGAAAGAGTGGAAATTACAACCGCGTTTGATTAATTTCAAAAAATCATTTTCACATATCATCTTTACATATAGAGGAAAATAATTTGTGATTATGTGATTCTGTAGACACACCCATGTAGTGCCTCCAATATGTACTTTTTTATTTGTTTAGAAGGAAATTACTCACAATTCTTTTAGGGCCACTCTTAAGACGGCCTCGGGACTTGATTTGTTGTCGTAATAAGATGAAACTGGCTTGGATACTTCAGATGAACTAAAAGAAAAATGATATAATTTCATTGAAAGTCGGTATCGCTGAAAATAACGCTACCAATCTATTGTATTGTAAAACCAAGTTAAAGTTTGATGTTACACGTCATTATATCAGCTGAGATGATCTGCTTTTACAAAATACACATTGTTCCTTCTAGGGCCTCGGATAAGTGTTACATATGCAATGAATGATTCGTGAAAATTCTTTTTTGAATCATTTTAAGTATACGGGAAACTCAAGGTCTTTAAGGTTCTTACAATGCTATTGATTCTAACAGTGTTATTGAACTATTATTCACGTAAAACTGTGACATTTTTAATCTCACCTCTGTTCTTCAACCCTGATGAAGACAGGTTCTTGGCTATTGCCAAACAAATCGTTCAATCTTTTGCCCTCATCGATGATCTCTCCTCGAAAAATTAGATTGAACTCGACAAGACCAGTTCTGTCTCTTATGTAGGTTTCCATTTCCTGAAATTATAAATATTTAAGTCTCTTTCTGCTTTTTCATGATGTTAATGAAAAGAAAGTTCTTCATGACATGAGTGTACACGGAGTGATGAATTCAAATATACTGAAATACATTTATTAATATTATTTTCAGTAATGAAATGGACCGGGATAAGTCATGTACTTGGAATGGCCTGAAAGATGCAAAATTTAAAGCATCGGTGCAATAGCTCGGAATTTACACCCAAAAATAGAAAATATGAATTCAATAACATAAAAAAATGGAATGTATATGAGTAGGCACTAAAAATGTTATGTTATGTTGTTTGATGGAATTTATATTAACTCTCATGTACATGTATTGAACACTGATTATTATTCATCTTCTATACCACATTTGTAAATACAAATGTAGCCAGTCACTTTGGAGATGGAAGGTTGTCTCCTTGACATTTGCTCCATATCCGTTCTTTTTCATACATGTAGTAATTTTCATTGGACATCAGATCTCGTTCATATGAAGAATATTCTTACCATACAAATGCATTTGAAGAGAACATGGAAGTATTATATTGTCAATATAATACTTCCATGAAGAGAACTACTCGACTTGGAGATATGTAAATCAATGATGTGAAGTTTTCCTGATCCCAGAAATAAAATTTTGATTCTTTACCTATTACTCTACAAATGAACTGAACATGCTGAAAAGAAGGAATCATGTACTGTGCTCTATCTCTAGATATGCTGACGAGGAAAGGCATCACCCTGTCACCGAAAGCTATATTTTTATACAGCCTAGGTGGCCGAATGGTCTGGGGCGCTGGAAACAGTGCAGGTGATGGTGCCAGAGATGTCACAACAGCGTGAGTTCGAATCCCCCTGAAGGAAGGACAAAATTTGCAGGTATAAAATTCATCCTTAACACTGTTAGGTTAATTTTCAAATATATATATATATATATTGGTCAAATAAAGATCCAACGCAACCAGAAGTTCCATATTTATGATTCACTAGTACTTTCACGTCTTCATAGACGATCTTCAGGTGAATAAATACAGCAGTAACTAAGTAACGTTTAAGTGACGTTACAGACAAAGAACGACTTAGTACTTAGTTACTGCTGTATTTATTCACCTGAAGATCGTCTATGAAGACGTGAAAGTACTAGTGAATCATAATTATGGAACTTCTGGTTGTGTTGGATCTTTATTTGACCAATATATAAACTGTATACAATATTTACCTTAAAGACCGATATATATATATATATATATACCTTTGCTATGGCATTGTTAGGGAAGGATTCAGTATGGGTATTATCTTTCACTTGGAAATGGATAGTTATCACCAGTGGAATAGTGTCATCCAGATTAGTATCTTTGTTCCCTGACGGTTGTGAATAATGTAGCGATGGTAATTCATCATCGGATGAAGAAGAGTCTGTCACAATTGAGACTGTATTATACAAGTCAAAATTTCCTGGAGAAAAAAAAACATGTGTAATTTCTGATGCACAATGTTAGTGAAGTAAAGATAAGTAGGTGAAGTTGATCTGCCGATCATATCCCAATGCTTTTTTTTGGTGGGGGATGTGCAGTGATATACATCTGTGATCAGCAAATCACCTTTGTCCTTTTTTTCGCATTTATGAAAAATAACGGATATGGAATTAAGTCAAAGATGCAACATCCCATCTTCGAAGAATAAACTACCAAAAATAAACATCTAGCTGTCTCCCCATGACCTTCAATGCAGTGGAATCCCCACACCATGCAGCAAGCTGTAGATGGCCCTGATGAAAAGCAAGTGGATTAAAATAACAGGAAACCAATCAGTATTTTTCTACCTTCGTCATATTATTTTTTTCTCTTTGTTTTTTAATCTTTATTTCTTTGTACAAAAATAAATGCAAATAACTCTGGAACGACTGCAGTAGTAGGCAATATCAAACTTGCCCCCAGGTTTATGGATATACAACTTGTGTGAAAATGTTTTGAAAATTGATTTAGGCAAAAACCAGTTATCATCGAGAAACTTTAAACAAGACAAACGGATGGACATGTGCATCATTATTTATATTCCCATCCTATCGAGAGGGGTAAAATATACCATATGCGGACCAATCGTGTAGGGAACAGAAATATGATAAATTCTGAATGAAAGCTATAAACATGAAGATATCAATTGTTGCATTCATTTAAATTTGAATGTTTTATGATCAGGAAGGTTAGAGATAAAAGTATACATGGAAGTGTACATGCATAATCGTAAAAAACATCATACTGATCCTTTCGCAGCAAAGCTATATTGATTGTGCATGATGTGCGTGAAATTTTGTACAGTGTAAATGTGAATGCTAGTGTTAGATAAAATATTAGTCAGACATACTTTTTTCACAGAGATACAGTCTAAGTCGATCAAATTTCATCCTGGGATCCACAAAATTTCTGTACCCTACGATTGAAAACTCTTTACTTTTGTCCGGAAGTGTTTCAACTTTTGCCCCATCTGGATATACAAGCACGAATTGGTCCTTGCTAGAATATTTCTCGTTGAAATTTCTGAACGAATAAGTAAACTTTTTGTATGCCTCCTCTATGATCAAGGAAACCGTGTTTCCTTCCTTGGGAATAGGACTGACAAGGACTTTTCCTCCAAACCCTGCAGAGTTGTTCGAAGAGGATTTAGAAAACTTCTTTCCGTCGAACCGTCCAATTCCAACATAAATCTTAAACAGAAAGAGATTATAAAATTATTAATGTAAAGGATTTCAGTTCTCACTGATTTATATAGTTTGGAGCAACGATTCATGTCTAATTTGTCCCTAAAATATACTGAATGTTCTTCACATTCTTGCAATTATTGATTTTAATTGGACGAGTTAACTCAGAGAATGACCAACCAAACCGTAATTATTTTCACTGAAGCCAACGACTGAAGTTAAGAATACTTCTCGTGTGATTGTTAAGCATTTCTCGTGTTTACAGATATCAATCGAAAGTCTGTTATTGTACTATACATAACTTTTAAGGGACGTTCTTTTTTCTATTATATATATATACGTGCATGAAGACAATATACCTCATGTACAAAACTTACAGAAGTAAATGGATGTTCGACCGTTCTCATAGCAAAGTCGGATACTGACCGACTCTTGGTTGGAGTTTCTTGCAGCCTTTGTCTGAATGTCATGAAGTTTTGGAATCTGGAGGTTCCAGGGGCTAAAAGTATGAAAAAAATTGTCTTCTTAGATTATGAAATTGTTTCAAAATAATTCAGGAAAATATATATGTACTCGACATTCGCTTCGTGTCTTTTCATGCTAGTTCCAAAATGTGATTTATAATTATCCTTCATTGTTTATTAATTACTCACTTGTAAAATATTTAGACAACATAGCCATATATATATATATATATATGCGCATAACTTTGGTAATGTTTATCAATTTACAGCAGATAACTTCTGTATACATATCAGTACCTACATGGTGTGTTTCCAGAACCAGTAATAACTAGGTAAACTCGATCTTCTGCAAACCATCCACCCTCTGGTTGTATAAAAACTCCGTCTCGACACAGTACATGATACATTTCTGCATTCTCTGTACTTTCATTTTGATATTGGAGTGACATGGCTGTTGGAAATGCACTACCTGAAAAAAATATGTGTGGAGTTATGTTTAATGTTGGAATCATCTGAAATAAATTGTGGAGTTCCATAAGAAATAAATGTAAAGAAATGAATCATGGTTTGCTGTTATGAAATGATTTTTTATACAGTTTAGTGTCATTCCCTCAATGCACTTGTGACTGAAAAAAGCGGGTGCAATGTTAAAAGATGATGTTGCTTAAATTATCAATGCAACAAATGTTGGCCATGGGTCAATGTTTCTTTTACCATTTTTTTTCTCAATTTTATGATAAAAAAAAATTGTATGTAAATAAACAAATAAATTAGTAGAAGGCAAGATGAGCCTTTCTCAAATGGTAAGGAATACAGTGAGTATTAGTGTAAGTCATCTCTGTAAACGACATGGTACATGTATACCGTTATCAAATGACATGTTCATAATAAATGAAAAGATTTCTTTTCTTTTTCTGTTATACAGTTTTAGTGCTGTTTTTTCTGCACTTCACATGAGCCACACGGGAAGGGAGTGCCATGTAAAAAGATGTATCAATGCAACTAAGTAGTTAAAATTTGGCTAATGGTGGCCATTGGTCAGTTTTGTTTAAACCATTTGTTTTCTTTTCTTTATTTTAAGTCCTGCATATCGTATTTTGTCTCTGTGTCATCTGTCTTGCATGTTCCTAGAAATTGTTTACCTCGAGAAGTTCCATTATTTATCCGCTACATATTTGTTCAAAACATATCTGTAAAGATACTCTGGAACAGTTTGGAATTTTTGTTCCTCTTTTTAGTCATGAACAAAGTTATGTTCTTTGGGTCAATGGAACAACGATATCATGGCTCTCTCAAACACTGGTAATGGGGGAGAATTCTCGTGTACATATTAATCCCCCTCAAAATTTGACCAATAATGACAATGTAAAGGCATAGTAGAATTTAAATAAAATTCTAGAGCATGCCTTGATAACATATTCTTATACCATGGCATTATCAATGCATTGCACTGACCATTATATTATTTGCAGCTCCAATGATAAATGATCAATATACTAAATGTAATAACGACCTAGTGCAAGTTTTATAAACATTTATTATGGAAACCATATACATAATTGCATACATAGTAAGTTGAATGAATGCCACGTAAATTCTATACATTAAAGATTTTGTCGTTTTAACAATTTAAATTTCAATTTTTGTTTTTTTAACTTAAACAATAAAATGCCAACTACTTACGCAGGTCAGACATGGTTAAATCATGTCCTACCACTGGGAATAGTATTCCTGTCGTATCATTTCCAGTTTGCTTTATAACGATCATCGGCCTACGAAAAAAACATCTATTGAGTTAACTTTAGGCCGCATAAATATAATTTTTTAGATTCTCATCTACTCCCTCCCCTGCTTCATGAGCATCACATTCATAATTTATTTTCCATTTTCAACAAATTTATTTTTAAATTTACAAATTTCCTACAATTTTTAGCCTAAATCAACAAATTTCAAATTATAAATTCCTCCCTCCATCCCTCCCCATAGTTTTTCCTCGAGGAGGAGGAAAATCTAAAAATTAATTTTATGTGGCCTTAAAGCCAAACGATTTTACACAAAGTACTAGATTAATTATGGGCCATTAATATTTTCGCTAAAATTAAGTATCTAATACTAATGCATATACTACAAATTCAACATTTTTATTAACAGTACAAAGCATAAACTAATTATTGCTCTATTCAAAAGGCATCGCCTATCAAAAATAGTATAAAATAACCAATGTATATTTAATAATATATATTTGTATATGTCATTACCCCTACAATACAGAATACCATTTGAACAAAAATTGAGGCAGGAGTTCCTTTTAGCCAGGCTAACACGTTTGGTTGGGAAGGGGATCCGCCAATGCCCACCCATACAATTTTGTATAGACACATAAAGATTTATTTTTGAGTCCACCAGTTCATCTGTTTCCTAAGTAGGAAGTATCATACGTCCTATTTTGGTCGAAAGTGAAACAAGAATTCGGGCTTCATATTGATCCCAATAACCAACTTACATCCTGACTAGATTGAATCGTTTAGGGATCTATCATTCAACTTGAAGGGGATGGCTATGGTTTTTCACTAAAAACTTTTTTTTCTGAATTTAGAAGAAAAAATATTATCATGGAGAGTCAGTGAAAAAAATATTCTGACTCGGAGTTTAATAGTAATTATAGATTATTTAAAATATTAAAAGAAATATTGTGGTTGGTTGAAAAAATGACAAACTTTTTTGCCATCCACGTCCATACAGCCTCCCCCTTAAAACTGGATGGTCGGTCCCTTAACAATTGCATAAATTTTTTTTTTTAAATTTTGCGTGTTAAAAGGAATTATATAACTTCAGATCTTTGTCTTTATTATGTAAAAAAAAAAACACATTTACCTTAAAAATACATGCATGTCCAGTAATGTCACTCTACTTACATTGTTTCCTCTACTTTCGCCTCTTCCTTGTTGTTAAACTAGTAAAAAAATACACAGATATTTAGGACTAAAATATATTAAATATGTACCAACTGAATAATGAGATGATTTTGGATCTTTTGAAAATTTGTACACGTTTTTCTTTATCCCAGAAATATCTGCCATAGATGCTATAAATTTGGATATTATCTTGATCGCACGACATATCAACTAGGCCCGCCTTTATGTACAAATATTCCTATGTAAGTAAGGATTTTAGCCTAACCGAAAGATTTGTCTTCTCATCCTTCGAAATTGAGCATTCCTAATGGGTTAATCCACGTAATGCAGACCCATAAAGTATTGTAGTAAGGTGTCTGACTTCAGTGAACGAAATCTGTATCTGACAGAAAAACTTTTACATCAAGGATACCGGTATCATAGGTTAACCAAAACGTTTCTAAGTTTTACTATCGTTACATTGATTTATTATGGAAATTTGGCTGTACATGTTGGACGCTTATTAAACAAGACATTTAACACCCTACCTTTTATAAAAATATAATCTACAAGGAAAATAAATTAAAAAATTCTCAATTAGGCCTTACAGATCATTTGAATAGGTTAAGGTTTATGGAAGGGAATTACCGCCATAATGATAACGATATATTCTTGTTGTATTATTACTATTCTTATTCCTATTATTGTAATTGTCAGCTGTATTATGATAAATCTTATTTTCTAATTTCATAAACATCTAATTTCTATTTTATATTATTAAATTTCTAAATTGTTACAGGCCGATTATTAATTTTTTATTGTAACTTTTCTACTTTCATGCATAAATTTTTAAATTTTATTTTCCAAAATTATACTTTTAAACTTTACAACCTCAAGCTTGTCAAATCCTGAAATGAAAAAGATCAAATATCCCGTTTCCATAAAAAATACACGAATTAGAATTTAGAACTTAGAACTTAGACGAATAGCAATCAGCATATTGGAATTTAGAACTTACGAATTGGAATTTAGACGAATGCGAGTTAGCATAATTGAGTTGGCATAATTTAATGTCACATTATGACGATCAGTGGCGCTGTCGTCTGTACAATGAATCTCCCTCATCATGTGACCTTGTTTACGACAACTAGAACGATAGCTGAGGGTCTTAAAGAGGGGGTATGAGACGAACAACGTGAAATAAAAACATTTTCGCTGAAATCGAATCACGAATAATAAGCAACGTTCTAAGGAAAAGAAAACGGACATATACAATTTTTTTTTTTTTAATATTCACTTCTTTATTAAATTGAATATTGATGGAACTGATTAGCCTATATCAGAATTTCCCGTATCTTCAATACCGTAACACGTAAAATAACGAATCGCGGGCAATAAAAAGAACTGGAAACGCCCAAAGATCGAAAACACGAGAAATGAAATGGGGAAAACGCAGCACGATAAACACGCTGTACGTTACCTCCCTCATAACTCTGGGGCCGTCAGATTTACGGCTGTGGTTCACTGTTTACCCAGTAAGTTTTAAAAGAAATATTGGATGGACACTGGTGGATTTAGAGAAGTGGAAGGGCCCGCCCCTTTTTAGCCGAGACCATATATTATGTATAAAAGTCCCATAAAATTATCCCGGGTCTCCTGTTGTCTTCGGGGCCTGTATACGATATTTATTGTGGGTAGGCCTACTCACAATAACTATCGTATTTTACAGGCCCTATGCTTTTTCACTAAAGAATTGTCAGATGCCGTGACCCGGATCCGACACTGATCACAGGGCTCGTATCAATATAGTCTTTCGATCACCAATCATTACTGGTTGATACGAGGGAAGGGGGAGGCTTTTCATAAAACTTTTCATATTGAATCCTTGAAGTCCTCAGTGGGTGATGTGAAGCCCCCGGAATTTCCTGGATTTTCTGAGATAAATTTTAGCATAAAAATAAAAGTTTTATGCCCCCTGACAAAAAATTGGGGGTGGGGTGGGTGTATATGCCGCTTTGTTCGTCCGTCTGTCTGTCTGACCCAAAGCAAATCGTTTCCAGATGATTACTCAAGTTTCCTTTAACCAATCATTCTGATATTTGAACACAACGTTACTGGCTTATATTAAAATACAGGTCAAGTTCTATTATGGGAGGAGCAAGGATCCCAAAATTTAAACCTCACCCCTGTTTTCTCATAGCATTTTTATAACAGAAATTGACCTGTGTTTTTTTATAAGTAACATTGTGTTCAAATATCAGAAGGATTGGTCAAAGGAAACTTGAATAATCATCTGGAAATGGGACAGACAGACAGACGGACGAACAAAGCGGCATATCCCCCCCCCCCCCACACCCATTTTTTTTTGTCAAAATTTATCTCAGAAAATCCAGGAAATTCCGGGGGCTTCACATCTTGGATATCCAAAACGGCTTCGCCCTGGACCAACTGAGGACTTCAAGGATTCAATATGAAAAGTTTTATGGAGAGCCCCCTCCCCTTTCCCCAGTATCAACCAGTAATGATTGGCGATCGAAAGACTATATTGGTACGAGCCCCTGTGATCAGTGTCAGATCTAGGTTTTCGAAACGTTGGGACACGGCATCTGACAATTTTTAGTGAAAAAGCGTAGGGCCTGTAAAATACGATAGTTATTGTGAGTAGGCCTGCCCACAGTTAATATCGTATACAGACCCCGAAGACAACAGGAGACCCGGGATAATTTAATGTGACTTTTATACATAATTTTATATATGGTCTCGGCTTAAAAGGGGCGGGCCTTTCCTCTTCTCTAAATCCACCAGTGTCCATCCAATATTTCTTTTAAAACTTACCTTGTGTAAACAGTCAACCGCAGCGCACCAGTTATGAGGGAGGTAACGTACAGCGTGTTTGAACTTTTTTATTTATCGTGCTGCGTTTTCCCCCATTTTATTTCTCGTGTTTTCGGTCTTTGTGCGTTTCCAGTTCTTTTTATTGGCCGTGATTCCTTATTTTACGTGTTACGGTATTGAAGATACGGAAAATTTTGATATACGTTAATTTTAGAAATACATATGTAAATTATATCAATATTTAGTACCATCATTATTCAGTGTAATTAAGAAGTGAATATTATCTAAAACAATGTATATGTCCCCTTTCTTTTCCTCAGAACGTTGCTTATTATTCGTGATTAGGTTTCAGCAAAGATGTTTTATTTCACGTTGTCCTTTCTCATACCCCCTCTTTAGGACCCTCATATATCGTTCTACGTAAACAAGGTCACGTGATGGGGGAGATTCATCAGACGACAGCGCCACTGATCGTCATAATGTGACATTAAATTATGCTAACTCGCATTCGTCTAAGTTCTAAGTTCTAAGTTCTAAATTCCAATATGCTGATTGCTATTCGTCTAAGTTCTAAGATCTTATTCATGTATTTTTATGGAAACGGGATATTTGATTTTTATCATTTCAGGAGTTTGACAAGCTTGAAGGTGTAAAGTTTACAGGTACAATTTTGGAAAATAAAATTAAAAAATTTAGGCATGAAAGTAGAAAAGTTACAATAAAAAATTAATAATCGGCCTGTAACAATTTAGAAATTTAATAATATAAAATAGAAATTAGATGTTTATGAAATTAGAAAATAAGATTTATCATAATACAGCTGACAATTACAATAATAGGAATAAGAATATGAATAATACAACAAGAATATATCGTTATCATTATGGCGGTAATTCCCTTCCATAAAGGTTCATCATTACTACAATCAATCCACATTAAGTGTGGAGTTTGCTTTCACGTCTTGATCGACTGGCACGATCGTAGATAAATCACGCCCACTTCAATTACCGAACAATGACAGTAAGCGTCACGCCTTCACCTGATGGCTATACTGTCGTTATTCGGTAATTGAAGTGGGCGTGATTTATCTACGATAAGATCAAGAGGTGAAAGCAAACTCCACTTTGTGTAAAATGGACCTCATTTAGCAATGTTTTTCTTCTGAGTGCAGGCAAAACTACAGAATTTTTCTAATTCTAACGGCTGGCAGCACCTAGATATGGAATAACTGTATGCATTTTTTTCAAAAAGTAATAAAAAATCAATTTTAGTTTTTGCTGTGCATTTTATTTTTAATTCTGTACAGCTAAGTGAAAGTTATGAGATGTTCCCTACATGTAAATTGTTGACAATTTCTGATGACAATAGAAAGTATATCTATAACTTTATTGTCAAATAAACATTCATACATGTTTCTGACAGGAAAAAAAAGACAGTGTAAACATTTAGTTAACTGAAATCATCATGTACAAATTAAGAGACTTCTGTCCTCAGTTCTAATGACTTTATTAAGTAGAAGCCAATAATTTTGACATGAGCTGTAGATTTAGGATTAAGAAGATAAATTAGTTTTTGTTCATTGGAAAATTGCATAAAATTTGGGTTTTCGTTAGTAAGAATTTCAAATAGATCAGTTCTCAATTTACGGTTTATAATACATTCCAATATAAAGTGTTCTTCATCCTCGATTTTATTACATGTTTTACAAAGTCGGAGTGTTCTAGGTATTTTTGTATATCTTCCTTTCTCTAGATCTATTTCAACAATAGAATAATTGTATTACCTACTTCAGGGGAAAGTGTCATATAAAATGTCGGACTCCGTTTATTTTGGATGCTGTGCAGAAACGGAAAGAAAATGGATAGCAAAGGGCAGGTGATTTTTATCCCTGCACTTTCGAATGAAAGTTCGAGGATATTGTCGTTACCCCCGTCCGTCCTTCCCGTCTGTCCCTCCGTTCGTCTGTCCGTCACGCTTTCTTGTGACGTGAACTCCTCCCACATTTTTGAATTTTGGTATTAGGTTTTTTTTTTCGTTTCATGTGGGAATCGATCGTCTGGTTCTCGGCGTGAAACCCCGATTCTCGGTTTTGAAACGCTGGTTCTCGGAATTGAAACGCTATTTCCACTCCAAAATTACGAAAATGGATTGGTATATGTACATATTGAATATTAAGACCAACTTTATTAGTTAAAACAATGTATTATTTCGTTATTTACATGTGGCATGAAAGCCACAATCACCGGTAAAATATCATAAAAGTCGACAGTTTGACAATATGCCGTTTTCATACATGTTTTTGAAGTTAAAAGACCGTTTGCTGCTATAAATGTTTCACAAAATACAAAGTTCAATATTTTGTAGAAAGGGTGTGATTTATTTCAAAATTTGTTATTGCTATTTTGCATTTATTCCATGACTTTAGACAGATATATGGTTTTTCTTTGCAACTTTGGTTCTCCGATCGGAGAACAAGCGTTGTCAAGATATTTGTATCACTGTCAACAGAAAATCGTCTTTATTTTAATTTTTAATGGATTTTGAGCACGGAAATATATGGTAAAGGCTCCAGCGTATATTAGCCGTTTAAATTTATCCTGTTCTGACTTCTGAGTATAGAACACGAATTGCCGACAAAAGATGTTTTACATCAACTTTGCAGTCTATTGAGACACATGGGCGAAACTGTGGAGTTTTTCGTTATTGTTTTCTTATGCTAGCCACATGCAAACTTGTTCAACGTTGCTGCTATAAATGTTTCACAAAATACAAAGTTCAATATTTTGAAGAAAGGGTGTGATTTATTTCAAAATTTGTTATTGATATTTTGCATTTATTCCATGACTTTAGACAGATATATGGTTTTTCTTTGCAACTTTGGTTCTCTGATCGGAGAACAAGCGTTGTCAAGATATTTGTATCACTGTCAACAGAAAATCGTCTTTATTTTAATTTTTAATGGATTTTGAGCACGGAAATATATGGTAAAGGCTCCAGCGTATATTAGCCGTTTAAATTTATCCTGTTCTGACTTCTGAGTATAGAACACGAATTGCCGAAAAAAGATGTTTTACATCAACTTTACAGTCTATTGAGACACATGGGCGAAACTGTGGAGTTTTTCGTTATTGTTTTCTTATGCTAGCCACATGCAAACTTGTTCAACGTAACCGTTATTTGTTCTTTTAACTAATAAAATAGTTCATCTATAATAAAACATATACCTACCTTGCAATTTTTTACGTTTAATGCCTATTTTTTTTTTAAACTGACCAAGAACCGAGAACCGCGTTGCAAATCCGAGAACCAGATGTTCAAACGAGAACCAGACGATCGATTCCCACATGTGATATTGTGGTTTACTCAATAAGGTCTGCAAATTTTGATTTTTCACTATCGGGGTTCACTAAGGGTCTGAAAAGGGTCAAAATCACCAAATTGGCATATGACGTAAGCTCCTCCTACATTTTTGTTTTTTGTGTTTTAATTTGGTTTACAATTGTTGCTCATCATCTGTAGATGTGCAACAAGATCTTGGATTTTGAATTTTAGGGTCGCGGCCCTTTAAGGGTAAAACATCTTCATATGGCAGTTTATAGCTTGTAACTTGAACTCCTCCTACATTTTTTGTTCCAGGTGTTTTGTTCTGGTTTTAAATAATTACTTATGATTTGGAGATATGCAATACGGTCTTTGAATTTTTAATTGAGGGTCCTGGTCCGAAAAAGAGGACAAAAAGGGATTTAAAATTTTTTTTATTAAAATATAGGTTGTAATATATCATATGAATCGTATCAGACTGTAGAAATTAATGGTGATAATTAAAAAGGGCCTGACCCTATCAGTTGAGTTAAAAGGGCTAAAAAGGGGCCAAATTATAAATTAGTGTAAAATATAGATTGTAATACATCATAAGAATCGTATTAGACTGCAGAAATTAATGATGTTAATAAAAAAAAGGGGGCCTGACCCTAGCAGTTGCATTAAAAGGGACAAAAGGGGCCAAATTACAAATTAGAGTGAAATATAGATTGTAATATATCAAATGACTTGTATTTGACTATGGACATTAACGGTGATAATAAAAAGGGGCTTGATCCTTACAGTTGAGAAAAATGGACAAAAAGGGGCCAATTTCAAATTATCATGAAATATATGTTGTAATATATCATATGACTTGCATTAATCTGTTGAAATTTAATGGCGATAATACAAAAAGGGCCTTAACTTATCAGTTGAGAACTGGGCCAAAAAGGGGCCAAATTATAAATTTGTGTAAAATATGTCAAATGATTTGTAATTTACTGTGAACAAAAACACTGAAAAGTGGTCTGACCCTAACAATTGTGAAAAAAGGGACCAGATTTTATATTAATGTGAAATATAGCTTCCGATATAGCAACGGACTTGTATAAGCCTTTATAACTTTAATATTGGTAATAAAAAAGGACCTGACCTTATCAGTTTAGCAACAAGGGCCAAAAGGGGCCATATGTCATGGGGTGTAACGATTCACCGAATTGAACCGAATCGCGTTTTTTTTCGACGGTTCGATTCACGGTTCTTTAAAGGGCCGGTACGAACGATACTTATAAGCCAATTTTGCAACCCCCACACCCCTCATTTTCAAAAACGGTTAAAGTTATGAAACTAGAGGCCGCCATGAGCCTGTAATCGCTCACCTGGCTCACAGTTGCCCACTATAAACTATCACTATTACCAATAGGGTATGAAATTTCCCTAGGGTCCTATGTTATACGAAGTTCGGTCATATTGGATGGACCTGGGAAAATCGAACACATCTTTTATACGAGACCATCAAAGACACCGTTCCACCAAAGTTTGGTTCATATGGGCCAAACAGTTTCTGCGGAATTGACGAAAATGTGAAAATTACCTTGGGTCCTACGTTAAACTAAGTCCGGCCATGGCAGTCATACTGGATGGCGCCCGAGAAAACCGAACACATTTTATAGGAGACCATCTAAGGACCATTCCACCAAAGTTTGGTTCAAATTGGCCCTGCAGTTTCTGAGGAGTTGATGAAAATGCAAATTCCCATAACTAAGTCCGGCCATGGCATCCATATTGGATCGTGCCCGGGGAAATCAAAAACAAATTTTATAGGGGACCATTCAAAAACCATTCCGCCATAGTTTGGTTCAAATTGGCAAAGTGGTTTCTGAGGAGTTAAACACAGTTTTTATAGGGAACCATCCAAGGACCATTCCGTCAAAGTTTGGTTCAAATTTGCCCAGTTGTTTCTGATGAGTTGTCGAAAATGCCAGTTCCTTCAGAAGGGAGAGTATTTGATCCATCAATGATTGTTTGGTTTTAAGAACCATTTGCTGTTACATTCGTGCCAACTGACAGGAATTTTGAGCAAGAGCGTTCTTGGGTTGGAAGTTTATATGTCCCCACCCCCAGCAAAAGTCAGGCATTTTTATCATTTTATCCCATTTTGACTACCACGGAGGCACTTTGAAAGCTCAGGTTTTGCTGTAACTGATTAAAAAACAGACATAATGGTGGTAAATATAATCAACAGCCACGCAGCTACACAATGAGCCCTCTAGGTAGCATTTATTCAATGTATGGAGTGCCATATTGGACATAAACATGAAGCCCTATCGAAGAGCGGATATATCCGTCACTGCAATATAAGGAGTTAAGACTACCTCTGGAGGTAGTCTAAGTTAGTCCGATTGAAGATCGATTTAAAGTGTTTACATTGGAGTACGATCGATCTTTATGAAGACGATCTTCCCGAAGATCGACCTAAATCTGCTAATGTAAACACGGTTGCATTTATTCAACTGCCATTACAACAACAAAAAAAAACAACAACAAAAAAAAACCAACAAACTACATGTTAGTTCAACTTTTGAACCATGAAATCTGATATATAAAGGCATTATTTCGTTTAAAAAAAATACATTTTAAGTGGCAAGAGAAATTTTAAAATTAAAATTTGCATATTATCCTAGCTGTTATATGGAATGTGCCGTAGGAAAGTATTGCACAGATTTTCCCCTATTTTTCTAAAAATTCTAAAGATTCATTTTGTAATTTTTCTGAAGCAAGGAAAATCTATCTGTAGCATTCGGAGTTAAAAATCTGCAATATTTTGCATGTTCTTTCTTCAGGTTACTTGAAATCCCTGTTAAGGGAAGAGGTTCATAAATATGCAATATCTCGGATTTTTATGAAATTTGGTATGCAGCCAAAAAAATAATTTACGCAACTTCTTATATTTTTGAGATATGATTAGTTAAAATCTTATCGAATTCGGGTGTGTTATATAGAATGCACGTAAAAATCAATGAAAAAGTTCCGAATTTTCACTTTAACTCGCAATTTCTTCCAACTGTTTCCAGGTAATTTTCTATCAAAATGATATATATCCGTTTTATTGATATAAAATTTTTATAGGGTCACCGAATTCGTTTTCGAGTTACAAGTCGTTGAAATGTTTTGTTTGAGTGTGAAAACGCCCAAAAGTAAGGTTTTATCGACGCTACGGCAAGCCAACGACGTCGTCGATAAAATCGCATTTTTAGACGTATTTTGCGTATTGAACACATACGTACTCAACGATTTATACGCCGGTGTCCTATAGCCATTTTTCCCCCATGCCAATTTTTCCCCTCAGCGTGATGGGGGGGGGGGGGGACCAGGATCAGGCCTATTTTTCTCCCCTAGTAGCACGAAAGCTTGTAGTAACGTCGGCGACGTCAGTTGGAAATTAATTATCCATTAAAGGATAGGTAACCTTCTTTTAATAAGTTTAGCGTTACCACACCATCATCGTATCATTATACATTCAATATCAGATGATTTATTTATATATATATGAAGCATAGTCTGATGTGGTGATCACATCCATTCTCCTCCGTGAACCCTTGGTACATGTATGTGTTACGTGACTTTCTGTAGTAGGTCGTAAGGCCCAATGGTCAAACCCATGTTCTAGTTGAAGCCCACACGAAGAAGGGATTTGGTGGGATGGTAACAGTTGTTGTAGGAATGTTTGAAACATATCGTCGGTGATATACAAAAACCTCGTAAGTCGAGTTTTGTAAATTTGTCAGGAGAGCAAAAAAACTGAATTATATCGTCGGTGTTCTGCAAAAACCTCGTAAGTCGGATTTTTTTTGCGGGAGACTTTTTTCGATTTTTGGAATCTTCTAACACGAATACATATTCTATCAAAACAGGGTACGTCTAAACCAATCAAAAAATATTTTTTTAGTAACAATCCTTTACAACAACCATTATTTTCCATTTGAGTTACGAGGTTTTTGCACAAAAAAATTGTCAAATCGAAATACGAGGTTCTAACATGTGACTAAAAAATTATGTTTTGATTGGTCTAGACGTACCCTGTTTTGATAGAATATGTATTCGTGTATGTAGATTCCAAAAATCGAAAAAAGTCTCCCGCAAAAAAATCCGACTTACGAGGTTTTTGCAGAACACCGACGATATGATAGTTAATAACCTCTCTCTTGGGTATCAAATTTGATGACATCTTAGAAATATATTAAGGTCTACTTGTTTAACTGTGTTTGCTTTTGAATAAATCATGACACACATTGTCCATTTTCTATCTTTGATTGATAATCTCAGTATTTGCTGGAATAGTTCTGTCTGCCATCAAGCTCCACATTCCTAAATGGTATACAGCGAAATTCTAAGCACCCTTTAGTGTAAAATTCTGTCTCCTGTAGATATATAGGTCCATAATTCTGTTTCATTCAAGTACAAAGTCCTTTCAAAATATTTGCACCAATAAGTATTGTGACTTCGATGTAACATTTACTGTCGGGAACAATGTTGAATAATTCTATGAACCTCTTGTGTTCTTGTCCTATCCCTTTCATTTATAACGTTCCAGCGATCTGAATCAATTGTTTTGACAGATTTGTTTATATTGGGTATTACCTCGGGCCATTTCTAAACGAAAAATCTACCCCTGTTAACAGATAAACGTTTCCTTCCGAAGAGTTTGGCATTTTTTTTACAAAGTCCATACTTAATAGTGTTTGGCCTGTGATCTAAATGCGACACAACTGGTATAGCGTTACTAAGCTCATGCTGTCTTGTTTGATGAATCCAAAATATTGACACTGATCACATGATCTGGTACAAAATGTATATTCCTTAATGCAGGGTTGCATACTTTTCCAGTCATAAATATTACCTATAATTAATTGCATTATGTGTGGTTTTCCACCCTAAAATGACTTTTGTAGTCGTGTATTATATGATATCTGACGTATCCAAAAGAGAAAAAAACATCTTAAGAAAAATATGATAATCCAAAAACAATAGAAATGTCTACAAGAAATGAAATACTCTGAAATCAATGAGATTATCTGAAAGAGAAAGAAATACACGGTTTGAAATAAATACAAACTTTTGAAACAAAAGAAATGTCAGCATATTGAAGATTTGGACGAGTAGACAAAACAACACAACAAAATAGAATTACAGACGGGTAAATCTAATAGAGATACTCAATACAGCTCATCAGAAAAAAACCAGAACTAACCGACAAACTGATTGACAGACTGGAGGACATGTAGACAGACTTGTGGACAGTAAGACAGACTGGTGGATATGTCGACATACTGGTGGACAAGACTGGTGAACATATAGACAGACTGTTGGACATGTAGACATTCAAATGGACGGTGAATACAAACAAGTGGAGATGTAGACAGGCAGGTGGACAATGGACAGACTTGTGGACACATAGACAGACTTGTGGACATGTAGACAGACTTGTGGACATGTAGACAGACTAGTTGACACATGGACAGACCGGTGAACATGTTGACTGACTGGTCGACACGTAGATAGAATGGTGGACATGTCGACAGACTAGTGGACACATAAACAGACCGGTGAACATGTTGACAGACTGGTGGACATGTAGACAGACTGGTGGACATGTAGATAGGCTGGTGGACACGTAAACAGACTGGTGGACATGTAAACAGACTAGTGGACACATAGACAGACTTGTGGACATGTCGACAGACTAGTGGACACAAAGCCAGACCGGTGGGTGAACATGTTAACTGACTGGTGGACACGTAGACAGACTGGTGGACACGTAGATAGACTGGTGAACATGAAGACAGACTGGTTATCAAGTCGACTGACTGGTGAACACGTAAACAGACTGGTAGACATGTCGAATGACTGGTGGACACGTAGACAGACTGGTGAATATGTAGACAAACTTGTGGACACCTCGACAGACTGGTGGATACTGTAAATTTAGAAATTATTGCGATGTTTTTATTATTGCGAAAAATGCGAAAGGGCTGTAATCGCAATAATTTAAACTCGTATTTTGGAATTTTTTATATGAATAAAGCGGGATTTTTCTCAATATCGCAAAAATTAAAATTGCATTTTGGTCAAAAATGACAAAATCGCAATAATAAATGCACGCAATAATTTCTGAATTTACAGTATGTAAACAGACCTTTTGACATGTCGACAGACTAGTGGACACATAAACAGACCGGTGAACATATTGACTGACTGGTGGACACGTAGATAGACTGGTGAACCTGGTGAACATGTAGACATACTGGTGGACACATAGACAGACTGGTGGACATGTAGACAGACTAGTGGACACATAGACAGACTGGTGGACATGTAGACATATTGGTGGACACGTAAACAGACTGGTGGACATGTAGACAGACTAGTGGACACATAAACAGACCGGTGAACATGTTGACTGACTGGTGGACACGTAGATAGACTGGTGAACCTGGTGAACATGTAGACAGACTGGTGGACATGTAGACAGACTAGTGGACACATAGACAGACTGGTGAACATGTCGAATGACTGGTGGACATAGACAAACTGGTGAACATGTAGACAGACTTGTGGACACATAGACAGACTGGTGGACGTGTAGACAGATTGGTGGACACGTAAACAGACTGGTGGACATGTAGACAGACTAGTGGACATATAGACAGACTGGTGGACATGTAGACAGACTGGTGGACACGTAAACAGACTGGTGGACATGTAAACAGACTAATGGACACATAGACAGACTGGTGAACATGTCGAATGACTGGTGGATACGTAGACAGACTGGTGGACACGATGTTAGACTGGTGAACCTGGTGGACATGTAGACAGACTAGTGGACACATAGACAGGCTGGTGGACATGGTGACAGACTGGTCGACACGTAAACATGTTTACATGGTGGACATGTAGACAGACTAGTGGACACATAGACAGACTGGTGCACATGTCGAATGACTGGTGGACACGTAGACAGACTGGTGAACATGTAGACAGACTTGTGAACACATAGACAGACTGGTGGACATGTAGACGGACTAGTGGACACATAGACAGACTGGTGGACATGTAAACAGACTGATGGACATGTAGACAGACTAGTGGACACATAGACAGACTGGTGAACATGTCGAATGACTAGTGGACACGTAAACTGGTGGACATGGTGGACATGTAGACAGACTAGTGGACACATAGACAGACTGTTGAACATGTCGAATTACTAGTGGACACGTAGACAGACTGGTGAACATGTAGAGAGACTTGTGGACACACACAGACAGACTGGTGGACATGCAGACAGACTTGTGGGCATGTCGACAGACTGGTGAGTATACACACAACCTGGTGAACATGTAGACAGATTTGTGGACATGTACACAGATTGGTGAACATGTTAACAGACTGCTGGACATGAAGACAGACTAATGGACATTTAGACAGACGAATGGCCATGTAGACATGAACTCAGATTTGTGGATATGTGATGAAGTCACCATATTATCTGGCATGCATACGCTAGTGGACACAGACAGCTGCACAAACATAGAGATATAAACAGAGTATAGAATAGGTAAAGCCAATGCAAAATGAAATATCTAGTAGACAATGAGATATTATTTAGGTAGACAGGTTAATGGACAATGAACAAACTATTGGAGACATCAACATATACAGGTGCACACAGAACAGTAGAGCCAGTTGATACTCGCAAATATTAGATAGGTTAAGTTTAAGGCACCACATCAAAAGTTCAATGTAGGATAAAAAACTTAATTCACATAGTTTTTGTTCATTGACATCACGATCCCCCCCCCCTTACTTAATTTGAAAAAATTATTGATCGATATGATACGTATTTCTACAACCAGAAAATCAATGTAGGATAATTAAACATGCAGCTATTCCCCCACCCCCCCCCCCCAAACTATGTGAATTAAGTTTTTTTTATCCTACATCGATCTTTGAGGCTGTCCCTGAGATTGATTAGTGGAATAATATTGAAATACAGGAGGATATTTAGACAGGCAAACCGACGGGTGAACATGCAGACATTGCCATGAAAATCAGATCTAGTGGAGACACGTAGACTATAAGATACATTTTAGTAGACGAATAATAGAGGAACTTTTGATATAAAATATGTTATCGGTCTTCGAGTTCGACGGGCATGCCTCCTATATCTGATCTTTTTATCTGTTCATTCGGCTGTGCGCTTGGATATGATTTCTTTATATATTTTTCGGGACCGCCCGGAGATGACTGCTTATTGTAGGAGGGAACTGATGTCTTGTTTGCGTGTTGCATTGGGTAATTTTGTGCTGTCTTCGTACCATATCCGCTCCATTTCAGATTTGACCCGCAAGAAAATGGAATTGAAATCAGCGTAACATGACTGAATGACGCCATGAAATATAAGTGCAAAAATACCTTTTAGTTGAGAAAAATCAAATTAAAATTTAATCTCATCAAAGAGGATTTTGTTTGGCATGCCCTATATAAACGTGTTACTAAATATTCAGCAACTACAATGTGTACCCCGCGTAATGAGTTTTGTTGCAACCACGGGGGTCACTTCCTATAAATAAGTTATATACCGATGTCCGTTTTTCAGGATGTTAATAGGAACACATTTTCATGTCAGCCATACGAATAGGTCAGATTTTTGGACAGAGTCAATATATGAATGGGGGTATTTTTTCGAATGCAAACGGCACCCCTGTAACAAAATATAGGTGCCCCACCCCCACTCCCTGACCCCAGACCTTTTAAGTGACACGCGTGTCGACAAAACGAACACAATTTGTACCTATCATTTCTTCTATGCAACCCAAGCCGAAAAACATATTATTTTAGCATTCCAGAGATCAATCATTTCTTAAGAAAATATGGAAAATATATATGCAATAAATGGCCGTGCAATTTTGATGTATATATATAGTGAAATCCATATTGTGGGGGAAATATGGGCATGGGGAAAAGTGGCTATATGTATACGTATTGTCAACTTTCCGCGGGGGAAGAATGGCAATGATCCAAAATTTCTCCGGGGGAAAAATGAGATCTTGCCAGTTTTTCCCCCGGGGGAAAAACTGGCATGGGGGAAAAATGGTTATATAACACCGGAAACGAATTCGGTGACCCTATCAAAATTTTACATCAATAAAACGGAAATTTCTATCGTAATAACATATCATTTTTCAAGGAAATTCCTTGGACACGTTTGGAAGAAATCGCAATTTAAAGTGAAAATTCGGAACTTTCTTAGTGATTTTTAGGTGCATTCTATACAAATATATTCAAATTCGATGAAATTCTTACTGGTCATAATTCGAAAATATAAAAGTTAAATTTATTATTTTCTCGATATTCGTATACAATGCCTTAAAACCCAGTCGCATGCAAAATTTCATAAAAATCAGCGAGAACGCCTATTTACGAACCTGTTACTTAAGGTATCCGGACCATAATACAACCAGAAATGTACTAATACCTTTGATATATCAATTAATGAACAACAGATGAACCTGAAATGTAACATAACCATCTGATTACCAAAAAGAAAAATGTGTACCTGATATTGGTGAAAGTATTCAAAATATATACAATAATTAATGCAACAGCCAACAGAAATAGGAAAAATAACTTTATAATGGTGATTACAGTCTCACTGATATCTAACACCATCTGAAATTGAAGATAATATTTCTCAATTTAAGGATGAAGACCAACTTCCCGTAAATTTGGTTCTCTTCTAGAGTCAATTTCAATTCATGTTGAAAATTAAAGACTTTTTTTCATTTTTTTTTTCAATTTTCTAGTTTTTATCTAGACTAGAAAATAAAAATAATTCTCCTTGAAAATCCCAGAAACTGTACTGAAATTCAAAAAAAGTTTGTAGTCCGAATTTCCTGTGACCCTGCGCCCCTCCTTGCTTTTCTAGGATATTGATTTCGGGGTAGGGTCAGAACGATATGCTTTTTGACAAATGGGATTTCAGCGCTACCAGCTGATAGCGTGCTTCTAACACTTCGTGTACTTTTAATTTCTTATCATGGACACCCATCTTGGTGAAATCAAGTCATGTGTGATTTGTCAACTTTTCAAATAGCACCATCGTTCCGACCTCACCCCGACATATCAATAACTCCCCCCCCCCCCAAAAAAAAGCAAGGAGTGGTGCAGGGTCAGAGGAAATTCGGACTATGAACTTTATAGATCATTCAAATTTTAAAATTAAGTTCAAAATTCAAGACATTTTCCTGAAAATTCAACATATTAAGAGGATCGTCAGTATTTGTTTTATTTTTATAATTTACTACTGAAATCATCGAAACAATTATTACAAAATACCATCAATTTTAAATCACACTCACGTTATATTATTATCATTGTTACGAAATTTTACTAGTATCGTTTCTGAGATTGATCCCCCAAAAAATATATTATTAAACGATACAATTTCTAGAATACTTGCCAACCAAAAGTTGTTGCTAGATAGTTGTTAATATTTTGGCTCCAAATTCTCTCTCTTTATTTTTCACTGAAAGTTAATTTCCCACTTAGGGTATTATATCCCGTTTATTGTGTCCCCACATGTCGAGTGATAGCCTTTTTATGGGGGTATACATAATTATATACATGTATTTGGTTAGAAATAAAGAGGAGGGAAATAATGTTTTGCTTGCTTTTTTAGCTTTCAGAATCCTTTGTCCACACAAGCTGAGTATAAACAGTGTTAGTAGAACTATTTATAAACTTCCTTGCTGTTGTAGTGTATTTTTATGGAAATTGCTACAAATAACAAAATGTTGCAAAAAATATGTACCGATGAAGTTAGACGTGTTTTACAAGACTTTAAAAAAAAATAAGGCATAGTTTTGTACCAAGAAGGTCCTACTATACAAAATTTGAGTTTCCCTTCCTCCCTTAGGAAGAACAAAGTTGCCACACTGCATTTTCATATCATTTTTTTGTGTTTTTTGTTTTTGTTTTGTTTTGTTTTTTGTTTTTGTTTTTGTTTTTTTTTTCTCGCTTGTCACTTTTGGAGATCTCCAGTTCGCACACCCTGTTTGGAAAATCGCACCCTCTTCTGGAATTTCTGGCTACGCTCCTAAAATGCTCGCTTTTAAAGCAGTCTTTTAAACTGAAGTTGGGGGATAAGCCACTTTTTTGCTGTTGCTTACAGTTTTGTAAAGTTGAAAAGGTCAAGTCCAACTGGCAAAATATGACATATTTCATTAATTCATGAAATACAGTAGGAATAGAAAAACTTAATTTTCCAATATTTATATTTAGAATTATACGGGTTTATTTTATATTTGGTTGAAGATATTGAAAATAGTTTTGCGAAAATACAGCCATGGTACCTCTTGTTTATAACTGGAATATTTTGAACACCGGCTGAACAGAAAATCCCCATAGAATATATTTTTAGGCATAGTCTTTACATTTGTATTTTCTTTTGTTTCTTTGCTCACAAAGTTTCCCATACGGAGAATACAAGTTTTACAGTCACCAGACGTTTAGTGACCCTTCTTCCCGTCGTTTGGTAGTGATTTCGACGCGTGTTATGTACTTGTATGTGGGTATAACCCCCCTTTTAGTACTCGGTACTTTGGCCTTTTTTAAGGCAGTGCTTGGTATTTTGACCTTTGAGTATGGTACTTCGGAGTTTGAATATTTGGTACTTGGTACTTACATGTAAGATCGAAAAAAATTTGGTACTCTGTGGGAAAACTATTCAGTATTCGGTCCTTTGATCTCATTTTAGAGAGTACTCGGCACTCAAGGGAGTTTGGGCGTTATATCCCCTTGTATATATGAATGTATTTTTGTCACAAAATTAGTGTTTATTGGCGGATAAATGGTTTGATTTAATGTTTTTCAGATATAACTCACCTAGACGGTCTAGGTGGGTTAAGAAGGGAAGAAGGGGAATTGTACTGGTGGTTCTGGAAAAGGTACAAACTTAAAACAATCGGGAAAAGTCGTACCGAAAACACTTACGTTTTCTTAACGTCCAGCATCCAGGGCCGTTCAAGTCTGTATGCCTTATATATAAGCAGCGTGGGAAAATGGCGATCAAAGATATGAATTCACAAGGTCATTTAAAATGCCGACACCTTTTGAAATTATCAACCAATCGTTTTAAAGGCAAATGCTAACCCATTATTCTATTAATCCCCCTTTGATGTTGATTGAAAAACGGACTTGTTTTGAAAATTCTAAATAATTGGTAAAACTTGTTTGGGTGAGACTGAAATAGATATTAATGAAATATGTGACAATCCTGTTTATGATGTTACCACTGAACAGGAAATATTAGATGGGATAAGGGATTTAAAAAATTACAAGGCTCCTGGAACAGACAAGATTTTAAATGAATTTGTTGAAAATATCTTATACAAAAAGATAATGTAATAAAATAAACTTACATTTTCACCTCCTTCCTCTGGAATTTAACAGTCAAAATGAATGAGAATACACACGGTTTTATCTAAGATGTTGACCTAGAGCGTTTTTTATGATTGTAGATAACATTCTGTTTCGTTTCACGACTCTTAATCTCTTTTCCAGACATCTCAGTTACAAAGTTGACAGAGATTTATACCTTTTTTCCACTGCAGTTTAAAGTGTCGCAAATTTTTGTCTTTACAAAGTATTTTATGTTGTGCGGTATCGGCCATCGTATTATAAAATAATACTTACATTTTCACTTCTTCTTGCGAAATGCTGATATACAATTTTACAAATTTTACATATTCCCTCTGTGGGAATTCAACTGTACACATACAAGCAAAAATTTATGGGAAGCATAAAGAAGAAAGACATTCGTCATTAATCATATGAGGAGAATCTATTTTTCTGCCTCTAAATTTGCTGCAGCAGTTTTTAGGGGCAAATTTTATTTTTTATTTTTATTTTCTGCCTCTAAATTTGCTGCAGCAGTTTTTAGGGGCAAATCTTATTTTCTATTTTTATTTTCTGCCTCTAAATATGCTGCAGCAGTTTTTAGGGGCAAATTTTATTTTCTATTTTTATTTTCTGCCTCTAAATATGCTGCAGCAGTTTTTAGGGGAAAATTTTATTTTTTATTTTTATTTTCTGCCTCTAAATTTGCTGCAGCAGTTTTTAGAGGCAAATTTTCTTTTTCTTTTTTCTTTTCTGCCTCTAAATTTGCTGCAGCAGTTTTTAGGGGCAAATATTTTTTTTACTTTTATTTTCTGCCGGCTGCTATCGGCCATCGTAAATATCTCAGTACTAACTAATTCTTACCTCCTGGTGTTTGACGCTAAAAATATGTATCAAAACTTAGATTTCGAGGAGATTCTAACAGCTGTTAAAACAACATTAATAAACCTTGACTCTAAACAGTACTCTATCAAAATACCGCAACAAGGAATCATTATTGATTTATTACATATTATATTAAACAACAATGAATTTACTTTCGAAGGAAAAATGTATCGACAAATCCTTGGTATCCCCATGGGGGGATCTGCCTCAGGCGAACTAGCAGACCTAAGAATGTACCAAATTTTTGAAAACATCTTGCAAAAATACAAACACAAAAAATCAATTTTAATATACTTAAGATACCGAGATGATGGTTTTATAATCCACACAGGAACGCCTGACGAAATTAATGATTTATTCAACACCGCAAACAATATACATCAACATTTAAAATTTACATACGAGTTCTCGAATGAACAAATTACCTTCCTTGATACATGTTTATACAAGGGTGAAAACTTCAATTCCAACGGCATACTTGACATCAAAACACATATAAAAAAGACAGAAACTTTTCAATACTTAGAAAGAACAAGTGCACATCCAAGAAGCGTATTTAAAGGATTTATTAAGGGGGGAATATTAAGACACGTCAGAAACACAAACAATACATC
This sequence comes from Mytilisepta virgata, assembly GCA_028015205.1. Lineage (NCBI taxonomy): Eukaryota > Metazoa > Mollusca > Bivalvia > Mytilida > Mytilidae > Mytilisepta > Mytilisepta virgata. The sequence goes on from JAPWFG010000032.1 coordinate 377,285, forward strand.
AGAATTACACAAACTTATTAAATTCTTTAAATCAAAACTACTTGACCGTAATTACAGAACAGAGGAAATTGACCCAATCATTCAATCAGCCTTACAACTAAGTAGATATGATTTACTGACAAACTGTAACAGTCAAAAAGATAAGAACCTTGTCTTTATTACTAGATATAACCCTGTGCTGAAACAACTCAAGCGTACACTTTTAAAACATTGGAAATTAATCACCAAAGATGATGAATGTAAAACCTTGTTTACAAAACCGCCTTTAATTGCATACAAAAGACACAAAAATTTGCAAGAACTCTTGAAATAAAAACAAGAATATGATACTTTGCAGTTTAAAGAATAACAGAAAAATAGAAACAACGGTGTATGGTCCAACTAAAAATACAAACACAGAAAGCGGGGGTCATTGAGAATAGTCACCGCTTTATCAATAAAAATAAGACTTGAAACACCGTCTCCGGACTATTGAGGACATGAGTGAGTTCTGGATGGCTCTAAATCAAATCAAAATGAACAACCACAAGCACAACAAATAAACACAGAAAACTAAAAAACAATGAACAACACGAACTCCTATAAAAACCAGGAGTGAACCCAGGTGCTCCGGAAGGGTAAGCAGTTCCTGCTCCGTATACGGCACCCGTCGTGAAGTTTAACAAAGTCAATACGGTGGAAGTCACAAATCGGCGGAGGCACATGAAAGGTTACGACAGTGGGAACAGGTCCAACATCATCTTATTAGATATTGGAACATCATGTAATGGTCCATCAATTCATGATGACGACCGTAAAATTTCTTAAGTGATGACATCCAACTTATCCGTGATAAAACCCTGGTTAAGAAGCTTTTGTGACAGCAGTAATCCTCTTTGTCGAAAGTCAGGATAACTCACGCATGACCTTGAAAATCGGATAAGCTGAGAAACGCAGACGCCATATGCAGGCGATGCTGGTATATTGCTACTCAAGAAGGGAAAATTAACAATAGGAAAGTTCAAGTCATCACGTTTGTCATAAAGTTTTGTCTTCAAACGTCCCTCATAGTCTATTTCAAGAAACAAATCCAAATATGAAGCGGACTTTGGTGTATCTGTAGTATCCTTAATTTCAAGTTCACTGGGTTAGATAAGATGTAGAAAGTCTTGGAATTTGTCGTTATTTAACAATACATCATCTATATAACGAAAAGTGAAATTAAAGGATTGGGCTAGTTTCTTTTTGTTTTCACGTAGTAACCCTTGAATGAAGTCCGCTTCTCAGACATTTCAATAAACTCATTATTCTTGATTTTTTCTTGCAATTTCAAATTTATCTTTGAATACAATGGTCTACCTAATGGTTTGTAAGTATTGTTATTTTGACTGAAAAAATTAGAATTGACATTCTGAGCTGGAATATTTACAGAATTGGTATCAATTGCTGGCTGTTGCCCAATATCAACACTGTTTGACTGTTGAACAATATTTGGAGGTAATACATTGACTTCATGTAGAATCCTACCAATATTTGATGAATCCTGTTGCTCTGGTGTATTGTCTGATGGTTGAACACTGTCAGACTGATCCACTCCAGTTCGGGATGTGGATGGGAAAATCCCTGATGCCTGTAAATTTTGTAATACTTTGTTTGTCACTGCATCAGCAAGCTGATCGACAGCCACGTCACTTGATTTTGCGAGCTGATCAACAGATACATCATTTGATTTTGGAGCGTTAATCCTTCTCCGTTTACTTGGTTGTTTTGACATCTTGCTGTAATAAATTGATTAAATTGAAAATATAATTCATCATGATTCATCAACATTATATATCAAAGTAAAGTAAAATATTACTCACTGCAAGGAGGTTGGTATTTATACCAAAATATATTAAAGGCAATTATGGTGCCCAATTAAATCATATTTTCAACCAACTAAATGGTAGTCATGAGAATGACCTCAACCGACCTAATAAATTATATCAATTCAAATTATGGTACAGCCATTGTAATACTGAAATAAATACATGTATAACAGCCATAATTTGGCATAGCTATATGACCACAGCTAAATGCAGATTATCAACCTTTATGAAGGTACGGCCATAAAATTGACCAAAAGTAAACAACCATTATATGGTACGGCCTTTTAACTGGTTAGAATATATAACTAACACAGTACTGACCTAATAATATTCTTCCAACCAAATAAAGGTACGGTCATTGTATAACCGAAACAACTGTAACAGCCATAATTGGCATAGCTATATAACCATAGCTAAATGTATAATTATCAACCTTTATGAAGGTACGGCCATAAAAATTGACCAAAAGTAAACAACCCTTACATGTAATAGCCTTATTTCTCTGGCTAAGATATATCACTAACCCAGCCTGAATGGCAATATACATATGTGTTCCAACATATAAGTATATAACGTCGTTAATCGTGTGTGGTAAAATCAAGTACATGTATATGACATGTATGACTGAAGTGAAATACATTTATGCAAAGAAACCTGCCATGACAACTGATCGTATATAAAAGAAAGCTTGTAACGCAAATAATTACCTTATGTATATAACTATGAAGTAGAAAATAATCAGGAAACTAAAATTGATGACAGGTACAAAATATAAACAGCTGCATATTGCAATAAATCTGGAAATGTAAACCTAAGAGCATGCAGTTCTAAGAACATGCAATCGATACAAGCTACCAGTAACGGTAGTAATGAATGGCATCTAAAGCATGCATAATTGCTAGTCTTAAGCTGCGATAATATTTTTTCAGTCCAATTGTGGATAAATGCACTCCATCAAAATCAAAATTAGGTAACGGGCTATCTATAAGTCGTAAATGCCTCCAAAATATTGACGTGTACGGCAGACTGTCCTCCAGCAGCACCGGCAGCATCTGATTCACAATGTTTTTATTCCAATGATAATGTTCAGGCAACATGTATCTCGGATTCGGTCTAGTGAAAATTTCACACATGATTCCAATCAGCACAAAGTTTAATTGCATCATGTTGCTTAAAAAATCCACTAAGGAACAAGCCACCGTTTCTGGTCTTTTATCATATGAAATGTCATTGCCTCCTAGTTGGCATATAACGATTTGTGGACGGAAATGATGCATAAAGGCCCAGAACTCGCTGTCATATTGCAGTCGACCCACCTTGCCACCGCTGATTCCATAAAAACGAATGTCACATTGTGTAAGATCCAAATTGGGTGGAAATTCACTGTCCCATGATAAAAATTCAGTTAAACGACATACAAAACTGTGTCCAATAATAGCAACCCGAGTTCCTGCCATAGTGTTTACGTAAAAATGTACATTTCCAAAATGGCGATGTCCAGCAAATTTAACGTAACAAAGGTCAAAGTTGTCTTCTAGCCCTTCGTGTGATATTTTGCAAAAATTTACCTCGCCGTAATGCTCCTACATCTCCATTCGTCCGGATAATTCACTTACATACATTAAATAATCATTAAAAACTCATAAACTTGACAAATTTCTCGCTACTTCTTTGTTTACATTTATCTGTAGGCTAATTAATTATTCCGGAGCTGTGTGCGTAAAGCTGACCAATGAAAACAAAGCTTCTAAAACTAAATACATTACTTCATAACTGACCAATCAAAATGAATTTTATTTCGAAAACTTCAGATGAGGGTCTTAATGAAACGACAAAATACAGGTTCTAGAAGGAAGTAATTCAAATATCAAAAGAAAATAAAATTAACTCGGCATACGCCTACATAAAATTAGTTATTAAAATAACTTGCCTCTGTTCAATATACAGAGTGTTGAGTTTTTGTCTGCCTTTTTAATTATTATATCTTTGTTTAGCCGGAGTTGTTTTAAAGATTTTCGCTCATCGGAGGTTAAGTTTTGCTCTGTGGTTTGTATTTGAATTTTACTTAGTTCCACTTTGGTTGCAAAAATGTAATTTTCTATAGCATTATTAGAGGTAGTTGGGTTGTAACCGGTGTTGGTATAAAATGGGTGTTTGGTGTATGGAGTTCCATCGTCAAAGAGATATCGCATCTTTCTTGCTAGTTCATTGAAATCTTTTATGAGATTCTCGCGTAAGTTTTTAACAGATGGTTTTGGGATAAATTTGACTCCTTTGGAGAGTAGTAAGATGTCAGAATCAGTAAGATTGCATGTGGATAAATTTTTTACAAATTGTTTGGCTTTATGGATCTTTTTGTTATATCTCCTTTTATTGGTTCTTAACTTAAAGTTAATAAATTTTTGTCTAGATTTCTGGCCTTTGTTAGTTTTGTTTAGTCGTCTGGCCATTATGTAAAATCCGAGTTCTGGACGATGTTAACTTTGAAGGCGGTTAGTAGAATGCAAGTAAGATGTCAGAAAGTGGTTGTATCAATTTGGTAGGTGGGCGGTCAAGAGATATAAATAGGAGCCAATCGGTATGGGGTTTCATTCTGCGAATTGGAGCCAAAAATAAACCTGGATGAAATATGACGACAATGAACTTACTTTTAAGAATCAATAATAAATCCGTACAATTGAGAGGTTTAATATTCACAACTTTGTTACAGAGTTTTGCAAATATTCCGAGTAGTAAGAATTTGAATGTTAACGTCTATATAAGAACATCGTGTCGAAAGGTCTGGATATTGAGCGAAGTTCATAAAGTTTCTCTTTAGTTTCTTCTGTATAATGGATAATGAGCGAAGTTCATAGAGTTTCTCCTTAAGTTTCTTCTGTATGATGACTTTCTTCTGCTGTATGGAGTAAGTCGGTAGTTCTTTTCTTTGGTTGATTTCATTTTGGTGTCCATTGTGTTAACTGCATTGGTAAATTCCTTATTCCACTTGTAATGTAATTGTTCAATTTCCTCGTGGAAGTTGGGGAATGTGTTTCTATTGTCCTGTGTCGTACCAGCCTTCATTGTGTACTGTAGCATTAGGTTTTCGGCATTGTCCGTGCACTGGGCTACGAATTCATCACATGCAGTTATCAACTTGTTGCAAATGATGTTCTGCATCTCGTCCCCTAGTTCACGTATTTTATTAGTGAAGAATGTTTTGGCCTCATTAGATCCGTAGTACGGATAAAACTCCAAGTTGAAACGTAAAAATTTGAACTGCTGGGTTTCTCCTTTAGGGTGGGTTTGCATTGTGTGAGCAAGAGTGGCAATGTGGTGTCTTTTTTTGAGAATTTCATCCATTTCTGCGATGGTGTTCCTATGCGACAGATCTCCGTTGCCCAGTCCTGCTTTGCTGTATGACAATTTTAGGCTTTTGTGTTTGAAGTCCAACTGGGTTAGTGGTGTTTCCGGTTTATCGTCAACCATCATCTGCTGTAAGTTTTTTGTAGCTTCCTCCGTTTCACTTGCACTTGCTTGCGATGTTGAAGGTTGTTGCCCGTCGATCACATAGGAATAGTCCTTAGGGTTTACTTTAGCAAGAGGACTGTTATATGTCATGTCTGTGTTGTCGGGTTTCTTTAAGGATAACATGTTTGTAGATTTCCACATTGTTCAGTTGATTCAAGTGTTGTTGCAAGGAAAATGAAATTTTATTATGTGCATGTAGTCCTTTACTTTCTTAAGTTGAGTAGCCAATCAGGAGTTTTTCACAAAGTAGGTGTGTTCTAAAAGGGAGTATCTTTTGTATTTCTCATTTGTGTCATACTACATTCCAGAGACAAATTTATAGTCTTTTTTACGGAAATGAGGCGTCTCTCGGTGTTGGTCCGTATGTGTTTACATTTTACGAGGTTTGCATTTTGAAACAGCGGTGGGAAAGTCCAACGGTCAGATTATTATGCATTGATTTGTAGGAGGTCAATTAGTGGTTGTTTGTGTGTATGTTTGTTGTTTGTATGATGGGGTCAAACTTTCTGTCTCCAGAGTCTTGAGACCATAAGGATCAAAATTTGATTTTGATTCTAGGGTAAGATGGTCGGCGTAGCGAGGCTACTGATAAGCAGTTTGATTTGATTAAGAGCCATCCAGAACTCACTCATGTCCTCAAAAGTGCGGAGACGGTGTTTCAAGTCTTATTTTTATTGATAAAGCGGTGACTATTCTCAATGACCCCCGCTTTCTCTGTGTTTGTATTTTTAGTTGGACCATACACCGTTGTTTCTATTTTTCTTTTGTTCTTTAAACTGCAAAGTATCATTCTTGTTTTTATTTCAAGAGTTCTTGCAAATTTTTGTGTCTTTTGTATGCAATTAAAGGCGGTTTTGTAAACAAGTTTTTACATTCATCATCTTTGGTGATTAATTTCCAATGTTTTAAAAGTGTACGCTTGAGTTGTTTCAGCGCAGGGTTATATCTAGTAATAAAGACAAGGTTCTTATCTTTTTGACTGTTACAGTTTGTCAGTAAATCATATCTACTTAGTTGTAAGGTTGATTGAATGATTGGGTCAATTTCCTCTGTTCCGTAATTACGGTCAAGTAGTTTTGATTTAAAGAATTTAATAAGTTTGTGTAATTCTGATGTATTGTTTGTGTTTCTGACGTGTCTTAATATTTCCCCCTTAATAAATCCTTTAAATACGCTTCTTGGATGTGCACTTGTTCTTTCTAAGTATTGAAAAGTTTCGTTTCGTTCGGTAGTTTGTTGTGCTTGTGGTTGTTCATTTGTCTTCCCGGGTTTGTCTGTCCAATGGATTACTTTTTTTTTATTGCTCCTTAGGTATATTTGTCCTTTTTATTGTCGTCTTATATAAAATAAGTTTTTAAATTTCAAATCTATAGAAAATAACCTTTTCTATTCTATTAGTTGTTTTTCTTCATTGGATCGTATTACTGTTTAAGATGTTTACATAACCCAATATAGCAATTATTCGGATAGAGATGAACATTTAATTCTGAACCCAATTCAAAGCACACGGTAACAACCTATCGTATGCAGTAATAACTCCAAGGGCATGTATCTGAAAATACAAAGATTGACCTAACCAGTCGTCTGTGTAGGTAAAATACGATTTGTGCCACCTTCGGGGTCTTTTTGTGGATAAACCTTAACATTACAAGCTAAGTTAAGTGTATTTGTTTATTTTATCAAATTAATTAAGTAAAGTCAAGAAATACTAAAGGGATATTCGTTGGAGAGAAAGATCGTAACAACTGACAAAGACAAGACCAAAACAATACATGCACTACAATTAAAAACTAAAAATATATGAACAACATGGACCCCACCAAAAAAAGGTGGTAGACTCGGGTGCTGCGGAAGAGAAAGCAGTCTCTGCTTCCTGCATGACACCCGCCATGCTGCCCATGTGAAATCCTGTATGAGGAAGGGATAAAATCAATGGAACAGGTCATAAAGGACTTCGTTTGTTGGACAATTTCACGATTATCCCTTTTAAATGTACATCACCACTTTGGCTGATTATTTCTCTTATCCCATCAACTTTGAGATAACTGTGTAAGTGAAAAAAAAATTAAAAAGGATTACCTAAATGCCTGATTTCAAATAATTGTTCCCCATATTTTCAAAGCCATCAAATGGACAAAAAGATGAAATTATATAAAACAAACTTTATTACAACATTTCGTTTAAAACTGCGACCTAAAGATAAACCTTAACAACAGTAATTACACACGATTTACAGAAAATAAGTTTTACCAACTTGTGACGTCACCTATTGATATACAATAATACTATTCATTTCAATTTTACCACAGAAAATGAAGAGTACACCTCATATAGATCAAACGGTCCATACAACGTTTTAACGTTTATTTTATCATTAACATTCAGTTGTTGAATTGAGTTACAATCTTCCGTACTTAAGTCTGAACGTCCAATGTAATATTCAATACGTTCACGATTGTTCTTGTAGATGAGAAAAGAAGAATCACGAGAGCTACACGCCATCACTGTAACCACTATAAGGTAAAGTCCCTTCTTTTCACACGTAAACGTCCCGGAACTTTTGAATGACGATAGGTTGGATATTCCAACTGCCGTTTTTATGAGTGGAAAATGCAGTTGATATCCCGATGATCTACTACCATATCCTTGACCAAATGCTGTTAGAGCGACTAAAACAGAAACTTAAATATAACAAATCTGCAAGAAGACCGACAGTGTATGATCTTCCTTAATATGCACATCTAAATACTTTGCAACACTGCATAGGAATAAAATGTATAAACCCAAAAATGGAAGAGGAGTTTCGGTCAACATTGTTGAAAATTCTGTATGCCTCAAGTTTTGAAAATTATAGTTCTGAAACCTTATTGCATATATGACATATTGTGCAGAATTTAGATGTGTATTATATAAATATCTGATAAATAAAATGATTAAAATTAAGTACATGTACTTTGCCATAATACTTTCAGGACAGACCCTTCTGATTTATATTTAAACAAGGATACTTGGAAAAATGCAAAGAGAAAGTGGCGAAAATTAAAATGGAAACAAATACCCTATGAAATATAGGGATCTGTATTATATTTATGCAGGCGATTTGATGCACATGAATTGTGGTCTTGGACCTACAGTATGATTACCTACAAGGCAACCACTAGTCAGAAATTATGATACAATAGTTTGGACGGCACATAGTGTGTAGAGAACTATATAATAATACATATAACATTCACATATCCTTTTCAATCAATTTGCCTCTTTGTGAATTTTTTGTTTTCTTTGTTTTCAGTTCTTTGTTAGAGCCATGCAGAAATAAGAATAAATCAAAGGGGGTTAAATGATCTTACCATAATCACCGTCCTTGAAAATTTCCTTTTTGAGAAGCTGTAATCCATTTTCCAGCTTCAAACTTAAGTTTAAATTCATATTCTTTTGTTCATTCGCCAGCGAGGTAATTGATGTTTCGATAGTTTCCTGTTCATTGAGTAGATTCGAGATATTTGATATTATACTACTTTCTATTCTTGCAAGGTTTTCCTTGTTTCTATTTAGGCCATTGTACACGGCAAGTAAATCTTGTGATCGGGCTTGGTTGTTGGATTTTATGGATGTAATATCATTTTTCATGTATTGACTCTGTCACATGATTCAAAGCCTGAAGCTGGTCGATAGCTTTAATTTGCTGAAGGCTCTCAATTTCGTTTCGTAAGTTTCCGGTCGTATTACGACAAACATTTAGTTCGTTATTCAGCTGATCTTGTCGAAGTTTCAGAGATGTATACTTCATGTTAAGTTCACCATATTTCTCCTTTAGGTCATTGGTTTCATTTTGCAGTAAAAGGTCAGTAACCGGAACCGAGTTACTTCCGTTGCATTCTTTTTCCAAATTCGTAAACCTAGTTTCTAGTTGTAGTACATACTGCTGAAGAATCATACGACTTCTTCGCTCGTCTAAAATCATTCTCAATAACGTCTCGTAATGGTCATCTGTCATTAACTTTACTTTTCCACCTGGAAACAGTGTGCTCGAATCAAGCAAGAATCCACATGAATGTGAAAAAATACACAAAAGTAGAATTACGCCCAGCATTATTGATGTAAAAAGCCAATATGTGTTGAACTTTAAACAAGTTGTACGTCATCCGTTTGTTTGACAAGGTTTTCTGATAAACAGGGTATTTCCCACTTTTAAACAGTAATTAAACCGTTGTATATTTGATAATATGTTTCAAAAGAAGGTCATGTAAATAGTTTTATGCTTATATAAATATACATGTATATCAATCATATCAGCGTAAACAAAGTGTGATAACATTACAATTCATTGTGTAAAGAATAAACAAATATATACAAAGGACGTTTGGTTTATACAGATATGATCATCTTTTACTAAAAGAAACCTTTTAAAGCTGAATATAAAATATCGATACGTATAGTTCGTCCAAAAATTGTCCCTTGGTCATCTTGAATCGATAATGAAGACAATTGGCCAATACCTATAGGTTAAAAATGCCTTTGGATCGAGTTTAAAACAGCACTTTTAACACAATTTCAAAATTTCTCGACGATGTATCTAAAATTGGCTAGTACCGAAGCACTGACACATGATGTAATCATACCCTCAGAGGTTTATAGTCTACCGGCAACGCTATCACTTCAGTGGCAGAAAATAAACTCAGATATCAAAATGATTCTTATCAATCTTGCTAGACATCTGTGGTTGATCACGGAGCTCAACCAAAATAGTGGCATAACGCATCTCTAGGAAGCGGATAGGGGCGAGCCTCTGGTGTTGTCCAGCCATAATACAATGTACGAAAGCTTGACCGCTGGCCATGTTGGGTAACGTGTTTGGAGAATTCCACGCTCCCTGCACGCTAATGTCTTCGAAAAAGAATAGGCTTATGCCGCTAAAGACGCTAATTTATCATACCCTATCCATCCATCCACCCTTGTGAAGTGGCAGTCAAAATTGTGCCCCGTCCCACTACTATTTGAATTGTGTTTGATAAATTGTTGAACTGGTTCTCGTGCTGAAGAAGCATGAAATGTTTGCAACTGGGCGTTAAGCAAACAGCAATCAATCTTATTAGTCTGGTACGTATATGTTCTGGGTTTTTTTAGATAACTACATTTTTTGCCAGTAACATACATCAGAAACCAGATAAAATTTGGTGCAGCATGCGTATGTTCTGGGAGCAAAAATTTCAAATTTAAAATAGAGGAAATCAAAATCTCAAAATGAAACGCATATCAGAAAATCGAAAAGCTAATACTACATGAAGACTGTTCAGACCTCACTTATACTAAAGCACGCCCACATTACTCTCTAATTCAAAAGAATTGGTAATTGGCATATTTTTCATATGCATAGTAAATTTCAAAATTTGAGGAATGCTATTCGACGAAATATTTTCGATTTGATGTGTTTTGGAATCTCCCTTTTAGATACAAGTATGATTGAAAAATCTATTCGGAACTAATTTGGCTATGAAAGAGAGATTACTTCAGAGTTGATATTGCAGCTATTCTCGTATTCAATTAGCTAGAATTAAACAGTAGGGAAATAATATTACAGCGAATCACATTGTTCGATTTTGTAACTTAAAACGTAATAATGAGTAATCAAAGTAAAATCAGGTTCACAACAATTTTTCACTAACTTTAACATGCACATTTTCTAAAAATGGTTTATCCTTGAAACATGTGAAATGTGCATATTATATATTTCCCATCACTTGAGTATCGTGCCACCTTTTCAAGTATAGACTTCCATCTTAAAACAATTAAAACCATTAAAAAGCATACGCAATTGACATGGGCGTTATTTGATGAGAACAGATATAATATCAGATTAAAATTTTGTCACAAATTAAAGACTAATTTTGAGTTCTAAATTGACAATGGAAGAGCGCGTGGGGCTAGCAGAGATTTTAAAGTCCGATGTCTTGAACTATTCGGAGTTTCGGAACGAAATAAACGAAAAACTCCATTTCTTACAGGAACAGATAAACAAGGAAAAGAGATCCGGAAGAAAAGACAACATCATTAGAGTGTTTAGTTTAGTTCTTGTTGTTATATTATCTGTTGGAATTACTTTGCTGACAATACACCTGTCAGGTTTGTAAAGAATCGTGTTAAGGACAAAATGTTTTGTAAAAGTTGTTATGGTGATTAAAATTGCTATATGCATAATATCTCAATGTAAGCACTAAATGCATTAGAATTCGTCGCTTACAAATTTGCAACCGGTGGGACAATACTATATATAAGCAAAATGAATGAATGGCAAAATGTAAGAGAAGTTAAGGTCACAAGCTTAAATTTTAAATTTCGACCACCGTGGACCCCAATTTAAAAAAAAAATTAAAATTTTAAAACCTTATTGCACATCTGCATATGGTGTTTGACAATACTGTATAGAAATAAAATGCATAAATTGGAAAACAAAAGACGAGTTTATGTCACAAGCTGATGTTTTTCAAAATTCGATCCCTGTGGGCCCCAATTAAAGAAAATCAAAATTCTAAAACGTTATTGCGCATCTGCATATGGTGCGTGACAATACTGTATAGAAATAATATGCACAAATTAAAAAATGAAAGCGGAGTTTAGGTGACAAGCTTAAATTGAGTTTTTTTCGAAATTTGACCTCTGTGGGCCTCAATTTTAGAAAATCAAAATTCTAAAAACCTTATTGTGCATGACAATAATTAATAGCAAGAAAATGCATAGTTTAGGTCACAAGCTTGAATTCAAATTTTCGAGGTTCAACCCATGTGGGCCCCTTGTTTAGAAAATCAAAATTCTAAAACCTTATTGCGCATCTACAGGTATGAAACCAATCTATAAAGAAATTAAATTCCTATCCCCAAAAGTGAATGAGGAGTTGATGTCACAAGAAAGTGTGCCGGATGGACAGACGGAGACAATCACTAATTTCTTCGAAAGTGCGGGGATAAATATCCTTCAATATGTAAAATATAAATATATGATATAACAAGTAATCATCGTAAATAAATTGAATGGTTATGTCATCATCTGTCTATCATAATAGGTAAAGCTCAAATTCAATGGGCAATGCAACTTAATGTCATATCATAAAATCTGTTAATTTGTTAGGTGACATTGGGCAACTTGGTGAGAAAGGTCCAAAAGGTGAAACTGGTGACAGAGGACCTACAGGAATGAAAGGGAAACCTGGTCTTCATGGGCTTATAGGTATAAAAGGAGAAGCTGGTGATCAAGGGCAACCAGGAAACAAAGGATTAATTGGTAACAAGGGTCCAGTTGGTACGAAAGGTCAAAAGGGAGAGAAAGGTGATAAAGGATTGTTTGGCGACAAAGGACAAACTGGTGGAAAGGGCCCTATTGGTGTAAACGGACCGACTGGTAATAAAGGTCCATTTGGTGAAAAGGGAACGAGAGGTGATAAAGGTCCGACGGGTGAAAAGGGGCCAACAGGTGACAATGGTCCGCCTGGCAATAAAGGTCTTACAGGAGACAAAGGTACAAGTGGTGATAAGGGACAACCAGGTCAAAAAGGCGAACGCGGTGTTGCAGGTAAAATTTTAAATTGAATTTTTAATTTATTCAAATAATATTTCTCTGCTTTCCAATTTGTGCATGGAATGGGCAAATTTTCAAAAATATGTTACATCAGTAGCGTTAAATACAAAAAAAATGTGAAATCCGAAGTTATTAACCATGGTGTTATAAAACAGTTTTAAATGCCGATAAAACATTTATTTTCGGAACCGGAAACCCTTAAGGAGCACCTGATGTTAATCCCGGATTTTAGTGGGGGTTCACATTGCTTGTGCTTTAGTTTCTATGCTGTCTAGTTATTTCCGCACTTTCGAAGTCTGTCCGTCCGTCCGTCACACTTTCTTGTGAAATCAACTCCTTCACTATAGGGTTTAGGAATTTAATTTCTATATAGAAAGGTTAAGGTTTTAGAATTTACATTTTCTAAAATTGGGGTCCACAGGGGTCGAAATTTGAAATTTTGAATTTAAGCTTGTGACCTTAATTTCTCTTTCATTTTGAAAATTATTCATTTTGCTTATTATAGTATTGTCCTACACTATTTTTAAATGCACAATAAGGATTTAGAATATCGATTTTTAAACCGGGGACTTGTCAGTTTAAAGCATGTGAACAAAGGTTTTTTTTTAAATTTTTTATTAGGTTTATTGATTTATTTTCTTTATAGAATGACTTCATACTACTTTTGGATGGGAACACGGTTTTATATTTTGGCCTATAGGTCAGTGGCCCAACTACTTAAAGGGGGTGTGGGGATCACTGTCGATTCCGACAGTACAGATTTCTAGTTATTTTATTGAAAACTAAACGTCGATTTAAGATTAAGCTTAGTTATAAAAAAAAATCGAAGAAACAGATAGCATAGTCTTTAATGATTTGTCAGAAAATGAAAAGTTGAAGTACTTTCTCTGCACATCAACCCCAAAGCAAATGGAAAGTGTTAATTCCGTTATTATACAGTCAATTGAATCGCGGACAGGGGACTTATAAACTTGTAGCTACATGTCTGTATATATAGAGTTACTAGTTTACGATTTTCATGTTGCTTTTCTATTTTATTAAGTTTTCAAGTGCTAAGTCTTATATTTGTTTATTTTTTGTCGCAAATCTTCAGGAGTTACATTATAATAAAACATTGAATTGAATATGAATATATTATTTTCAGCACAGGTATGTCCGGAAATTGTTTTTTATGGCATTTGCTGACAAATATGGGTACACCAATGTACAAAGCGGAAACCATTTGAAATGCAGTGTTGTAACACTAAATAAAGGATCAGCATATAAACCATCCCACGGGAATTTTATAGCTCCAGTAGCTGGAACATATTTCTTTACATACACAGCAGCATCGACACCGCGCTCTTGGATACGAATATACCTGAAACGTAATGGGACCATCATAGGACAGCTGATAAATTCAGCTCTTCCCAACTATTTAAAAACAACGGAGTCGGTATTGGTTCATTTGGATAAAGACGATGATGTCTGGTTAGAAATGGCACATGTCAGCGCTAATACAAATCTAGCTGGAAACACCGAGACTCACTTTGCAGGATTTCTCCTAAATTGTAACGAATAAAATATATCGAATGTGACTTGTTCCTTTTTCTTATATATTGTAACAATTTGACAATATCCGATTGTTATGAATTAGAGATACAAGTGGGCGTGCCTTAAGCCAGTTTTGGCGTTCAATAAAATAGAGTTTATAACGTGCATATATCCATATCCAAATTTGGCAGTCATCACGTGATTTTGTTACGTATCAACCCTATCATACATGTATGATCGCTAATTTACTTAGAGATACCTACAAATCAGATAGAGTGGCGTAGCGCGTCTCCAGGAAGCGTTGGGTGTTGTCCAGCCATAGTACAATGTACTGAAAGCCTGACCGCTGGCCATAGTGGGTAACGTGTGTGGAGAATGCCACGCTCCCTGCACGCTTAAGACCCCTTCTGTAGTTTTCGAAAAAGAATAGGCTAAGGACTGATCGGTGTTATATGAAAGTAAATGAAACAAACATTCCTTTACATATTTATCGACAAGAGAACATCTCAATTGAAATGTTGGTGCAAGATTTCCATATAATTATGTACGTTATGTCTATGTGAATTTTCAATAAAATTTATGAAGTGCACCATATTTAACCGATAATTTCTTTTAATACAAACACGATATCGCTTAGTCGGTGTAATATACATATAGTTTGAATGTGTATTTCTAAACTTAAAGCTAATTCAATAGTTTAATTTAATATCTATGCCCGTTTCATTACGTTTGAAAATTGGTCTATTTCGATCAGTTATGTCTCTTCTTTCAAAATGGCGGCACAGAACGAAATATATCTTCTACCTTAACAAAACGAAGTAAACGTCTTTCACATCAGCAAATTGATATTTAATTTTTTTCTTGAGGACTAGTTATTTCCAGACGAAAATCAAACTTACTGAGGCAATAATTTTTTAACTAAAATATTGCAAAAAAATGTTTAAAAATCGTATTTTTCACCAAATTTTAGGAGCGGGTGAACACTATTTATTTTTAATTTCTTGAAAAATTAAGAATTTGGGGCAAATTATCAGCATTTTAGCAAAATTAAGCGGAAAATTTTTTTCTTAAAATTTACAAAGTCTTAAAATCGGAACTGCGAAATCCGAAGAACTAAAAATCAATTCGGCCTTAATTTAAAATCAAATCCATTTACTTGTCTGAAATATTATAAATAATTCCTCTGTGCATTGATATATATATTAGCTTGTGACTTAAACTCCTCTTTCATTTTTCAATATATGGAATTTCATTTCTATACAGTAGTGTCATGCACAATATGTAGATGTGCAATAAAGTTTTAGAATTTTTATTTTCTAAAATTTAGGCCCACAGGGGTCGGATTTAAAAAACTATCAACCCAAGTTTGTAAAATAAACTTGTCCTTCATTTTCTAATGTATGAATTCTTTTAGCTCACCTGACCCAAAGGGTCATGTGAGATATGATCATCACTTTGCGTCCGTCGTCGTCGTAGTCGTCGTTGTCGTCTGTAAACTTTTCACATTTTAATCTTCTCTGAAATCACTTGGCCGATTGGAACAAACTTGGGTGGTACTCTACAAAGTTTGAGTTTTTGGTGCTGATCTGAAATTCAACGTGGCTGCTAGTGCCAATAATGCGTTCTGATCGGCTTAAATTTCAAAAATTTTCTTCTGAGAAACCGCTTGGCAGATTGAATATTGTTCCTTAGATTGTTGAGGTTTTGGTGCGGATCCGAAATCCATGATGGCTGCCACCGTGGAACATAGAAACTGATTCATACATTTAAACTAAATCATGCACAAATAATACTACGATGGCCCTCTACTAATTTTGAGTTTTTGGTGCTGATCTAAAATCCAAGATGGCGACCACCGTGTTGCATAGTTTAACATAGAACCCTATGGAAATACATACAAATAGCTTCTCAAAAACCGTCTCACAAATAGAAACCAGATCATGCAGGAATATTAGGGTGTTCCCCTTTAAGTTTTGACTTTGTGGTGCAAACCCGAAATTCAAGATGGCTGCGACCGTGGAACATAGTTTAACACAGAACCCAATCCCAACTATTATGGTCTCACGTGACTTTTCCCCTCAACATGATTACCTGTGTTGTCGATAAGCTCGTAATAAGAAATTTGAATGGCCCTTTGATATAAAGGCGACAATCGAGTGATAGTTGTAATTTTTTTCAAGATGCACATTTCTAAGCTTATTCTTTATTAAATTGTCTTTCTTTTGGTGCGTCAAATGTCAGAATCGGAAAAGTGGAAGTTTCTTCAAAAATGATTTAAAAAATCGCCGTTTTAATAACAAAATTTGCCCCCTTTCTCCGTTATAGCTATGTTAAATATGTTGGAAGTGTAACTGTTTAAAGTTAAAATACGATATGATTTCATGGCGTTCTTCAAGATGCACATATCTGTACAATAAGGTGGATTTATTATCTTTCCTTTCATATTATTATGAACAGTTTAGGTTGTGATTTTGTTTCGTTAATTTTGATATGAATTTTTCATTTATTGACGAACTTCTTGATTTTTGCCAAAATGGCGGACGGCTGCCGGAAGTAGATGTGTTTGTTTACATTCGGTAGTGCCATTCATTTTAACTTTGTTTACAATGGTTTATGTTTGTAATAATATTTTCTTTTGTTTTGAACTGGACTAAAAAAAGTTTTGAATGTGAAAATATGTATTTTCTTGTAACACAATCTTGTTCTGAAATTTTCTATTTATTTAAAATCAGAAACAAACTTTCTGATTTTTCAATCTCTGATCTTCTGCATTGATTTCCCCCCACTAATCAGACATTAAAAATTCCCTTTTTAAAGCAAGGTGTAACAACAACAAATATGCTACACTGCTAATGTTAATAAATGTGGGAACAACTTGCCAAAACTGACCATCTGCCCATACATGAGGGGTCTGATGGGTTTATTTCGTTCTTCGTGATCAAGGTATTTTCCATTTCATGATCTGTGATGAATGTCAAATTTTCATAGTATGGTCTCTGATTTTAAGAAATGAGGTTGTGATTTGGAAATGTCTTTGTGTTGTGAATCGTGATTGGTATTTCTTACTTTCCACGATTCGTGATGAGGACCCCCCCAGCAGGACTGTCATACATAGATTTAAGGACTGCCGGACTAACCGTTGAACTGGCATTGGACAATAATGGGAGATTCAAGGAGTAAAAGCTGAACATATATAAAAGATTTAGTATGTTAAAGCTCATAAGCCACAGTCCTACATGGGATAGATAGATTATAAGGGGACAACAGAAATATGACAATCTTTTCCTCATGTTTTAGGTGAATACAGTTTTAGTGTTGCAAGTTGCTTAGATATGACAAAGAAAACACTATAACCATGGCAAACATCCTTGACAGCCAGTACACCAAAATCATCATATGGATTTCCACATCCAATTGGCATCCAGTACACAATATCTAATGTATATATTAAAAGTGACCCGACACGCAACAAAATTATAACCGGTAATACATTTTTTTTCTTATTCTAATTCTTGCTAAGACAAGAACAAATATCACTCTGACTGACAATAATAAGATTGGTCACAATGCTGTGACGGGTACAAATTAACGTTCATTATTGAAGGCTCATTTCGACTCCCAACATTGGAAATGACAATATTCGAAAGGTTACTTTGTAATAATGTTTTGTCTAGTATACTTTTACTCCATAACCATATCATTTTTTTTAGTGTGATCATTTATAGATCAAGCTGGAACAACAGACACCTGACAGTTGTTACTTGCATATCCTATTGGCTGATGTATACTCTCAAATTCATCTGTTCATCAAACAACAAAAAATATTTTATATATTTTATTATTCATATGACAAACAAATATCAACAATGCATTACAAAATATCTTTTATTAGTCACAGTAATGTACTGTTACCTTTCCATATAATTACAAGTAAAAAAATAAATATATGGTACATATAAACATAAAAATAAATTAAATAAACTCTTATCTTCCTTGGTGACACTAATATTGATATATAGTTCACTGGATTTGTTCTCAATTTGAAAAAAAAACCAGAATGAAACCATTTCAGAAACATTTTTGTCCTATGAATCCAAATGCATTGACTTGAACTTGATAAAAAAATCAAGGTGGCTCGAGTGTATAAATTTTCTACATTAGAATTTTATATAATTTTCTGTGGTGAAGCATATCTTAGTGGTAGTATTTGAAATGTGAAATAAAATAATACCCAAAATACCAATATTTTTTTTGATTTTCCTAAATTCAGTGAACATTTTCACTAATTTAAAAAAAAAAAAAATTAAAATTGATAAAACCTAAATCAAAGATAATACCCATTTAATTCATTTGAGCCACCTTAATAAGAAAATGGCACTGAAAGTGTATAACAAATACACAAAACATGTGATATTTTTTTTATTACTTATAATCCAGTGAACTATAAATCATGACTATGGTTTCAAAATATTGCACTTATGATACATTTAGAGTAAACTCTTGAGCTTTGATACAAGTTTTTGCCTGTTGCGAATTTTTGTTTTCTTGCCCTCTTTTGCATATATAAGATCTTTGATCTCATTGTCTGACATATTTTCAACATCTAAATTATCTACATCAACTGCATTTTCTACAACATTAGCTTGCAACATTTCATCGTCAATTAGCCTTCGTTTTGCTCTCCTAGTAACAAAAATATCAGAATTCCAATAATCTGATTGTTTAACATATTGTCTCTTTTGGCGCTCTAAGTTTTCTACATTTGATAATTCTAACCTTTTTCTAACCTTCAATGCTTCAGTGGGGCCATCCCACTTGGCACATTTTTGCATATGAATCATTTTAACAATATCATTGTTTTTTTCCACACCTTGATTGGAAAATTTCTTTAGAGAACCATATTTTGATAAGAAAAAAGGTACATGATATACGAAGCAATGTAAATATGGTGTTACATTAATCTTTAAATAACCTTTTCTTTTTTCTCCTAATGATAAAAAATGTTCTAGCCATTTTTTCATTTTACCAAAAATATCTTCTGCAGGAGAAGATTCACAATCATCACTTAAAATAAATAAATACAATACATAAAAATCTTTCCACAATTCTACAACACTTTGTTTTGTTTCATCATGTAAAACATTTGATTGTAATAATTTGTCGGGAAGGTTTTTCAATAATTTTATTTTGTTACAACCTGCTAAACTTGTCCATTCTAAATCAGAACTTCCTTTCGGAGTCCATATATGAAAAGATACAGAACAACTCTGAACTAAATTAACAAAATCATCAACATGCATGGCTTTCTCATTGTTCTTACGTAAGCAATCATCTTTGTCTTTACAATCAAATATAATGTTTCTTAACAATACATCAGTTACACGAAGCATTAGATGAAGCTCATCAGGTACAACATGTTCTATATCTATGTTTACAAGTGGTTTATATTTCACACCGAATGTATTTTTTGATTCATAGCTCAATGAACATATTTCTTCATGAGTACGTGCCATTTCACTTGAATGGTAATAATTCCATGGTTTTGACACATCATATCTATTGTCTTTATGTACCTTGCACCATGGGCAGGCATGATTGCCGGTTGAACCATTTAACCCTAATAACAGTTGTAAAAACTTCATGTCTCCTCCAACAAATACCTCGACTTCTATATTTGTACCATCTACAACAATTACCTTCTTTTGAGCTAATTCACTGACTTGGTGAAAAAGTGGATGACATGTTAGTTTCAAATTTTCATAGTTCTCATTACATTTTACAATTGCAATGGTATTCAAATCATGATAAGAAAGTGTACTATCCTTTGATACAATTTGTACTGAAAAAATCACATAATTTGATATTTTACTAACTTGAGTACCATCACCAGAAAATTTTATTTTATATTTTTTCTCAATGTTTTCATTTTTTGAGATGTCATTCTTTATAATTCTCTCTAGTTCTTCATTTAGATTTAACATTGCACCTGGCATATTTCCTGGCATTCTCTCTATATGAAAAATTTTACCAACTTCTTCCCTACATTGAACAATCAAATATTTTCTTGGCATGTCATCAAAAATCATTGACAGCTCATGGTAAGCAGAATCGCTTATGCAAAACTTGTCTAACAAAAATACTATTTGTTTGAGTTTATCTTTTTCCTCCGCATTTAAATTCTGGTAGGAACTATTTTCTACACTCTCTGCATTATCAAGATCTAAAACTACTTTTTGCCCACCCTCCGAAACACAAGAAAGCTTTAAAGGTGTGATACCAAAAGTGTCGGCAAAAGCAAGTGCCCTTTCAACATATGTCTCCAAAGTCTTAATTTTTCTGTACCTTTGTCTAGGTTGACAATCATCAAATTTCTTACCAGAATTTAAATACTGATTTTTTTCTAAAGTTTTTACATACTCTGATAGTTGCTCATTTCTTGACACTAAATAATCATTTTCATTTTTACATTTATCAAAATTCTCATTTTTTTTCTGTTCTTCTACTAAACTCATATACAGCTCTTTACATCTTTTTTCTAACAAAACCTTCTCTTTGTCAAATTCTGATATTTTACAATTCAAAAATTTAACATCATAAATATCACTTTTAAAAACTGTAATACCATGTTCTTTAACATTAAACTTTTGTCTTTTTAAACCACCTGCATATACTGACTTGTATAAAGATACAACCCTTGAACAAGCTGTACGAAAGCATTTTTCTAAACGACTGCTTTCTTTTAACTGAAATGCAATCAACTGTGTATTTACAATCTGTATATATGTTAACCCTGTTTCAGATTTTATAGAATGCAGGCTAGACAAAAATTTACTACTTAAACTTAATGTCAATACTATTTCAGTTTCATTCACATAATGTCGGTTTGAAACCTTTGGTGAAGACTGTGACGTAAAATTGATCTTATCCTGAAACTTTATGTTATCTACAGGGGACAGTACATTAGACATGACTATGACACAAAGAATAATGTTTATAATAAACACATTAACCATTGCCGAAACATGTTTTTCAAATAACAGAACTAGATAACTTCATTATAAGTCTCTCTACGGGCACTTTTGTTGTCTTGGTGGCATTGTTGTCTGGTATATACACTGTTTTGTAGTACACTGTGGATTTAACATTCACCGGAAAGTCTAACTGGACACCTTGTCCATGAACATTGTATTTGGAACACCAAAATTTACTTAGACAGAGTTTGTTCTCAAAAGTTTCTCTATTAGCAAATACTGGATCAAATGTACCAAAAATATATTTGTATATGTCTGTTGGAAAAGATATCACAATATTACAATTAAATTTTGAACCTAATTTAGCCTGGACTGCTTCTTCTAGAATACCAGCATATACTTGAAGTTTATCAACTGATGGCTCTGGATTCTCAAATTCTTTTATTTTTTCTACAGGGATGTGGTGTTTAGGCTCCCATGTTGTTTCATGCAGTGAGAAGTCTTTCCAATGAACCAAATACAGTTCACCCTGAAATTATAAGAACATTGTATTAATATCTACCAAATTAAATATTATTAATAATTTTACAGTCCCCAACATCCCTAACATCTGATAGTAAATGAGGATCCAGGATTTTCAATTGAAAAAGGGGGAGGGGTATGAGAAAACAAATTGGCACGTGTAGTGAGGCACAATATTATTTTATGATATTTTTGTAAAGGATTTATACAAAAATAATCATATATTTGTTTTTTTTTTTAGCCATAGTATTGACCTATTATTTTCCTTGAAAATCTGTTTTTTTCGAAATCTGCTGACCAAAAATGATACCCAAGTTTAAGTAAAATAAATAGATATAAAACAAGTATTTCATGTGCCAAATACACCTCAGAGTAATTTTGTTGGTGTCTGAACTTGGACGTTATCCTATGTATTTTTCTTTTGTCTTATCTAAGTTCAATATTTTGCCATCTACCGCTTTCCATGGGAAGTTTATGGTTTACTGTCCGAAATTTACATTAAGTTAGGTAATCTTTTTCATTTAATATATTAAAATATTCTTCAAATTAAGCAAAATAGGATCACTGTTTTTCTACAAAAGTTATGCAACTTTTGCTATGAAGATAGAAAGGTTAATCAATACATTTGTGTTACAATACATTAGCATTCCATGCAATTTTAATAACATTCGGATTAGTTGTAAAGTAACTTGGAATGTACTTATTTCTAAGTTCGGTTACCAGATCATGATTGCACAGAGCAGCATAAAGAAATTCATCCCCCAGACCTGTTCTACATAAACTGCATATCCGTTCATGCTCTGGTGTTCCTGAGGGTAAACCTAACTTGGGACGGATGAACGAACGGACGGACGGACAGACCCGAACACTACATGTATATGCCCCCCTACTTCCGTAGGCGGGGCATAAAAATTGTATATTTTCACTCAAATTTTAACGATTATCCGTTATTTTAAATAAATGAAATGCTGAAAAAAAACTGAAGATAGAATTGACCCCCCCCCCCCCCCAAAAAAAACACACATCTGGACGCCTTGTGTCATTCATACACCCTCACATGAACGATCACATGTATTTTGTTCATTACATGTTGCTACTGATGTACATGTAGTATATATCCTAGCATTATGCATAATAAGTGAGCAAAGAGGATATCAGGTGAACATGGCGTGCCAACAAACCCAAATTCAGTATAAGCCACTATAAAGCACTTGTTATGGCCTTTTAAATACGATTTTGATTATTATTATTTTTTTGATGGATAGAAACTGAACTGCAAAAAGCTGTCAGTAGAATCGTCAACCGGCCTTTATTTAATTTTTTTACAATCATCTAAAAGAATATTGAATGGAAAAAGGTACATACCACTAATTCTTGAAGTACACTTCAAATATCACACTAAATAGTTCTATAGCACTAAACCGCACTAAAATGTTCCATAGCACTAAATATCACCAAAGTGTTCTATATCACTATTAATAATTCCTTGAAATAATATTATATTGTTTCCCTTTTGCTACTGAATTGGGTTATGGTGAATTGTTTGTTGCTATCTTATTTATACCATTATACCATTATACCATTTCTCAATATTTTACTCAAAATAGGACTTCACAGGATGTATTGAAAGGGATATGCTTATGAAAACAAACAATTGTTCTTACAAAACAACAACTGTTTTTACAGAACTTCTCTTCAACTTGTAAATTTCTTTTAACGAATTAATTAAAACTAATAACAAAATAGTATAAA
Source organism: Mytilisepta virgata (assembly GCA_028015205.1). Lineage (NCBI taxonomy): Eukaryota > Metazoa > Mollusca > Bivalvia > Mytilida > Mytilidae > Mytilisepta > Mytilisepta virgata. The sequence goes on from JAPWFG010000032.1 coordinate 400,992, forward strand.
ACCACATTATTATGATCAAAGTAATTGTTTAGCTAATGAAGAAATTGTTGTTGTTATTATTATTAACATAAACTTCATGAATTCTATAAACAACTACTCTGAAGCTTGGGTTTACATGTATGTTGACAGAGTATTCTTTGATGTCATCCCATTCAAAGAAACATTATTACCAATCAAAGATGTTGTCCATTGTCTTCTAAATTAGGAGACAATAGCAAATAAAATTATTCATTACTTTTATAAAAAATTTATTTATTAATCAAAGGTAAACCCGAAAACAAAGAATTTGCTTAAATGTTCTAATATTCAACAATCTTATTCAATATAACACATGTGTAGCATATTTTTAAATTTGGGAAAATAATTAATCTTGTAGAGCAAAGGGAGTGTTATGACAATTAATTTGGGAAACAATGTGTGTGTGTGGGGGGGGGGGGGGGGGGGTTGACAATTATTGACATTTTATAGGGGATGTTTTAAAGCGAAGCTTTTTGGAATTTTTTTTATGGGGGAAGTTCATGATGTTTGGCAGGAGCGTTTTGACCAGCTTCCCACCTGCCAGCAGTCCAAACGAACCAGCAGCTAAGACAACAATCAAACATATAAAACTTCATGCACATGGGGCAGAAAAATTTTCAGTGGCTACATGATATGGCTACATTTAATACACCAAAAGAGTATTAGCATGTTTATATTGGTTACTGTAAACTGAACGTCATTGACCGGATTTGAAAAAATGGCCAATCCAGTTTCTAAAATCTACTGTTACAAAGGTTTTGAGCAGAATCGTGATGTTTCGGTCTTGACACAACTTCTGACATTCATTCATTTTGGGCATACAAGCCAATCAAATGATCTGTTATGTGTATATTTATCAATAATTAAGTAAAAGTTAATAATTATTTTAATTGTGTATTCCCAAAGTTAATTTATGGGCAATTCAATTTCAGTCTGTTTTGATCATTGGGTCTTTGAAATTGTCATTAGGCACGGAAATTTTATATGATCACCATCAAGTGTTATAAAAAATTCTGTAAATGATGCAAACTTTTGTCCAAAGTAATTTTAAAACAATAAAGCTATTTGAAAAATTTCTTATTTTGTACCATCCAGATAAAGATGCAGCAGTGCAGAAAGTAGCATAACTTTATTACGAGAACATTGTGCTTAAAGGCAAAATAATTACAAATAAAGTTAATTTCCTACTCCCTTTGTTTTTTTCTGCTCTTTTCAGTCTTTTTATTAGTCATTGCCTCTCATCTGACTGGTCTTGAAATACAAAAGCAGAGTGAGTTTTGGAAAAGTGTAGGTTTTGTCAGTTAAGACTGACAGAAAATATGAAGTTTTATAGTATACATTTGTATTTCAATTATTTGTCTGTATGATTTCAAATTTTCAAATGTCTTGACACCCGAAAAAAAGTTTTCATTTCTTCTACCTTAGAATAAAATCAAATGAAATTGAAAGGCACCTTTTGTACATGCCATGTCTGAAACGTCCATGTCTGAAGTTGCACAAGACCTAAGTTGTATAATGCCGAAGTATTTGAAGACCGAAACTTCTGGAAATCGTTTTGAGAGAAAAGGGAATTCCAGAATCCAGGGTTTGGGAGAAATACTAGTGTAAGGAGGTCAAAGTCCAAGGCCAAGTATTTATTTTAACCAGACCAACTTTATGCAATTTCGGATTACTACATTGATGACTGTCAATAACTGAATTATACTAAAAACAATGCATACCTCTTTACTACAGTTCTTCTTGGTCAAAATTCTCTCGACGTAGTATTCATCTGGTAAAACATTTCTGTCCCTGTGTATGGGCATCTTTTCTCTTGTCAGAGGTTCACCACTGTTCAGCTTATTCCAATCACGTTGACGAAAATGTCGTAATTCCATGATAATAATAGATGTGCTACGTTCAAATTAAAAGTTTTTCGTGAAATGAGCAAATGTGCTTTACTAGTAACGGAAGTAAAGAATGAACAGAGCCATCTAGTGGTTAAGTTATCTCCCCTTAATTAACAATCTGGTACCTTCTACAATTTTAATTTTTAGTGAACCAGTCGTCATTGTTCACACCCGAGTTACCCCGCCTAATTATGACACGATAAGCTACTCTTGTATGGGAAATACATACAAACAGCTTCTTCTTAGAAACCGTCTCAAATATTTAAACCAAATCACGCAGGAATGTTACTAGGATGGTCCTCTACTAATTTTGAGTTTTTGGTGCCAATCTGAAATCCAAGATGGCCACCACTGTGGAACATAGTTTAATATAGAACCTTATATGAAATACATACAAACATATTTTTCTTGGAAGCCATTCCACAGATTTAGACCAAATCGTACAGAAATAATACTATGGTCGTTATCTTCTAATTTTGAGGTTTTGTGATGATCTGAAATTCAAGATGAACACCACCACAGAATATTCTTTAACACTGGACTATATGGGGAAAATGTTTTAAAATTCTTCCTTCTCTGAACCACTTAAGCATTTAAAAACAAAATTTGCTGGAAACTTCATTTAAGGGTCTTCTACAAAATTTGTTTTTTGATATATCAGGTGAGCGTTACAAGCTCTTGAGAGTCTCTGGTTTCTTAATAGTATTGTCATGCACAATATTTCGATTTTTAATAAGCTTTTTGAAATTTAAATTTCAAAACTTGGGGCCAATAGGGTGAATTTTAAAAATGATGAGTATAAACACGTGACCTAAACTTTTTTCATTTGTAATTTTAGCTTAGATTTATTTAATTTCTTCGTAGGATGACTGCATAACATCTTTAAATGGACATAGGGTTTTAGATGTTTGCATTTTGGTAAGTGTCAAAACTAATTGCAGGGGTGCGGATATAATTGTCGATGCCGACAGTCCAGTTTTCTAGTTTATGTTATATTAAAAAAAAATTAAAATCATCTCAAAATGTTTTATATCTTAAAAAAAAATGATAACTTTTACAAATATATGATACGAAATAGTAAACATGTATTTAGTCCATGAGGTACGAAATTGTAGATGCATTTGGCAAATAGGATACGAAATGGTTTTTATCGTGAGTACGAAATGGTCAAGGTACGAAATGACTTGTTTTATTTATGTTTATTTGATTTTATGTTTTAATGTTTTTATTTATGTCAGTTATACATGTATCTTTGTTACATTTGTTTGTTACGTAACATTCTGAATTCGAATATATGGACATTTCGTTTAATATAGTTTTCTGAATCTTTTTTGTAAAAAATTAATTGTTTTTACCTAAAACAAGGGAGGACTAATCTATTTGTATGTTTGTGCATTTTTTAATTCACCTTTTCTTCTAACATTATCATGATTACGAGTCTCCTTACAAAACAAACTTAATTTGATGAGTATATCGTTTAAGGGGATCTTATCATGTTTATCCTGCGACTATATTTCATAAATATTTACATTCAATTTGATAAAGGCGGGCGATATCTCTAAACAACTACGTTTTGTTTTACGTTTTCCAATAATCTTTACATATCAAATGATATTATTTATTAAACTCTCAAAAAAATCTCAACTTTATTAAATTAATTGAGGAAACCGACACTTTCCAACTATTAAAACAATTCTTAAATTCATAAAGTAGTTATCTAAAGTTACAACATGTGAAATTATTTTATCTTAATTGTAATTAAGTATCTAGTGTAATTTCTAATATCATGAGTACGAGTCCCATATCGTTTAAAGGGGTCTTATCATGTTATCCTATATTTCATAAGCATTTATATTTAATTTGATAAAGTCGGCAGATATATCTTAACAACTACGTTTTAGCTCAATACTTGAATTCATGAAGTAGTTATCTAAAGTTACAACATGCGAAATCTATTTTATTTTCAGTGCAATTCCTGGGAGGGGGCACCTTGTCAAAAAGATGACAGGTGGGTTCTACCAGGACATTTGAACCCGACCCTTTTCCAGACAAAATTTGACCATGTTACATACCCCATTATAGACAATCTGTGTCTAAAATAATACCCCTATAAGAAGTTGAACTGTCAACAGATCTGTGGATACTCATAGGATTTATCTTCATGTCAATGCAATTAACCAGTTAAATGGGCAATTACGTTGTTAACATGTGATTTTCTGCAAGTCAATCCTGCTGAGGTTGTTTCCTTCAAATTATAACCCCGTTCCAAGATATATATTACACCTTTTTAGAAAAGAGAAAAAAAGTATACCTTTCACAGTCGTTTTGCGAAAACAAATCCCCACTTTTGCAGAACATACCTAACAACTCATATATATTTATTGCCCAACCGGGTGCAATTAAGTATTTCCTGTAATTGTTTTTTCCTTGTCTATGAAGAAATAACCTCAATGGCGTTGTTGCGTAATAAATCGTCTGTGTATTTGGCAATTTTCCGTCTTTATCACTATTTTCATTATAAATTTCCCTGTTTTATCACCGACACATCTTCCGTTTAAAATTCTCAAATTTGATGATATGCATAAATCAATACGTTTTCTCCCTCTGCTATTACAGATATAATCATGACTATTTCTACTTTGTGTACCCTCATATATATATTGAATATGTCATAAGGAACTGGTATAAATCTGTTATTATTGTCTATAATCTCAGCCTCGTGTCCTATTCTTGCAATAGTATCCCCACTAGGATGAAATCCCCTTTTCACCATAAAGTTTTATATCTTGCTCTAATGCATTCATAATGTCCATATTATGTCTGACATAATATGCCGAATATGAAGGGGGCAAATAGATATAAGCCAAAACACATCATTATCGGAACCGAAAACTGTTTTTGACCATTTTATCCACAGAATTTCACTTCATTTACTTTTCAAAAAAGAAATGCCAGTTTTCAAATTAGGATTATACAAAATAAGAATTCCACCCGACAATGGATACCCGTTCTCTCGTGGACGAGAGATATGTACGATTTGTGTTTATCAAACAATACATCCTGACCAAATTTTGACTCAAGTAACCCAATGATGTAATGTGATTCAATTTCGTTGACAAATCTACTGTCCACACTTTTGTCAAAAGGTTTTGATTTTAGTCCAAGGACATTCCAACTACCGATTTTCAAAAATCGTCTTTGTTTCATTGTCATTGTGTATTAATAATAATGACCGTTACGATTCCATTGTCTTCTTCCCCAATTCTGGTTGTTATAGTGAAAAAAGGACAAATATACCTAAGGAGCAATCACAAAAACGTAATATATTGGACAGACAAACCCGGGTAGACAAACGAACAACCACAAGCACAACAAATAAACACAGAAAACTAAAAACAATGAACAACACGAACTCCTATAAAAACCAGGAGTGAACCCAGGTGCTCCGGAAGGGTAAGCAGTTCCTGCTCCTTATACGGCACCCGTCGTGATGTTCAACAAAGTCAATCCGCTGGAAGTCACAAATCGGTGGAGGCACATGAAAGGTTACGACAGTGGGAACAGGTCCAACATCATCTTAGATATTGGAACACTGTAATGGTCAATCAATTCATGATGACGACCGTAAAATTTCGTAAGTGATGACATCAACTTATCCCTCATAAAACCCTGGTTAAGAAGCTTTTGTGACAGCAGTAATCCTATTTGTAGAAAGTCAGGGTAACTCACGCATGCCCTTGAAAATCTTTTTTTGTTGATACTTGAACCTTCAAAGCTTTACAGATTGAATGTTTGATGTACGTTTATATATACCTGTTTGTGTCATCTTTCAGAACTCCATACGAAGGTTCACTTTTATAAAAATATTTGCCTTTTCTACCTTTCTGTTCTACCCATCCGTGTTACGAGGTATGCCCAGCGAGATGATGATCTTTGTTAAGGGAATATTGTCTTACAGCGTTGATTAGTTCTATCATTTCTTGCACACAAGTATCTCCTGTTTTATTTTCCAAATCATTACAGAGTGAATGCAGTACTACAGCATCTGGTGATGGTTTGTTTGAACTGTAACTCTATATATAGTCCTTTGTATCTTTAATCGTAAATTTCAGTTTTTTTTCGACTTCAATGTTCTGTCGATTCAACAAATTTATACTGACAAGTCTTGTATTAGATGTTCCCACGAGAAGAACTTTATGTCCTCTTTTTATTTCCTTGTTTCGAATATAGTGTGTACTGAAATTGAATATTTTGTCATTTAGTGTTTCATCATTCTGTTTAATGTTTTTATCACCCTTTTTCTCAGTTGTTTTCTTGTCTTTCTCCACCTCTTGTTTGTGTATTTCCTTCTCGTGTTCCTTTTCGTTTCTGATTTCGATTGATGTAATTGGAAGTTATCATTTTTTATCAAACTATCATCTGATCTTGAACTGTAAAGTGTCCACGATATCTTCTCATCTTGAAGTTACATAATGTGTGAATAATGCTTGTTGTTTTAGTGAATAAGTGTTTGTTTGTTGTTTAACATTTAATCTTTCTTCCTGTGCACGCACCTCTGATAGAACATTCTAGAATTTATTTTCCTGAGAAAGCAGCTCATTACTTGCAATTTTGTTTGTTGGTCTTGAAGCTGAATGTCATACTGGAGTTTCTCGTCAGCTATATTAAGTCGATATTTTTCTGTCTCTTCAAATAATCTGTATAATTCTTCTTCAATTTCTTTTTTTTTCAATCTGTTTCTTGTTCTCCTCTGTGTTGTTTTGCATCAACGCGAATTTATCTATCACTTTCACAAATGATTGTTCCATCATTTTAACAGTACTTGTTTTAAAAGCACTGATAACGCTTTCTACAGTTAAATTTTCGTGTTCTTTCCTGTTAAATTCTTCTGTTTGAACATCTGTACTTACATATAATGGGCTGCATTGAATTTGTTTATTCTCTGTTGTTACATTAGCACCTTCTCTTTCTCGGGTGTTAAATCTTGGAATTTCTGTTTGAAATTTTCATCTACCCCTGTGCATTCCTCACAAGTGAATTTTGTAGTAGTTGTTTCAAATAAAAATAACTGATACATTGGTAGTTTTGAACAAATGTAATGTATCCATTTTCTACAATCGGAACACTGAATTATCACGCGATTTAACAGCGATGTTGCAAATTTTACACTCGACTTCAACTTTTTTAGATTACGAATTTTCTGAACTTTTGTGTAATTTTGTATATTTGACTTTCAGTTCTGTTAATTCATAGTCATCATGTATTATCGTTGTTATTGTGTCTTGTAATATCATTAATTGCCACCTGTTGTCATCACTTGCTTTACCTGTTTTTGCAAGTTTGTCAGCATTCACATTTCATGGTAAATTTTTATATGCCTCCACCCATCTCCATTTTGCGTTAATATTCTGTACTAATGTATCAAGTTCCATCCACAAATCTTTATTAAGTACATCTTTTGACTTCAGAAAATGATATTTCGAATAAACTCGGTGAAACCTTCTCAAAACATTCTTCTTCTCTGAATTATTCCCAGGAATTCCAAAGGATTAAAAACCGAACTGAGAAAAATAAACTCAATTTTAAATCAAACAATTTAGAAGATTACAACCGTCCTGTCTGTTTGGATGAGCTGAAAATTTCTCTGTCGAAAGCCCATGACACAGCATGTGGCCGAGATGATATTCACTATAAACTTTTGAAACACCTTGCCGACACTTCTCTTAAAACGCTTTTAGATCTTCTTAATAATGTATGGGAAACTGGCGACTTGCCTTCCATTTGGAAACTTGCCACAGTTATCCCTATTCCAAAACCTGGGAAGGATCATTTTGAACCGTCGAATTATCGGCCAATTGCCCTCACAAGTTGATTTCCAACCATTTAATTTCCACTCAGTTATCCATTTCGTAATTCCTTTCTTTACATATTGGCTGTCGGTAATAATTTCTATTGCGGTAACGCAAATCTGTCGCACTTGTTTTACCACCAAAATTGCGGCGCTCAACTCAGCCCTGTTGTTTGTTTTGCGCCTTATAGTTTCTCACTAATGTTCATTGGATGAAACGGTCCCCAGTAAACTCCACAGCCCCCCTGAGGATAATAATGCCCATTATTCCTACACAATCCATCAACATAAATTTACACATACTCAATCTTGTTGTTGTTTTTTTTTTTTTTTTTTTGTATCTATTAGCAACTCAACTTGTAAGACAATTCAATCATAAATATTTCGAAACTGAAGAGAATTATTGATAATTTAAGTTCTACATATGTTTATCTACTATTTCCATCACCATTTATATGGTAGAAGACGCTAAACAAAGTTCTTACCGGTTCATTACGGTTTCGATTATTCCAAATTATGGACTGCTTCCGGTAAACTTGAATTTTCTCTCTTAACTTAACTGAAAGTCTCGGTTTTTTTATTGCGCGTGGTTCTCCAAACATCTATCCTCTGATCTCTGAATATTGAAAAGTTCTTTGGTGTTGATTTCTTGTATAAAACACGCAAAATTATTTGCAGAGCGGAGCTTTTAAAACTGAAGTCACGTCACGACTTATATAATATCATTTATACCTACAGAAAGGCTAAAGGCCGTGGGGAGGGGGGCTATTTGTTTTATTTCCCATGAGTATGTCCAGGAGCTTAAATATAGAATAATGTCATTTTTGCAAAAAGTAAACCATCATGACGAATGTTTGTTTATTGAGCTTATCCGTATAATTTGTGTGGTGGTCAGTATTCATTGGTGGCAGAGAACATAAAGACCTTTAAACTCAGCAATCCGTGTCAGTAACAGTTGAATACAACTTGCCATGTTACAATAAGCATACAACATGGCTTTATTATTTCTTAGAAAGAAACGACATTACCGTTTAAACATGTAGATGTTCACTTAATTTCAGAGGAAAATATGACAACTCTTTTCGATATTTCAGCTCTTTTACCTACATTTATCAGTAGTCTGTTAATGTTAGTTTGGACTATAAGGCTTATACAGGTATTACAATTTATTTAATGAATAAAAGGTCAGAAAGGCCAACAGGGAAGCCAGGGAGAAAATGGTATGTTGTGTTTATAGTGTCTGTATAATTAAACTTCTTTAAGCCTTAAGTTGCAATTTGTCATTTAATTTCAAAACAAGGAATATACTTTGTTCAGTTTTTATATCAGATTGAGAATAATCAATCGTTAGGAAAATGATTATTAACTGATAAACCAAATCGACGGACAAATAATGCCGGACAAACTCCAATGATGGATGAATTGATGAATTATTGTTTAACGTCCAGTTGCAACCAGGTGCATATCAGGACGAGAACCTGTTAATATGATAATGAATATGATCCCTACTTTGTACTAGACCAATAAGCTGAGTCAGATTGTTAATGTGCTAACACAAGAGGTAACTGTCCACAGGAAGACATGTCCTCCCCCCCCCCCCCCCCCCCCCCCCCCCCGCTGCCTCCGAACCGACCAGTCGATTTTTGTCCTTATTCCTAGATGCCGCATGTTTTACGGAGAAGAAGCAATTACAAATTTTAATGTCTTTGCTTTGACCCGACTAGGGATCCAACCCGCAAACTTCCACACTCGAGGCGAACACGTTACCACGAGACCACCGAGGCGGTTACCATCAAATGAACTGATGCCGACAAAACAAAGGTCACCCATAATTATCAATATTTTTCACTTGTCAAGTTAGCTTTTTGTAACACCCCTACCCCTTTCAAATGTGTACACCAACATTTTTATCATTACTGCTGTTAACGGTTACCACTCTTTATTGGGAAGACGATCTACAGAGATCGTTGCATCCCTTGAAAATGCATGTAACAAGTCAAGAGCACGAGTCATGTGTTGACATGTTCAAGTGATATACAGTTTCACCCTATATACTGTTGAGAACTTTGTTAGCTTCATGAATTTTATAAGTATCAGCAGCATGTATTTTCTATTTTCCGGAATATCGGCGGAAGTGACATTTACGAGTATACCGATTTTTTTAAGCGTGAAACAATGTTGAACCCCAAGCGTACTTTTTATAAATTCGTGAAAAATGATTATTATTAAATTATGGATGACCCCTAAAATACAATACATTGTACAGTTGTCACCTCAATATACAATCATAAGCGTTCTTACATTTATTAACTACAACAGATATATTTAGGAAAAATTAGCATCAACAGATCGTCTCGGAATCAGAATTATTGTCCGTATGGAGTTATATGCCTTCCTGGGGGCTGTTATCGCATTAGCTAGCGGCTCAGCATGTCGATATTATACAATGCCGGGTTAATATTCATCAAATAATTCTTGTCCTGGAATGCATTTAATAATTCCTCCATTGTAAGTAAAACAATAACCCAAACATAAGTAAGAACCAGTTATCCATCTAATTTCCATTTTTAATTTTGCAGTCAAGACCTTCTCCTGTGGGTCTGGTTAGAACTTTTTCGATGGATCCTGTTACTATTTTGAATTCAGAGTGAAGAAAAATTGGCATCCAGCTAAGGTATGACAAATTTAATTTCTGTAACAATTAAGGGAATAGATTTGGCTACGTCCATAAGAGGGTCGTACAGGAGGATATGGAAACAGGCAAATGAGAAATAAAAATGTCTTTCATGATGAACGAGAAATAAAAATTGTGGCCTGCACGTTGCATTTTTCTCAGTTGGCACGAAACACGGTAATAACGACCTATCAGCACGGTCACACGGCAAATAAAAACTGCCAAAAACTTTGCAGACTGTCACAGAAGAGGAGGATATCTTGTAAAAATCGACAATGCAGTTGAAAATTGATTCTTGAAATCTTTTGTTAAAAGTAAGCGTTTTCGTTTAAAATTGATCGTTTAGGGTGATGGGAATCATTTTGTGAGGTATTTACCGGCATCAGAAGAAAATTCGATATGAGCAGCAGGATATTGTACATTTCAATCTAGGCAATTCTAGTTTAAGTATGTTAATAGAATAGAGAATGGAAACGGGGAATGTGTCAAAAAGACAACAACCCGACCGAAAAGCAGAACAAGCCTACCAATGAATCTTCAACGCAGCGAGAAAATTCCGCACCCGGATGCGGGCTTCAGCTGGCTCCTAAACAATAATGCATACTACCTGTTTAATTTTCAGCGTATCGATGAAGGTTTTCAAGTTATCTCGGGGGAAAGGGATGGTGGTCAATTGAAAGTATATTGGTCAGTGGGAAAAATACAGTAAGGATGCATAATTATTATGGTACATGCTACATTTGATACCGCTAATTGTTCACATTAAAAATGGAAATGGCCTTCTCTTATTGTGAAAAAAATAGACATGAGTTAAATGTGTTATCCTCTCAATGATTGTATCTGTTGCTTAAATACATGATGCACACATTTGTAGACGTTGCAAATGAACCAAAATTTAAAAAAAAAACAAGACTTAAAGGCTAGAGGTTCCTGAGGTTCGGACAGGCGCAAAAATGAGGCGGGGTTAAACATGTTTTGTGAGATCTCAACCCTCTCCCTATACATCTAGTGGAATAAACAAACACAGAGAGATACACACAATAAAACTCAGTTCAAAAGATGTCGGAGTCCGATTATCACAAACTATGTTTAAGGACAATAATTAAGTAATGAACCAAAATTAAAAAAACACAAAAATAACAAGGGCTAGAGGTTTCTGACTTGGGACGGGCGCAAAAATGCGGCGGGGTAAAACATGTTTTGTGAGATCTCAACCCTCCCCTTATACATCTAGCCATTATGGAATACAAAATCACAGAGCGATACACACAGTAATACTCAGTTCAACAGTTCAAAAGATGTCCGAGTCAGATTATCACAAACTATGTTTAAGGACAATACATTTAGTAATTTGAAGAAAAAAAATCGTATTAAGATACAATAATATTTGATGCCGAAATGACTATGAATAAGTCCCGAACTGACTATTTATCGGTCCCGAAATGACCAGGTGGCGATTTGACTTGATTACCCCCCCCCCCCTTCCCCCACCACCACCACCACCATATATTACTTTAAAAGGAAAAAGGTAACAGAAGTATACAATTAAAATTAATGAAATTTGTTGGATGGAGAACAAAACCAAGGCAGCAAACAAACTAATGACTGTTTTAGTTGTAAAACTATTTAATACACGACAAAATATGTCAGCGTGCTGGAGAATGAACATTTTGTAACAGGGCTTATTTGTTTGTTTTGATAGCCTGGCATGCCAATCAATAAAGTCAAGTCTAAAGATTCGACTAAAGTAAGTCTTGTAAACCTTACATCTAAATATTTTTTTCACAAATATACAACATCTTTAAAGAGCAGGGTACATCATTCCATCTATATGATGTAGAATGATAAAAATGAGCACAGTCCTCTCTGTTACCACCGTTGTTTGGTTCACCCGGTGCCCAGTCCGTGAATGTCAAGGACGACTTGTCAGATTCCCATATAAAACGTGACTCAATATCAGTATCACTAGCCCCAATCCAAGTGTTTCCAGGATTCTTATCTATAAAGAAATATACATAAATCTACAATATATGCATTATAATGCAAGTCGTTTTAATATTTATTCTAACTTCAAGATATCTCATATAATATATTATATCTTATATAATCTAATTTTTATAAGATATCTTATAAACTTTATGAACTATATAAGATATCTTATGAACTATATAAGATATCTTATAAACTATATGAGATATCTTATAAAGTTTATTCGATATCTTGAAGTTAGAATAAATAGTAAAACGGCTTTCCATAGCATTAGTTAGGAGATAACAATATTGCATTTCAATATTTGCCGGCATTAACTGTGGATTTGATTGTTGCAGAATTGATGACTGAAAATATTCAAATACAATGTTGTTATTTTTATTCTATTGCAAGTGTACATATTTAAGAAAAAAACGTTTGAACTCCGGAATCGACGCTTTGCACATGCTAATCTCAGAAGAACTCAATTGCAGAATTGGTGGTCTGAAATTTACAATGTCATCCGATGAAAACCAACGTTGCAACCAACCTTCCAATAGAATAAAAGGGACCATATACTCTGGACATTATAGCTTTTTCAAAGTTTTAATGCTGGTATATCTGCCTTGAAATATATATCTTGTATCCTTAATACAATTCTAACTTTGGTAAAGTTCATTGTCGACTCTCCCACATTGAGCCGGCATATTTCCAATGACTAATGACTGCTGGCGGATTGTTAGTCCCCGCGGGCATTATCAGCCCAGTAGCCAGAACTTTTGTCCTGGAATGATTCATTACTCAAATGCCTTTAAATTATCCGTTCAAAATTTGACAAAAATTACCAGAAATGTCTAAGGCTCTTCCTTTTGATGCAGAGGTAACCCTTAGCTGAGTTTGGATACTTATTTGTTTTAATTGTTGATTTTTGATGGCTGTGCTTATTAATTCATCATTATATCTTTAATCAGTTTTTCCAATATTTTGATCTCGAGCACTGCTGATAAGTTGTCAGTCAAGGAAATGGTCATACAGTGCGAATTTATTTCGGTATTTTGTGATACGTTTTATTCTAAATTTTTATATGGAGTCCGCCAGTAAATTCTCAAACAGGCCATTGGACGTCAGAATAATATCGGACATATACCTCAACAATATACATGTATCTATGTAATCAAAGGGTAATAGCATGGCAAATTCAAAACATTCAAAATAACAACTCTGATGAATTCCCAATCATTTCCTAGTAATTTCTCTTTTTACACGCCTTTTTCTCATTATTCTACTCTATTTCAAAATTCCAGGTACGTGATTCGATGTCATATTTCCTTAGTTTGTTCGATTCAAACTAGCACTGTTTGTTATGCACACATAGCAGATGTTCCCCCGTCCTCCCATTGACACTCTAACCCCAAAGATCAATTTTTAAGCCAGTCGGATTTTTTCTGAATTTTTAATGATTTTTTTCCACCTTGAAAGCTTTCATTTTAAAATCACCCTCCAAATCTACTAGTCGTGCCCTATTGTTGTGCCAAGTTTCGTATTGATCGGCTCAGACATCTCTGAGAACACTCGCGAACAACAAAAAGTGACTGGAGAAGAAAGAATAATGATAATAATAATAATAATGATAAAAAACAGTAAAACAATATGTTCCCCAGACACTTCGTTAGGGTAGGGAACATGATGAATAACATAATTTTTTCTGGTATAGATTCAAACTCCGCTCTGACCTAACTTCATAACCGATATTCTTTTTCGGAACAGATTTTACAAGCATAATTGTGTGTATCTAAAAGTGTAAAAGACAAAAAATATTTAAATTATACTCAGTTTATTGTAATATTAAGCAAAATTTATGATTATATGTATTATATATAATATTAATGAATTAAAGATATAAATGGATATGTTTGAGGAGAAACCACAGATTTCTAGGATCAAACAATATGCATCACACATTATAGATAAAACTTTTCTGCAGGTTTTTTTTAATTTACAAAACTACCTGATGTGGCCAGCAAGGATTTAATACAGGTAAAACTTTGAATACTTATTTCCCCATTTCACAAATTAAATAATAATTTTTCACAATATCAGAAACAAATCCGAAATAAGACGATGTAAGAAAAGCGAAACCCTTTTGTGCGGATAGCTAAAATTCTCTTTAAGGTTATTTTGTTTCGATTTCTTTTTATAAAATGTCTTTTTTTCTCGGATTTCAAATTTGTTGACTTTTCCCACTGTTTTGTACCTTCGGTATTATTTTGCCGATATTTAAACATGTAAAAAGGTTTTCATAAATTTAACCGAAATAACAAAATGTTATTACTCGATTTTTCCCCTGATCCGAAGGAGATTACATTGGTTCAATAATCTCGAGCGAGCCAGTCTCAATTGGGTTTTCAGGTAACCTATATTATCATATACGTAGTACTTATTATGATGGTTTTTGCATATCTATAACAATCATAAGTGATTTTCGAACATATGACCATATCAGACCGGGTGCGTTACAAATAAGTACTTAGTCAGTACAAGATAAACAGATTAATACATGACATTATCAATATCGGTCCTGATATCATTCCTCGACCTTTAGCGGGCCTCGGTCCGATATGGGAGTCTCGGGGTGATAACCGACATTGACAGTTATATGTACAGTTAGGTCGGCTGACTGTTCATCGATTGTTCCTGTAGGTATAGATTCGTAAACAATTATAATGGAACTTAACATTGCTTGAAATGATGTAACTATTATCATAATATAGTCTATTTTCTTGATTTTATCTTGAATAAAACTCATATCACTGAATGCTGTTCAATAATGTTATAACGGAAGCTGTATTGATTATACACAAAATCAAATCAACTGGCAGAAAAAATAAAGATTTATTCATGCAATAAAGTTTTTTTTACGTTTAAATTCTATTATCATATCTTTAGAGGAAATTACAGAAGTTTTGCATATGTGATAAAGCCTCTACTGTCTAACCTATATCACACACCCTATATCGCCAAGCAACACCCTATATCGTACCCTTACATATCGTCATTGTTTTCTTTATTGTCTTCATTTCAAATCAACCTCTAAAAATTAGTGTCGGTTGTGGGATTCGATCCAGCGATCCCTTGATTTAAATGCCAGCGCTCTACCGACTGAGCTAAGCGGGCTATGGTAGTGGAAGTTTAAATTTATTACTTAAACTCAAAAGCGTTTATTGATATAGTACAAATGAGAGTATTTTCTACAAAAACGGTTTAAATATATCATAAAAACAATATAACATGACAAAATCTGTATCGCATACCGTATCACCACTCGACTAATATCGTCCCTCGGGCCTATCGGCCCTCGGGACCGATATTAGGGTCTCGTGGTGATACAGCATGCGATACAGATTTTGCCATGTGATATTCTCTATATACTGTGAAACACTTATTATTTGATGTACACCAATTTTCGTCGATTTGGTGGACAACCCAATCCATGAATTTAAAAACCCAACGAAATATTTATGTCAATTACTTTTATTACGAAGAAATATCGAAATGTTCTGATTCATTACCAACAATGCTGTATCCTCATTTGTCCTGTAGTGACTATGTAAATTCAAACGGACGACAAAGTTAATATAATAAATGACCATGTTTCAAGGGAGAGAGATGCTACTGTAGTAAACAGTATAGAATATTGGCTTAGATAAATAATTAAAATATAGAAATACTTCAAATAATGTACGCGTTATGTTTATTTTTATAACAGTTCGTCACTTCCGGTAAGCCATAGGAAAGTGTCTAATTATGGTCATTTAGTTTTGATTACTCGATTAATTTATTAAACTAATTCATGTAATTTCTTTGGCTTTGTTTCTACCTTGGGCAGCAAACTTCATTAGTATATTATTATGTCTTGATTAAGCCTCTGCCATTTGTAAATATTAATCAAATCGATTTATTTGATCTATAACCTTGTTGTTTTACACTTCAAAGTAAATTTGTTGCATAATATGTTTTTGATTTAACTTTTGATTTTGTACTCTTTTTAATGATAATAAATATTGTCGTTTTAAATTATTTACTATTATTATTTAGCTATTTTTTAGAAATTTGAAATCCACGAAATTAAGAACCAACGAATACGTTTTTTTCCTCATTCCACGAAAATTGATGTCAACAAAAATAATTGAATATATGATATCGTGTGACACAAATATATTGTGGGTGTGTAGACTGTATGTACCTGATAGTAACCCTTCATTTGGGGTGGAATTTCACACAGAGAACATAATAAAATATTCTTCTACGGCTTATCGAGATTTATTCAAACAAGTACTTTATTGATTGATTGTTGCTTTACTTCCAGTGGCAAATATTTCATTCTTCTTCAGTTCAATTTATCAAACAACGGAAATAGGGGTGGGATGGGACACAACGGGAAACCAATTTTGACAGCCACTACAAACGGAGGATGGTTTAGTAGGGTCGTATAATTTAGCCTTCTGTAGCGGCCACCAGCCTACTCTTTTTCGAAAACTACAGAAGGTGTCTTTAGCGTGCTGGGAGTGTGGCATTCCCAAAACACGTTACTCACTATGGTCCTGAAAACCCCCAACGAGAGGGTCTCCCCTATCCACCACCTTGGGTTGCGATATGCAACTCTATGGGTTGAACTACCGTGATCCGTCACAGGTACCTAGGCAAGTACTTTAATATCAAATTTTGTTTCCAAATTCTATTATGTCTATGATCTGATAACTAAGATAAAGTAAGAACAAAGGCGTTAAAAACAATATATCTGCTGTAGAAAACCATTAAGACAATAACAAGAGTGTTACAAACGTCTTTCACAAATATACAACATTGTTTTAGTACACTTTGCATCATTCCATCTATACGAACGAGATTGCGTCAAATGAACACAGTCCTCTTTTTGTCCATAGTCATTTGGTTCACCCGGATTCCAGTCGGTAAAGGTCAAGGACGATTTGTCAGATTCCCATGTGAAACGAGATTCAGTGTCTGTGTCACTTACTCCAATCCACAGGTTCCCCGGATTTTTGTCTATAATGGCATAAATGTAAAAAGAAGAAAGTGGCCACAAAAATTAAATCTATTTACATAATACATTGTAATAAGGCTTACTATTTAAAGAAAAAAATTGTAACCAACAGTTCCTACTTTAAATATGTGCTACAATATTTTAATATCAACACAAATAAGTACTTGCGCGAGATTGTTTAAATATGTTGTCGAGTAAATATCTGGAAAAGAATACCAAAGCATGTAATTCATGGGAGAGTCCAGAGTCGGGTTTTCACAAACACGCGTACGATTACGACTGAAACTGGTTCCATTACATTAATAGAAAAGGCACATTGAAGACCGGAAATCAGATCACACTTAGGACTAATCGAAATCATACGAACGTTTGTGAAACGGAAACAATATTTGACTAATACCCAAATAGAGGAAAATGCTCATTACATCAGGAAATCAGATCAATATTTCAAAAATAATAAACATATTTTTATTACAAACCAAACACAATCCAGGTCTTTCTCATTGTTCATTGTTGGATATTCTGTAATGCCAACAGTCAAGATATATTAAGGAGAAATAAAGGTACCCATAAAACCGTTACATATCATATCAGATCATCTCGGCTGTCTGTTGTATTTCTTCAAACGGCGTTACGTTGTTGCTAAAGCAATTAATACGAAACAGAACAGCAACATAAACTTTAAAAAAAATAATCAAACTTGGAGCGAAATCGGGTGCTTCGGAAAAGTAAATAAGTACACGAGAATGTGAAAAATTTGTAACTATCTTTTAAATAATGTTTCTGGAAAAATATCTTATTTAAAGAGATAAGAGAATAAAAGCGGTGAAAGGAGAACTAATAAAGTTAAAAAGTGGAACATTGAGTACTTCATTCTGGAAAAAATGATTCCCCTTATTTTAAACAATCAATTTTAAAAGAAAGGGCTTACCTTTAACAAAAGATTTCAAAAACCAATTTTCAACTGCATTGTCGATTTTTACTAGAAATCCTCCTCTTCTGTGACAGTCTGTCTGTGAAGAGAAACACGTCATATTATTTCGAGATGTTATAAATGTCTGTGAAAAAGTGACCGTTATTAGAGGGCTGTACAGGGTAAATTTTAGGCAGTTTTTTATTTCCCGTGTGACCGTGCTGATAGGTTCTTATTCACTGTTTTTCGTGCAAACTGAGACAAATGCAACGTGCAGGCCACATTTTTATGTTTCAATCATCGTGAGTGACATTTGTTATTATCGTTTGCACGTTTCCTTACCCTCCACCCCCCCCCCCCCCATATCCCCGTACGACCCTCCCTCTTATCGACGTAGCCAAATTTATTTCCTTAAGAATATTTATCATACCTTAGCTTCATGCCAATTTTTCTTCACTCTTAATTCAAAATAGTAACATGATCCATCGAAGAAGTTCCAACCAGACTCACAGGAGAAGGCTTTGGCTGCAAAATTAAAAAACGGAAATTAGACGAATAACTGGCTCTTATTTAAATGTATGAATGGGTGGGTTATTGTTTTACTTACAGTTCGGAATTATTAAATGTATTAAACGCATTCCAGGACAAGAATTCGTTGATATGATATGAATATTAACCCTGTATTGTATAAGACCAACAAGCTGAGCCGCTAACTAATGAGATAACAGCCCACAGGAAGGCATGTTACTCCATTCGGACACACAATCATGATTCCAAGCCGATCTGTTGATGTTATTTTTTCCTAAATATCGCGTTATATATGTGTTGTAGTTTATAAATGTAACACCGGTTATAATTGTATATTGAGGTGACAATTGTACAATGTTTCGTATTTTAGGGGTCATCCATAATTTAACAATAAACATTTTTCACGAATTTACAAAACGCACGCTAGGGGTTTGGGGTGAGGCTTTCAATTCAGCATCGTTTTCCTCTTAAAAATATCGGTATACTCGTAAATGTCACTTCCACCGATATTCCGGAAAATAGAAATACATGCTGCGGATACTTTTAGAATTCATGAAGCCAACAAAGTTCTCAACAGTATATAGGGCGAAACTGCATATCACTTGGGCATGTCAACACATGGCTCGTGCTCTTGACTTGTTACATGCATTTTCAAAGGATGTAACGATGTATGTAGGTCGTCTTTCCAGTAAAGAGTGGTAACCGTTAGCAGCAGTAATGTTAAAAAATGTTGATGTACACATTTCAAAGGGGTTGGAGGTTCCAAAAAGCGTGCTCTTTGTAAACTTGATAAGTGAAAAATGTTGATAATTATGGGTGACCCCTGCTTTGTCGGCATAAGTTGTTCATTTGATGGTTACCGCCTCCGTGGTCTCGTGGTAGCGTGTTCGCCTCGAGTGCAGAAGATCGCGGGGGTCAAACCAAAGACATCAACATGTGTAATTGCTGCTTCTCCGCAAAACACGTATCATCTAGGAGTAAGAGCAAAATTCGACCGGTAGATTCGGAGGCATTATATTGTGCCTGAGTGGGGTGATATGTCTTCTTGCGGAAAGTTACCTCTTGAGCTAGCATATTAAAACTCCGCTTACCCGTGTCGATCTAGTACAGTATAATGTGTCCGAGTGGGGTGATATGTCTTCCTGCGGACAGTTACCTCGTGAGCTAGCACATTAAAAATCCGATTTAGCGTGTCGGTCTAGTACAAAGCATGGATCATATTCTTTACCATATTAACAGGCTCTCGTCCTGATATGTACCTGGTTGCCACTGAACGTTAAACAATAATTCATCAATCCATCCATCCACCATTGTAGTTTATCCCGCATTATTTGTCCGTCGTTTTGGTTTATACGTAAATTATCATTTTCTTAACGATTATTCTTGTCTGATATGAAAAATGAAAAAAATTAAATTCCTTGTCTTCTTAATGAAATGAAATGACAAATTGCAACTTAAGGCTTAAAGCCCTTACAGACAACATACCATTTTCTCCCTGACTTCCCTTTTGACCTTTCTGACCTCTAATTCCTTAAATAAAATTTAATACCTGTATAAGCCTTATAGTCCAAACGAACATTAACAGACTACTGATAAATGTAAGTAAAAGAGCTGAAATATCGAAATGAGTTGTCATATTTTCCTACGAAATTAAGTGAATATCTTCATGTTAAAACGGTAATGTCGTTTCTAACTAAGAAATATTTCAATAAAGCCATGCTCTATGCTTATTGTAAAATGGCGATTTGTATTCGACTCTTATTTATACGGATTGCTGGTTTTGAAGGTCTTTATGTTCTCTGCAACCAATGAACACAGACCACCACAAAAATTATTCGGATAAACTCAATAAACAAACAAAAATAGCCCCCAACCCCTTTTCAGCCTTTCTGAAAGTATAGATTATACCAGCACTTAAATTAGGCTTACGACCCATAGGTTATTTACCGGTTTTCTTGAATATCTTCTTTTCCCAAGAATGGGAATGGGAATAAATAAGTATATGTTTATCATAGTTGATATCCTTATTAGACTTTGCCAACGAAAATTCGTATATAATATTGTAATACGTTGATACTAAAGTTAAGATGTTTTGAGAATTGAATAAATAATATCATTTGATATGTAAATATTAACAGAAAACCTCCAAAAAAAATGTAGTTGTTTAGATATATCTGAAATGTGATAACACGATGAACTTTGAACTATGGGATATTCGTAATAATGATAATATTAGAAATTCATTAAATACTTTATTACACTTAAAATAAATAGATTTCATATGTTGTAACTTTAATAGTTGGAAAGTGTCGTTTTCCTCAAATGATTTAATACTGTAATACATTTTTTTGTACTTTGATACTAAACTTAAGATGTTTTGAGAGTTGAATAAATAATATACAGATATAATTTGATATGTAGAGATTAACGTAAAACGTAAAAAAGACGTAGTTGTTTAGATATATCTGCCAACTTTATCAAATTAAATATAAATATTTATGAAATATAGTATCAGGATAACATGATAAGATCCATTTGAACGATAGGAGACTCGAAATCATGATCATATTAGAAATTACAGTAAATATACTATATAACAAAAGTAACGATACAAGAGTTCGGAGCCAAATATCTCGGTAATTCCTAAACAAAACTTAAGTATTAGGGCAACAGTGATTTACTACTTCATTTCTTGATCTAATTCGTCTAATTTTAAAATTTGGATAAACTTGAAATGGTGGGAAATGGAAATTTTCCAAAAGAGGGTTAAATTAAATTTGCGGAAAATCGAGAAGGAAATCCACATTGATTTTGTAAAATGAAAATCCAGTGGCTGAAATCAGTAAAAAACTCAAATCATTTGTCACACAGACATTATGATTCACATAACGGGGTAAAAATATTGATTTTTTTAATTTGGGTTGAAAAATGTGATTTTTGAAATCTCAAAAATGGACTTTTTCATTTCGAACTTTTTGCACAAAATCCATGCTTTTGATGAGAAAACAATCTACTATGAAAATCAGATTTGTGGGTATATTTTTCTGCTTAGTACATCTATTTGAAATTATGAATATATGAAAAATGCATTACCCTGTATCGTTTCGTTTGTTGACTAGTATACATAATTGCACTTAAAATAAAATAGATTTCACATGTTGTAACTTTAGATAACTACTTCATGAATTTAAATAGTAATAGTTGGAAACTGTCGTTTTCCTCAAATAATTTAACATTGTAATACTTTGATACTACAGTTAAGATGTTTTGATATATGTAGTTGAATAAATAATACCATTTGATATGCAAAGATTAACGGAAAACGTAAAAAAAGATGTCGTTGTTTAGATATATCTGTCGACTTTATCAAATTAAATATTTATGAAATATAGTCTCAGGATAACATTTAAATTATAGGAGATTCGTTATCATAATAATATTAGAAAATAATAATTGAACAATGCACAAAAATCCAGATAGATTAGTTCTCCTCTGTTTTTTAAGGGAAAACAAATATTTTTTTCAAAAATAATTCAGAAAGCTATATTAAACGAAATGTCTATAAATTTGAAATCAGAATTGTACGTAACAAACATGTAACAAGAATACATGTATAACTAAAAGAAATAAAAACATATGTTTTTGTATTTAACTCTACAGATGGAAAATAATTCTTTTAAATTTGCCCATACATCGCACCAATTGGAAAGGAAAGAAAATTTTATTTTAATTAATTAAACTTTTACCTGAAAGACCACGTTCGCCTTTTTGACCTGGTTGTCCTTTATCACCACTTGGACCTTTGTCTCCTGTAACACCTTTATTGCCAGGCAGACCATTGTCACCTATTGGACCCTTTTCACCCGCCAGACCTTTATCACCTCTCGTTCCATTTTCACCAGTTGGACCTTTATTACCAGCTAATCCTTTATCACCAGTCGGCCCGTTTACACCAATCTGACCTTTTTCACCACTAGTTCCTTTGTTGCCAGCCAATCCTTTGTCACCTTTCTCTCCCTTTTGACCTTTCGGACCTGTGGTACCAACTGGACCCTTGTTACCAATTAGTCCTTTGTTTCGTGGTAGCCCTTGATCACCAGCTTCCCCTTTTATACCTATAAGTCCATGAAGACCAGGTTCACCTTTCATTCCTGTAGGTCCCCTGTCACCAGTTTCACCTTTTAGACCTTTCTCACCAAGTTGCCCAATGTCACCTGTCAAATTAACAGATGTTATGATATGTCATAAATTTGCATTGCCGCATTGAATTTGAGCTTTAAATGTTATGACAGACAGGTGCTGACGTAATCATTCAATTTCTTTACAATGATTACTTGCTAATAATATCATATATTTATATTTTACATATTGATTGATTGATTGATTATTGTTTATTGTTTTACGCCATGTGGCGAACAAGATGATCCAAGGATATTTACTTTTTTATAATGAAGACAAAGTAAAAATATTTTTTTCTAACTTTATTTAGAATGATTTGTACATTTTTTACCTTTAGGTCCTCGATCACCTCTTGAACCCTTGCTACCTTTGACGCCCTTCTGTCCAAGAGGTCCTCTGTCACCGGTTGACCCTTTATCTCCCTTGGAGCCTTGTGCCAACTGGTTTTGTTTAGCATGACCTGATTTTTTTAAGTTTTGTATTTGCCGTTCTGTCACGGATATCTGAGAATTCAGACGTGAAATATTGAATGTTAATTCCTGAATGTCTTGTTCTGGTCTTCTACATCTATTTATACAATCTGAAATATTAATTAGACAGAATTTAAACCATTTATTGTCTGAACTTTGCACCAGTGAAAAACTGAATTAATTTGTACTCCAATAGCTTTTGAGGAAACAATGAATTTAACGTTTGATAAGAGGGAAAGATGAAAATGGCTTTGACAGGAAATAGAAAAATCGGCGTTACCAGTTGCTAATTTGTAAGCGATAAATATATTCTCATGCATTTAGTGTTTATATTGAGATACTATGCATATAGCAATTTTAATCACCATTAAAAATGTTTCCAAACATGT
This sequence comes from Mytilisepta virgata, assembly GCA_028015205.1. Classification (NCBI taxonomy): domain Eukaryota; kingdom Metazoa; phylum Mollusca; class Bivalvia; order Mytilida; family Mytilidae; genus Mytilisepta; species Mytilisepta virgata. Next base: position 424,930 of record JAPWFG010000032.1, read on the forward strand.
TGTTCTTAACACGATTCTTTACAAACCTGACAGGTGTATTGTCAGCAAAGTAGTTCCAACAGATAATATAACAACAAGAACTAAACTAAACACTCTAATGATGTTGTCTTTCCTTCGGGATCTCTTTTCCTTGTTTATCAGTTCCTGTAAGATATTCAATTTTTCGTTTATTTCGTTCGGAAACTCTGAATAGTTCAAAACATCGGACTGTAAAATCTTTGCTAGCTCCACGTGCTCTCCCATTTTAGAATTCACAAAATTATTTTCTAAATTTGTGTCAAATCTTAATCTGATATTATTCCTTAACGGTACTGACTGCCATTTATGTCATCATTAAGTACCCTCATGTCCCTTGCGTATGCTTTTAATTGTTTTAATTGTTTTAAGATAGAAGTGTATACTTGAAATGGTTATACGATACTCAAGTGATGGGAAATATATAATATGCTCATTTCAACGACGAACGGTTTTTGGAAAATGTTCATATTAAAATATGTGAGAAATTGTTATGAACCTGAATTTATTTTGGGCAAGTTACTGGATTAAGGATGCTCGCTGGTCATGTTTTGGTCTTTTTGTCAGATTTTCGGGTTTTATCCATTTCTTGAACATGAAATGTTTTGCCCATGAACCCCCACTTTTTCTTTTATAATTCTATCATGTATAGCTTATTTTTTGACAAAATTTTATGAAATCCTTTTTATTTTTTCATACATCTTTAAGAGAATGAAGTTGTTAATGCAAAGACAAAGAAAAATACAGAGAAAACCCATTTCCTGCAAATTTGCAAGGCCTTATAGCTCTAATATGAGCACATGAACCTATATTTTTTTCTTGCTTATTTGTTTACTATTCATATGTTCTCTCAAACTAAAAAACCTATTTCAAATCCTATTTATTTCCTATTAGACCAGCGATCATCCTTAAACGTTCATTAAATGTAGTAGACAAAATTACTAAAACAATTATCACATATCACATATATTTTTCATTCGGTCTACAGAAAAGAGTATAGATGGGAATGTTTCCCATACGCTTAGAGGTGGAATGAAAAATTATTAGATGGATGGTCAGAACGTCCAATAGCAATCACATGTACTTCGTGCGTAACTTGTTGCGATATGATATATGAGATATTGCACGGTGCAGAGAAGCTACAGATACCAATATTTTTAACGTCTACAAAATAACCATACCGTAAATAAGTCATATAGCCTTGGGACCAGGTTTTCGAAGATGTCTTTTGACTACGACGTATCGTAAGATGGTCTTACGACGTGTCGCAGTCATAAAATGTGTTTTCGAAAGGGTCGCAACTTGTGACATGTTACAAAATTTGTCACAAAGTTACGACACCAAAGAAGGTGTCGTAAGATGGTCTTATAATGATCGTATATGTATAGAAGCACGAATAATTCGTTAAGCGGGAATTTGAATGTTCGAACCCTAGGTATGATTTATTCATATTAAAATAGAGTAGACCGATAAACTTTTACAATAGTTTTATTGATCCATGCTAATAGATTGTCACATTCCATAATTGATTTACATGTAAATGCATGTTACACATGTATAGTAAAAGCATATGCATTAATCATTTTTAAAAGGCTATTAAAATTAAAATTAATTAAACGTTATTTTTTATTTATTTATTCTTATTTTAGTTACATGTACTTTTTTAAAATTAAATTGCATACTTTGTTAAATCATTAAAACTTTCATTATTTGTCATTACTGACTTGCGATGCTCATACGATCGTCGTAACTATGATTGTCGTAGGATACCTTTATTTTACATCATACGATAGGTCGTAAGACCATCATAACTTAGTCGCAAGTAATTTCATAAGATATATGTCTTACGATCAATTTTACGATACTTTCGAAAACCTGGCCTCTGATATTTTCTAAGTTGCAAATTAGTTTTTGTTATTGAAAAAATAAAGGCTTGCTAATTGATTCGTTTGTTTTTTGCAATAGTATGAATATGCCACCCTCTGGTCTTGTCTGTTATCACATGAAGCTACATGTATACAGGTTTTCTTCTTTCAGATTTGATAGAAGCAATGGAGCGGTAAAATACAAAGTAGGACATATCGCTTGAGCAGTGGAGACATGAAAATCCCATGTAACAAAGAATGGCAAATTGAATTAACGATAAATTGAATGTTAAACCTCAGCATACAGCATAAGGATTCCGTTTGATGAGTATGTGCAAACGGAGAACCAAGTAGTTTGTAAGTACCATTTCGAAGATTCGTGTTTTGAGGAGAATTTAATGGTAAATTTTAAATTTTCTTCATCGCTTATAAATATTATTATTTTTTTAAAATCTTACAACTACTTGAAATTTGATATTTATTTTGTGTTCCTTTCCTAAATAACAATAATATATAGTAATAAATTGAAAAAAAAGATAGTTTTCGTTACAAGTTTATCTAGACGGAAGTCGATTTTGTTGCATTTTATTCCATTTTTCTCAATAGTATTACAAAAATGTGTCAACTCTGCATACTCTGTGGATGTAATTTTGAAAAAAATGTAGATGCTCGGTATATAGATCTAATCTCGAGGTTTCAGTTTTTTCTCCAAGGCTGATGAAAATATGTATTATAGTTTTTTTTCTACAAAAAGTGAGAATAAAGACTACGAGTATTACATAAAGATGCGTATTTTAACAAGGTATAACCTTCGCTTGTTGTATTTACCTGCCAAACCAAACAATTTGTCATCTGTTGGCTTGTTTATTATAAACAAGTATTGCCCGTTTAATTAGTTTATGGCTTCATTGGGCTGAGTGACAGATATATCATTGGTAATCATAAATCATGTGAAGTCACCACGTGCATGACGTGTATTTGGCACAAAACAGTCTCTTTTGTTTGCATATTAATTATACATTTATAGTAAAATAAAAACAAAATCAACATGCAATCCAAATAAAAATTTTTGAATACCTGGCAAAAGGAGTAATTGTTCAATAATTTGTAAAAAAAAAGTAGATCTAAACTGCTGTAAATATTTATATAATCACGGATTAATTCGGAACTATGGTCCTATATTATGCATTCAGTTGATAATGGTTTTTGTTTTTTTTTGTTTTTTTTTGGATTCAGTTAAAAAATTTGAAATATTTAAGAATGGTATTTTTTTTATATGTTAAAACCGAAGTGGTTTGAAAGGTGGTGTATTTATGAGAAAATGAAATTGCTAATTGTCGGCATATTAATTGATTTTTCCGTTAATTTCCGCGTATTAAGGTTGCATTGTTGGTATTCAATTATTGCTTTATCAAAGATGATAAATTAAAAGTTGCAATAAGTCATTCGAACTTTTCATTTTTATCACACTTAAAAAAATTATTTCAATACTAAGGACAATCCAAAAAAATCATATACTGAGCTGGTTTTATAACATCATTATTTTCTTCTTGTGATATTTCCATTGAAAATGGCGTATCGTTTAAAATCTACTTAAATTTCTCATTCATTAGAATTATTATTATTTATTAGCGTCAATAAACAACTTTAATCATAATTTCATCGGGGCATTGGGGGGGAGGGGGGGTCATTTTCCTGCAATTGTCACCTTAAGGGTATGTTGTTCCTATAATTTAATTCAGATGTAAATATTCAGCGTTACCTGTGAGGGGTTACAAAATGTTTTCGAATTTTTTCGCGATGTGGTGAAATTCAGAGTAGCATTACGATTGTTTTAATTCTTTATTTTGTCGAATTAATTTCTTAACATAACTATAATTACATGAATTATATTTGGTAAATATTTTTTTAATGAATTTGAATTAATAACAGACACAGATTAACCTGTAACATAATCGTTATAATTTTGTAATTAGCGACCAGTTTCCCTATATAATGCCCGTATGTAAATGGTAACATGTTGTGGAAAATTCCTCATCAATTTTCAGATTTTTGTCGATGGTCGACTATCGAATACTTCATTTCATCAAACAATTTGATAAATACACATTTATTACTGTCTATATCGGAATGACGTTTTGTAGAAACATATTTAAGTGTAATTTGCAATAGGTATGTTAATTCTGGAGCCGAATTTGTCCTTCCATTTAGGAATATACATCTATTAGCCTTTCTACTTAAAAAATGAAACTTTAATAATAAGAACATAAACACATTTTTCTTATTGTTTCCAGTGTGAATATTCATAATTATTCTAAAAAACTTAAATCATCGTTACTTAAAAGGTGAAAATGGTTACAAAAATATTGCCAAGTTCTTTGTATCTGTGATCAAAGTTTGAAGATGCTGACTGAAATTTCCTTTGGCTGCTATATACTGTTACCTTATTAAAGTCAGATGTTGTTTTGGAGTTATGTCGCCTTGTCCATAAAAAAATCAAGTATGCACGAAATATCACAATATTAGCAATTTTCATGTAAATTAAAAAACTTCGATGGGCTCAATATATCTTGTTAAAATTTGAAACATACTTTGTTAAGATAAGTATCTTTTAATGGTCAACTGCTACACATATAGCTTCAATTCCTATTTTGTGTTTTGATTTAATGAAGTTTACCCTAGACAATGAAAAATGTCAAGTAAAAATCCTACATCCATGAGAAGGTGCCCTTTATACTAAAGTTATTTTTACATGCTTTGTTCATGAATGGGACTGTTTCACTTTGCCCTTGATAGATTGGCTATATATAGGTGCCCTTTTAAAGCAGGCTTCACTGTACGTGTAACTATATAGATAGATAGATATAGGATATATGTAACACCACAGTGTTCATCAGATCCCTATCTAGATGTAAAGGCTCTGATAAGTTAACATACCTTAATCGACAATTCCGTAGTCATTTGCCGGTATTTAGCCCATTTTAATACAGTTTGCTCGGGTTTTTGGTGAGAACATGACCTGGATGGCTAATTCAAAATAACTGATCCAAATTGATGTTCGAAACACCTATGAATCTGCACCCTAAACTATTAAAGTCTGTGCAGGCTTTACTTGTTATTCATTGATGGGGCAATTATTTATCTTGCTTCAAAATAATGATTATGCCATGGGCAACTTTTTAATGTAACATGGCTTTTACCACACTAACGGTTTCGGGTTATTTGATCTGAATTGCGGTGCTAAGATGGAATATGGACAATCCTCCTTAAAGTTTTTTTAACTATGTATTTTGTCATGTTTTTCGTTATATGGCGGCCATTTTGAAAATATTATAAATGGAGAAGATAATTACAAATGTTACTTAAAGCATCTACGTAGTTTTAACTCTAAATTTGTTTTTATCATTTATAAACAGTGAAGGTTTCAATATCCAAGGCTCTATATACAGATGAAAACATGATAATGCTACACGTCTGCCATATTGAGAATGGCGGCAATTTTGAAAATGGGTCGTTAGCTTATATTGATCTATATACATATGTTTACATACCAAGTTTCATGTTTTTATCACAATTGTGCCAAAATTCTGCACATATCAGCTGGACTACATAAGATTTGCTTAATTTTACAGCACCAGTTACGTATATTGATTGGCTTTCTTTCACAATTATCATACATCTCATCAGAGCAGCTTCTTAATATGTAGTTATTTATTCTCCGTAATTTTGACCAATATTTGACCATTCTATACTCTTTTTCTACATATATAGGCACTTGGCCAACTTCCCTGAACACAATATTGTTTACTGTACTGTTTCTAACTTTCAAAATACGTTTAAGAAATAACAAATGTACCCTTTCTATGCCAGGTGCTTTATGGTGTCCCCTATATTTTGCATCCATAATTCAAAATACTTGCTACATAGGTATCAAATAGAGCTAATAGAGACTCTCTGTTATAGTGATAATCTTGTATTTTATTAAAAAGAAGAAAAAAAATGCTTTACGTCCCTGTTCTGACAGTTTCTTTTGAGTGTTTCTAAAATTGCCAGTATAGTAAAACAATACTATAGTGTTATTAACTGGCTGTTTCTGTATTGGCACTGGTATGGATTCAAGGTTTGCTGTATTGGCCTCGAGACCAGTAGGGTCGAGGGCCAATACAGCTGACGGAGAATCTATACCAGTGCCAATACAGAAACAGCCAGTTTATAACACTTTTATTAAATAATCCAACTTTTTCAATACAGACTTGTTCTGAATGCTGTATTACATACATCAAATGTGAATATAGAGCCAATATTTCCAATACGAACCGGCAATGATGTAAATATAGGGCCAATATTTCCAATACGGACTGGAATGAATCCTGAATTACATGCACAATATACGACCGGAAGTGAAAAGGTTGGATTAGCCCTAGGGCTCATATGGCCTTTTTCAGTATTGGACCGGGTCGAAAAGCAATATAGATCACCTGATTTATATGACCAGGACGACGTCACCAGTATGACACATGCCGTTTTGGTAGTATTAGGTCTGTTTTAATCGTATTATTTAATAAACAAAGATACATAAATTCATCACAAATATCAATTATACTACCATTAATAATATACCACTTTTCTTCAGGTTTTGGTTTACATCTGTCTGTCTATACTTGTTTCTCCATTATTTTTCGACATTTCGTTGTTTCGTATGTTCATAACTTTTTACATGTTTGTACATGTCTTGTTTTGAATGCTGCATGCGACACACTTATATCATGTACATAAAAATATAAAACATTTTCAAATAATTGGTCTGACACAATACTGTAATCCACAACACTATTTCCATTATAAATTTCACTGTTTTATCACGGACACATCTTCCGTTTAAAATTCTCAACTTTGATATTTATAAATCAATACGTTCTCTCCCTCTGCTATTACAGATATAGTCATGACTTTTTCTACTTTGTGTACCCTCATACGTATTGACTATGTCATAAGGAACTGGTATAAATCTGTTATTATTGACTATAATCTCAGTCTCGTGTCCTATTCTTGCAATAGTATCCTCACAAAGGATGACATCCCCTTTTCACCATAAATTTTTTTATCTTGCTCTAATGCATTCATAATGTCCATATTATGTCTGACATAATATGCTGAATATGAAGAAGGGCAAATCGATATAATCCAAAAAACATCATTATCGGAACCAAAAAATGTTTTTGAAAATTTTATCCACAGAATTTCACTTCATTTACTTTTCAAAAAAGAAATGCCAGTTTTCAAAACAGGATTATACAAAATAAGAATTCCGACCGAGACTGGATACCCGTTCTCTCGTGGACGAGAGATATGTACTGATTTATATTTATCAAATAATACATCCTGACCTAATTTTGACTCAAGTAACCCAATGGTGTTATATGAATTAATTTCGTTTACAAATCTACTGTCCACATTTTTGTCAAAAGGTTTTGATTTTAGTCCATGTACATTCCAACTACCGATTTTCAAAAATCGTCTTTGTTTCATTGTCATTGTGTATTAATAATAATGACCGTTACGATTGCCTTCTTCCCCAATTCTGGTTGTTATAGTAATTCTTCTTTGCTGATACTTGAACCTTCAAAGCTTTACAGATTGAATGTTTGATGTACGTTTATATATACCTGTTTGTGTCAGATGTTTTCCGTCATCTTTCAGAACTCCATACGAAGGTTCACCTCGGTAGAACAAAATGCCATTATCACATAGATAGATATTGCTCTGATTGTAAAGTTTCTCTTTTATTAAAATATTTGCCTTTTCTACCTTTCTGTTCTACCCATCCCTGTTACGAGGTATGCCCAGCGAGATGATGATCTTTGTTAAGGGAAATATTGTTTTACAGTGTTGATTAGTTCTATCATTTCTTGCACACAAGTATCTGCTGTTTGATTTTCTAAATCAGTACAGAGTGAATGCAATACTACAGCATCTGGTGATGGTTTGTTTGAACTGTAACTCTATATATAGTCCTTTGTATCTTTAATCGTAAATTTCAGTTTTTTTTCAACTTCAATGTTCTGTCGATTCAACAAATTTATACTGACAAGTCTTGTATTAGATGTTCCCACGAGAAGAACTTTATGTCCTCTTTTATTTCCTTGTTTCGAATATAGTGTGTACTGAAATTGAATATTTTGTCATTTAGTGTTTCATCCTTCTGTTTAATGTTTTTATCACCCTTTTTCTCAGTTGTTATATTGTTTTTCTCACCTCTTGTTTGTGTATTTCCTTCTCGTGTTCCTTTTCATTTCTGATTTTGATTGATGTAATTGGAAGTAATCAATTTTTATCAAACTATCATCTGATCTTGAACTGTAAAGTTTCCACGATATATTCTCATCTTGAAGTTACATAATGTGTGAATAATGCTTGTTGTTCTGTTGTTCTAATCAATAAGTGTTTGTTGTTTAACATTTAATCTTTCTTCCTGTGCACGCACCTCTGATAGAACATTCTCGAATTTATTTTCTTGAGAAAGCAGCTTATTACTAAGCTCTTGTAATTTTGTTTGTTGGTCTTGAAGCTGAATGTCATACTGGAGTTTCTCGTCAGCTATATTAAGTCGATATTTTTCTGTCTCTTCGAATAATCTGTATAATTCTTCTTCAATTTCTTTTTTTTTTTCAATCTGTTTCTTGTTCTCCTTTGTGTTGTTTTGCATCAACGCGAATTTATCTATCACTTTCACAAATGATTGTTCCATCATTTTGACAGTACTAGTTTTAAAAGCACTGATAACGCTTTCTACAGTTAAATTTTCGTGTTCTTTCCTGTTAAATTCTTCTGTTTGAACATCTGTACTTACATATGATGGGCTGCATTGAATTTGTTTATTCTCTGTTGTTACATTAGCACCTTCTCTTTCTCTGGTGTTAAATCTTGGAATTTCTGTTTGAAATTTTCATCTACCCCTGTACATTCCTCACAAGTGAATTTTCTAGTAGTTGTTTCAAATAAAAATAACTGATACACTGGTAGTTTTGAACAAATGTAATGTATCCATTTTCTACAATCGGAACACTGAATTATCAATTCACGTGATTTAACAGCGATGTTGCAAATTTTACACTCAACTTCAACTTTTTTAGATGACGAATTCTCTGAACTTTTGTGTAATTTTGTATATCTGACTTTCTGTTCTGTTAATTCATAGTCATCATGTATTATCTTTGGTATTGTGTCTTGTAATATCATTAATTGCCACCTGTTGTCATCACTTGCTTTACTTGTTTTTGCAAGTTTGTCAGCATTCACATTTCATGGTAAATTTTTATGTGCCTCCACCCATCTCCATTTTGCGTTAATATTCTGTACTAATGTATCAAGTTCCATCCACAAATCTTTATTAAGTACATCTTTCTCTTACCTGATTTCCAACCATTTAATTTTCACCCAGTTATCCATTTCGTAATTCCTTTATTTACATATTGACTGTCAGTAATAATTTCTATTGCGGTAACGCAAATCTGTCGCACTTGTTTTACCGCCAAAATTGCGGCGCTCAGCTCAGCCCTGTTGTTTGTTTGTTTTGTGCCGTATAGTTTCTCACTTATGTTCATTGGATGAAACGGACCCCAGTAAACTCCAGAGCCCCCCTGAGGATTATAATGCCCATTATTCCTACATAATCCAACATAAATTTACACATACTCAATTTTGTTTTTTTTTTTTTTTTGGTATCTATTAGCAACTCAACTTATAAGACAATCCAATCATAAATATTTCGAAACCGAAGAGAATTATTGATAATTTAAGTTCTACATATGTTTATCTACTATTTCCATTACCATTTATAGGTTAGAAGACGCTAAACAAAGTTCTTACCGGTTCATTACGGTTTCGATTATTCAACAGTATGGACTTCTTCCGGTAAACTTGAATTTTCTCTCTTAACTGAAAGTCTCTGTTTTTTATTTTGCGCGTGGTTCTCCAAACATCTATCCTTTGATCTCTGAATATTGAAAAGTTCTTTGGTGTTGATTTCTGGTATAAAACACGCAAAATTATTTCCAGAGCGGAGCTTTTAAAAACAAATACAGCTGTCTAACCGGAAGTCACGTCATGACTTATATAATATTATTTATACCTACAGAAAGGCTAAAAGGCCGCGGGGAGGGGGGGCTATTTGTTTTATTTCCCATGAGTATGTCCAGTAGCTTAAATATAGAATAATGTCATTTTTTCAAAAGATAAAACCATCATGACGAATGTTTGTTTATTGAGTTTATCCGTATAATTTTTGTGGTGGTCAGTATTCATTGGTGGAAGAGAACATAAAGACCTTCAAACTTAGTAATCCGTGTCAGTTAGAGTTGAATACAACTTGCTTTATTTACCGTTTAAACATGTACATGTTCATTTAATTTCATAGGTAAATATGACAACTCCTTTCGATATTTCAGCTCTTTTACCTACATTTCTCAGTAGTCTGTGAATGTTCGTTTGGACTATAAGGCTTATAAAGGTATTACAATTTATTTAAGGAATTAAAGGTCCGAAAGGTCAAAAGGGAAGCCAGGGAGAATACGGTATGTTGTGTTTATAGTGTCTATATAATTAAACGTCTTTAAGCCTTAAGTTGCAATTGTCATTTAATTTCAAGACAAGGAATATACTTTGTTTAGTTTTTATATCAGATAAGAATAATCAATCGTTAGGAAAATGATAATAACATATAAACCAAAACGACGGACAAATAATGCCGGACAAACTCCAATGATGGATGGATTGATGAATTATTGTTTAACGTCCAGTTGCAACCAGGTGCATATAAGGACGAGAACCTGTTAATATGATAATGAATATGATCCCTACTTTGTACTAGACCGACAAGCTGAGTCAGATTTTTAATGTGCTAGCCCAAGAGGTAACTGTTCAATCATAAATATTTCGAAACTAAAGAGAATTATTGATAATTTAAGTTCTACATATGTTTATCTACTATTTCCATTACCATTTATAGGTTAGAAGACGCTAAACAAAGTTCTTACAGGTTCATTACGGTTTCGATTATTCAAAAGTATGGGCTGCTTCCGGTAAACTTGAATTTTCTCTCTTAACTTAACTGAAAGTCTCGGTTTTTTATTGCGCATGGTTCTCCAAACATCTATCCTTTGATTTCTGAATATTGAAAAGTTCTTTGGTGTTGATTTCTGGTATAAAACACGCAAAATTATTTCCAGAGCGGAGCTTTTAAAAACAAATACAGCTGTCTAACCGGAAGTCACGTCATGACTTATATAATATCATTTATACCTACAGAAAGGGTAAAAGGCCGTGGGGAGGGGGGTGGGTGCTATTTGTTTTATTTCCCATGAGTATGTCCAGTAGCTTAAATATAGAATAATGTCATTTTTTCAAAAGGTAAAACCATCATGACGAATGTTTGTTTATTGAGTTTATCCGTATAATTTTTGTGGTGTTCAGTATTCATTGGTGGCAGAGAACATAAAGACCTTCAAACTTAGTAATCCGTGTCAGTAAGAGTTGAATACAACTTGCCATGTTACAATAAGCATACAACATGGCTTTGTTATTTCTTAGAAAGAAACGACATTACCGTTTAAACATGTACATGTTCACTTAATTTAATAGGTAAATATGACAACTCCTTTCGATATTTCAGCTCTTTTACCTACATTTATCAGTAGTCTGTTAATGTTCGTTTGGACTATAAGGCTTATACAGGTATTACAATTTATTTAATGAATTAAAGGTCAGAAAGGCCAAAAGGGAAGCCAGGGAGAAAATGGTATGTTGTGTTTATAGTGTCTGTATAATTAAACGTCTTTAAGCCTTAAGTTGCAATTTGTCATTTAATTTCAAAACAAGGAATATACTTTGTTCAGTTTTTATATCAGATTGAGAATAATCAATCGTTAGGAAAATGATAATTAACGGATAAACCAAAACGACAGACAAATAATGCCGGACAAACTCCAATGATGGATGGATTGATGAATTATTGTTTAACGTCCAGTTGCAACCAGGTGCATATCAGGACGAGAACCTGTTAATATGATAATGAATATGATCCCTACTTTGTACTATACCAACAAGCTGAGTCAGATCTTTAATGTGCTAGCCCAAGAGGTAACTGTCCACAGGAAGACATATCCTCCCCCCCCCCCCAACTGCCTCCGAACCGACCAGTCGATTTTTGTTCTTATTCCTATATGCCGCATGTTTTACGGAGAAGCAGCAATTACAAATTTTAATGTCTTTGGTTTGACCCGACTAGGGATCCAACCCCCAAACTTCCACATTCGAGGCGAACACGTTACCACGCGACCACCGAGGCGGTTACCATCAAATGAACTGATGCCGACAAAACAAGGGTCACCCATAATTATCAATATTTTTCACTTGTCAAGTTAGCTTTTTGTAACACCCCAACCCCTTTCAAATGTGTACATCAACATTTTTATCATTACTGCTGTTAACGCTTACCACTCTTTACTGGGAAGACGATCTACAGACATCGTTGAATCCCTTGAAAATGCATGTAACAAGTCAAGAGCACGAGTGATGTGTTGACATGCCCAAGTGATATGCAGTTTCACCCTATATACTGTTGAGAACTTTGTTAGCTTCATGAAATCTATAAATACCATCACCATGTATTTTCTATTTTCCGGAATATCGTCGGAAGTGACATTTACGAGTATACCGATTTTTTTAAGCGTGAAACAATATTGAACCCCAGCGTACTTTTTGTAAATTCATGAAAAATGATTATTATTAAATTATGGATGACCCCTAAAATACAATAAATTGTACAGTTGTCACCTCAATATACAATCATAACCGTTCTTATTAACTACAACACATATATTTAGAGAAAATTAGCATCAACAGATCGGCTCGGAGTCAGAATTATTGTCCGTTTGGAGTAACATGCCTTCCTGTGGGTTGTTATCTCATTAGCTAGCGGCTCAACTTGTCGGTATTATACAATGCCGGGTTAATATTCATCAAAGAATTCTTGTCCTGGAATGCATTTAATAATTCCGCACTGTAAGTAAAACAATAACCCACCCATTCGTACATTTAAGTAAGAACCCGTTATCCATCTAATTTCCACTCATAATTTTGCAGCCAAGACCTTCTCCTGTGGGTCTGGTTGGAACTTTTTCGATGGATCCTGTTACTATTTTGAATTCAAAGTGAAGAAAAATTGGCATGAAGCTAAGGTATGACAAATTTAATTTTTGTAGCAATTAAAGAAAGGGAATAGATTTGGATACCTCGATACGAGGGTCGTTCAGGAGGATATGGAAACATGCAAATAAGAAATAAAAAGGTCTTTCGTGATGAACGACAAATAAAAATGTGGCCTGCACGTTGCATTTTTATCAGTTTGCACGAAACACGTAATAACGACCTATCAGCACGGTCACACGGCAAATAAAAACTGCCAAAAACTTTGCAGACTGTCACAGAAGAGGAGGATATCTTGGGGATATCTTGTAAAAATCTAAAATGAATTTGAAAATTGATTCTTGAAATCTTTTGTTAAAAGTAAGCCTTTTCGTTTAAAATTGATCGTTTAGAATAATGTGAATCATTTTGTGAGGTATTTACAGATATCAGAAGAAAATTCGATATGAGCAGCAGCATTTTATACATTTCAATCTATAGGCAATTCGAGTTTAAGTATGTTAATAGAATAGAGAATGGAAACGGGGAATGTGTCAAAAAGACAACAACCCGACCAAAGAGCAGAACACAGTTCAAGGCTACCAATGGGTCTTCAACGCAGCGAGAAAATTCCGCACCCGGAGACGGGCTTCAGCTGGCTCCTAAACAATCATCCATACTACCTGTTTTAATTTTCAGCGTATCGATGAAGGTTTTCAAGTTATCTCGGGGGAAAGGGATGGTAGTCAGTTGAAAGTATATTGGTCAAAATACAGTAAGGATGGATAAGTATTATGGTACATGCTACATGTGATACCACTAATTGTTCACATTAAAAATGGAAATTGCCTTCTCTTACTGTGAAAAAGTAGACATGGCTTAAATTTGTTATCCTCTCAATGATAGTATCTTTTGCTTAAATACATAATGCATAAATTTGTAGACGTTGCAAATGAACCAAAATTTTAAAAAAAAAACACAAGACTAACAAAGGCTAGAGGTTCCTGAGGTTCGGACAGGCGCAAAAATGCGGCGGGGTTAAACATGTTTTGTGAGATCTCAGCCCTCTCCCTATACATCTTGTGGAATAAACAAACACAGAGAGATACACACAGTAAAACTCAGTTCCAAAGATGTCCGAGTCCGATTATCACAAACTATGTTTAAGGACAATAAATTAAGTAATTTGAAAAAAAAAGTTATCAATTGCAAATGAACCAAAATTAAAAAAAAAAGACAAAAATGACAAAGGCTAGCGGTTCCTGACTTGGGACGGCGCAAAAATGCGGCGGGGTAAAACATGTTTTGTGAGATCTCAACCCTCCCCTTATACATCTAGCCAATGTGGAATACAAAAACACGGAGCGATACACACTAATACTCAGTTCAACAGTTCAAAAGATGTCCGAGTCAGATTATTACAAACTATGTTTAAGGCCAATACATTAAGTAATTTGAAAAAAATATCGTATTAAAATACAATAATATGTGATGCCGAAATGACTATGAATAAGTCCCGAACTGACTATTTATCGGTCCCTTATTGACCACTTAACGGTCCCGAAATGACCAGGTGCCGATTTGACTTGACTATCCCCCCACACACACACACTATATAGTACTTAAAAAAGGTAACAGAAGTATACAATCAAAATTAATGAAATTTGTTGAAGAACAAAACCAAGGCAGCAAACAAACTAATGACTATTTTAGTTGTAAAATTATTTAATACAGTCAATATATTTAAGACAATCAATGAAGTCCAATCTAAAGATTGGACTCAGGTAAGTCTTGTAAACCTTACATCTAAATATTTTTTTCACAAATATACAACATTTTTAAAGAGCAGGGTACATCATTCCATCTATATGAGTTAGACATAGTAAAATGAGCACAGTCCTCTCCTCTACCAGAGTTGTTTGGTTCACCCGGTGCCCAGTCCGTGAATGTCAAGGACGACTTGTCAGATTCCCATGTAAAACGTGACTCAATATCAGTATCACTAGCCCCAATCCAAGTGTGTCCAGGATTCTTATCTATAAAGAAATAAACATACATCTACAATATATGCATTATAATGCAAGCCGTTTTACTATTTATTCTAACTTCAAGATATCTCATATAATATATGATATCTTATATAATCTAGTTTTTATAAGATATCTTATAAACTATATAAGATATCTTACAAACTTTATGAGATATCTTAAATACTTTAGAGACCGCCTCGGTGGTCTCGTGGTAGCGTGCTCGCCCCGAGTGCGGAAGGTCGCGGGTTCGATCTCCGGCCTGGTCAAACCAAAGACATTAAAATTGGTATTTGCTGCTTCTCCGCCAAGCACGCGGCATCTAGGACTAAGAGCAAAGACTGGTCGGCTCGGAGTCAGTATAATGTGTCCGAGTGAGGTGATATGTCTTCCTGCGGACAGTTACCTCGTGAGCTAGCACATTTAAAATCCGACTTAGCGTGTCGTCTAGTACAAAGCAGGGATCATATTCATTATCATAACAACATGTTCTCGTCCTGATATGCACCTGGTTGCCACTGGACGTTAAACAATAATTCATCCATCCATTAAATACTTTAGAAGATATCTTATAAAGTATATAAGATATCTCATATAATATATAAGATATGTTATATAATCTAGTTTTTATAACATATCTTCTAAACTTATAAGATATCTTATATACTTATAAGATACTAGTCTATTCCCTATAATAATAATCATTTATTGGTACCAATTTATTGTAATATATTGAAACAGTATTCAAAAGTAAACTGTAAATACTTTAATTCCCTCAGACTTGAAATTGATAACTACTGTTTTGAACCTGGAGCCTTGGGTGAAGTGTTCTTTATAAGACTGGGAAGCAAGCATATTTGCCTTTTTTATTTTCATTCATTTTGGGCATGTGGTCGCTTTTTAAATTCCCAGTGCATTTTTCTTTACACTTACGCAACGAAATCCTAAACCGTTTTCTGTCGAGCTGTCTTTAGACAAACTTTTCCTCGGTCGATACCGGAAACTTCTTGTGATGTATACCTCCGGAACGGTATCGGTTTTCGTGATACGCATTAATTAATTAGGTGTAATTAGCAAAACGCGGAAACAATTGCGTATGTACTGATAAAAGTTTTAAACTGCACAATGGTCTCATACTTCTGATATATAAAGATCGCACGTCGCATTTGTTGTTGAAACGGCAACCATGCTAACAAAAATTTGTCTCATTCTTTTAGTAGTATTAATCCTCTAAAGTTAATAAGATATCTTATAATGTATATAAGATATCTCATAAAATTTATAAGATATCTTATAAACTTTATAAAATATCTCATATATTTTATAAGATGTCTTATATAGTTTATAAGATATCTCATATAATTTATATGAGATCTTATAAAGAAAATTATATCACATATCTTATAAACAATATAAGATATCTTATGAACTATATAAGATATCTTATAATCTATATGAGATATCTTATAAAGTTTATTCGATATCTTGAAGTTAGAATAAATAGTAAAACGGCTTGCCATAGCATTAGATAGGAGATATTGCATTTCAATATTTTCCGGCATTAACCATGTTAACTATGCATTTGATAGTTGCAAAATTGTCGCCTGTTATTATTTTTATTCTATTGGAAGTGTACATATTTAAGAAAAAACATTTTTGAATTCGGAGTCGACTCTCCCACATTGCAAGTATAATAATTTGTCACAATATCAGAAACAAATCCGAAATAAGACGATTTAAGAAAAAAATAAACCCTTTTGTGTTCCTACAGGTGTCCTGTGGATAGCTAAAATTCTCTTTAAGTTTATTTTGTTTCGATTTCTGTTTATAAAATGTCTTTTTTCTTGGATTTCAAATTTGTTGACTTAACCCACTGTTTTGTTGCTGCCGATATTTAAACATGTAAAAAGCTTTTAATAAATTTAACCGAAATAACGAAATGTTATTACTCGATTTTTCCCTGATCCAAAGGAGATTACATTTTTTCAATAATCTCGGGCGAGCCAGTCTCATTTGGGTTTTCATGTAACCTATATTATCATATTCTTAGTACTTAATATGATTGTTTTTGCATATCTATAACGATCATAAGTGCTTTTCGAACATATGACCATATCAGACCGGGTGCGATAAACAGATTAATACTTGACAGTATCAATATCGGACCTGATATCATTCCTCGACCTTTATCGGACCTTGGGCCAGCCCTCGGTCCGATATGGGAGTCTCCGGGTGATAACCGGATTAGGTCATGTATTAATCTATAACAATTTCATTGACAGTTATATCTACAGTAAGGTCGGCTGACTGTTCATCGATTGTTCCTGTTGGTATAGATTCGTAAACAATTATAATGGAACTTAACATTGTTTGAAATAATATAACAATTATCATACTATAGTCTGTTTTCTTGATTTTATCTTGAATGAAACTCACATTACTGAATGTTATAACGGAACCCGTCCTGATTATACACAAAATCAAATCAACTGGCAGAAAAAATAGATTTATTCACACAATAAAGTTTTTTTAATTTTAAATTATAATACTGTGAAACACTTATTATTTGATGTACACCAATTTTCGTCGATTTGGTGGACAACCCAATCCATGAATTTAAAAAACCAACGAAACATTTATGTCAATTACTTTTATTACGAAGAAATATCGAAATGTTCTGATTCATTACCAACAATGCTAGATCCTCATTTGTCCCGTAGTGAATATGTAAATTCAACGGACGACAAAGTTAATATAGATGCTACTGTACTAAACAGGATGGAATATTGGCTTAGATAAATAATTAAAATATAGAAATACTTCAAATAATATACTCGTTATGTTTATTTTTTACAGTTCGTCACTTCCGGTAAGCCATAGTAAAGTGTCCAATTAGGGTCATTTAGTTTTGATTACTCAATTAATTTATTAAACTAATTCATGTAATTTCTTTGGCTTTGTTTCTACCTTGGGCAGCAAACTTCATTAGTATATTATTATGTTTTGATTAAGCCTCAAATTGTCATTTCTAAATATTAATCAAATCGATTAATTTGATCTATAACCTTGTTGTTTTACATTTCAAAGTAAATTTGTTGCATAATATGTTTTTGATTTAAATTTTGATTTTGTACTCTTTTCAGTGATAATAAATATTGTCGTTTTATATTATTTACTATTATTATTTAGCTATTTTTTCATAGAAATTTCAAATCCACGAAATTAAGAACCAACGAATACGTTTTTTCCTCAATCCACGAAAATTGATGTCAACAAAAATAATTGAATATATGATATCGTGTGACACAAATATATTGTGGGTGTGTGGACTGTATGTACCTGATAGTAACCCTTCATTTGGGGTGGAATTTCACACAGAGAACATAATGAAATATTCCTCTACGGCTTATCGAGATTTATTCAGACAAGTACTTTACTGACATGTGGCAAATATTTCATGCTTCTTCAGGACGAGAACCAGTTCAATTTATCAAACAAAGGAAATAGGGGTGGGATGGGACACAACGGGAAACCAATTTTGACAGCCACCGTAACTGGATGGTTTGGTAGGGTGGTATAATTTAGCCTTCTGTAGCGGCCACCAGCCTACTCTTTTTCGAAAACTACAGAAGGTGTCTTTAGCGTGCTGGGAGTGTGGCATTCCCAAAACACGTTACCCACTATGGTCCTAAGTCAAGATTTCCGTATTATGACCTGAAAACCCCCAACAAGAGGGTCTCTCCTATCCACCACCTTGGGTTGCGCTAGGCAACTCTATGGGTTGAGCTCCCGTGATCCGTCACAGGTACCTAGGCAAGAACTTTAATATCAAATTTTGTTTCCAAATTCTATTATGTCTATGATCTGATAACAAGGATAAAGTAAGAATAACAAAGGCGTTAAAGACAATATAAGTGCTGTAGAAAACCATTAAGACAATAACAAGAGTGTTACAAACGTCTTTCACAAATATACAACATTGTTTTAGTACACTTTGCATCATTCCATCTATACGAACGAGATTGCGTCAAATGAACACAGTCCTCTTTTTGTCCATAGTCATTTGGTTCACCCGGATTCCAGTCGGTAAAGGTCAAGGACGATTTGTCAGATTCCCATGTGAAACGAGATTCAGTGTCTGTGTCACTTACTCCAATCCACAGGTTTCCCGGATTTTTGTCTATAATGGCATAAATGTAAAAAGAAGAAAGTGGCCACAAAAATTAAATCTATTTACATAATACATTGTGATAAGGCTTACTATTTAAAGGAAAAAATTGCAACCAACAGTTCCTACTTTAAATACGTGCTATCAATATTTTAATATCAACACAAATAAGTACTTGCACGAGATTGTATAAATATGTTGTCGAGTAAATATCTGGAAAAGAATACCAAAGCATGGGAGAGTCCAGAGTCGGAAACCATATTTGATTAATACCCAAAATGTTCATTACATCAGGAAATCAGATCAATATTTCAAAAATAATAAACATATTTTTTTACAACCCAAACACATTCGAGGTCTTTCTCATTGTTCATTGGATATACTGTAATGCCAACAGTCAAAATATATTAAGGTGAAATAAAGGTACCCATAAAACCGTTACATATCATGTCAGATCATCTTGGCTGTATGTGTATTTCTTCAAACGGCGTTATATTTTCGTTAAAGCAATTAATACGAAACAGAACCAATATAATTGCTGTAAAGCAACACCAACATAACTTTAAAAAAATAATCAAACTTGGAGCGAAATCAGGTGCTTCGGAAAAGTAAATAAGTACACGAGAATTTGAAAAATTTGTAACTATCTTTTAAATAATGGTTTCTGGAAAATATCTTATTTAAAGAGATAAGAGAATAAAAGCGGTGAAAGGAGAACTAATAAAGTTAAAAAGTGGAACATTGAGTACTTCATTCTGGAAAAAATGATTCCCCTTATTTTAAACAATCAATTTTAAAAGAAAGGGCTTACCTTTAACAAAAGATTTCAAAAACCAATTTTCAACTGCATTGTCGATTTTTACTAGATATCCTCCTCTTCTGTGACAGTCTGTCTGTGAAGAGAAACACGTCATATTATTTCGAGATGTTATAAATGTCTGTGAAAAAGTGACCGTTATTAGAGGGCTGTACAGGGTAAAATTTAGGCAGGTTTTTATTTCCCGTGTGACCGTGCTGATAGGTTCTTATTCACTGTTTTTCGTACAAACTGAGACAAATGCAACGTGCAGGCCACATTTTTATGTTTCAATCATCGTGAGTGACATTTGTTATTATCGTTTGCACGTTTCCTTACCCTCCACCCCCCGTACGACCCTCCCTCTTATCGACGTAGCCAAATTTATTTCCTTAAGAATATTTATCATACCTTAGCTTCATGCCAATTTTTATTCACTCTTAATTCAAAATAGTAACATGATCCGTCGAAGAAGTTCCAACCAGACTCACAGGAGAAGGCTTTGGCTGCAAAATTAAAAAACGGAAATTAGACGAATAACTGGCTCTTATTTACAAGTATGAATGGGTGGGTTATTGTTTTACTTACAGTTCGGAATTATTAAATGTATTAAACGCATTCCAGGACAAGAATTCGTTGATATGATATGAATATTAACCCTGTAATTTATAAGACCAACAAGCTGAGCCGCTAACTAATGAGATAACAGCCCACAGGAAGGCATGTTACTCCATACGGACACACAATCATGATTCCAAGCCGATCTGTTGATGTTATTTTTTCCTAAATATCGCGTTATATATGTGTTGTAGTTTATAAATGTAAGACCGGTTATAATTGTATATTGAGTTGACAATTGTACAATGTTTCGTATTTTAGGGGTTATCCATAATTTAATAATAAACATTTTTCACGAATTTACAAAATGCACGCTAGGGGGTTGGCATGGGGTGTTTAAATTCAGCATCGTTTTCCTCTAAAAAATATCGGTATACTCGTAAATGTCATTTCCCCAGCGTGTTCGTCTCGAGTGCGGAAGATCGCGGGGGTTAAACCAAAGACATCAACATGTAATTGCTGCTTCTCCGCAAAACACGTATCATCTAGGAGTAAGAGCAAAATTCGACCGGTAGATTCGGAGGCAGTATATTGTGCCTGAGTGGGGTGGTATGTCTTCTTGCGGAAAGTTACCTCTTGAGCTAGCATATTAAAACTCCGCTTACCCGTGTCGATCTAGTACAAAGCATGGATCATATTCTTTATCATATTAACATGCTCTCGTCCTGATATGCACCTGGTTGCCACTGAACGTTAAACAATAATTCATCAATCCATCCATCCACCATTGTAGTTTATCCCGCATTATTTGTCCGTCGTTTTGGTTTATACGTTAATTATCATTTTCTTAACGATTATTCTTGTCTGATATGAAAAAAATTAGATTCCTTGTCTTCTTAATGAAATGAAATGACAAATTGCAACTTAAGGCTTAAAGATGTTACAGATAACATACCATTTTCTCCCTGACTTCCCTTTTGACCTTTCTGACCTCTAATTCCTTAAATAAAATTTAATACCTGTATAAACCTTAGAGTCCAAACGAACATTAACAGACTAGTGATAGATGTAGTAAAAGAGCTGAAATATCGAAATGAGCTGTCATATTTTCCTACGAAATTAAGTGAATATCTGCATGTTAAAACGGTAATGTCGTTTCTAACCAAGAAATATTTCAATAAAGCCATGCTCTGTGCTTATTTTAAAATGGCGATTTGTATTCGACTCTTACTTATACGGATTGCTGGTTTTGAAGGTCTTTATGTTCTCTGCAACCAATGAATACATACCACCACAAATATTATACGGATAAACTCAATAAACAAACAAAAATAGCCCCCAACCCCTTTTCAGCCTTTCTGAAAGTATAAATTATACCAGCACTTAAATTAGGCTTACAACTCATAGGTTATTTACCGGTTTTCTTGAATATCTTCTTTTCTCAAGAATGGGAATGAATAAGTATATTTTTAATCATAGTTAATATCCTTATTAGACTTTGCCAACGAAAATTCGTATATAATATTGTAATACGTTGATACTAAAGTTAAGATGTTTTGAGAATTGAATAAATAATATCATTTGATATGTAAATATTAACAGAAAACCTTAAAAAAAGATGTAGTTGTTTAGATATATCTGAAATGTGATAACACGATGAACTTTGAACTATGGGATATTCGTAATAATGATAATATTAGAAATTCACTAAATACTTAATTACACTTAAAATAAATAGATTTCATATGTTGTAACTTTAGATAACTACTTCATGAATTTAAGTATTGTTTTAATAGTTGGAAAGTGTCGTTTTCCTCAAATGATTTAATACTGTAATACATTTTTTTTGTACTTTGATACTAAACTTAAGGATGATCGCTGGTCTAAAAGGGAATAAATAGGATTTGAAATAGGTGTTTTAGTTTGAGAGAACATATGAATAGTAAACAAATAAGCAAGAAAAAAATATATGTTCATGTGCTCATTTTAGAGCTATAAGGCCTTGCAAATTTGCAGGAAATGGGTTTTAACTGGATTTTTCATTGTCTTTGCATTGACAACTACAGTCTCTCAAAAATGTATAAAAAAATAAAAAGGATTTCATAAAATTTTGTCAAATACCATTTTAATGTATATATGATTGAATTATAAAAGAAAAATTGGGGGTTCGTGGGTAAAAAATTTCATGTTTAAGAAATGGATAAAACCCGAGGATTCCGAAAATCTGACAAAAAGACCAAAACATGACCAGCGAGCATCCTTAAGATGTTTTGAGAGTTGAATAAATAATATACAGATATAATTTTATATGTAGAGATTAACGTAAAACGTAAAATAGACGTAGTTGTTTAGATATATCTGCCAACTTTATCAAATGATAAGACCCATTTGAACGACAGGAGACTCGAAATCATGATCATACTAGAAATTACAGTAAATATACGTCAACAAAAGTAACGATACACGAGTTCGGAACCAATATCTTGGTAATTCCTTAACAAAACTTAATTATTAGGGCAACAGTGATTTGCTACTTCATTTTTTGATCTCATTCGTCTGATTTTAAAATTTGGATAAACTTGAAATGGTGGAAAATGGAAATTTTCCAAAAGAGGGTTAAATTAGATTTGCGGAAAATTGAGAAGGAAATCCACATACATAATTACACTTAAAATAAAATAGATTTCACATGTTGTAACTTTAGATAACTTCTTCATGAATTTAAATATTAATAGTTGGAAAGTGTCGTTTTTCTCAAATAATTTAACATTGTAATACTTTGATACTAACATTAAGATGTTTTGATATATGTAGTTGAATAAATAATACCATTTGATATGCAAAGATTAACGGAAAACATAAAAAAGATGTCGTTGTTTAGATATATCTGCCGACTTTATCAAATTAAATGTAAATATTTATGAAATATAGTCTCAGGATAACATTTAAATTATAGGAGATTCGTTATCATAATAATATTAGAAAATAATAATTGAACAATGCACAAAAATCCAGATAGAATAGTTCTCCTTTGTTTTTTAAGGGAAAACAAATATTTTTTCAAAAATAATTCAGAAAGCTATATAAAACGAAATGTCCATAAATTTGAAATCAGAATTGTACGTAACAAACATATGTAACAAGAATACATGTATTACTAAAAGAAATAAAAACATATGTTTTTGTATTTAACTCTACAGATGGAAAAGATTTTTTTTAAAATTTGCCCATACAATGCACCTATTGGAAAGGAAAGACAATTTTATTTTAATTAATTAAACTTTTACCTGAAGGACCACGTTCGCCTTTTTGACCTGGTTGTCCTTTATCACCACTTGGACCTTTGTCTCCTGTAACACCTTTATTGCCAGGCAGACCATTGTCACCTATTGGACCCTTTTCACCCGTCAGACCTTTATCACCTCTCGTTCCTTTTTCACCAGTTGGTCCTTTATTACCAGCTAATCCTTTATCACCAGTCGGCCCGTTTACACCAATCTGACCTTTTTCACCACTACTTCCTTTGTTGCCAGACAATCCTTTGTCACCTTTCTCTCCCTTTTGACCTTTCGGACCTGTGGTACCAACTGGACCCTTGTTACCAATTAGTCCTTTGTTTCCTGGTAGCCCTTGATCACCAGCTTCCCCTTTTATACCTATAAGTCCATGAAGACCAGGTTCACCTTTCATTCCTGTAGGTCCCCTGTCACCAGTTTCACCTTTTGGACCTTTCTCGCCAAGTTGTCCAATGTCACCTGTCAAATAGACAGATTTTATGATATATCAAACATTTGCATTGCCGCATTGAATTTGAGCTTTAAATGTTATGACAGACAGATGCTGACGTAACCATTCAATTTCTTTACAATGATTACTTGCTAATAATATCATATATTTATATTTTACATATTGATTGATTGATTATTGTTTTACGCCATTTGGGCGACATTTAAGCCATATCACGGCGAGAACTGATTAAATTAAGTTTGATTAAAACAAATAAATCTAAAACGAATGAACTATTTACAAATAATATTTAAGGAGGAAGTGGAGGAAGTAAAACAATAAGCAAATACGAGGCAAACTTTCAATATGAAAAATTATATCACAGACGAAATTTCCAAAATAATATCACAGACACGCTATTAAATAAAATAACAACATGCAAGACATATGAACAAATTTAAACTTATTGGATGCAGTCAGACTATATTCTTATCTACAAAGTCAAGTAAAAGGTGTTTAATACTACGTCGACATTGACACGGAATACACTCAGGAGGCGACTCGTTTTCTGAAATAAAAGAATGAGTCGTCCTGTTGTGGCCAATCCGACATCTAGTTGGTCTTCTCGGCTTTTGCCGAAAAAACAAACATTCTTGCCAGCAGTTGGCTCTATAGAATGTAATTTATTGTCTGTAAGCAGACCCCACTGGGAATGCCACAGACATAAAACATATTTGTATATTAAAGGTTTAAAATCAGGAAAAGGCACTGACATATTAGTTATGGGGTCATCTAAAGCATCCTTCGCTGTTCTATCTACGACTCTGTTTCCCTTAATAACAATATGACTTGGTATCCAAAGGAAAATGATTTCATTGCCCATCTGGACAAGTCTTTTATAAAATTCAATAATATGGGCAATTAAAGGGTTTTTATATTTCTGACCTTCTATAGCCAATAAACACGAAAGTGAATCTGAACAAAGAAGAAATTTAATTTTTTCAGATGTTCTAGCAAACTGTAAAGGAGGAATTATGGCTCTGGCTTCAGCAGTAAAAATGGTACTGGAGAATGGAAGACGGAGTTTTGCTGCTTGCTGTCCATAGACCACAGCGGCAGCCACTTTGTCCCCGTCCTTCGATCTATCAGTATAAATACAGTCATGATATTAAAACTTTGATTTCAATTCATAAAAAATGTTGCTGAATTAGAATAGGGTTTGTTTCGGACTTTTTATGTTTACTAAGGTAAAAATAAACATAGGTTTGGGTACACAAGCCACGGTGACGATTGAGGTATATTAATAGGGGCTTTTTCATCAAGGGTGGTGTTAGAACCGGAAATATGTGGCTTCATCCGTATACCAAAAGGAGGAATTTTGTTTTCATGCTCTTCAAATACATACTCATAAAGAGGGTTGAAAACACAGTCAGGATTTGAAGGATACGCTTTCAGCTTGGTTATATATTGTAGACCAAGTTTTATCCTACGGTTATAAAGAGACTGCGCATTCGCCTCTATATATAAACTTTCTACGGGAGATGTTCTGAACGCCCCCAAACGTAGGAATTGGTTGTGAACAGTATCTAGAATGTTCATATAGAATTTGCGAGCAGATCCATATATAATGAACCCATAATCAAGTTTTGATCTAACTAGAGATCGATATAAATTTAATAATATATTTTTATCAGCACCCCAGTCAGTGCTGGAAACAACATTTAAAATGGCCAATGTTTTCAAGCATTTAGCTTTAAGCATTTTGATATTGGGTAGAAAGATAAGTTTATTGCCAAACAGAATGTCAAGAAATTTAGTTTCTTTGACGACTTTAATCGGAGAATTATAAATTTTTATTGTAAAAATGCATACATACTGTTTTGGAGTTGGAAAATTTACAACCATTTTCCGTAGCCCCTTTTCCAATTTTATTTAAAGTCAACTGTACTTGTCTTTCAATATAGTTCATATGTTTAGCCCTATAACATATCAAAAAGTCTTCTACGTAGAGGGAGCCTTCAACATTTTGTTTTAATGTTTTAGCTAAACTGTTTATTTTTATACTAAATAAAGTGACGGAGAGGATACTTCCTTGAGGAACACCCATCTCTTGTTCAAAAGGTCAGACATGGTCGTGTTAACCTTTACCTTAAACTGTCTGTCTGAAAGAAAATGTTCAATGAAGGTAGGTAACCTACCTTTCAACCCCATATCATTTAAGTCCTTTAAAATGCTATATTTTCATGAATATGTCGTAAGCTTTTTCAAGATCGAAAAAAGACCGATACCACATGTTCACCTTTAGCAAACCCGTTATATAAAGGATTCGAAGAGAACAAGATGATCCAACGTGCTTCTGTCTTTACATATTGAAGGATATTTACTTTTTTATAATAAAGACAAAGTAAAAAATATTTTTATCTAACTTTATATAGAATGATTTGTACATTTTTTACCTTTAGGTCCTCGATCACCTCTTGAACCCTTGCTACCTTTGACGCCCTTCTGTCCAAGAGGTCCTCTGTCACCGGTTGACCCTTTATCTCCCTTGAAGCCCTGTGCCAACTGGTTTTGTTTAGCATGACCTGATTTTTTTAAGTTTTGTATTTGCCGTTCTGTCACGGATATCTGAGAATTCAGACGTGAAATATTGAATGTTAATTCCTGAATGTCTTGTTCTGGTCTTCTACATCTATTTATACAACCTGAAATATTAAGTAGAGAGAATTTAAAGCGTTTATTGTCTTAACTTTGCACCAGTCAAAAAACTGAATTTGTACTCTAATAGCTTTTGATGAAACAATGAATTTAACGTTTGATAAGGGGGAAAGATGAAAATGGCTTTGACAGGAAATAGAAAAATAGGCGTTATCGGTTGCTAATTTGTAAGCGATGAATTCTCATGCATTTAGTGTTTATATTGAGATATTATGCATATAGCAATTTTAATCACCATCTAAAATGTTTACAAAACATATTTGTCCTTAACACGATTCTTTACAAACCTGACAGGTGTATTGTCAGCAAAGTAGTTCCAACAGATAATATAACAACAAGAACTAAACTAAACACTCTAATGATGTTGTCTTTCCTTCGGGATCTCTTTTCCTTGTTTATCAGTTCCTGTAAGAAATTGAATTTTTCGTTTATTTCGTTCGGTAACTCCGAATTGTTCAAAACATCCGACTGTAAAATCTTTGCTAGTTCCACGTGCTCTCCCATTTTAGAACTCACAAAATTGGTTTCTAAATTTGTGACAAAATCTTAATCTGATATTATTCCTTAACGGTGCTGACTGCCATTTATGTCACCATTAAGTACCCTCGTGTCACTTGTGTATGCCTTTTAATTGTTTTAATTGTTTTAAGATAGAAGTGTATACTTGAAATGGTTATACGATACTCAAGTGATGGGAAATATATAATATGCTCATTTCAAGGACGAACGGTTTTTGGAAAATGTTCATATTCAAATAAGTGAAAAATTGTTATGAACCTGAATTTATTTTGGGCAAGTTACTGGATTAAGGATGCTCGCTGGTCATGTTATGGTCTTTTTGTCAGATTTTCGGGTTTTATCCATTTCTTAAACATGAAATTTTTTGCACATGAACTCCAACTTTTTCTTTTATAATTCTATCATATATAGCTTAAAATGGTATTTGACAAAATTTTATGAAATCCTTTTTATTTTTTCATACATCTTTGAGAGACTGAAGTTGTCACAATGAAAAATCCAGAGAAAACCCATTTCCTGCAAATTTGCAAGGCCTTATAGCTCTAAAATGAGCACATGAACCTATATTTTTTTCTTGCTTATTTGTTTACTATTCATATGTTCTCTCAAACTAAAACACCTATTTCAAATCCTATTTATTTCCTATTAGACCAGCGATCATCCTTAAACGTTCATTAAATGTAGTAGACAAAATTACTAAAACAATTATCACATGTCATATTTTTCATTCGGTTTACAGAAAAGAGTATAGATGGGAATGTTTCCCATACGCTTAGAGGTGGAATGAACAATTATTAGATGGATGGTTAGAGGTGGAATGAACAATTATTAGATGGATGGTTAGAGGTGGAATGAACAAATATTAGATGGATGGTTAGAACGTCCAATGGCTTCACATGTACTTCGTGCGTAACATGTTGTTGTGATATGATATATGAGATATTGTACGGTGTGGAGAAGCTACCGATACCAATATTTTTTAAAGTCTAATAAATTACCATACCGGAATGAAGTCATATAGCGTGATTTTCTAAGTTGCAAATCAGTTTTTTGTTATTGAAAAAATAAAGGCTTGTTAATTGATTGGTTTTTTTTGTAATATTATGAATATGCCACCCTCTGGTCTTGTCTGGTATCACATGAAGCTACATGTATACAGGTTTTCTTCTTTCAGATTTGATTTAAGCAATGGAGCGGTAAAATACAAAGTAGGACACATCGCTTGAGCAGTGGAGACATGGAAATCCCATATAACAAAGAATGGCAAATTGAATTAACAATAAACTGAATGTTAAACCTCAGCATACAAAATGTACAAACCAGTAAAAACCAACAACCAAACTTGGCAAAGACTTGGAGATTGGAAGGAAACGATAGTATTCTTTGGTGTATAAGGTAGACTAAATAACTAGGGTGGAGGTTTTATCTTTTCGTTTGTTAAGTCTCCAAAATAAAGTTTAAGGGTTAAATAGGGATGGGATCACAGAAAACACATTCTTCTGAATAACTCAAAATCAGTTGAAAACCCCACCCTACAACCATATATATTCTTGTTCCTCATGGGAATACACATTTTTTTATGTTGAAGAGGTCCTCCGGGGTGGGGGTAAATAGGGATGGGATCACAGAAACACATTCTTCTGAATAACTCAGAATCAGTTGCGATCATCACCACCCTACAACCATATATATTAAGACACATTCCCCGAGGTATGCCCCACCCCCATCAACTCATAAAACGTTTATTATATCTTAAAAATGGTGGATATCCCAGTCAAAACCATATACATTCTTGTTCCTTATGGGAAGACGAATATATTGATGTATAAGGAGGGATCCCCGCGAGTATGCCCCACCCCGTCAAAATCATGTTTGTCTTAATAACTTGGAAACAGTAGAGATACCCTCCCTACAATTTTTTAGGGTTATGATCAAAAGGGGGTAAATAATATTATTTTTATAAAAATGTTTATTCTTCACAATTTATTGGGCAGATGCCCCCAGACCAGCTGAGTTAGGCTGGGTTAGTCAGGGAGTCAGGAAACACCTGACAAAATGTTTTTGAATGGGACTCCCAAGAGGGGTTTTACTGCAGTTTGGTGTTCATGTGGGGTGCAAATAACATTAAACTAGTTTAGTTTTAACAGTATTATAAGGCAAATGCCCCGACCAGCCGGGTTAAATATAGGAGTTTACCTTTGATTTTTAGAAGGTGATATTTGAGGCGGATGCCATGACTAAGGGGGTTCGTTTTGGAGACTCTTTATCCTTAGATTATCATCATATTTGTTTTATTATTGTTATTCTTTTCCTTTCTTTTTTTCCGGAAATTACGGACCTTAGGGGGTTGAAATATTCGCAAAAACTGTTCCTACATCCAGATAAAGAGACAAAATTCTATACTTTTGCAGATACAGGGATGATCTCTTCCTGGTAATCGATTGTGAAAATCAGAATGTTGTTGAATTTTTCTACCATGCTAACACACAGCATGACATAAAAGTGGAAATGATAAGGTTTAAGAGATGTACAAATGATATGCGAGATTTTCAGAGGCATTGCAACAACTTCACAAATTGAAACTATAAAAAAGAACCTATAAGAACGTTTTTTTTGGTTGTGTCTATATTGTTCGTATGTTTCTAGTTTTTAATTGTAATGTATGTATTGTTTTGGTCTTGTCTTTGTTGTTCTCACGAATTCTCCCTCCTTAGAATATCCCTTTGGTATTTCTTGTCTTTACTTATAAAATAAAATAACAATCCAAAGATACTAATATTAGATACAGTAAATTTATACTATGCTGTATACGACGCATTTCAAGGAGTTACCTCTCATCAGCAGCATTAAAACCGAAACATTTGGAAGACCAAAAACCAAACTTATATTAAACAAGAAGTACTCAACCAAAAATATCAAAATAGGAAGCCAAATTTCAGCTAAGGAGATCTACCATGCAATACAAAGAATGAACCCTTAGTATTTCTATTATTTTTGAATTTTGCTAAATACTGGTAATTTCTGTAACAGATCAACGAATAATCATGTCAGACAAGTCTGACGACTGGGTTGGCGAATACACAATTAAAACCAAATGACCTGTTGAGGGTGAAAAATAAGAACAAAAGCCCCCCCACTCGGCTATCATTCATAATAAAATTCAGCCCACATGTTAAACAGCCAAGAACTAATTCTAATATAGTTGACCAAACTTGCTATTAAACAAACTTTTTATATACTTTCAAAATAATCATAAAATATTTTTCATTAAAATTCATACAACAGACTTAATTTACTAAAAATTGGCAAAATATGTCTACGGTGATGTGTCCTACGTAACGATGTCGCAGTAAAGAGTCAATTTTACCCTGAAAAATAAACAAGATTTATGGACGTCTGAAGGCTATGCAAGAGACACCGGCAATATGTATTAGAAATCTGTTTATTGAATTATTATAGCGTTTTTAAAATCTACCGTTCATTTTCTTTTTGAAAAGAGGGGGCGGGGTCTTTTTCTGTTTTCTTCTGATATCAAAGAATTTCTTTTCAAATCTTTACCTATTGTCCTGTTCACGAGTTCTGTGGATATCAACAGATGACCAGATATTTCTAATTTTAAACGGCTAACTATCTGTCTTTTTATTTCAACATATCTCGATGGATTTCATAGTGTATAGCTCCACATGGAAAAATACTGTTTGATGAGAATGGATTGATTTGCGGGACTCGTTTGACGTCTGTCGTTTTAATGCACGACTTAACGCTAAAATGTGCGTTTTTTATGCGATTAATACCTTACGTTTAACTCTTGGTATTTTCAATCTGGATAAAGTGGTGTTCCTGTAATTTAAACATTTAAACTACACCTCTGTAGAAATCGGAAAATGATTTTTGGCACCTCAAAAATCTATTTTTCTTTTTATGGCGAGTTTGCGATTTTTCAATTTTTTTGTCCTTCTTAGGGTAGAATCGATGTTAGGTGAGCTATCATAAAACACTGGAGCAGTATTGTTAATGATGAGGAAATAAACACATTTTTGTAAATAAACCAATTATTGCGTACAAACGAAATGAAAATTTGAAAGAAATACTAACCTCTTCTAAACTGAAATAAAACATTACATCAACTGAGATCAATAATCAATTTATTACTTAAAACCCAAGTTCTAGAGAAAATTTCCAAAACATGTTAGACTGGCATATATCTATAGACCAAATATGGTGGGTCTAGGTATTACAGCTAATGAGGTATGGACTTAACCACACAACTATCTCGAGCATGAAATTGAGTTGAAGGTCAGGAGACAGATGTTAGACTGCTATGTACCCACCAAAAACTATCTATAGACCAAATAGTATGGGTCTTGGTATTATAGTTTCAGAGAAATAGATTTATTCACGAAAATGTGATGCAAGTCCCTCAAGCATGGCCTGGGACAGTGTCAGACAGGCATGCACCAATTAGGAACTATCAATAGATTAAACATGGTGAGTGTAGGTAGTACAATTGCTGGGAAATGGACTTAATCACGAAAATAAGTCACAAGTTGCTCCAGCACGAAATTGAGGTCAAGGACTTGGAGCAGATGTCAGAACGGCATATACCCACCAAACACTACCTATAGACCACATATGGTGGGTCTAGGTATTATAGTTGCTGAGAAATGGACTTAATCACGAAAATGTGATGCAAGTCATTCAAGCATCAAAATGAGGTCAAGGTCCTAAGACAGTGTCAGACCGGCATGTACCCTCTAAGATCTTGTGGTAAGCTTTGTAGGAACCAAATTTTTCTTCATCAAGGTCCTTATGTAACTTACAGGTCAGATTTTTGGATGTATTTCCCATAGGGTCTTATGTTAACCTAAGTCCTCTGCTGAAGGCCATCAACCAATCAGAAACAAGAATTGCCCATTGTGGCCATGTTTGTCGCCTGAACTGGACAAAATGAGGAAACTTTGTGAAACCAAAGACATATGCTTCTTGTCAAGTCTCGTTCCCTTTGGCCAAGCGATTCAAAGAAGATTATCAACCGATGAAAGACAAGAACTGCCCATGACGGCCATGTTTGTTGCATGAGCAGGACAAAATTGAGAGATTAAAATGTGAAAAGTTAATAGACGGACAGATGGACGCCGATATTAAAAGCTCACATGGCCTTTGGCCAGGTGAGCTAAAAATGATGAAGTTAAGCTTGTGACCTAAACTTTCTACATTTTCATTGGAGTTGGTGTTAATATCTTAATAGGATGATTGCATAAAATCTTTAAAAGGGTACATGTATAAGGTTTTAGATAAGTGTCCGAATTAATTCCAGGAGTCTTTTGGGATCACTGTCAATTCCAACAGTGGAAGGACAGGTGGGTAGGCCAAAGCAATAAGAGCCTACCATTTGGTACAAGTTCTATCATTGGGATTTTTTGTATCTGGTTATATTTGGTTTTAGTCTCATAGGTATTTACACCACATCTGTTTTGTTCCACAATCACAGGACAGTGAAGATGGATAGATGGATGAATTATTGTTTAACGTCCAGAGGCAACCAGCTGCATATCAGGACGAAGACATGTTGATATGGTAATGAATATGATCCCTGCTTTGTACTAAACAACACACTGAGCCGGTAGCCTGTAACATTGCTGTCAAGCTCCAGCTGGCTCACTGGTGTCAAACAAGAAGATCTCTAGTAAATTCTCCCATTAATAGGTCCTAGGTTAAAAGTATGTTCCACTCTGGCAGCCATCTTCAATGGCAGACAGGGTCATCAGATATAATTTTGAAAGAGGATTACTTATGGATCATTCCTGTCAAGTTTTATTCCAATTGGCCAAGTGGATTCAGACAAAAAGATCTCTAAGTAAATTTCCCATAGGGTCCATTATTAAACTATGTTTGGCTCTGGCCATCATCTCAGATGAGAGGCAGGATCAGATACACTTCTGAAAGAAGACCAACTTAGGACCATTGTTGCCATGTATTGTTCCAATTGGCCAAGTGGTTTCAGACAAGATCATTCATTAAATTCCTCATAGGGTCATACGTTAAACTATGTTCGGCTTCAGCTGCTATCTTGGAAGGTCGACAAGGTCATCAGATATAATGCTGCCAAGGTTTGTTCCAATTGGCCAAGTCGTTTCTGACAAGATCTTTCCCATAGGGTCCTCTCTTAAACTATTTTTGGCTCTCGTAGCCATCTTGGATGATGGGCCGGGTCATCAGATAAAATTCTAAAAGAAAACCAACTAAAGATCATTGCTGCCAAGTTTTGTTCCAATTGGCCCAGTCGTTTCAGACAAGAAAATATTTATATAAATTTCCCATAGGGTCCTATGTTAAACTATGTTCGGCTCTGGCAGCCATCTTGGATGAGGGGTGGGGTCATCGTATACAGTTCTGAAAGAGGACCAACTAAGGACCATTGCTGCAAAGCTTTGTTCCAATTCAGGCCAGGTCATTACAGACAAGAAGATCTTTAAGTAATTTCCCATAAGGTCCTATGTTAAACAATGTTCGGCTCTAGAGGCCATCTTGGATGACAGGTGAGGTCATCGGATATAATTCTAAAAGAGGACCAACTAAGGACTATTGCTGCTGTATACTGTTTTGTTCCAATTGGTCCAGTGGTTTCAGAGGAGAAGATTTTTACAGGAAAGTTCACAACGATGACAGACACAAAGTGATGGCAATAGCTCGCAAGACCCATTGGGCCAGGCGAGCTAAAAACGTATCTAATATAAAGGCTAACAACAAATTTCATTAAAAATTGTATACAACAACGATTGCTATTATATAAACTGTTTGCTATGATATAAACTGACTGTCTTATTTCTTCAAAAGGTTTCTTCAATCTTTATTACCAAAATGTCATCTGATCTTTATATATCCTACAAAAACAAATTGGAAAATGTTCTTAGGTAACCACTTTTTGTTTACATGCATAAACTGTATTGAATAAGAAAGTTAAACAGTTATACAGCTTTTTATTTTAAATAATTTTGTGTATTTATACTGGTATGTGAATTTTTCCTATTTTAAGTCTTCCTAAAGAGGAGTGCAGTTTTTCATTGTATTAAACAGTAGAATCTTGGTAGCTCAAACTCTGATCGCTCGAACAATATGGCTTTTCAAAAGTCCAGTCATATTTTCCATTACGTCTTTTTCAATTAACTCTCGCTTTTTCAAACACTGATTTCTAGAATTCTCGAACTAATTTCTGGTCCATACAACAGTAATATATTGTAATTTATATAATATTATGTTACTAATAACTCGAATACCATATTTCAGAGGTCAGATCAGTGATTGACAAAAAGGTGATGATTACTTGTCAATTACAGTTAATTGTTTTAATCCACTTGATGTTTATTGGTTTAACCATATTATATCCACATTAAGATTTGATAAGCAGATGTTGTTATAACCATCCGGTAGATGAAAGGATCTAAAATAAATTTTTATAAATGTTTGTTATATTTTTTGATTATGTAGTTAAATTAATTTTATTTAATTGTTTGGTCTATTTATTGTCCAACATCCCAAGGTTATGTCTATTCTCCAGTGACATACCGGTATGTTTAAGGATGCTCGCTGGTCATGTTTTGGTCTTTTTGTCAGATATTCGGAATCCTCGGGTTTTATCCATTTCTTAAACATGAAATTTTTTGCCCATGAACCCCTACTTTTTCTTTTATAATTCAATCATATATACCTTAAAATGATATTTGACAAAATTTTATCAAATCCTTTTTATTTTTCATACATCTTTGAGAGACTGAAGTTGCCAATGCAAAGACAATGAAAAATCCAGAGAAAACCCATTTCCTGCAAATTTTCAAGGCTTTATAGCCCTAAAATAAGCACATGAACCTATATTTTGTTTTGCTTATTTGTTTACTATTTATATATTCTCTCATACTAAAACACCTATTTCATATACTATTTATTTCCTATTATGTCTTATAATTATAAAATTGATGTGTTACATGTATAAACATATTTTCTTCTAATGTCGTAAGTGGGTTAAAATTTTATACACTCGAGAAAAATGACCTAAAAAATAATAGAAAACAACTGAAAAATGGATAAAGAATGTGAGGAAAAAAAGACTGATTGAAGGATATAACCACTGTACAGAAAAACTGCAAAAAAATATATTTATTTATTTATTTATTTATTCAATAAATGCAGTTATACCCGTAAGGGTTGATTGCATACATCAACAAGTCATTTCATTATGAAATGTAATAAATTAAATATTGAACGAGATAAATTATTTAAGAAAATTATTGAAATAGTACCTTCTTTTGCAAACATGTCTAAAGAGATCAGTTTAATTTTATATTCACAAGTCATGATTTAGATGTATGCAAAGTTGTTATTTCTGGTGTAAGTAATATGTATAATTCTAACCAGAAAATGAAACAGAATGTTTGAATGTCATTATAAGTCTAATATTCAAAGAAAGATAACTCTATCTTGTTTGTCGTCCTGAGCTGGGATATCACTGCAAAGTAAAAGATGCTAATGTAAATATTCTTTGTATTTGTTTTGAATTCACTGTTTGTTTGTATGAATATTGATGATAGATCATTATTTGGTCTTTATTTCAATAAATATTTACTTACTTACTTACTTACTTACTTATAAACAAATAAGCAATTTGATCAAGAACAATAAGTAAAACTGATTAACTGATGTAATATAAACTATGTAAATACAAATATACAAACACAAATTCTTTATTGCTAACTACAGCGCCCAAAATTGAGCAGAATAATTACATTAAATTTAAGTACAATGATTTTTATGATTTTCATTGATAATATCCCCCCCCCAAAAAAAAAAAATGTTACATAAAAAAAAGACAACATTATAATATAAATGTGTGGAGGTGCAGAAGTTAGTGATCCATTTATGATTATATTCTGGAGACACCCTGGGAAAAAACTTCTTTGTTTATAATGCATTACAGATGCATATTTATATGACATGTACATGTATTTTATATGAAAAATAAGAATACTAATATAAGATTAAAGAAAATGTTACTATGAATTAATAAGATTGTTTCTTTCTTTCAATAATACAGTAATCAACTTGGTAAGGAGTTTTATGACATTTGGGTCCTCATTGCTTAAAAGCCAAATAGAACTATCTTTATCAATACAATTTTTCAAATTTGGATATTTGATGAATAATGGTTGTACTAAGGGGTCTCGAAAATTTTTTAACTTTGGACAAGTAAATAAAATCCTGAGGTATTCAGGGTGGCTAGATTGATACATGGTATTACTGATAATTACAGAGATAAGACCAAGAGGTATTAGGGGTGGGTAGAGTGTTCCATGGTCATAAGGATAATTCTAGAGAGATAAGACCAAGAGGTATTAGGGGTGGGTAGAGTGTTCCATGGTCATAAGGATAATTCTACAGAGATAAGACCAAGAGGTATTAGGGGTGGGTAGAGTGTTCCATGGTCATAAGGATAATTCTAGAGAGATAAGACCAAGAGGTATTAGGGGTGGGTAGAGTGTTCCATGGTCATAAGGATAATTCTACAGAGATAAGACCAAGAGGTATTAGGGGTGGGTAGAGTGTTCCATGGTCATAAGGATAATTCTAGAGAGATAAGACCAAGAGGTATTAGGGGTGGGTAGAGTGTTCCATGGTCATAAGGATAATTCTACAGAGATAAGACCAAGAGGTATTAGGGGTGGGTAGAGTGTTCCATGGTCATAAGGATAATTCTAGAGAGATAAGACCAAGAGGTATTAGGGGTGGGTAGAGTGTTCCATGGTCATAAGGATAATTCTACAGAGATAAGACCAAGAGGTATTAGGGGTGGGTAGAGTGTTCCATGGTCATAAGGATAATTCTACAGAGATAAGACCAAGAGGTATTAGGGGTGGGTAGAGTGTTCCATGGTCATAAGGATAATTCTACAGAGATAAGACCAAGAGGTATTAGGGGTGGGTAGAGTGTTCCATGGTCATAAGGATAATTCTACAGAGATAAGACCAAGAGGTATTAGGGGTGGGTAGAGTGTTCCATGGTCATAAGGATAATTCTAGAGAGATAAGACCATGAGGTATTAGGGGTGGGTAGAGTGTTCCATGGTCATAAGGATAATTCTAAAGAGATAAGACCATGAGGTATTAGGGGTGGGTAGAGTGTTCCATGGTCATAAGGATAATTCTAGAGAGATAAGACCATGAGGTATTAGGGGTGGGTAGAGTGTTCCATGGTCATAAGGATAATTCTACAGAGATAAGACCAAGAGGTATTAGGGGTGGGTAGAGTGTTCCATGGTCATAAGGATAATTCTAGAGAGATAAGACCAAGAGGTATTAGGGGTGGGTAGAGTGTTCCATGGTCATAAGGATAATTCTAGAGAGATAAGACCAAGAGGTATTAGGGGTGGGTAGAGTGTTCCATGGTCATAAGGATAATTCTACAGAGATAAGACCATGAGGTATAAAATGTGTAAGGGGTGGGTAGAATGATTCAAAGTATTATTGAAAATTAGAGATATAAGACCATGAGGTATTAGGGGTATGTTGAGTGATTCGTGGTCTTAAGGAAAATTATAGAGAGATAAGAATATGAGATATTATGGGTAGGTAGATTGATTTAATGTCTTAAGGAAAATTATAGAGAGATAAGACCAAGAGGTATTAGGGGTGGGTAGAATGATTCATGGTTTTCTTGGATAATTCTAGAGAGATAAGACCATGAGGTATTAGGGGTGAGTTGAGTGATTCATAATCTTCTGGATAATTCTAAAGATAAGATCATGAGATATTTGGATTGGTTGGAGTGACTCATGGTCTTACGACTTAAGGAAAATTTGAGATAAAACCATAAGGTATTATGGGAGGGCAGATTGATTCGTGGTCTTAACGAAAATTATATATAGATAAGACCATGAGATATTAGTGGTGGGTAGAGTGATTCATGGTCTGAAGGAAATTATAGAGATAAGACCGTGACTGCGTTAGGTATTAGGGGTGGGTAGAGTGATTCATCTTACATATGATTTCCCAGGCATTGGCCATGAGTCATGCGTTTTTTGGACCAATTTCACATCCTCACGCACACACAACGACTTCTCATGAATGTTTCAAAAAAGCCATGCTACTTTAAATGCTAAATGTACATGTTTCCCTTTTAATGTCATCCTTGAAATGAAAAATAAAGAAATATTTCCTTCTTATTTCATACTGAAACAATAATTTTATGGATAACTTGTACAGTTTATAAATATACTTACTGTACTTATAATTTACGTTTATATATTCTAAAACAAACTACAATTAACAATGTAGCTTGAAACTTGTAGAGTGACTATCAACCAGACATCCATTACTTAACATCATTTGGAAAAGCTTACCGTTGATCAACAATGTAGGTAAAAATAAATTAATAATTCAAATCGCTTATTTATTTTACAGTTTTAAATTCAAAATTGTTATTCCGGAGGTGTCCTTTATATCTTCTTCGTGGAGAGCGATAAAGAAGGTGTGCGTACATATTTTAAGACCATGGTCTTATTGGCCTTTCCGAAAGTTATAAATACCTCGACAAACCTCTTATAACCTTTAATAACAAACCTATGTTTAAACTCAGTTTATATTTGCAGTTTTTGATTTTTTTGTCTTAAACACCTCAACCATACAAGATTTTACAGAATAAGTATATATTTTTACTGAATACAGAAACATGGGACAAAAAATAAATTCAGAATTTGAGACACAACCACTCCCCCCCTCCCCCACCCCATTCCAGACCCCCATTTACCACACAGTTTACTTACCCATCTGTTAAATTGTTAATCCAATAATACGACTCTTTTAATAACTGCTAATCCTGGTTTGACATGTACTTGACTATACGTGTCATGAAGCTGTCAAATGGGCCATGTTTTCTGCTGCAATCACATCCATGATGCATTCCATTTAATGGCTTAAAAAATTTAGAACCTGCATACAAATTGTGCAAAATGTCGACTCTCCTGCAGCCTATGGTTGACCTACAATAACAGTATTACAAAATATCATATTACAATTATTGTATTTTAAAACCGTTCTGAATTTGGTATTGTATATAAAATACATGTATACGTAACGAGATAGCTGAATTTAATTTTCAGGTACATGTAATCATATTATAATATTACATCTTTTAACCTCCATATTTGGGGCCTCGGTGGCCGAGTGGTCTAGGTAGTTCGTCATGACTACTAATGATCATTAGCCTGTCAACACGGAGGTTGTGAGGTCGAATCTCATCTGTGGAGGGGTGTGTTTGACTCCAATCTTAATTGACAAGGAATGCCAATTTTCCTACCGAAGGTCGGTGGTTCTCTCCGGGTACTCTGACTTCCTCCACCAATAAAAACTGGCCACTGCGAAATAGCCAAAATGTGCTGAAAATGGCATAAAACCCCAACTAAACAAACAAAGAAACCTCCATATTGGCCACTGTCAAAGAATCCTCATAATAAATGCATGCAGTAATTTCCAATTAAGTAAGACCCACCCCGGTGGTCTCATGGTAGTGTGCTCGCCTCGAGTGCGGAAGGTCGTGTGTTTGATCCCCAGCAAGGTCAAACCAAAGACGTTAAAATTAGTAGTTGCTGCTTCTTTGCCAAGCACTTGGCATCTAGGAGTGAGATCAAAGGACTGGTCAGCTCGGAGTCATGCAGTATAATGCATCTGAGTGGGGTGATATGTCTTCCTGTGGACATTTACTTTGTGAGCTAGCACGTTAAAGATCCGGCTCAGCGTGTCAGTCTATTTCATTGAATTTAATTAAATACTTCAACAGTGTATATATTATTCATAATTAAATCAAATTTACATACAGGAAAATACACTAGTGTAAAATGTCCATGTAAAATACGCATTGAAGTAGTATTTAATTCATTATTGTTAAATATTCCTGTAATAATTTAAACTCGCTAGTGTACAATATCCCCGGAACAAATACAATAGTGTGTATCATCTAGTAGAACTGCGGTAGTACTTTTTTCAAAATTGTATAAAAGTAATTGTTTTATATATATGCATATTTTATTTCAGTGTTCCCCCAAAATACCAAGCCCCATTTTTTAATAATCTCCCTTCAAAATCTTGGGATATTTGGGACTGATAAACAGAAAATTTACCCTGTAGTTGGAAAAAAAATTCTAGTGCAGATCTTCCACTAGATATATATTACACTTTATACTTTATAAATGAAAGCACAGTTATACCCAATATGGGTTGAAGGCTTTTAATTTTTAACTATTTCTTGATACAAAAGGTCTCAGTCATTATTGAATTATTTACAGTGAAATAAAAAATGGTTTTGATCTTCCACATCTCCAGTCACAGAGTGCACAAATTCTGTCGTTTGGGAGAGTACTCTGGTATCGCTGTCAGTTAACTTAATTGTGTGATGAAATACACCCATGGGAAATATGTCTCCTCTGCTCAAAACTTTTCATATTTGAAAGATAACTTTCCCTTCCAAAGTGGGATTTAAATGTGACATAAGTTCTGAGTGTACCATTAGTCTTCAAAAGCAGAATGCAAAACTTTTTACAAAATTGTAAAAAAAAATAAAACTATTTTAGGAGTATCTTGTGCATAGCTGCCAGTTAATCATTCAAATAGGCACCCTCCCTCCCTCTCTTATTTTTATTGAAAAAGCGAAATAGGTTGTGACTGGACTATCTGAATGGAAAATTGTAAGTATAAGTGCACGAAATGCCCCGCCCCCCCCTTTTTTTTCTTTTTACCGTTACCAATTCTGTATATTTTAAACAGAACAAAATAAAACAATTAATTTCATGATTGGTGTTGTAAATCAGATCTGAATTACATTCAAATGGTAGTTTAAGTTATGCTGGATTTACACAAATTCTATAGAAGAACCCAATATCGATCGGCACCTGTTTGACCAGACCGGAATCGATTTTCGTTTACTTTTCAGTCACTTCCGCCCACACTCGATTCGTTCGCCATTTGCAAGATGGGACACATTTAACTTTGAAAATTTGGATGGAACACTTTAGAAACGTTTAAATAAGAATAAGTATGCCACTAGCTGTTTTGAATCTGCACATATTTGTAGAAATCAGAGGCCTATTAACGAGAATTAGTACATAAACTGGGGTCTGCTTGATTGAGCTTGTTCAAAAACTGAAAGGGGGAGGGTTCCTCGAAAATTAAAATTTAGTAATCCCGGGAAAACATATGAGGATAGTTATATATACATTTGAAGGAATATTTAACCACAATTAATGTTGTTAGAAATAGTATATACTTCCATCATGTCTATTCACTATTTGCACCTCTAGATTAGCAGATTAGAACTCTAAACAGCTAAATGCCAAAATTGTGTTTCTATCTACCTATACTGGGCTGTAGTACAAATGTAGAAAGGTTCACCAAATCCCTATTAAAAATATCTTTACCTGATACACTGCTTACATCACATGGTGTTAAGTAATCACCTTTATAAAATTATTTTAAAAAAACCTCAAACTGTTGAATTCATCATTTGAGTACATTAAAAAATTTGAATGGTACATCTTATCAAAACCTTAGCTGATAGATCTAATTATTCAGCACCAACTAATTTACAATATTTTGCCTATGGAATTTTTAATGTGAAATTGAATGGTAAACCCCTTTTCATGAGATTATCTTAAATTAGGTTTTACATCCCTGAGTTGCACCAAATGTGCACAAAGTGAATGAAAATTTTTTGAAATAGTCAACTTCTAAAATTTTAAAATACTTGTAATATTTTCAATTTTTTATTTATAATTACTTTTCTAAAGGAAATTCTCCTGACAAATCATTCTTTAGAAATGTTTAAAATTATAACAAGATCAATCAATGGGAAAATTCCTTTGATGACTTGCACAGATTATATAATTAAATATCAAAAAATTGTCTTCAAAAGACCAACATTTAAACTTTCAAAATTTTTAAAATGCATTCCATGAATTGAGGTTTTTAGAAAATAAACAAAAATATTCAGTGGGTTTAAACAATTATTCGCAAAGATACATGTATAAGGTTTACTTGTTCCAGAATAGGGGAATCTGGTTCCAAAATCCTGATATCCTGTTTGGCATTCAAGAAATAGTGAGATATCTTCATTATATTGTGTACATTAAATTATGGATAAATGGATGAATTATTGTTTAATGACTATGAGCCATCAAATTGAATAAAAAAGTTAATAAACCAAACACAAAATGAAACAAAATAACACTAGTAATAAGAAGCATAAAAAACTCAACATTTTGTGTAAATTAAATT
Source organism: Mytilisepta virgata (assembly GCA_028015205.1). Taxonomy (NCBI): domain Eukaryota; kingdom Metazoa; phylum Mollusca; class Bivalvia; order Mytilida; family Mytilidae; genus Mytilisepta; species Mytilisepta virgata. The sequence continues at coordinate 467,820 of JAPWFG010000032.1, forward strand.
TGCCTTGATCATAAGCACAAAAAGAGAGGTTTAAATGTTATTTGTTTGTTTTTGAAAAGCAAGAATTATGGTTGTAATTGAACTGGTTGCTTATCAGTTATTGAGTTGGGTTTCAACATTTTTGGCTTTGGGCGCTGCTGATGAGTCATAAATCGACGAAATGTGCACTTCTGCTGCATCAGAATTGGTTTCAAAGTATTAAATTAAAAGTTATTCAAGTCACTTATCCTTTGATTTAGTTATAATTGAAATGTGAAATAATTATTTTATTTATATTTTATATTTTATTTCCATGTATAAGGTCATGATCCCTTGCAAACAAGAGCATTTGATATGATATTTCTAATGTAAAAAAAAAGGACAAATATACCTAAGGAGCAATAAAAAAAACGTAATCCATTGGACAGACAAACCTGGGAAGACAAATGAACAACCACAAGCACAACAAATAAACACAGAAAACTAAAAAAAAAAGAACAACACGAACTCCTATAAAAACCAGGAGTGAACCCAGGTGCTCCGGAAGGGTAAGCAGTTCCTTCTCCGTATATTTATAATGAACATGAATATACATACATGTATTTATACATGAAGCTAAATCTATAGCAATCTTTATGTGAAAACTTTAATTTTTACAAAATATTATTTTATTTCAGTAAAAGATGGCTGGTGAAACAGGACCAGACCTTGAAGTGTTGATAGAAACCATGGATATGGCTAAAGAGGAGAGTCTAAAGGTTGTGCAGAGTCTTGTAAGTAAACCAGTATTGCCATTTTTCAGAAAACCTAATCCAGTTCACCAGTCCAACTCTAATGCCATAATTCCAAAGGAAACATGTTCCATTTGCAAAAGATCATCTTCCATATGATCATATGTGTCTTTTGACCGGTTAATAAATATTTATTTGTGAGGTATCTTCAGTTTGTACAACAATAAAAGAAATAATCTTAACGGAATTCATATTTTGTTGTTTTCGGGTATGAATTTGTCAAAATAGTGTTTGTGATTAGTAACGGAATTCTGTCACATGAAATCACATGAATTCTCCAACTTAAGAAATCATCAGAATTCTCTTTCTATAAAGTAACAGAATTCGTTAAGAAATCATCAGAATTTTCTTTAATTCCATTAAGAAATCTTCAGAATGATTTTTCTATAAAGTAACAGAATTCCGTTAAGAAATCATCAGAATTCTTTTTCCATAAAATAACAGAATTCCGTTAAGAAATCATCAGAATTTTCTTTAATTCCGTTAAGAAATCTTCAGAATGATTTTTACATAAAGTAACAGAATTCCGTTAAGAAATCATCAGAATTCTCTTTCCATAAAGTAACAGAATTCCGTTAAGAAATCATCAGAATTCTCTTTCCATAAACTAACAGAATTCCGTTAAGAAATCATCAGAATTCTCTTTCCATAAAGTAACAGAATTCCGTTAAGAAATCATCAGAATTCTCTTTCCATAAAGTAACAGAATTCCGTTAAGAAATCACCAGAATTCTTTTTCTATAAAGTAACAGAATTCATTTACTATAAAGTAACAGAATTCATTTACTATAAAGTAACAGAATTCATTTACTATAAAGTAACAGAATTCTGGTAAGAAATCATCAGAATTCTCCCTGTTGAGAAATTATTAAAATAGTAATAACATAATTCTGTTAAGGAAACAACACAATTTTTCTATCTAGTACATTTGTAACTAAATTCTATTAAGAAATTATCAGAAGTTGTTTATACCCATCAACAGAATTATCCTAAGAAGTCATCACAATAACGGAATTATTCACAGAATTTTGTTTGTGTGTTATAAGTTTTTCTTTCTGATAATAGAATTCAGTTAAGAGCTTCTATCTATTAAAGAAATCATTAGAACTTGTTGTTTCAAGTAAAAATGATAAGACAGCTGAGACATATATTTTAAAATTGTTTTTAATAATGTTGAAAATTAAATAACAAATGGCGTTGATAAACATAAGAATAAATACATCATTTATTTCGGGGAAAAAAATCTTTTCAACAGATTTTATTTTGAAAAAAAAAAACATATTTACAAAAATAAAAAGAAAAAACACATTAATATTTTTTTCTACATTTTGATAGCATCAAGCATAAAAATGATATTAATCATTAAAGATTGTTTACCGTTAACACTTGACTCGTTTGATGGATAAAAATGAACAAATAGGGGACTGGATTTTTATAATTCAGAAAATTCTAATTACTATTTAAATACATATGCATTTACACAAGCACCTTGAGTAAGTCAAAATAAACTAATTAGTACACCACATCAATATGTCTATCAGTGTTCAGGCGAGCATACTTGTATAGTCAGTATTTTATTTTATTTTATTTCGTTCATCAGATAAGAGCAATCAGTCACATTCATGCAAACATAGTTCCAAAAAGTACATTAAATACAAAAGCGGCATTGTATAAACCGGTATTTTATTACTCACAGAAGATATCGACCGAAAATACATTTTATAAAAACAGTCGGACCTTTTTTGCTACAAGTTTCTTGACATCTTAATTTTCCTTTTCAATCTGATGTAGATTTTATGAAATGGCAAAATACTAAGAAAAAAGAAAAAACTTAATAGTTAGATAAATGATACACACCTTTCTTATCATCTAAAGCTCAACATAATGGCAAATATTACAATAAATTTCACATTTACACTGTATCTGTATCTGTGTAACACAACAGATTTCAATAGCATATGTCATACCTTAACGGTCCGAGAAAATACTGAATTTTCCATTAAATATTTCAGACAGTGACATATACATTCCGTCAGATAATTAATAATTTTATCTTTAAAGTAATTCAGCTGGTTAACGATTCATTAAGATAACATTGCCTTACGGTTTACTGCCATTAGTCAGCTGTTAATGATCTCGGGAATCGTAACCCGCTAATATCTATTCAAGTGCTTAACAATAAATTTCACACTGACAATAGTGACATCAAAAAAGGAAATTAAAAGACACATATATTTTACCAATGAATCTATGGTATATATTCCTGAGGTAGAGTTTTGTCTTGTGGGGCCAATCAGCGAACACAGCCAGATAACTAACAGATGTTTTCACAGTGGAATTACTGACGGTTTTGTAAAACATATAGCTACATATTTAATACCAGAGATTTGTTCTTTAAACTGTCACTGCAAATTATCAAATTATATAGTGATGAGGAAACTGCGGTCCGCTTAGAGATAAAATTATAGAAAGTATTTAATCAAATGATGATATAATCTAAGTACTTAACACCTTTTCACTCTTAAATGTGAAAAATATTAGAAAAATCCAAAATTCCAAGCTACACGATTATATATACCAAATCCCCGGACCAAATCATATCTCTTCAATTCAATTAAAAGTTTTAGTTTTAGATCTTATTCTCTGAGGATAACGTTTGGTTTGAACATCAGAGTCGCTATTCGGATTCATGGAATTGTCAGTGTACTTGCAAAGTTTCATCATTTGTACGGCATGACGTCTCCAGATCGCTCCTTCTGGAGTCCTTACAGCACACTAATGGTCCCGGGAAAGAGTCCCATATGGCAACCCAACCTGTGTATATCTTAGACGTAATAAGCATATAGATATACTTATGTGGTGCCAAATGGAACTGTTGTCCATTCCCGATCTTTTATCATTACTTGCGGGTTTCCACTTTTCTTCTCCCCTGTAATTTCGCGTAATTACTGTTTGTTGATTGTCAACTCCTCTGAGTTTCTGCTTACTTGCAACGATTTATCAAATTGTTTATGATTCACACAAGGCACCGATCCTTTATTACCGACGTGGTTCCTGAAATTTTTATGTTGGGCTACAAAATTTTTTTCCGCCTTCGTCGAAAATATTTTTTTTTTTTTTTTGGGAAACTGGAAACGATAATAAATAATTTTTTAGCCCGAATTTGATACTTAAACTTAACAGTTACAAAATTGTAAAATTTGTGAAAACTAAGGAGCATCTCCCTCGTGCAAAGCTCTGTCCTTAGAAGGTTTTGACTGTACCCCTTTTTGTCATTTTAGGTTTTTGGGTTGTTATTCTGGTTTTCAACATTTCAGGCCTTGAGCTCAACTGAGGAGTCGTAAATCGACGAAATGTGCACATTTTGTGCATCAAAATTGGTATCGAAGAATTATAAATAAAAATTGTGCCCCCCACCCCCACCCACCAACAGTAATAAAATGTCTAACCTTTGATATCAGGTTTGAGTAAGCTTTCATTCTTTTTCCACATTTAAAGCATAATAAAACAAGATTGATAGATCTCTAGCATCGTATTTCCGGTATTTCCGAAACGACGAAAGGTTGACACGCCTCAATAAGATCGAACAATGGTGTCAATTCATTATTGTTACGAGAAACCTCGTGCATGATATTTTAAGCTACAGGTGTATATTCTACAAAATAGTTTTATATTCTACTTGTAATAGGGAGAGAAATATTCAGTGATATGGGTTTGTAAATTTTGCCAGTAAAATTTTAAACAGAATAACAAGTTAATAAAAGTAAATGGGGTGACTGGCTATTTAACCTGAAAAGGGGGGATGAGGAATGTTATTTTTTTTCTAAAAATATTTTGATTAGAATTGGAGGAATCAAAATAATCTGGTCGGGGGAGATTGAAAAAAAAATACCATTCCTGGCATACTTCACGCAAAATATCAATTGTTTGTCTTGTAGTTGTGGATTTCATACCAAACAACTTTTGGAAACTTTGATTGAGCATCGACGATAACTAAGAACATTGCTTTCATAAAAGTTCCAGCGAAATCTACCTGACTGTACGCCCTTCGAATTAATAAACATAAGGTGAATAACCAATACTTATTGTGTAATATTTAAAAAAAAAAAATAAGTAAATACAATAAGGTTTGATAATTAGAATAAGATATATAATAAATTATTTCATAATAATAATAAATAATTATACGTATCGAAAATAATATAATAACAAAGGGTTTCGCTAAACGCAGCATGGTATCGGATAATGTATTAAACGAGTTAAAAGTCCCTGAATAACTTCACAATAAGCACCCCATAAAAACAAATTAAAGAACATTACAATAACTCTAGCTATCAGACAATACAGTGAACTATACAGGCACCTTTATTTCTACTAACCATGTAAAAATATTTTCCGTTCTTCATATACTGAGTCCGTATTTAAATATAGAAACATGGAAACATGTTTTTCAGGAGTCAAGTTAACTTCAAAATAGAAAAATCGAGACTTTAAAGAAATGTCTTTTGAAAATGTCTATTGAAAAATACGATCTAAATATTTCATTTCATATTTAATACACAAAGTATTCGACCTAACAAAATATTTTTACGGAAATCAGGTGAAAAAATTTTACAAAATAACGTATCCTGAAATATTGCTTCTTTTAAACTACATGTTGCCAGGATACTCTGAAAGCACTGGAGATACTCTCCGTAATAAGCACTTGAACATCCACTTTTGTCATTTGCAAACAACATCCTAGTACTTTAAGATAATAATTGTAAAATTTGTTCCCTTCATGAATCTAAATTTGCCCAATGATTCCAAATATTCATTTTATCTCGTCAAAATTTGCAAAATGTCCTATCTATTAATTCTATTAATCTTTCATACAGTTATTTAGCTGAGAACAAGATCTATATCTTAAAAAGATCGGTTTGCGTTTACACTAGTTCAGGAGAGATCGATCGCGTTCGACCTTTATTGATCTTAATCTCGAAAATAATTTAACGAGGTTTTATAAAAATAGGAAAGTATGTCCTTAATGTCATCACATATCCGCTTAAATATTTCCTCCAGCAGAATACTCTGATTGGTCCAGTACACTCTTGTCACTCCATGCACAGTTCCATTAAAGCACCGTTTCCTCGTGCCTCCAAGATTCACCTCGCTCTCCATACACGATTTTACTCTGAAGTGATACACCTGTAGTTTAGGCGCCAAACATGCGCAGCAACATTATCATAATTAAAAATATCATACCGTACTTTTGTTTAGATCGAATGCGATCGATTAAGCGTTTACATTTAAGAAAAATCGATTCATAAAAGATCCATCTTTGAAAGTCTACCTCTAGTGGTAGGCATTTTAAGACCGATTAAAGATCGATCTTTTCCGTTTACACATAGCTGAGTTAAATCAGTGTCACATATCTTAAAACTTAAGTCTCGTAAGTATTTTTTGCATATATCAAAAGTATACACAAAATGCCTTGTGTTAAATTTTAGCACAAAATGTAAAATTGTTTTAAAAATCAGCAACGAAAACTGATTGGGCAGTGTGCTCTAAAACAGTTGTACAATAAAGTGAATTCATAACAGTTAGGCAATTAACTGTTTCTGTTATTACATCGCATTCCCTTAACCCAATTTATCTCGAAACATATAAAAGAAAATGAAATATGTTGACTCAAAGCAGAAATCAAAATGAAATTAAAAAATTCGCCATTGGTATAAATATATACGTTTCCGGTAACATTGCTAAATAAATGTAAACCGCTCTGATCCCTTTTATCATGAAAAACGTATAAAATGGAAGACGTCTGTTGACACACCACTACATGCACTCATGAAGATGAATTAATGGTACTATTTTGTACATTTTAGGAACCGTTTGAAAAAATCAAAATCCGATTGAAAATAATTAAAACGATAAGTCGTGTGTCTGTAAGTTTATATGGATGCACCGTCCCCCTGCACATGTAATTCCCATATATTATTTATGGTGATAAATTGTTTTGAAAATTATTTTAAATATATGAAAGTTTCATAATATATCTTGGTTACATTAATTTTAGAATAATGAATCCATGTACTCAATTATGATTTTGACATAAGGACCGAAAAGCTAAAATTTAATCGAGCATGAAATGAAAGTTATGTGGACTTACATTTTACTGATCTGTGTTGAACTAAAGAACATATCATCGATATATCATCAATAATATCATCACATGTTTTTTGGGGGAAATAGATTAAAATGCAAAAACATAATCAAATTCATTCTACCATAAAATGTAGGTCATTTACGAATAGTGATTCAAATACAGAACTATTTTGTACTGTATAATAAGATAACTGTTATTATGAAATATCATTAATAAATTGCTATTTGTTCTTTAATAATACACATAAATTCAAAGATTAAATAAAAGTCATTCGAGCATGAAATGTAGTCCATGGTGACTCAAATTTTTCCTACTTGTGTTATACTATATCAGGGAAATGCGGTTTTGAAATATCATCAATATCCTACCATGGGTTCTTTAAAAATATACCTATAGGCCATTGTCATTCAAATATTGCTGACTTTTGTTGTATTATATAAGATGAATGCATAGGTCTAATATCATTGATATTTCTCAAGAGGTTTCAGAGAAATGGCCCTCAACACACAAACTTAAGCCTAGTCACTCATGCATGAAATGTGGGTCATACTGACCCAACTGTTGGAGAAATGCATTATATAATATTAAACAATTATTGTGGTGAAGTATCATTGATATAACACCATGGATTCCTAGGATATGAAACTAAAAACAAAACTTATCAGAGTCACTCATTCATTAAATGTAGGTCAAAATGACTCAAATGTTGTTCATCGGTGTTAATTTTCAGGGGGGGGGGGGGGGGGGGGGGGTGATTGTAGTGGTATAATATCATTGATATATCTCAATCGGTTTCTGAGAATGGACCTAAACGCAAACGCTTAACCAAGCTAAAAAATGACTTTTTTGTACATCTAAAACGGTAAGAGTGTTAGAAATTGACGTGAGAAACGGATGTTAAATATTTTAACTTTTTTAGCTAGGTACGTGATTTAAAACAAACTTCATAAAAATCAAATATATGTAACGGGCTTCCCTTGATTAATATAGAAGTTATAGAACCGTAACAGGTTTATAACCACCCTCCATTAGTTGCGCTAGTGGAGTACTCCTTTAGCTCAGTTGGTAGAGCGGTGGACTACTGAACCAAAGGTTCCGGGTTCGATCCCCGGTCGGTGCGGTAGGTAATTTTGGGAGACAAATCATGCTCTACTGTTACATATATAAGAATAACACACAAATTATCAAAATTAAATTTATTGATACCAATTGGGCCTGTTTCCCAAAAATTACTCCCAAACCGTTTATCTTAATGGAGTGGGTGGGCATTGAAGGAGAAGGATATTTTCAATAGAATAAGAGTACGTGTAAATGGTTTAAACAGAAACATAAATGTCTTCAAACGATGCGGACGACAAACTCATACCATTATACGAACGCATTTTTTTTTTTTTTTTTTGCGGTCGTATAAAAATCAGACTTATATATATATATATATATATATATATTCATGCTATAACATTGACCTTCTTAATAAATGGCCATTTATACGGCCAAGTTCTAACAATGTAACCTTAATCCATAATCTTTTAATCTGTTTCTTATACTCAGTGGTGAATTTCTGTTAATTGTGTGTTTGAATGATCCTGGTAGACAATCAGTAATATTCATTGTCATTTTCTCTGTGCAGTGGTGGGAATGAATGTTGTTCCATTTTTCTGCATTACATTTATTTCAACAGTGTCATTGCTGCATTGCACCACTTCACCCAAAATAGCTATAGTGTCCGATAGCTGACAAATAATATTTTCTTCTGTCGTATATATCGTCTTCTGTCCGCATGAGTTCCTCTCGTAGCACCAGGTGTTGCGTCGTAAATACCTGTGAAATGTTATCAACATATTAACGCATAAAGAGTGACAGGTTTATAAAACTAGAGGCTCACCTGAGCCTGAATCACTCACCTGGCTCTATTAGGCCATTTAAAAAGCTGTTTAATGCAAAATTGCCAAAGTAACCTTGATATTTTACTTTTGACCTAAAACTAGAAATTATATATTTTAGGTCTATCACTTATTTGAAACTGCATTTTCCCCCTATTGGGTCATGTGGTAGCCATCTTGGATATCCGATCGGCATCAAGATTATAAATTTGGTACAGGATTATCATACAATCATTCAGGCATATTATCAATTTAATCTGTCAAACGTTGTTTGTATGCATTTCCCATAAGATCCTAGGTTAATTATGTCCAATGGTGGCGGCAATCTTGGATTTCCAATGGGCACCAAAATTACAAATTTAGTAAAGGACGATCTAAGGAACATTCCTGCAAAGTAGAATCTCATTTGGCCTTGTGTTTTCTGACAAGAAGATTTTTTAAATTTCAGCCAATCAGAACACATTATTGGACCTATCAGCCATATTGAATATTCTATCAGAACCAAATTACAAATTCTGAAAAGGAACTTCCCAGGAACATTGTTGCCAAGTTTGGTTCCATTTGGTTGAGTGGTTTCTTTAGAATAAGATTGAAATGTGAAAAGTTAACGGACGGACGGACGACGACAGACGCAAAGTGACGACAAAAACCAATCCAACCTGTATTTTCTTTTATCCTGCAATTCGGCTATATGGCGGCAGCCAAAATGCATTGACTGTATATTAGGTTGTAATACGGTCACTGACTGTATATCACTTTTATTGTGGCGCAACAGTACATAAACTTAGAATTTTACTTGTCACTTGTGACGTTGTGAAATGCTACGATTTTGTGCTTGCTTTATGCAGAAAGTCGCTGTTTTCCAGTGATATTTGCCAGACTTAATGTTTAAGGATGTTTTAGGATAAACAGAATATGTGTACATTGTCTCTTGATATAAAATGTAATCAAACTCGGAATGAAACAGGTGAGAAAAACTCGGCAATCCGCGCATTTCTAAGCCTTGTCCGGATGAATTTTATTCTTCCGACACAATGAACACATATTCTATTCTATACCGCAAGTTCTTTTAAGCAACCAAAAAGTGTTGACTATACTTCCCGGTTATATATGGTCAGTGAGAGTATATTAAGAATCCGATTTTTTTTAACATCAGGAGATTTTCAAAACGTGATCTACAGACATACCTTTCGAAATTTTTTTTATTATTATTTTCAAATTGCAAAGTGCATGTTATCTCCCAACATAAGCGCATCCGATTTTAACTTTGCATTTAGAATATACCGTGATGCATTTGTATTACGCAGCCTAAACAAAAAAAAAAATCATTAAGATGCCTCTCGCGTCTATCGGGCACAGAATACGTGTTTTCCATGTTTAATGTAAATACTGAGGGTTTCTTAATAATTGCGCTATTCCATAATTAAAAAAGATTTACCTGCTTGAAGTCATTTCTTTTGTCTAGATACTTCTGTACAAGTTCCTTTTCCTTTCTCCTAATGCTGAATCTCGTAATGTCGGGTAATGTACATGCATTTAAGTGATCTAACGGCCAAATAATGTCCTCGTTTCTTGCTTCAGGAGCTGGATTTTCAAGAAAGGAATTCCACCATGATATTCGATCTTCTGTGAACTTTGCAAGTTTGTAATCCTTATAAACCACATTTTATGTTACAGCAAGTAATAATTGTAGGTCGCTTGGTATCGGAGAACTGACGTTGGGGTTTTACGCCGTTTTCAGCACATTTGACTATTTCGCGGCGGCTAGTTTGTATTGGTGAAGGAAGCCGGAGTACGCGGAGAGAACCACCGACCTTCGGTAGGAAAATTGGCAATACTTGTCAATTAAGATCGAAGTTGAACACACCCCGCTACAAGTGAGATTCTCAGTGTTGACAGTCTAGTCATGACGAACTATCTAGACCACTCGGCCACCGAGCTCACCCCCCCCCCCCTTTTCACGCTAAATAAGGGGTAACTAGACAACTTCCTTATTTTGTATAATAATCGATTTTGGAATAACTGTATTAATTCAATTCAATATTTTATTGCCAAAATATAAGATATAACTATTACTCGTCTTTTATGAGTGCATAAAGTAATGAGAAATAAGCATATGGAGCTAATAGTTTGTTGATAAATAATTCCGCTATGATGGAGATTTTTAGATTTTGAAGAAAGCTGAAGATGCTTCTTACGCACTTTAAAATAAGATTTATTACATGTATTTCAAAACCACGGTAACAATATACATTTACTGGATGCAGTAATAACTCTATGATCGTGCATTGAAAATTAAATACATGTATTTATATTTCTGACTCAAGATAGCGTATAAAAAGAAGTTTTTATATTCGGGCGTTTTCCCCAAAATTGTCGGATGTATACAATGAATACAAATATGACAAGCCACCGAGTACTCTATTTTTGTAACAGATATTGCAAGATTTTGCGGAATAACGAAAGCTTATCCGTGATGTATATTTGGGTCGGTAAGAAAATAAAATTGAATAATATTCGGTGTAATTGTAGTTTTATGCATGTATGCTGCGATAAAATAAAACCAGAAGAACTATGGCTACAATAATATAAAGAATAACATTCTTTGATATCAATTTTGTTGCCCAAATGACCACGTTTTGTCTCATCAGTTGTGCTCAAGGCCTTAAAAATTGAAAAAAACAAAACAACAATCCAAAAAGTTTGTTAATTGGAAACATTCAAAATCAATTTGATAAAAAAAAAATAGCTGGTACGCGATGGCAATGTACAGATTTCCTGATAGTTTCATAGAAATCTATTCACTGGTTTTAGGAGTTGACGACGGGACATTACCATATTATAAAGAAATGGTAAAGTCCATATTTGTCTGTGGAAAATGCCAAAAATCATTCTGTTGAAAAATATTACAACTGGTGCAATGTTTATTGAAGATTCCCTGAAATTTTCACAGAAATTCATATTATAACACAAACATTTGTAATACTCGTTCTTTTTCAATATTTTTTCATCTTCATATCTTGTTGATATTCTTGTGAATTTGTACTGCAAAATTCCACAGAAAATAACTTGCTTCAATTTGATGTTACCTCCCTGTGGTGAGCAGGGGAAAAAGGTATGAACCTGGCTAACGGGAGAGGTATTTTTTCAGAAAAGTGACATTTAAATATATGCGAAAAAGGAACACAAACAGCATGGAAATTCTTCTCTGTTGAAATGACAATAATGTATATTTTTAACTTTTTTTAAAATTTATTTTTGATATCACCAAAACTACTATTTTATATTCTATGAACTCATTTTTTCATATAACTTCAAATACGTCATGTACGTGGTGATATTAGTAAAAAATACTTTTAATTCACAAGCAAAACCGTTTTGAACAATGGTATATTGAAACAGTGTTAAGTATCTATCAGTTATCCATGTGTGTAATTTGGAATAGAAATTATCTGGTACTTAATTATGCCATGCGTGTCAAACAAATTAATTGTTCCGATTCTTGTATATTTTATTGCCTTAATGTGTCAGAAAAATGAAGAAAGAATTTCAAACGCAACGCGCACGCTCTACTCTCAAGTAGAAACAAGGTGCGAGCAGATTGTTTTTGGAAATTATCTACAGCGATATACGTTTGACGGTTGCCATAACAGACATTTTATTGGTAAGCATTTTAAATTATTTTCTTCGTTTCAGAACATTTTCTTTGAGAGGCAACATTATCATTTTTATTTATTTAACTTCAACTTTTTTACCATTTATTTTTTTTTATAAAACACGATAATTTAGTTATATATTCTACACTTAAAATTTTATTAGTTTGTCACTTTATTATTTGTAATTTTCATCTTTTTTTATTTATAAACTATTGAACTGATTGATTGAAATATGAATTTATTATAATTTATATATTTATAGATTACAAATAATCAGTCATTAAAAAATTCTTAATCAACTTTTATACACCAAATATAAGTCTGATCAAATAAAAAAATTAAAATAAAAAAAATCGCTAGTTACATGTTTGAATACACAAATCTCCAGTCATATAATTCACAATATTCCGTAACCCCAGTGTTTTGTGTTTTTTTTTTTTTTTTTTTTTTGTGTAATGAAGTAATTGATTCGGAAGGGGGATGTGTGGTGCCTTTTTTTGGATACAAGGATTCATATTAATTTAAATTCTTATTAACATGCTTAATCTGGAGTGTGAGCTTATAAGATCATTATGAGATATCTATAAGAAAAACAAGGCTCGGGGAAATTCTAATTTAAAATACAAGCGATTGTAAATTTTAAATTGAACTTTTAAAATTATGAATGGAAACAAAAAATAAGGAGAATTAAAGAACCCTTAAACGAATTACTTTTATACTGATAAAAAAAATCCTTTAAAATACGTCTATATGTGTTCAAACCTTGTTATTTTCGATTTTAACACTCTTATGTTTACTTTGCTTTTACGTTTCCAAAAAAACCCATCAAAATCTAAAAAAAAATAAATGAAATAAACAAATTAATTTTACTAATGTTACAATTTGATAACTAGGCACTTACCATCCAAGATTTGATCCTTTTCCAGTAGAAGCAAATAAATCGTACATAGAAATCATCTTAAATGATAATGACAACACTTTTCCAAATTAAAATGTCAGTTCTTTATTTATAAGTTTCCATAGAATAAAGTAAAACTTATACTACTTATATTGACGACATTTTAAATAAGACGTTTCATTCCTAAGTTCAGAATTTTCAGTTCAAGCGCAAAAATTATGAACGTTCCTTCGCGCTTTGAATATACTACTTTCATTGGTCGCAAAATTTCAAACTATTTAGATCATGGATTCTGGCGGCTGCGATGTGTATGATTTTAAAGAAGTCGATGACATTGTCCATTTGAGTGCTTCTGAAGGTAAGAACGAAATTATAATATTGATCTCGTTAGATGTTTGTCTATCAATAATATATTTTGTATAAAAAAAAACCGGGAAAAAAAAACAAATTACTTAAATTATATGACATCTTGAATTCGAAAAGCCAATCAAATCGCGTACAAAATATATTGAATCAAGTAAGTATTGTGTTGGCCAAGCGCAAAGTTTCCCAAACGAAGTTTCTTCATAAGCTACTGTAAAAGGAAATGTTCAATGACCCCCCCCCCCCCCCCAAAAAAAAAATACATCTATGAATGCATCTTATTATAAGGAGTTGGGATCTGAAGGGTTTCTAAATTTCCAAAGAAAAATATATTTTGAAGGGGTGGGGCATACCCCTAAAGACCCGCATATACATCAATGAATGCATCTTTTCATTAGAAATAAGAACTATATGGTTATAGAGAAGGGCAGGTGTTTCATAACAAATCTATTTTCGGAGGGGGCATATCCGTAGGGACCCCCCTTACATCAATAAATATATCATCCCATAAGGAGTAAGAATATATATGGTTTTAGGGTGGGGATCTCAAGGGTTTCAAAGTTATTATTTTGAGGGGGAGAGGCATACCCCTAGAGACCCTCCATATACAACGATGAATAAGGAAAAAAGAATATATATGGTAATTGTGAGGGGATCTCAAATGTTTCATAGCAACAAAGACATACTATTTTGAAGGGGTGGGCATACCTCCTACCCCCCCCCCCCCCCCCCATTATACGTCATTGAATACATCTTCCCATAAGGAGTAAGAATATATATGCTTATAGCCTGGGTATCACATGGTTTTCAAAATTACAATTTTGAGGGACAGGGCATGACCCTAGGGACTCCATATATACATCGATGAATGTATATTTCCATAAGGAATATGAATATATATATATATATATATATGTGTGTGTGTGTATTGTTAAAGGCTCGGGATCTCAAAGGTTTCAAAGTAACAAATATAAATCTTTTTTAAGAGGGTGGGTCATACATATGGCCCCATGGACCCCCAATATACATCATTGAATGTATCTTCTCATAATGACTAAGAATATATATATAGTTATAGGAAACCATTTCCAAGTTCTTTGAAAAAACACGTGATTTTTTTGGGGGGGGTTGAGAGGGCAGAGCAAGCCCCCTCCCCCGGTACCTACTTTAAATTTGACACCATTAGGCCAACCTCCACATGGCCTGTGAAGTTTCATGAAAATCCTCCATACATTATCCGAGCTACAGCCCTGACAATTTCAAGGCTGCTAAGAAAGACGGAAGCATAAAAATAATAACAAGAAGAAGCAGAATAACAAACGGAACGAAAACAAAAAAGTTTCCTAATTTCACTTTTTGATTACATAATTTTCCTGTAAAAATCTTATTTAGAATATATTGCGCAACACGGACATTAAGATTATTCTTGTTTTTTGTGTGTTTATTGTTTTTTTTATTATTATTTTCTTACAATCAAATTTATTTTTTTTCGCAAATTTAAAGACATAATTAAGGCTTCTGAATACACACGGAGAGCTTTCAATTTGAATCATTATATATTGATCCTGTAAATTTTTGAAATTTATCCTACCTATAAAAATCATATGGTTCATCTCTTACAATAATGACGGTTCAAATTTTCATTTTCTTGTTGGTTGTTTGTTTTATAATTAGTGTATAATTATATTCGGCAGAACAAATTCCGTAATAACGTTATGTTTTCTGTTTTAGAGGATACAAAATATGAGAATATGAAACAACAAATGGGGTTCATATGGTGGGATGTGGCGAAAGATCCATCTGGAGTTTGGATTATCACTGATGGAAGAGAACTAGGAATGTTTTTAAAAGGTATTTATAGTAGTTAATGAGTCGTTACATGCGGTGCATTACATTTGCGCACGTTTTTTATTACATATGTTCAAGTTTTTTATTACATTTGCCTACTTTTAATAAAAAACATTTGTGCATTTTTCAACGATTTACCTGTTTTGCCCCTTCCGTTAGCCAGAAACAAAGTCCGTGACCTCTGCTGATCAATGGACGAGTTTCACTACACGTGCTTTGCATTTCTTTAAAGTGCATCTCAAAGAAAGATCCCCTGTTTTCGTGAGAGTTGATTGACAGCGAAAATGTTATTATCGTAATTCTTATTTTAAAGTTTTTTAAATAATAATAATAATTGAATAAAATATTGCTCGCAAATGTAATAAAGAAGTTCACAAATGTAACACCATAGGGGCGGATCCGGGCCTTTTTTAAAATGTGGGGGGGGGGGAATGTAACGGCGAGCAGAGCAAGGGGGTAGGGTTAACGATTTTATCGATAAATAAAAATGGGGGGGGGGGGGCGGTGTGAAAGGAGGCGTACGCACTCTACGACGCCCCCCCAGTGGATCCGCCAATGCCACTTAATCCCACAAGTCTGCAAATTTAATGCTCCCAATACATGTAACTGCTCAATATTTGAAATCAGCTATAAAGACTGAGTTGAAACATTTATTTTGTGATTTATGAGTTTGAAGCGGCGATTAAGAAGTCAGATAGTGTTTGCTTTCGACCTATTCCGATAACTACGTAATATTTGAACAAATGATTTAGTTATACGGGAAGAAGCCCAACCCATTCTACATGCACTATTTGTCCATAATATTCCTTATTGACTAACAATTGAATATAAGCCTAAATATAATAAAACCTGTCAATACAATATAAACTGTCAAAATACGCCAATACGACACATATTCCGTGTTGACTAGTCAATATGCCATATTAGACTGGTTAGTCAATAAAGGGTCATATTTGCACTAGTCAATATGACATATTGGACTGGTTAGGCATTAAAGGATCATATTGGACTAGTCAATATCACATAGACTGATTAGTCAATAAAGGTATAATTGCGCAAGGATTTTCATATTGGCTCAGTTATTGGCCCTTGGCTACCCATATTGGACTTCGGCTTCGCCTCAGTCCAATATGGCTTGCCTCGGACCAATATCTCAGCCAATATGGCAATAATACATAAGATTAAGTGATTTCCCAACTCCCACTTGCCATTATGATCAACGTTCTCGCATTTGGCGTTTGACAGAGTATTTTTGGTATTCAAATGATTTGAAAAAAAAATATTTAATTTTTTGATTAAATTATATTTGATGTCAAAATTTTGTTGTCATGCAGTCACAATAAATAAATATTAACTACATCTCCTAGATGTTGGTTAGTTCCCCTTTTTCTCGAATTCTCGATTTTATGCATGTTCACTTGTTTGTGTATATACTTGTTTCAACATGGTACGCTATTTTTAATAGTGTAAAGCAATTTGTTCTATGTTTCGCATTGCGGTGCAGTTTGGAAACAAATGGATCTGAATTAAATAAATCATCGAAATATCCTATTTGTGATGTCATTAATAACACATTCGAATCCCAAACGTAAAATTAATTAACCTTCGTAACGGATATATCGATGACAGAAAACATTAATTCCTGGTTATCAGTTTATCTTCAAATTGAGGATTACTTTCAACTTTGAACTTCATTTGAAGTGCGGGGGATCCATGTAGATAGTTATATCACATTTTACATGTTTAAATCAGCGATACAATTAATTACAATTTAAATTCATGTGTACTGGAAAGGACTTCTAAATCAATAAATAATTTAAGATCAAAAATTTAATTTTGCATTGTGCTACCTTCTTATCATATGTATGAAACACATTCCAAATAGCCCATGTACACACTGTAGCTGTTTTATTGCATAAAGATTTCTTAAGTGTGCAAGTGACACTTTTGGTTTGTTGAGACTGATAAGATCAGAAGTAAAGAACACATCATTATAACTTGAAAGATATTACATCTAAAATTATACGGAAAAGTGTTCTTCTATCAGTTTTCTTGAATAATTGACCCACATGCCCGCAGACCCGCAGGTCCGCAAAATAGCTATACTGACAAAATTTGAGATATGTAATGTACTTCGTTGAGGGAAATTAATATTTTATTTTTGTTTTTATAAAGTACTTCATAAGTATATCATAGGCATTGAACTTTTCTGTATAACTAGAACTTTGAGCTTTCTAAAAAAAAATGCAAAAAGCGAAATTTAGATTTTTAAATACTTTATAATCCAGTAATAAATCATACGAAATTAGATGTAAAAGGAATATTTGATAGGTGACAAGACGCCGAAGTCGCTAGCAACTCGAGATTATTAACTCGGCAGTATACACGTAATTGGTATCTAACACCTCGTGTGGTAGAGTGAAATAAAACACCAACATTACTCTCCCTAGCCAAGTTGACTTGGGACATACTTTATATGGTGATAATGACAATACATACTGTACAGAAACCATTTATTACAGCTATCGTATCACTTTCCTCTTAAAACTTTATAAATCAAACTGCTAAAATATTTTTTCATAGATTCTTTGTATTTCTCTTATGATAATTGACAAAATTATTGATGAATGGTTTTTATCCTATTTAATTCTCCAAAAAGAAATCATACACCAAAAACATGTAGAAATGAAACTTTCTTATTTAATATAAATCAATTTTGTTAGAAGAAGCTCTTATCAAATATATAAGTTGTGATAAAATTTAAAATATATGTTGTTCAAATTTAAATTACAGGATAGTTGTTTGCCTTTTCCTGTATAATTAGAAAACAACGACAAAACTGAGGATCCTATATTAGATGAAATGGTATGTTGTAAATCTTCAAGTTCAGTTTGATTAAGTTACAAAATGGATTATCTCTTTCGTGTATAACTCTGTCCTTAGATGATTTTGGCCGTAGTCATCAATGTTTTGGGCTATTATTTAGGCATTTTAGCTCGACAGATGAGTAGTAATCGACGATATGTGCACATATTTTGCATCAACATTGGTATAACTGAATAATTAATCTGGTTTATAAACAAACGACCAAATGGATAACACGAAAGGTCAACAAAGACATGCCAATCAATCAAGGCAACCCAAATGACAGAACTCCGGGCCAAAAAATCACAAAAAATCACAAAACACAACAGACAGTCAGGATAGTCTGACTTGGTACAGACACTGAACAATGGTAGGGATAAACCGGTTTTATTGGTACCCAATCATCCCCTTATCTATCCTGACGTTCTGGAGTATAAAACACACTATAACAACCAATACAGTATGATTACCAACAAGGTGACCGCTTGCTAGAAATACAACATTAGGCTGGACGGTACATAATTTAAATAGCAGGGTAAGAATGTGCTCGTTTTAAATAAACAACTAGCTAAGACTCTCAAATTATTTGTAGGGAGCAACCATTTTATGTTATTTTTTTTTATTATTATTATTTTTGTCCGCAGCATCTCTGAACTTGATTTATTCATCTGGTGCGTTTTTATACGCAATTCAATAAAAAAAAAACATTTCTCTTCATTACACATTTCAAACTTGTATTTCTTTTCAAACAAGTCCTAGTATATCCACACCCTAATACGGGTTGCCCACCAAAACAAAAGTAAAGTAAGAGTTCGTTTGTAGTTTTAGGTTTTATTAATATTAATTGCATTGTTTCTAGTTACAAGTCCAGCAAACAGAATCATCAGTTGCAGTAATTGACTGGAATGACAAGATATATCTGGCTATACAGAAAGACACAGATTACATATCTTCCAAAAAATGTCTTGGGATCATTAAAGACAAAAAGTTCCTACTGAAACAAAAGACGAACTCTTTAATCTTAAATTTTAAAGATGTACAAACAATTGACTCAAGTTGTGTTGTAACAAATTTTGTTTGTACCATAATAGAAAACAATATTAAGATAGATGAAATATGAGTAAATAAGATTAAACAGGATGTTGAAACATATCTTATGAGCTAAGGGTTTATTAAGGAATAGGACCACGTCCCCCTCCATTTTGTTTCACTCATTACCAACCCTTTATCCTAAACGATTGAATCTAATGGATTTTTATGTTACAGACAAAATGTTATTTTGTATCATCAATAAGTTTAAAGTTGCAACCAGCAAGTGTCGTATATAGAGGAATAGAATTGGCAAATATTAAGAGAAGGCATCTCCCAGTGAGATTTTGAAAGACATTGGTCGACTTTTTCAAATTGACCATAGAATTGAAATAATTGCAGTAAAAATAGGCTAATCATTTTGTCGTTTCAAAATTCTACATAATTGTATCATCGAAGAGCTCATAATTGTAATACATTATCATTAAATTTTGAGTTTTTATTACCTCACCTTGACGGTTTGAGGTATTGCTATCGAAATGATTGTTCGTTAAAATTTTGAACTAACATGACCACATCTTCCTCAGGGTTTCAAGTTTTAAAATTGTATCGGATGGGGTCACCAACCAATCAACACGACCACGCTATTAAAGATCATAATAAAGCATAGGGGGGCAGCTTTTTATGGCTATCTCTGTAAATTTCTAGCAGACGTTTATATACTCTAAATTTAATGTGTAAGTATTATACTTGAGTAAGCAATTACAGATTACGTGTGTTCCAGTTGATCTATAACAACGGTTTACCAAGAGAATTTCCATAATATGGAATATTATATTTCAATTATCTTCTCTGAAACCACTAATTTATAACTGTAATCAAAATTAGGAGCGACGGTCTTTTGATCCTTTTTTCAGAATTTTATCCAATCGAAAATATCCAAGATGGTCACCAAAGCAGAACGTTTTTTAACATAAGACCTTATACGAAATTTTGCTTAAACTCTTCTTGTAATTGATCCTGGAATTTTTTTTTAAATCAATCGTATTTTAATCCCGGTTGATATTCATTTATACCTTTTTAAATTCGCCCTTGCTCCCTTTACTTAAATTTGAGAAAGTTACTAAAGTGGAATTGTGTCTTCACCAATCACAGTAAAAAAATTATATCAAGGATTGATGTGCGGAGATATTTCAGTTCTTAATTAAATTGTTTAGAATAACGTTCATTGTCTGCATCGATGACGTTGACATCTTTAACCGGTTTTCTACCATTTTCAGTCAACGAAATGGCCATACAATGCATCAATTTATTTCAGTATTTTGTGATACATTATAATGTGCAAAAACTTAAAATTTATATTCATAAGCTTATTTCACTTTGATAATTACATAATTAACGATTCTTTCAACAATTGGGCCCGATTTTGTAATCTCTGAAACAAGAAATACAGGTTTGGATTGATTTTTTGAAATCTGGTAATTTTGGTGCCACTTCTTAAATTTGTATCCGATTTTTATGATTTTTTTTCTATAATTAATGTTTCTTAATGTAAACGGATTTCACTCTCTTATCCCTTTAAAGATACAAGGGTCCAAAAAAAAGGACACACCTTAATTTTCAATACTTTCTTATTTCTTATCCGATCTTGATGATTTTTTCCTCCAGTCGTTTTTTTTGTGTAACTATTGTCGTTGCAGAGATAAAAAGGAATTAAAGGAGCAAAAATTAGCCACTTTGCATGACACCTACTAAAACAAGTATTTCTTAATTGTTCGTCCAATTTGAATGGGGATTGTCTCGTGTAATTGATGAGTGCTTCTAGTAGTATATCAACAGATTTTTTCTACCTTTTACGATTTTTGAGATATAAGGGGTTAAAATGGCTGAAAGGAGCAATGATAGATATGTACTCTTTCAATTTTTCCATCCAATTCTTATGGCGATTTTGTCATTAGTATGTCAACTTATTCTTTCTGTCTTTTATTTCCGAGACAAAAAGGGTTAAAGTTAGAAAATTTGGAGGAAACATCAAATTTTATTTTTTTCATCCGATTTCAATGGAGATTTTTTCTTTTCATTTTGACGAGTGCTTCCGGTAGTATGTCAACTTTTCCACTTTTCGATAAAAAAGGGTTTAAGGATTTCATTCTGGTTTTATGGTAGGTCTAATATTTTTGTGTGATTTATAAAATTATCCCAACACTTTATTGGGTCGAGCATAATAGTATGTTACAGCATAACAAAATCCAAACAATTTCTTTGATTTTTCAATTTCACTCGAAGTATTGTTCCATTTTATTTTATTAATTATCAGGTCATAGGAAAAGATTATCTTCACGTTTTTTTTTATTATATCATTATCGTGAATGTTTGATTGAGTATTATTTAAACAGATGTTATGGTGTTTCATTTAAATCTAAATTGTGTATATACTGTAGATGTTTAATATGTTACAGTCTGAACAGAATTCTGTTAAATACGAAATGCTAATGTTACACGTCTTTGATAATATTTCTAGAATTCTGAAAACATTTGCCTTGCAGTTAAATAGAAATGTAAAAAAGTTAGAATTGTGATAAAAATACGTAATATGGAACTAACTAAATTTTGATGACATTTGCATTGAATTTTTATTACAAATTCAAAAGATCAGATGTTAATAAAATAATGTTTTTAAAGTATGAATTTTTAAAATGTAAATGCTACCAGATTTATTTTAAATAGAAAATTCAGCAATACAAGATTTTTAAACAGAATTCTGTTAAAAAATCATAAACTGCAACCACTAACAGAATTCTGATAACATTTATAAAAACAAAAATTTAAACCGGTAAGCTTTTTAACAGAATTCTGACAACATTGCAAAGCAGTTCAGCAAAATAGGATTTTTTAACAGAGTTCTGTTAAACTTTGTATTCTTAAAAAGAAAACCGCAAACTAACAGAATTATGTTAAAGTTTGAATCCCTAGGTAAAGGAATCCATAAACAAACAGAATTCTGTTAAAAAATTCATAAATTACAAGGGCTATCAGAATTCTGATAATATTTATAAAAAGAACCTTTTAAAGTCTATATTTTAAAAGGGTACAAGATTTTTAACAGAATTCTGATAACATTGCGAAGCAGTTCAGCAGAATATGATCTTTTAACAGAATTCTGTTAAAATTTGAATTCTTATAAAAGGAAATCCATATACAGAATTCTGGTAAACCTTGAATCCTTAAAAAAATATCCGTATACAAACAGAATTCGGTTAAAATTTTGAATTCTTATAAATCCATAAACTAACGGAATTCTGTTAAAGTTTGAATGGGTAAAGGGAATCTATCATGCAACATAACTTTGATAAAATTTGTATAACAGTTTATACAATAATATAAAATTAAACAAAGTAAAATACTTTAACAGAATTCTGATAACATATGCATAACATTATACCGGTAATAGAAAGTTATCATAATAAATTTTATTGATCTAAATACACGTAGATTGTCCGTTGAGAAAGGAATCCGTCAATTTGATCGTATGGAAATGATCAAGTACAAATGGAAGCTGTTAGGAGTTATTTCTCTGTTCATGTTTGACTACTGTTTTGAGTTTTTTTTTTAATTTTGTAAGTACATGAGTGAGATGTAAATGAAAAAAAATACTTCATTATGAACACATTTGTAGCTTATATTTAAGTTTGATGAAAATTACAGAGCCAAAAGTAACTCTGAACATTTCTGAAATTTTTGTAATGCCAAAAAAAGAAAGTTGAAATAAATAGTTTTTTTAATCAGATTAGTGGGACAGAAAAGGGCAAACATGTTCCTTATAAGTATTTTTTTTTATATATTGTTACAATATGACAATATTGATTTATGAAATATTTTTTTAATATTCACAGGTCCTCATAGAAAAGTTCCTTTCAATATGTCAATGACAACATTTTTAACAGTAATTAATTAAAATGTGAATTTACAAAAGTTGAAAAGGGAATTGCTTAATCAACGATTAAAATTTTTAATATAGTTTTGTAAGTAAAATAAAGAGTTTTCTTTGCTTTAAACAGTTTTGTTCTTTTTGGACATTTACATATTTTTCTCCTGATCTTCATGTGATTATACAATCATTTTGGGGCCTCGGTGGCCGAGTGGTCTAGGTAGTTCGTCATGACTACTACTCATCACTAGCCTGTCAACACTGGGGTTGTGAGTTCGAATCTCACCTGTGGCGGGGTGTGTTCGACTGCGATCTAAATTGACAAGGATTGCCAATTTTCCTACCGAAGGTCGGTGGTTCTCTCCGGCTTCCTCCACCAATAAAAACTGGCCGCCGCGAAATGGCCAAAATGTGCTGAAAACAGCATTAAACCCAAACTTAACAAACAAACATACAATCATTTTCAGAAAATAAGAAAATAAAATAAAAGTTAATAAAAACTTTGATATTTCAGTGTAAGAAATTGGCGTGTGATGGTGATGAAATAATGTTCATGACAGTGAATATGGCACACAAGACGACCACGTGTATCGGTTCACAGCTTGGCGTCAACTTTCTCAACCACAAACCATTTGAAAACGAGGAGTCGCCTACTATCTCACAGTTGTTTCAACAATTCTTGGAAGGTTTGAATAATTCTCTAGTTTATATAAAAAAAGTAATGTTCAATTGGAAAGTATAAAAGTACAATGGGCCATCACCTTCAAGTGTATGCATCAAATGGCCTAATGGATATTGCTTTTCCCAATCGGAGTCTTAAACTATCATGTCAAAAAATAATTCCTAAAAAAAAAGTCTATTCCCATGACAAAGCCAGATTTTTATGGAGGGGATCGGCCATTACGGATTAGAACATGCTTGTTTATATCACCATTTTAACTGGTCTACAAGGTAATACGTCTTTTAGTAAAAAAAAAAGATTTCAGGTTAATATTCATATTTTGCATTAGTGTAGATGGTATAAACCACATGCTATAATAAAAGCCTTCAGTGGTAGTCTCCATTGTCTGATCGGTCCAAAATGAAATATATGTATGTATCTGGGTACCCGACCGACCTCATTTTCGGCAGCAATCTCAGATCGGGGGGAGGGGGGAGATTCGGGAATTTATCGGTTTTTCCAGAAACAGTTTTTTTTATTAAGATTAGCCTTTGAATCGCATCTTTAAAATGTTTGATTTCAGTAGAACTTTTAAATGCAGTAAGCGTAAGTCAGTAATTTCCAGTTTGACTATTTACAATTTTTCGGAAAAACAAGAAAATAATTTTTCAAAATGAAAGGTTTTCCTACCTACCTACATTGTACCCTGTGTCATTTTGGGCATGTAATTGGACACACACATATATTTCATTTTGGCCTTTTTAACTTCTCTTACGTGTTTGTCATACATGTTCTGTCTTTACTCTTTTATTGTACATAAAAATCTCAAGGATTGAATGTATCAACTACTTGTGGGAATTGATAGGTAAAAAAAAAATATAGTAGTTCTCTTTTTCTTACCAGCAGTAAATGCTTCTTATTTAAATAAATGATAAATGCAGTTAGCTGAATTACAAGCTAAAGGTGAATAAATAAAATGTGAAATGATCAATAAAATTTATATAAACAACAACAATAAAAGTTAAAAGGACCAACACTTCAGCTTACCAGGCACAAAAATGAGATATGAACACTGTTACAGTTCAAAGTCCAATTACTGACTTGCTATACTCTGATAGCAATGTCAGTAAACACTAGGGATGCCACTGGGCGGAAACCAGAGTTTGTTTACAGTATACTGGTTCCAAAATAGACTGGAAAAGATTGTATAGAAGCGGAATCCAGTTTTCAAATAACTTCCCCCAAAACAGTTCCACCTGGCGTTAACTGACATTGCTAACTCTGATTTAATTTATGTTATTGGTAGATAAGTCATGTCTGTAATGTGAATAAATCTATAAAGTAAATATCATTGTAAAAGATTTTTAATAATTGTTAATTTTTGTTCAGGGGACATAACTCCATTTATCCAAAAAATAACAAACTTTTAAAATATTAGCTGATTTTGTATATAATCAGGAGAGATAACTCTAACTGTTGTCTTACATCTTAATTCATAACATTATAACACTTTTTCAAATTTAAGAAACATTTTAATGACAGATTTATAAAGTAGGAATGCATTTTTCAAATATTTCAAATGTTTTGTATGCACATTTATTTTATTAAAACTATTAAGGTTCAATGACGTGAGGGTAAATCTTAGACCATTTACTAACAAATGTATTTTGTTAAGATGACTGGTTTTGTTACTGCATGAAAAAAATATGTGATCTAAATTTGCTAAGAATCATTAAAAACACCAACAATCAAGTAAAGTCCTAACTTTTAACCAAAGGAATGTTTGTTGAATTTTATCCTCGGTCTTAGACATTAGTCTCTGAAATATCATGCAATTCTTTCATTTTTAAGACATAAGTTAGAAGGTACTTTTTGAATATTAGCCATGTCAATGAAATGTTAATGTTTATAACTAATTTTTTTTAATAAGCAGTGTTTAAAATAATTTTTTTTTACACTTTAAATTGATATATTAGAGTGACTTTTCCTACCAAATATCTGTTTGCCTGTAAGACATGCCTTACCCATTTCAATTCCAAAAGTTGGATATCAGGTCTGCTAATAAAACAGACTTCCAGTTAAGGAAAAAACCTTGATAAGGCTGCTGAAACTAGCAACTATGGAATCTCTATACGGCTTCGGTCAAAATAAAACAGAACATCCTGAGGATATAACGAGCAATTTGGAAAAATAAATTTGTCAGTTTCTTATTCGGTTGAAAAGCCTTAGGAATAACAAGAAAAACAGTGTTAGGGGCGATAACTCTTATATGGGAAAGTATTCGGTTAAGCGGTGTCAGTTTCAAAAGCATGTAAACTGTTCGATATCATATTCCAAATATCTAAGCGACATCTTGCGAAACCAAAAAACAGCGAAGGAACAAAATTTGGCGGAAGAAATAAAAAAAAAAAAAAATCAGAAGAAAACCAATATCCTGAATTAGCCAGATTTCTGGAATTTGTCATGCCTGAAAGTTTTCTGGAATTAGCCAGATTTCTGGAATTTGTCATGCCTGAAAGTTTTCTGGATTTAGCCAGATTTCTGGAATTTGTCATGCCTGAAAGTTGGCTGGAATTAGCCAGATTCCGGGAATTTGTCATGCCTGAAAGTTGGCTGGAATTAGCCAGATTCCTGGAATTTGTCATGCCTGAAAGTTGTCTGGAATTAGCCAGATTCCTGGAATTTGTCATGCCTAAAAATTTTCTGAAATTAGCCAGATTCCTGGAATTTGTCATGCCTAAAAGTTTTCTGGAATTCGCCAGATTTCTGAAATTTGTCAATATCTGCTCTTTATTCCTATAAAAAATATTGAATTATTTACCCTATGATTTCTGGATTTCGACACACTCTGTACTTTTTCCCACGAACACGGACTTTGATATCTAAATTGCAATGATTAGAATTATTTGTATATATTTATAAAATTTTTCAGATCACTATGAGATTTCCAATGTATGCAGTGACATTCCGTTCAGTCCAGCGGGATCCGTTATCATGCAATCACCATCTTATACACCGTTCTCCTCACCAAGACCATATAAGGCTGTCAATTATTCAGCTACCAGTGACACAGGTAGGTTAACTGTGCATGACATTTATCATATATGGATTTAATCCTTTAAAGGTTGGTATTTTAAACTGGAAAAAATTACGATTGACTTCGCAGAGAAAATTTACATAAGAATATCTTTTGGTTTATGGGTTGTATTGAATTGTACATACATGTAGGTAGCATCATGATTTGGTCACAGATGATATCAAACAAGGGGAATAGCAATTTTATCTAATGCCACCTTGAACTTAGTCTTCATGCCAAAAAGATGGGATCAGTTTTTAGGGTTAGGTTGCTAAGCAACCAAAACCCTTATGCCGTCGGTCGTTTGGTTAGACAATGAAGGAAACTTTGGAAATCTGGTGTTTTGTGGAAAAAGTTGGACCAGAAGTTTTTGAAACTATGTTTTTATGAGTAAATATGCAAGCTTATCTAGGATTGAAGCTTAAGCAAGGCTAGTTAAGCAGCTTTTTTTCTCGATTTTGAGATGACACATGCGCAAAGAAACCTCCATATTTTTAGAATTACGACTATGTTTATATTGGAATATCATATAAGAAAATAAACATTCCGCGGTAAAATAGTCCTAATATTTGTTGTTGCTGGTGCAGTTGTTTTTTAATAGAAATGTAACTGAAACACATCGAGAAGTGTAATTGTCCAGTTATTTAATAAAAGATGTGTGTTTTATTGACGATTTCCTTTTTGTTTTGAAAGCCGTGTAAAGTATTCGCACCTTTTAAAGTGTACAATGCTATCGGCGTAAGGATTTTGAATGTTTACATTTGCACGGATATTTTGGGAAGGATTACAATCAGGTTTATTTTCAAAAGATTTCAAAGGTAAGTTCCATTTTTGTTGTGAACGTGATTGTTAACTTATACAGAACATATTTTGCACATTATTTGCTTATTCTTCTTGTAATTCTGATGGTATTTTGTGTATTTGATTAACCTTTTGACCTGATCATCGTGACTTCATTTTGTCAAACCTGTTGGTCAGTGATAGAATTGCATACAGGTTATTTGAAATGCCGACAACTTGCACATTAAGATTGAAAAACACTGTGTTTATCATTAATTTAGAAAACGGTATTATCGAAGGTATAATGGGTTTATTTTAATTGAAAGCTTGAATGTTTACGTTCTTTTTGTGTATTTGATTAACCTTTTGACCTGATCATCGTGACTTCATTTTGTCAAACCTGTTGGTCAGTGATAGAATTGCATACAGGTTATTTGAAATTCCGACAACTTGCACATTAAGATTGAAAAACACTGTGTTTATCATTAATTTAGAAAACTGTATTATCGAAGGTATAATGGGTTTATTTTAATTGAAAGCTTGAATGTTTACGTTCTGATCTACCTGCACATGCGCAATGTAGTGTAAATAGAAATGACCCCCTTCTACAATTGTCCAAACTTTGTCTTTTTATATAACCTTAATAACTTGAAGACCTTTGATTTCTGTTTATTTTAATTCATCAAATCATTATTATGCGTTTGACTTTTTAAAAAAATTCAATTTAGAGTGATAATTCAAGAAGCGTTAGCCGACTCGTGCTTTCTTTGATTGATTAGTGCATATTTATGTACAGACATGCACAGTAAAGTTGAGTAGTAGAACCTTCAGCTCAGATACACTGTGTTGCGAAAATATACG
Organism: Mytilisepta virgata; assembly: GCA_028015205.1. Taxonomy (NCBI): domain Eukaryota; kingdom Metazoa; phylum Mollusca; class Bivalvia; order Mytilida; family Mytilidae; genus Mytilisepta; species Mytilisepta virgata. The sequence goes on from JAPWFG010000032.1 coordinate 496,586, forward strand.
TTTTAAAAAATCACTGTATATTTTGAAACCAAAGCAATATGCTGTCAATTTAAAAAAAAATCAGTCACCTACCCACAGGAACATTATTATATAATAGACACTTTTTCCGCAGAGCTCGTTAACTTTCATAATTGATATATTTCCTTGTAAATAATACTGTTAATAAAAAGAATTCAATACCAAAACCTATTTTGCAATACATTGTACAAACAAAAAGCATTGAAATAATCATCAGCAATGTTTGTACAAATAAAAGTCAAATGCTAGCAACCTAACCCTACCAGTGCTATGCACTTTGATTGAATTCTAAGGTTTGCAACTTTCCAGAAGAGTAAATGAATTTATTCAGATTCCAATGGGTAATTAAACAAAGCAATTGTTTTATAACGTTTTGGCTGTTTCCTCATTGTCTGTAATAGTACTGTTTTGGCTTTTATAGTGTGTTTCATACACCAGAGGGTCACGATAGATGGGGGCAGGTTTGGGTACCATACTTGCCAACTTATGAATAAGACAAACCCCAAGAAATTCAGCGAGGGGTCTGGGGACCAATAAAGGTAGATAGGCGTGAAAAATGTAAAAAATTAAATCCTCCCACACACCCCATATTTTGTAGAAGGGGTGGATGATAATCTATCAAATTGACAGGCTTTCAACAAAATCTTAAAAACATTAAAAATACTTATAAAACCTTTTATGGGAATACGATACAATTAGGTTCCTCCACTGAATTTTAGCTGAATTTTAGCTGAAAATTTACCAGATGGTCAATTTTTATGTATACTTTTCAAATATGTAAAAAAAAACATACCTTCATGACTTAGTTTTTAAGATAATCAACCCTTATTTTAGAATATTTGAGCCAAAAATCCTAAATTTTTCATTTTTCTAGGGTGTCACAAAAAAGTCTCTAACTTTTTAACGAAAAAAGATAATTTCACCTGGTACTTTGTATAATATTTTCAACTACATAGACATTGTCTTCTAATAAACAACTGATGAAAAAGATTGATAAACTAATTAGAAAATAATACAAATTTAAGTTAAATAAGGAATATTGATAATAATTGAGTAACTTTAGATGCATGTAGAAAAAAATCCTCCACTGATTTTTTCTTTAAATTTTAGTATATTACTTAACTTTAAGTAATGAGCTTCTGTTTGCAAAAGAAAAAAGGTGGGGTCCATGTGCTTATTGCAGAGGTATTTGAGAAAAACCCCAAATTTAAGAATGGTATTTAAGGTTTTTCTTGAAAGATGCTATGACGTCACAATGTGTATCTCTTGGCGACGTCATTGTCTCTCCCTGCTACTGTATCATATTTTCCATAACTCAGTCTAATATGTAATACTTGCCACTTGGAAACAATAAATTGAAAGATTGTTTTTAAAAGTATGCAGGAATGTTTTTTTTATATTTTTATACGACCGCAAAATTTTTGCGGTCGTATATTGGTATGACGTTGGCGTCGTCGTCGTCGTCGTCGTCCGTCGGAGTCTGTAGACATTTGGTTTTCGCACTATAACTTTAGTATAAGTTAATAGAAATCTATGAAATTTAAACACAAGGTTTATGACCACAAAAGGAAGGTTGGGATTGATTTTGGGAGTTTTGGTCCCAACAGTTTAAGAATTAGGGGCCAAAAAAGGGCCCAATAAGCATTTTTCTTGGTTTTCGCACAATAACTCTAGTATAAGTAAATAGAAATCTATGAAATTTTAACACAAGGTTTATGACCATTTTTTGGAGTTTTGATCCCAACAGTTTAGGAATTAGGGGCTAAAAAAGGGCCCAAATAAGCATTTTTCTTGGTTTTTGCACAATAACTTTAGAATAAGTAAATAGAAATGTATGATATTATCTTGGTGGGCTAAGGGAGGTAATCCAAACACATTTAATTTTTTTCTCATTTCATATTTCATAAATTAAAAAGGAAATTTCAAATTTCTTTTAGCAAAAAAAGGGGGGTTACAATAAATTTTATTGTTTTTTGGTTTTTTTTTTTGGGAGGGGGGGTGGGTCAATGTGCAACTTCATAGTGTATTGCACAAAAGCTAAAAAAGGGGTAAATTATTTTTTTTTTTTTTGGGGGGGGGGGAATTTTCAATTGCACAGTATTGCACAATAGCAAGAAATCTTCAATTGCACAGTATTGCGCAATAGCAAGAAATTGATATGTGTGCCCAATTTTAAATTTTAAATTGGTTATTTCTGATTTATATATAAAAACAAATAATACTGATATTGTTTGAATAGGTAAATTAAAAAATTTTAAGTTCTTAGACCACATTAATTCTGTGTCAGAAACCTATGCTGTGTCAAATATTTATTCACAATCCAAATTCAGTCTCGTTGGGGGGGTTGTCAGGTCATAATACGGAAAGCCTGACCGCGGACCATAGTGGGTAACGTGTTTGGAGAATGCCACACTCCCTGCACGCTAAAGACCCCTTCTGTAGTTTTCGAAAAAGAGTAGGCTGATGGCCGCTACAGGAGGCTAAATTATCCGACCCTACCCAACCATCCTCCTTTTACAGTGGCAGTCAAAATTGGTTCCCCTTTGTGTCCCATCCCACCCCTAATTGAATTGTTTGATAAATTGAACTGGTTCTCATCATGAAGATGCATGAAATATTTGCCACTGGACGTTAAGCAACAATCAATCAACCAAATTCAGTGCTGTATCAAGCTTGAATGTTGTGTCCATACTTGCCCCAACTGTTCAGGGTTCGACCTCTGCGGTCGTATCAAGCTGCGCCCAGCGGAGCATTTTATTTAAAATGTCTCTTTATTTTTGTAGGAGAACTATTGACTCCAAAAGTCGAAGTTATTGACTCTGAATATGAAGGAAATTCAACTGCAACAGAGAGCCAGGACGAATGTCAGCAGACCGTAGAATCTATTGTCAGTTCCTTACCGAGCACACCAAAAAATCTGAACAACTTTGTTGTCACAGGCAATGAGAGTAGTCCCCGTGTTCCAGGTCGATCAGTATTAGCAGGACTTTTAACTGCTGAAAATCAAAATCCCTCCATTCATGGTTTTCAGCCCATTGTAGGTCAGAATGCATTTACTAGATTTCAGTCTCCAGTTCATCGAAATTCACTACCCATTCCAGGCTTTCGGTCTCCAAACATTCGTACTTTGTTAGCAAGACTTTTATCTCCAAACGTTCAAAGTCCTGTAGTGCCACCACAGAATGTTTCTACTTCTATTACATTCCCAACACCAGGAACCAAGGTGGCAACCCTGGCAGGAAACCAGAGTTCAATGATATCACCAAAGACCTCTAGCTCAATACCAACATTCCAGCCCACTGCAGACAATGTTGGTATCAACTGGAAACCGATAACAACAGGTTCCACAGATGTCATTCCATCTGCTTCCATACCATCAAGGAAGAAAGGAAGATCTAAAGGAAATGTCAAGAGAATTAACTCCCCTGTTGATGAAGTGGATAAAAATAGTGATGAAGATGATGATGACAAAAGTCAATCAAAAACCAAAACTGTGACTTTGCGCAGTGGAAGAAAGGTCAGAGTTCCTTCTTGGAGGAAGGACATACTCGAAGAATCATTAAAAACCAATAGGAAAAAATTGGAGGAGATATCAGAAGTGAAAATTAAGCAAGAAAGAATATCACCAACATTAGAGGATTCAGATGATGAAAATATCCATGTTGAGTTTGACTTCGATCTGTTGGCCGAATTAAAGAAGGAATCAGAAACAGATGCTGAACAGAGTGAGGACTCTAGTTGGTCTGGTACTGTTCTTTTAACATCTGGTGATGATTCAACTCCAAGCAAAGTTCCTTTCAAGTTTAAATTTCCAGACAAAAAACAAGCAAATTCGGGAACCAGTGATTTTGACTTGAGTTCTGTAGGTCTGGCAAGGAAACCTCCAAAAACACAGCTAAAGCAATCTTCAAAAGCCAGATTGGAACCATTAATGTTGTCAGTTAGCGGGAGGAATAAATTTAACTACAACACAATGTTCGATATTGAAATGCAAGATGGAAATCAGCAACATACATGTAAAATCTGTAAGGAAACATTGGGTTCCAATGTTAGTTTGAAAAACCATTGTTTCTCCCACGAGTCATTTCAGGATCAAGATCTGTTTTGTATTTGCCGAGCCTGTGATCAGATCTTCCAAACTAGGGATGAACTGAAGGAGCATATTCCAAAACACGCTAATAATCACACATGTCATACATGTAAAGAACAGTTTGTAACAAAGTTGTCTTTGATACAGCATCTGAATTGGGTTCATAAGGAAATGTATAGTTGTCCAAAATGTGATCGGATGTTTATCTCTTCGAAAGCCCTGAGCTATCATCTGTCAACATGTTTTCAGGATAAAGAGATAGACAGGGTCTCAAGAGGTGGAACCAAATTCGTCAAGGAAGATTGGGTCAGCATGAAAGAAGACGGGAAGCTGGCTTTTAAATGTAGGTCATGTAAAGACTCGTTTGACACAATCGAAGGTTACAATCAGCACATGTTGCAGCATAAATCTAAATTTGTATCGGATGTGAATGAAAAGGTGGAAAATAGTATGTCTTCAGAAGAACCGTTGAAAGAAAACTTCTTACAAAATGCAAGTAGTTGTGAAGTATGTGAAAAAATATTTGAAACACCTGCTGATTTGACACGTCATAAAAGGAGAAAACATGGCAAATCATCCAATTCTAATGCTTTGGAATCATATAAATGTTCCTTATGTAATATCCATTTTGATACTCAGATTGATTTTTTCAGTCACTGTACAAAGTTGCATAATTTGAAAAAGAAAATAAAAACAGATAAAAGTGGAGAATTTTCATGTGACAAATGCTGCAAGAAGATGCTTACAAAAGAGGGACTTGAAATTCACCAAAAAATCCACGATCCATCAGAAATGAAAAACTGTGACGATTGTGGAATTCTTCTGCATGCGGAGGCAAACAAACTTCATCGCTGTCTTAAAGAGGAAGATTCTGAGTTCAAGTGTCAAGAATGCAACAAATGTTTTTACAGTCATCTTTTCCTTACAGGGCATTTGAATTATGTTCATGGAAAATCATATGAAGATTTGGACATAGTAGCAAAATCTGAACACTTCTGCAAAATTTGTGGTCGAGTCTTTAAGAAAGCATCAGATCTTCATAACCACAGCACCATTCACACAGGAGAAATGCCTTATATGTGTCATTTATGTCATAAAAATTTCCGACTGCGTTCCACTCTGAAGACCCATTTAATGACCCATCGTGACTACCATGAGTTTATGTGCGAGGTGTGTGGAAGAACATTTAAGCTTGTTGAAAGTTTAAGATTGCATCGACGACTTCATAATAAAACTTGTCATTTCAAGTGTAAATATTGTACTAGAGAATTTAGGGCATATGATGGGCTGAAATATCATATGGTAAAATCACACAAGGAACATGTGCTAGGGAATCATTTGAAGATTTACAAGTGTGAACATTGTGGAAAAGATATGGCAACCCATCAACAATATATCCGTCACGTCAGTATCCATACAAATGATAAACCCTTAAAATGCGACCAGTGTGATACTCGTTGGGCGACAGTTTCGCAGTTGAATGCACACAAGAAAAAACATGATGTAGGCCATCTTAGGTTTCAGTGTGATGTTTGTCGATGTAAATTTCCAATTATGTCCAAACTGAAACGCCATATCAATACAGCAAAACATATTGAGAATTGCAAGGCAAAAAATTTGCCTGCCGACACAATCCACCTTAATGAAGAAACATCAGTCCCTACTCCACCATTGTCACAGCCTTTGCAAATCATAAACAACATAACGGATCTTGAGGAAAAAGTGGAAATTATGTTCTACGAAATTAATCTTCCTGAAGATGGTAATGAATATAATGAAAAATCAATGGTTTATGACCTTGCTGTTGACCCAGAAGATCAAGGTCAAGATTCGGCCTTGTACAATACTGCAGGTTCTGAAGGATTAAATGCAGATGAACCAGGTCTTCTTTCCAAGGAAGCTCATACAAGTTTACTAAATACTGATGTAGAAATGTTAGAATCCAGTGTGATTGATGACCAGGAGAATACGGATAATCTGAAAATGGAAGAAGACAACTTAAAAATTGGTATTTCAGCAGAGGAAACAAGTTCAGATTTTGTAGGCAATGATATTGGCGAAGCAGTCATTGAAATGGACTCGACATCATTAAACCGTGTTCCTGAGGCTGTGGAACAAAGCTAAAAAAATATAATAAGAAGCAGACAGTAAACATGTTACAAAAAATAGAAAAAGGGGGGATGAATTTTAAATATCTTCTTCTGTGGAACTACATGGCCAGATGGAACCACACTTGGCAGAAATGGTCCTTAAGTTGTCCTCTTTCAGAATTATGTCGGTTGACCAAGACTGTCAACAAAGATGGCCACCACAGACGAACTTAATTTAACATAGGACCCTATGGGAATATTTATTTAAAAATGTCTGTAGCCACTGTCCAGTGCTAATTGGAACCAAAGTTGGCAGAAATGATCCTTAGGTGGTCCTCTTTCAGAATTGTGGCCACTTTCCTACATATTTCTTTCTCCAGTCATAATCATTATTTTTTAATCTTAAATATTTACCTACTTTTCATTGTAAATGATTGTATGCAATGCAGTATTACATTAAACAAAATTTTTAGCTTGCATGTAATCATTCATAAGTAAAGAGGCAATTAAGGTCATACACAGCTATGTTGCAAGAGATTTTGAAACGTATTTATGGCCTTAGAAATGAAAAAAGTGCATGGGAAAATGGTGCTACTTCTTTAGGGTTGATAATATTCTACAGATATCTTTATTTTGTTTTTTACATATCATTTCCTTTCTCTAAGGGAGACATTCTTAAATTAATACTGCTAACTGAGAAAAGGTCAAAATATGTTTAGATTTGGTAAAAAGCTTTTTTCATAGTTCCTGACTTGTTCCTGTAGATAAAAATACAGAAAACTTGTCAAATTATCTTTGATATTATTTGCATCATAAATTTCAAATACTAATTGAAGAATTGAACAATCTTTTCATCTCATTATGTTAGAATGTTTAAGGGACTTTTTTTTATTGTTTAGATTGAGAAGGCGTTTTGAGTTGACAGACAAGGATGAATATAAGCCTGTAGAGCTTTGTTTAACATTGTGATTGGTATTTGTGTTTTAATTATGTGATTTTTATTTACGATTGGTTTCAATGAAGAAGTTGATTATGTTTTTTGTGATGGTCTTTATTGAAATTGTGCATTCATTACATAAAATTTCAACATGATTCCGATATTCAAGGTTTTTGCGGGTGTACTGGTTCCGTGAATTTAGACATATTTTCATACATCATTTTTGTCTGAAAATCATATTTTATCCATATGTAAAGCTAAATACTGGTAATTGGTAATAACATTGACAATTATATAACCTATAAATTAAAAATAATAATTTGTGTATAAATAAGTGGAGAGAGATAGTATATTATGTATGATTTTGTCATGTTTGTAGGTTTATTATAACATGCAAGGCCAAAGATATATGTGTTTATGTTTTCTCGACCTTTGCTGATTTTTAGCTCAAACCTTACATTTTTATATAAATATCTTGGACCTAAACCTATATGGATAAAATCCATGTTAATCATAATGAATTTGTTCACTTAGTTTAACATAGGAACCTAAGGGAATATTAATTTAAAAATGTCTGTAACCACTGTCAAGTGCTAATTGGAACCAAATTTGGCAGAAATGATCCTTAGGTGGTCCTCTTTCAGAATTGTGGCCACTTTCCTACATATTTCTTTCTCCAGTCATAACCATTATTTTTTAATCTTAAATATTTACCTACTTTTTATTGTAAATGATTGTATGCAATGCAGTATTACATTAAACAAAAGGAGATTAAAACTGATGAACTTTCAACTTTTTGTCAGTCACTACAGAAGCAGAGACTTTATGAAGGACATGGATACAAAAATGTGGTGGGTGGGATGATTTTATTTTGTAAAGGCTCTCTCATTTATGTCATTAATCTATATTATATTATGCCAAAAGAACATTTCTTTGTTGGCAATAACTTTATATTTAATCAAGATTTGTATTATTAATGCCTTTCACTCATGGACAGGAAACGAACAAATAATTACCAAAATAGGACATGAAATTTTTTTCCAAAAATAGCATTCCAGAAAAATAAAAAAAACAAAAATATGGGGTGGGTGGGGATGATAATCTATCAATTCATTTGATTTGGCCTAAAATTTGTAAAAAAATTGCTGATTAATTGACCCTATTACATCTATTTTTGTGAAAGAAATCCTAAAAACACAATTTTTTTCTGTTGGCCTGAAGAATTCCAGTACTGGTTGTGCCTATAATTATTTGTAGACTTATATATGTTGCTCAAAGATCTTTGTATCCTTTGTTAAATTAGATTATAAATGTCAGTTAAGTCCTCCCTTATCCAAGTAACTAAGGGGAGACAATTTTGATTTTTTTCATAGAGAGTAATATCCCTTCTCTCCAAAGATTACAGTTACTGCCCATGATTTTTAATTTACAATAAATATCTCTTGTACCTATTGAGTCTCTTGTCCAATTTTTTCACCTTCATTTAATAAGTTAATTTTTCTATGAAAGAAAAGAAGTGATCTAAAGCAGTGAAGTAGATACATTTATTAGCGTTTATCAAAAAGTGTTAAACAATGATTGGAATCTCAGGTGCAGATTCAGACAGGGATGCACCAGGCGCGCACCCCCCTAAAAAAAACATTTTTCTGACAATTCATATGAATTTTTGGCATAAAATCTTCAAGAACATTTTTCACCTCGCTCAGCTAGGCTTCAATCATTACCAACACTTCAGCAACCCCAGCCTGACATCAAATACTGGATCCACGCCTGAATGGATGTGTACTGCCTTGCCACTTGTCATAGTTTGTGATTGCATTGCTGAGATGTTTATGCCTGGCCTGCAATAACAGTGGGACATACAGTGTTTCGGTCTGTCTGTCCGTCCAACCATCCGTGGATGTCATATCAACATGAGACTTTAATACCTTAAGATGGGATCTTTTCAAAATTAAAGGTCAAAGGGGTTATGTGATCTCATTGTCATGGTTGACTGCCATGATTTAGGTGTTTGGAAGTGGGGCACAGTGTCCCTTGGACATATGTATACCGGTATATATATAGTCTTGTTTCCAAATGTTATGTTCAAAAGCTCAAGAAAAATAATTGTGGTCTCAGGTCCTTTTTTTTCTGTAAAAGGAGAGAATTCTTATTTTAATGATTTATATTATTAACTCCCTTTGGTAACTTGCATATAAGGGGGATAACTGACTCAGATGTTATGTTTAAGAATTTTAAATTATATTTTTGTTATATTTGTATATAGATTGTCACAGATATATATGGACATCATTGTTAGACTATTTAAACTGTCAGAGTTGCAGAACTTGCCCAGTACTTTTGAAGGCTTTGGGTAATTTTGTAATAATTAAAGGTCATGAAAATGAGCTTTTTTTTATTCCTGTAAATCATTTTTTTTTATATAAAATCATTACATTGATCAGCAACTCAAAGGTGGAAATTTCTGGGATAACAAGACAGTTCTTTTATGGAAAAGTTTTCTGTATTTAAGAAAGGTCTCACATTTTCATCTGCTGTTAAGGATGATCGCTGGTCTAATAGGAAATAAACAGGATTTGACATAGGTGTTTTAGTTTGAGAGAACATATGAATAGTAAACAAATAAGCAAGAAAAAAAATATAGGTTCATGTGCTCATTTTTGAGCTATAAAGCCTTGAAAATTTGCAGGAAATAGGTTTTCTCTGGATTTTTCATTGTCTTTGCATTGGCAACTTCAGTCTCTCAAAATGTATGAAAAAATAAAAAGGATTTAATAAAATTTTGTCAAATACCATTTTATGGTATATATGATTGAATTATAAAAGAAAAAGTTGGGGTTCATGGGCAAAAAATTTAATGTTTAAGAATAGGATAAAACCCGAGGATTCCGAAAATCTGACAAAAAGACCAAAACATGACCAGCGAGCATCCTTAAGGAATAACACTAATACATGAAGACAATGATTTTGAAAACTCCAGTATTCTTTTTGTAGAAATTCTTATCCATGCAGTAAAAGAAAAATCTTTAAAACGTTTCGTCTTCTTCAGTATTCTTGGTTTAAGATTACAGTTTCTGCCAATGATTTTTAATTTACAATAAATATTATCTCTTGTACCTATAGAGTCTCTTGTCTTGTTTTAAGGACACTTCTTGATGACTGCTAATACTTTCTAAAAATACATCTTATCCCCTCAATCAAATCAATTGTTTTATAAGGCTAAAAAAATAATATGTTTGTCTCAGATAACTTATCAACCCTATATATTTGAACTTGTTTTGTGACCCTTACCCTCCTTCTTCTCCGAAATAAGCAAATGTTTGGATAACCCGGTAGCTCTGCTAATGATTTTTTAAAATGCCTTCCATAAACAAGTGTTTTCAGAAAACATTTTTTTAAGTTTACCTTGACATTACCCTAGCTATTTTCAGATCTGATGTGATTGGAAACAAATATTACTTTGTTTGGAAAAATATAGTCAAACTTGCCTGAAAGAGCAATTATCTACAGCAATTCACTGTGTATTAAGGCTAGGGCATTTGAAAATGTCCCGATCATGTGTGATGTTTGTGAAATTGATCTCTCTACAAACAGGGTACTTAATTGTTCTTGGCTTCTAATTTTAAAAAAAATGTTTTGTCAAAATTATTATATAATTCCAAATTGTTTTCAAAACATCAAATGCAGTAATTTCATTGTCTATTAGCAACTTCCGATAAAAAGTTTATAACTTGATAAATTCCTTTCATGACGTCGTGCGTATGAATACGTATGCATGCAATATAGTACATGAGGAAAATGTTAATTTCAAATGGAAAACCTCATATTTCTGCATTACTTTGGAATTATAAGTAATAAAGGTTATTTTTACGGAATTTATTTATGTGTAAACTCGAGCTTATCACTTACAAACTTTATTTAGTTTGTGAGTGAATCGCAGAGTTTACACATTGATAAAATCCTTCAAAATAACCTTTATTACTATAATAGAATAATTTTTTTCACTTGTTTATGAATTTTAATGTTTGGTTATAGATATACTGTTGGTTGGAATGTAACAGATTTGATTGATTGTACTTTTGCTGATATTTTTGACATTCTGATGTCTTAAAAATGAACAAATTAAAAGTTATAAGTTTTCCACAATTTTTTTAGAAACTGCTTAACCAAATGATCTTATGTTTGGTATGTCACTTTATAATGATGAGTTACGGATGAAGTTTGAGTTTCACACTGATTGGATGATTATTGAGAGTTACTGCCCTTGGAAATAGAAATTATTGCCAAAATAATAGTTTTCCGGACTAGTATCACAAACCCCTTTGCCAAGTGCTCTTATTTTTGGTATGTGAGCTTGTAATGATCAGTTTCAGACCAATTTTTTCATGCTGATCATATATATGATTATTCTGAGAGCTTTTTCCCTTGGCAAAAGGAATTATTGTCAGAATGAGAGTTTCTAATTAAATAGATCTATTAATTGCATACTCCGCATGGACTGAAAGGAGCAATTAGTAGATTTAATTATGCCCCGTCCAAGAATGTGGATGGGGCAAATAGAGTTACCCTTGTACGTCCGTACGTCCGAACTATATTGTATCAATGCAACTTCATCAGTGGATGTGCCTTGGGTAATACTGAGCAGTCATACAATCATTCGGCCATTATGACCTACATTTTATTGTATTACAGACACAATTTCTAGTTTTAATTAGATTGCCTGACTTTTTGCAGAAACCGTTTAACCAAATATTTTTGGTATATGAGCTCATAATGATGAGTTACAGATCGAGTTTGAGCTTCATGCTGATCGGAAAATTATTATGAGAGTTATTGCCTTGGAAATGGGAATTATTGCCAAAATAATAGTTTCCGGACATTATTCAGGCGCTGTATACCAAATGATGTTGTTTTAGGTATGTGAGCTTGTAATAATGAGCTGCAGATCAAGTTTGACTTTCATACTGATCGGATAATTATTGTGAGAGTTATTGCCCTTGGAGATAGGAATGATTGTCAGATTATTAGTTTTCAATACATTTTTGCAAACCGTTTTATCGTTTGATTTTATTTTTAGTATGTAGGTTTATAATGATGAACTACAGATCAAGTGAGTTTCAGGCTGATCGGGTAATTATTGTGTACTCCTTGCAAACATAGTTTTTAGGATTTTTAGGAATCACTCTGTCCATACGTTTGCGGTCAAGGAGCATTTGGTGTGTTCTCTCACAGCTCAAGTCGGCAGGGACATTGTACCATTGCTCAGCAATACTCTCAGAATGTTTATTTGTAATAAAAGTTTTTGGCTGTATTTTATTTGTACTAAACTCAGAGTACGGGGGAATATTGAAATAACGTGCTGTTTATTCCCTCAGCTGGGGCGCTGTATATATACTTCCCTATATCATTACAGTGGATTATTGGATTTATTTAATCGAGACAGTTAAATTGTCAAATTTTAAAGCCGTATCCTGGCCCGGGGGGTTACTGACTATCCTTTCGGGTATAACTTTGCCGACAGCCCTTGCCAAATCATACCCTGTTCTAACCAGAAAACATTGAAAAACATACCCTGTTCTAAACAGAAATATTGAAAAACATACCCTGTTCTAGACCGTATAAAATAGATGTTTTTCTAGACCCGGGTTCTAGACTGTATCTTAAACAGTTAAATAAGCGATCCTGTTCTAGATAAATACTTTCTTTTTAAAGACCCTGTTCTCACAAGCAGGGCATGAAAAAGCGACCCTGTTCTAACCAGCAGGACATGAAAAAGGGACCCTGTTTTGCGACACACTCGTACCACTAAAAATATAGGAAGTAACCCCCCCCCCAGAATCTTTAATGGTTTTGATCAACCAAAATCCCCTTCTAGTCCCTTTTCCTCCCTAATTTCTTCGAATTACTAACACCATTGGGATGTTAGTAATTCGATGAAATCGTAACGTAACATTCATTCCAGCAGGTTATGGCCTTTTGTCTTAACCAATCATCGACTTGTATCATCCGCAACAACGTCCAATGGCAATTATTAAATGCGAGAACATGTTGAAATGATATGAATATAAACCCTGCTTTGTACTAGACGCTGCGTCTGATTTTTAACGTGCCAGCTCAAGAGGTAACAGTCAGCAGGAAGACATCATCCCAACCGGAAACATTAATACTGACTCCAAGCGGATCAGTCCTTTGCTCCTACTCCTAGATGCCGCATGCTTGGCGGAGAAGCAGCAAATACCGATTTTAATTTCTGGTTTATTACCGGCCAGGAATCGAACGCGCGACCTTCCACACTCGAGGCGAGCACGAGACCACTGATGCGGTCTAAAGACATATAAACGAGAGTCAGATGGATGGATGAATTATTGTTTAACGTCCAGTGGCAACCAGGTGCATATCAGGACGAGAACATGTTGATATGATAATGAATATGATCCCTGCTTTGTACTAGACCGACACGCTAAGTCGGATTTTTAATGTGCTAGCTCACGAGGTAACTGTCCCCAGGAAGACATCACCTCACGCGGGCACATTATACTGACTCCGAGCCGACCAGTCTTTGCTCTTACTCCTAGATACCGCGTGCTTGGCAGAGAAGCAGCAAATACCAATTTTAATGTCTTTGGTTTGACCCGGCCGGGGATCGAACCCGCGACCTTCCGCACTCGGGGGGAGCACGCTACCACGAGACAACCGAAGCGGTAACGAGAGTCAGAATACAAATATAAAATTCAATACTTGGACAGCATTGAACACTACAGAACAAAACAGTAAAATTAATGCCTTCCGGGATATGCTTACCCTTCGGAGCACCTTATGTCACTCCCAGTTTTGTTGCTTTAGTTTAAGTACTGTCTTCTGATTCTCTTTGGGTTGCTGTTTTTTGTTGTTGTTGTTGTTGCTCTTTTAATTGTATCATTGTGGTGTTTTTATGCCCAGCCCACGAATTTGGATGGAGCATATAGAATTACTCTTGTCCGTCTGTACGAACGTTCGAACTATGTGGTTAAGTTTTGAGTTTAGGTTCATTTCTTTGGAACGAAGTATAGTGTATCAATGACACTTTATCACTCGATGTGCTTTGGGTAGTAATGAGCAGTCATACAATAATTGAGTCATTATGACCTACATTTTACCCTTGAGCGACTCTGGTTAAATTTTGCGTTTAGGTTCATTCCTTTGGAACTAAGCATAGTGTATCAACGAAAATTCATCAGTGGATGTGCCTTGGATAGTACAGAGCATTCATAGATGATGACCTACATTTTAGGCGGGGCATCCTTGTATTGTTAAACCTTTATTTATCCTGACCCTCTGGTGTATACAAGGCAATATAAAAGTTTCCTCCTCAGAAAAAACCTTGTCATATTTGTTTATTGATAACTGTGGACCTCCAATTTTCGAAAATCTAAAATTCTAAAATCGTATTGCACTGTATGACAATAATAAATAGAAAATAAAAGAAAGATGGGTTTAATTCACAATGTCAAAATTCAATCCCTGGCGCAACAATTTCTGAAAATCCAAATTCTAAGACCTGATTGCGTATCTACAAACGGTGTATGAAAATACTGCATGTATACAGAAATAAAATATTAAGTAAAAACGTAAGAAATACGAAAGCTTTAATTCAAAATTTTTCGAAATTCCACCCTGTGGGCCCCAATTTTCTCGGGATTGCACGTAGTGCAAACCAAGCTTATAGTATGGTTAATGACGGACGGGCGGTTGGGCAGGCGGAGAAGATTGGGTACCTATTTTTTAACCAACTCCTCCTACAGCTTTGTAATTTTGCAGAATATGTTTTATGGACATATTGTAGGAATATGATGTCATTTGAAGATTCTTTCCCAGAATTTTCATATAGTGGAACTTAGGCCGTTTATGCACCAAATGTGTAAAGAGTGTACCTAATCTTCCTGCAGCCTTTAGCCCAGATCTTTGAAACTTTGCAGATTATTCATGGGCATATTGAAGATGTGTATGAAGGAGTATGTTGTTACTTAAATTTAATTTTCTTCAAGATTGCTCATGTTGAGGGACTTTTTTTGCAACAAATATGTATATAGGTTACCAATTTTGTGCAATCAACTCCTCCTACAGCTTTTAACACATATCTTCGAAACATTGCAGATAGTTCATGTTGAGGGACTTTTTTGCAACAAATATGTATATAGGTTACCAATTTTGTGCAATCAACTCCTCGTACAACTTTTAACACATAGCTTCGAAACATTGCAGACTGTTTATGGACATAGTGAAGATGTGTATGAAGGAGTATTATTTCATTTTTAAAAATTTCCCAAATTTTTCATTGTTGTGGAACTTTTTATTACACATCATAAACCTACCTGTGGTCATCATAAACCTACCTGTTGTATTCATAAACCTTCCTGTGGTATGGGTTGTATATTACATGTAATCATTTTATACAAAACGCAACCTGGCCTGTTGAGTCTTTGGTCCCTCTTTACACATCTTCATTCAGTAGCAGATAGTTAATTGCACTGAGGGTCATATTTCAGTATATGGACCGGTAGGTCGTCCAGAAAAATTATATGGGCCGAAGCTGTCAATAAAAATAAGCCCCGCCCACCGGTCCAATAAAATTTCCAGCCAGTCCATATAGCACTCATTATAGTACACAAATAGAGAGTAAAATTCTTAAAATTATAATATTACAAGGTATGACAATAAGATGCATTAATTTAACTAGAGGCTCTCAAGAGCCTGTATCGCTCACCTGAATTTCACTTTTCACCTTGAGCAGGACTAAAAATTTAAGTGTTACAGTCAATTTGGCTGGTTTTTCTATAGGGTTCTATGTTAAACTAAGTTCAGCTGTGGTAGTCATCTTGGTTGACAGTCCAGGTCAATGGACACATTTCTAAAAGAGAACCATCTAAGGACCATTTCTGCTAAGTCTTGTTCCAACTGCCGAAGTAGTTTCAAACCAGAAGATTTTTAAATAAATTTTCCTATAGGGTCCTATATTTAACTAAGTTCGGCCGTGGCGGCCATCTTGGTTGAGAGTCCACGAAATCAGACAGATTTCTGAAAGAGGACCTCCTAAAGACCATTGCTGCCAAGTCTGGCTCCAACATGTCAAGTGGTTTCAGAAAAGAAGATTTTTCAATGAATTTTCCCATAGGGCCCTATGTTAAACTAAGTTCTGTTGTGGCGGCCATCTTTGTTGACAGTGCAGGTTATCGGACACATCTCTGAAAGAGGACCACCTAAGGACCATTGCTGCTAAGTCTTGTTCCAATTGGTCAAATGGTTTCAGACAAGAAGATTTTTCAATGAATTTTCCCATAGGGCACTATGTTAAACTATGTTCGGTTGTGGCAGCCATCTTGGTTGACAGTCCAGGTCATCGGACACACCTCTGAAAGAGGACCATTGCTGTCAAGTCTGGTTCCAATTGATTAAGTGGTTTCAGACAAGAAGATGTTTCAATTAATTTTCCAATAGGGCCCTATGTTAAAATAAGTTCGGCCCTGGCGGCCATCTTGGTTAGCAATCCCGGTCAGCAGACATATTTCTGAAAGTAAACTTCCTAAGGACCATTACTGCCAACTTTGGTTCTAATTGGCCTTGTTAAAGTTTCATAGAAGAAGATTTTTGAAATTCATCGCCCCTTTTTTCTATTTTTTGTAACAGCAGCCATGTCTGTTGGAAGTCGGGGATGCCGGATAGATTTGGAAGGGGACCACCCAAGGACCATTCCGCCAAAGTTTGGTCTCAATTGGCCCGGTGGTATCTGAGGAGATGATCTTTAAAGGAAAGTTTACGCTGCGTGCCGTCTTTCAAGGGCAAAAACTTTGGTCGTGTTGACTTATTTAAAGATCTTACTTTGTTGAACATTTATGCAGTTTACAGTATGTCTTTATCTATAATAATATTCAAGATAATAACCTAAAACTGCAAAATTTCCTTAAAATTAACAATCCAGGGGCAATATCCAAAAATTTTATGGGATGTAGATCTTGACCTGATGAACATTTTTACCCCACGTCAGTTTTGCTCTAAATGCTTTAGTTTTTGAGATATAAGACAAAAACTGCAGTTTACCCCCATGTTCTATTTTTAGCCATGGCAGCCATTTAGGTTGGCGGGCAATGTCATCGGACATTTTTTAAACTAGATACGCTAATAATGCTTGTGGCCAAGTTTGGTTCTATTTGGCCCAGTAGTTTCAGAGGAGAATATTTTTGTAAAAGTTAACGGACGACGACGGACGCCAAGTGATGAGAATGAAAGAGGAGTTAAATTAACAAGAAAAGTGTGACAGAGAGAAGGATTGACAGACCGGAAGACTGGTCAACAATAATACGGTAACATCTTAACGGAGCAAGATGTTCTTACCTTCCGAAGCACCTGATGTCGCTCCCAGTATTAGTGTGGATTAACATTGCAATGAGGAACCAGAGTGAGTTATCTTTTCCTAACCAATGTAGGTAAGGGAGATAATAAATTTGTCTCCCTTTTAGCCCCAGGACAATAGGGAGATCATTTAATTATCTCCCTTACCTACATTGGTTAGGAAAAGATAACTCACTCAGGTTCCTCAATGCCTTAGTTTTACTGTTGTCTTATTCGACTTTTGTTTAGTCTATTATTTGTTTTCCATTCTCAAGACTGTCTTTTCCTAGGATTTCGAATTTACGTTTTTTTTTCATCAAAAGTTTGTTTGTTTGTTTGTTTAGTTGGGGTTTTACGCCGTTTTCAGCACATTTGGCTATTTCGCGGCGGCCAGTTTTTATTGGTGGAGGAAGCCGGAGTACCCGGAGAGAACCACCGACCTTCGGTAGGAAAATTGGCAATCGTTGTCAATTAAGATTGGAGTCGAACACACCCCGCCACCTGTGAGATTCGAACCCACAACCTCAGCGCTGACAGGCTAGTGATCGTTAGTAGTCATGACGAACTACCTAGACCACTCGGCCACCGAGGCCCCCATCAAAAGTTTGAGGAGGGGGCGATGTAATAAAGTGGATAAAAGTGAAGGTCCAAAATGACATACAAATCAAGCCATGTCATCAATTTGTCAGAATTAAAACTAAAGCAAAATAAAAAAAAATAACAAAATTCATCAAATTAAGAGGGAGTAAGACTATTTGCAATTTTTTTCTGTTTTAGCCATACGTCAGAACCCTGGATATTTTTTTGCAAAAAAATATCACTCAAAGAAGATGCATTCAGTTTATGTCTAGTCAAAAATAACACAGCAAAGAAGGAGTATATATTTAAAAATTCTGGATCTCCTGATTCCGTCTTAACATCAGAATAACAATTGCCACATAGAAGTGTTAGGCACGTTTTTCACAAATATACCACATAAGCCCTGAACACGGAGTGTCATTCCAACTATATGACAGATTCTCGAAATAATGGACACAGTCTTCTTGTGTTGGCCCATAATCATTTGGTTCACCAGGTGCCCAGTCATTAAAGGTCAAGGGCGATTTGTCAGATTCCCATGTGAAACGAGATTCAATGTCAGTATCACTTAAACCGATCCACACGTTGCCTTTATGTGCTACAAAAAGTATATATATTTAAATGAAAAAAAGCCACAGACATATACATTTCATCATGCGAAATATCGAAAAATGGACTGTTTAATACCAGATTAAAAGGAAAGGGGGTAATAAATATTAAATTGGAAAGTGAAAAATTTGGTTTGAATTGCACGAATTCCACGTTTGTTTTTTGTTTTTTCGTGTTAACAAAATTACCATTAAGCATAGTATCCCGCTCAAATCGGTTATTGGCTTTTCACTGGGATGCGAGAATTGTTTTCATCAAATTTTAGATGAAGAACTGCAATAAAAGCGATATTCCTTTGGTTAAACTTTTGTCACATATATGTAAAGGGACTTTGACTCAAGAATCAATCCAACATAGCCTCTTTTGTATATTATTTGTGATAATTTTCCCTTTGGTGCGCTTTTCCGTAGCTTTTTTACCGACTGCCTATAGAAGTAGCTACATCATCGGACTTCCCATTCCTAACGGACCATGTTAGCTATCCTTCCTCCATTTTCAAATATGTTGATCATCAGAATATTTCGTTCCCAAGACTTTTATTTCTACACTTTGACATCGTGGAAAAAATCTTAGGAATTCATTTAAAAGTATACAGAAACGGGTTGTGTAGTTCAACATATATATCTGGCGTATGAGATTAATAACAGATTGCTTGACAGTACTGTTACTTGGAGCCTCGGGTTTTATCAAATTATGTGCGGCCCAAAATTTACTTTGAGACAAATCCCGTGTTTCCCTAAATCTTTAACATTGTGTCGCAAACCTATTTTATAATCTATACCACAATCCCCATTTTATCCATACGGATCGATACCGATCCTCTACGCTTAATCCCCGTTTCTGGTACTTGTGAGTTGTCTCCCCTTTACAGAGTTATGTGCCTTTTGGCGAAGGTGTCTTCTATAGAGGACGCCCCTCTCTAATAGAAATAAAGGGACAAATTAATTGTCAATTTTGTGCCAAATATTTTCTTTCCTAACAAAATAATCCATACACATACATGATGTAATGATAATTTTTGCTAGGATATATTTTTCAACATTTTTTTTTAATTTTTGATGAAGGACTGTCCAATTCAATATTATTTAGCAATGGCAGTAAACACTAGGGGCGCTACTGGGCGAGAACCAGAGTTTGTTTACAGTATACTTGACCCAAATGAGACTGAAAACGTTGTAAAGAAGCGGAATCCAGTTTTCAAATAACTTTCCCCAATACAGCTTCACCTGGCGTTTACTGATATTGCTATATTATTGAGAAAAAATAGAATCATTACCGTCTGTCACGAAAGATAACTAATACATATGGAAGACAACTCTTAATATCTGCAAAATTGTATAGGTATATAATAAGTGTAAATGCAGAATATCCAACAAATCACGATTAACTCGAAGAAACTGAGAGTTATTATTAAGGTGGTACCCAACACTTTCACTAAAATTAATTTGGCTCGTTTAATTTTCATAAAATTTTGAGAAAGTATTTACTTTGACCCATTGACAAAAATTTTAAAATTTCAAAACATTTGAACCAACCAATTCATCAGAAAAATTACACTGATTGTATAGCAGTTTGAAAAATACTAATATTGATCATTGAAAAGCTTAATATTCCCTTAACAACACAACGTTATTAAAACGTTAAGCTGATTTTACAGAGTTATCTCCCTGTAGTGTTAGGTACCACCTTAATATTTTAGATCCAAGCAGGATCTAATACACCAGATATACACTTTTCGTCAATTTACGACTCAAGAAGTTGAGCGCCAAACCTAAAATGTTGAAAACCAAAACAATATAATTCCAAAAGATGAAGAGCAAACTCAAAAATGCCAAAATTACCAAAAGGGGAGAGCAAAAACTATCGACAGAGCTATATATGAGGTAGACACTATAATAAGCTTTCACAAAATTGAACGTTTTTGAAATTGTGTTGGTACCACATGTAAAAATAGTACAACGCTTGTGGATTGAAGATAACATACAAAAACAATCTATAAATATAAGTATAGAGTAAGGTCAGGATATCATGCTCATTATTATAGGACTGTTTTATTCACTTTTAAAATATAATAATTTTACCTTTCACTATGGATTTTAAAAACCAATTTTCAACTCTATTGTCAATTTTTACCAGATACCCTCCTCTTCTACGACAGTCGTACTATAATAAAAGAAGGGATAAAATTTCTAAACCAACGACAAAATGTTATAAACTACAGATGGCGGGTAGGTGTACTTTTACTTGCATCGTCTTTACATACGTAAATTTACTTCCTTAGGATTTTTTCCATATGATATATCGTCAAAAGTATACCAAAACGACATAACAGTGGGAAAAGTCCACAAACTCAAAGTCCAGGAAAAGACAAAGTCGGGAAAATGGAACACAACAAACAAACGCCACAAGGATACATTTATAACTAAAAGAATAAAAACGTATAATAAACTAAACAAAACTAGAACAAGACAGCACAGAAACTAAAGCACTAGCAATGTGAACTCCCATAAAAAAAACCAGACGTGACATCAGATGCTCTGGAAGGGTAAACATGTCCTGCTCCGTCAACGGGGCCCGTCACATTGCCAGTGAAGTTTCAAGTATGGTGAGGTTTCAAGTACGCTGGGTGATACTATGAATTTGTGGTCGGTCAAAATAAGATTAGATCAGTTCAACACGAGAACGTTGAAGCATACTATGTTATGCATTGAATTTCTTAATTCTTATAAATAAACTAATCTTGCCCAATCTTTACAGACTAAAGAATCTGGTCATCCTGCTTTAATTTATAAAATCTCAGAAATTTTAAAAAATCAAGAAAGCCAAGATTAAACAAGACAGAAATTGCCGTTTTAGATCAAAATTGATTCTATTTATAAAAAAACTAAGTATGTTGCGAAACAGCTCATGCGACAATAGATAACAAGAAAATTAAATGGAAATTGTGAGCTGTCAGAAGGGGCGTAAAACGACTAAAATGTATGAAATACGCAAGTCGAACAAAACCAAATATAAAATCGTAAAAAAACAACAACAAACTAAAAAGTTAAAAAGTTAAAGTTCTGACAGCTCACAATTTCCATTTATTTTTTCTTGATTCTATTTATAATTGGGTTTTATCTTGTTCGAGGTTTGAAAATTTAAGATATTTTCTAACAACTTAATGTACGCTTAGTGCACTGGTCATTTGCTTGGTGGAACATCGATTCTAAACTTTTTATCTGACACCCAACTTTTAAATAGATAGGAGATAAATATTTGGTTTAAATGACTTCCGGTAAAATAGCTCCATCTGGTGTAAGCTGGTTGTTATATTGTCAAATTTATCTGATGATGAATATAGAAGGTATATTAAATACTATTTTAGGTACATATTATAATGTTTTTTATCTTGTAATTGAAAAATTTGCAAAAAAGAAAAGGAAAAAATAGCAAACGATTAATCTTAAGCAAATATCATCGTATTTCTACGGCAATAGAACTGCATCAGTTACACGTGAGTTGGAATAGAACGATAGGAAATATAGATTCTCCTTCCGGTACGAGTGAATTATGGAATTTTTCCATCCGAAAAAGTTTTTTTTTTTTTATTTTCAACATGGGAGCTTTTAAAATTTAACTATCGAAGGTGGAGAAATTCTATAACTCATGAGTAAATTGAAGGAAAATCTGTTTCTCTTATGACTTTCAACAAAAACCTCAAGAAAATGCCGTTGTTACGCATTTTGTTTACATGAACGCCATTTCGGAAAAGGATAAAATAATATATTCCCGTTATGTCAAGGCATAAAAAAATATCATTACTGAATTCTTGACACAAAAACCCCATTGTGAAATGTTCAATCAATGAAATGGCGCTCCATTGTTGTTCTTCATCTGAAAGGCCAATTTCATCAGCAATTCACCGTACTACATGTATAAAACCAACAAAAAAAAATATGTTAATTATACCTTAGCAGAATGCCAAGTTTTCTTTGTTCCGAACTGAAAGAAGTAGCATGACCCAGAAAAGTAATTCCAGCCAAATCCACAGGAAAAGGTTTTCGCTAAATAAAACAATAGTATAGTCTGCTTCTCTCATATGTATAATGATGTACATTTGACTCTCGTTATCTCGAACAGACTTAAGTCGAATTTCCGGATGAGTCAAATTTTGCATGAAGTTCCAACAGTTATACAATGCACTTTAGGAGCTCCTCTTAAGTCGAATCTCGAACAAATTTTGGCGGTCCGAACAACTTCGAGATAACGAGAGTCGACTGTATTTAACTTGTCATTAAAAAACAGCGATTCCATGAGATTTGATTGATTTCAATTAATGACCAGTAACAGTTTAATTATATCATGCAACCGTAAAAACTATATTTTTTTTTGGCTGCCCACACTAGAAACAAATTAAAGAAATTACCAAATAAGTCTTAATACGAACATCGTAAATATGGTCATTAATTCAAATTACTGCTTATAGTTAAACAAAATATCTTGAACAATTTATTAGAAAATCATTTCTTACCAGAACTGACAAAACAAACAAAATAAATAAAACAAAATTAACACGAAAATTTGTTAAATATTTTTTTTATTTTCGGTGATTGAGGTAATCCCATCCCCTCTTCACAAAGTAAAATTATTCCAACCTATAAAGAATGGTGTGTACACTCACACTCCTGCACTAGGTTTAACGTATATCTTGCATTCTTGGTATCAAACCAGCACGTTTTCAATATTTCTATCGTCAAAGTAAAGTTACTTAATTCAGATTTTGTTGAGTTCTTAAATTCGTGATCCATCCACGAAATCCACGAAAATTGATGTTCCACGAGAAAGTGTTTCACAGTATTTATGAAATGCATCAATAACATATAGGTAACAGTTTATTCGTAAAACATTGAATTTCAGGTTTCTTCCTTTAGGAAAGGTAAAACCCAGAGGGAAACACAAACATGCTTCACAAAATCAACTAAATAAATTAAATATTTTGGTGCACACTTTATTCTTATTTCAGCAGACCGTGCCTTAGCTCACACTGAAAAAAATTCGTCTTTGTTAATATTTTCTTATTGTGTTATCAAAAGTACAGTCAGTGGACATAAATGAGTTCCCACTTGGAAATTTTCCTATATATTACATATAAAACCACAATTTTTCTAAATTATTGCCTGAAGTTATTTTATTGGTCAAATTTTAATGAAATTTGTATTGATGAGTAGAGAAATATCTAGAATTTATACTGATAATATCGAAAAATTGTAATATTTTATTGTTTTCTAAACTCCACAATTTAAATACAAATATTAATTTTAACAACATTTTCTCCATTAAACCTATATAATTTTGACAAGAATAAATTTTATTTTCATTTAAATAATGATTTCTCCGAAAATCGGAAACACAAAAAAATTTCTAAATTATCTAAAGAAACTTTAAATATTTCTGAGATTGGTCGTAAAAATTTCATAATTATAGGATAAGAAATAACATCAGGACAGTATTTTGAAATAAAGTAGTTTTATATGAATTGTATAGGGAAATAAACAAGTGGGAACTCATTTATCAATGTTTATGTCCACTAAGTGTAGAATTTTATATAATTGCGAGAAAAGTTCAATTGGTAACCATTTAAATGCCAGAATTTGATGGAAAGCAATATAATGTTGTTGTTTCTAGTAAGAAGCATTGTTTCCTGTATCCAAAGGTCGAATTCTTTATTTATATAAATATTTTTAATCCACCGTTGGGCTAAAACTTGAAATACTTAATATCGACAAAAGAATAACGAAGCGAGAAAACAGTTGAAAAAGTCCGTAAAATCGAAATCCATGGAAAAGATAATGTCATGAGAATGGAAAATAACACATAAACGCTACAATGATACATGTACAACTTAATTAGCAATGTCAGTAAACGCCAGGTGGAGCTGTTTTGGGGGAAGTTATTTAAAAACTGGATTCCGCTTCTTTACAGCCTTTTCCAGTCGGTTTTGGGACCAGTATACTGTAAACAAACTCTGGTTTCCGCTCAGTGGCGCCCCTAGTGTTTACTGACATTGCTAACTTAGTCTAAGAGAGCAAGGGCAACTCGAGGCGTGGCATCCACTCGCCGTGAATTAGATTGACCATGAATTTTGTACATGTATAAGTGTTCACAAGGGTGTAAAGAATTACAAGTTCCACTTTTACCTTGATCTTTGACGTGTGACCTTGAACATCAATAGGGTCCTAGATATATATAAGAACTAATTATGTGCTATGTTTGGTCAAAATCCCTTGAAGGATGTTAAGTCTAGAGTGTTCACAAGGGTGTTACGGAATATACAAGTTACACTGTGACCTCTGACCTATGACCTATGACCTTGAAATTCAGAAGGGGTCTAGATATTCATAAGGACTAAGTATGTGCCAAGTGTGGTAAAAAAAAGTGAAAAAAAGGATGTTGAGTCGAGTGTTCACAAGGGTGTTACGGACGGAAGGGCGAGCGGTAGCGTTACTATATCCATAATACAAAACATTAAATAAACTAAACAAAAATATAAGGGAGACAGCACAGAAACTAAAGCACTAGCAATGTAAATTTCCACTAAAAATGATCAGTGACATCAGGTGCTCCGGAAGGTTAAACATGTCCTGCTCCTGTAACGACACCCGTCACATTGCCAGTGAGTAAAGTGTCAAGTCCGGTGAGGTATCAATTCCAGACGGACGTGAAATATAACTGAAGATTGTTTAATGCAAAAACAAAACATGTAAAAATTTATCATATATATAAGTTATAAAACACATTTTTCACATTTCGAAAGCAAGTTAGTTCTAGTCATTGTGGAAGACTGACTGGCCCGGGCTGATTGTGCCCTCATATTGTGAATCTCAGTATCTTATAAATTAATTGTAGTTTTGTCTCGTGGCATTTTGCCATATCCCTTATGTATTATTTTGGATTTTTTTCCACGATAATGAATTTGTTCCAATTCATTCCTTTAAAACGCCTTTTTTTCCAATATCTACAATAATTCTGGGTCAACTATTTTTTACTTTTAATTACAATCCATGTTTATCCCTTTTGTTGTACATACCTGTGACTAAAGTTGTACATACCTGTTTCACCTGAACTTCCCTTTTGACCTTTTTGACCTTGAAAATATATTATAAAATATAAACACTGTGGGTAAACTAAAAAAATAATATTGAATTAATTATTTTTCTCGACAATTGGAGGAGGCAGCTGCCACCTCCGCCATAATGGAATTTACGGCCATGAACATGTGAAATAACTCATCTTCCATTTTTAAATTTATTCGTGTTTCAGAATTTTGTTTTCAGAACTTTGACTCACAATGGCCGAAATTCGAAATTGTGAATTTAAGCTTTCGACGTATAATCTTTCTTTTCTCAATGGATTTAGCAAAATTTCAGAAAACTATGTGCACCAGAAGAGTGAACAGTGCCTGTTACCTGTATCTTTCTACTTATTGTCTGTAATTTGAGCTGTCCGCTGGACTTTTTTTTTATCTCTTCGCTTCAGAGAAGCGCGAGGATTATGTTTTGCTGTTTTGCGTACATACGTTAGCAATGTCCAGGATAACCACTAGATGTAGAAAGATGAAATCTGGGTCATTGATTGCACTGTTTGCAAAGTGTATCGGAATATGAAAATCGCCCCTGGGGGCCGGGCTACAAAGACTACATTTTCCCTTTGTCACGCAACTTGGAATACGGAACTGAAAGTTGGCCCAGTAATTGCCCTGCCAATGTAGATTATGCCAAAGGTTTCGGAATTCGAATAGCGCCCCTGGGGCCGGGCTACACGGGCAGGCTAAGGGTACATTATTCCTTTGTCACGGAACTCCTCTAAGTTTGTTTGGAATACGCAACTGTAAGTTGGCTTAGTAATTGCCCTGACAATGTAGAATGTGCCAAAGTTTTCGAAATTTGAATAGCGCACCTGGGACCCGAGCTACACGGGTGGCCTAAGCGTACATTATTCCTTTGTCACGCAATTATTCTAGGTAATTTGGAATATGGGATTGAAATTGGCTCAGTAATTGCCCTGACAATGTAGATCCTGCCAAATTGTTCGGTATTTGAGTAGTACCTTTGGGGACCGGGCTACACAGGTAGCCTTAGGATACATTATTCCTTTGTCACGCAACTCCTCTCATGTTATTTGGAATACGAATATGTGCTAAAGGTTTCGGCATTGTTTAATGATGCATTTACAACAGGTAAATTTCCTGAAGTCTCAAAGACCATTATTTTTTTTTAATTTTTGACAAGAAACCATGTAGTTTTTGGATCACATATTTGGATCATCTAAATGTCAAGACTATGTGATTCCAACTTTGGTAAATTTCCTGTAAGTGTCTAAGACTATTATTTTTTGGAATTTTACTTAGCGATTAGATTTTTTTGGAGCATATAAGCTTTAAGACTTATCAGGATCATTTGGATTTCAAAGAAATGTGCTTCCAGTGTTCGTAAATTTCCTGAAAGACTCGAAGACTACTTTATTTGTGATTTATACTTAGCAACCATCATATATATATATATATATATGGAATCACTATAGCAATAGCACTAGTTTGGATTGTATGGATGTAAAATATGTGGTTCCAATTTCGGTACGTTTCCTGTAGGTGTCTAAGACTATTATTTTTGAAATTTTACTTAACAAATATAGATTTCTTTGGATGGATTAGCTTTAAGACTTATCAGGATCATTTGGATTTCAAAAATATGTTATTTCAATTTTGGCAAATTTCCTGAAAGACTCAAAGACTAGTTTATTTATTTGTTTGTTTTTTTTTTTTTTTTTTTTTTGTTTAGTTAGGGTTTTACGCCGTTTTCAGCACATTTGGCTATTTCGCGGCGGCCAGTTTTTATTGGTGGAGGAAGCCGGAGTACCCGGAGAGAACCACCGACCTTCGGTAGGAAAATTGGCAATCCTTGTCAATTTAGATCGGAGTCGAACACACCCCGCCACAGGTGGGATTCGAACTCACCACCCCAGTGTTGACAGGCTAGTGACTACATAAACCACTCGGCCACCGAGGTCCCTAGTTTATTTGTGATTTCTACTTAGCAACCATCTATATTTGGAATCATTATAGCAAAACCACTAGTTTGGATTGTATGGATTTCAAAAACACCAGAGTAGCTCGGGGTATGCAGCGGGGCTGCCTCGACTAGTTTTTATTATTTCAGTACCCTAGTCAATTTAAATTATCACTTTTTTGACAGATTACTGGTGCAATTACATAAGTCGTAACTATAGAGACTTGCACAAAGTTACAACAAAGTCTAAAAAGATCGTGTTTGTGAAAAAATTACAAATTAAGACTTAAAACGAAGATCGTCATGAAATATGAATCCTGGGATTATGAGAATTCAAACAGAATTGTATTTGTCATGTTTGTGTAGAAAATAATAAAATAATCGTTTTCCTATATTTTTATATAACCGTAAAATTATGATTTCACAATTTCTCAATGGACACGTCGGATTTCTTCTTGCATATTTGTACTATAATATGAGTCTTTACTTAGTAAACTTTAGCAATAAAATAAGATCTTTTTTAAAGAATAAAAATTCATAATCAGAAAATTGCCCCATCTCGGATCCCCGTTTTGTCACTTGGTAAACAATGTATAGCACAACCAAAAAAAATGGTTTCAATAGGTCATTCTACATAACAATTATACTGGGTAGTCAATTTCAGCAATGAATAGGTAAGTTGGGGCACCTGTAGGTGAACAAAAGAAATATTTGACACAATTTTTTTTTTAAATTCCTACCCACTTTTGCGTAATATTTAAATATTCGTTCTGCAAACTCTGTGATTAGAATTTCCAATTCAGCTAAAAATGACAATTATAACTTTGTTCTTTTATAATGCAACTTTCGCCGAAGAATTGGTAACCTTGAAAAAAGCATATCTATCAATTTTATATCATTTATTTAAATTTTTAATATTTCTTAAAATACTTAGCCCAAAAAGCATTAATTTTACGTTGAGTACTTATACAATCGTATTTCAATGTTTTAAACTTCTTTTCAAATTAGAAATGTTTGTTTGTCGAAACTTATTGTAAGACTCCATAAAATAATCCATGATTTAGCAATGTCAGTAAACGCCAGGTGGAGCTGTTTTGGGGAAAGTTATTTGAAAACTGGATTCCGCTTCTTTACAACCTCTCCAGCCTGATTTGGGACCAGTATACTGTAAACAGACTCTGGTTTCCGCCCAGTGGTGCCCCTAGTGTTTACTGACATTGCTACATGATTATTAATACCCTACACTGTTCATTCATGTCTTCCAGAGAAACAAAAAATGTTCGTTTATGGAATTTTCAATGTAAAAGGGAGATAACTCTTCTTGGGATTTTCTTAAGTCACCGAGGGTATCTCCAGGTCAGTTGCTATTATTTCGGTACTAGTCCGAAATTGATTATTAAAATTTACTGTTTCAAAATTTTAAAACTTGTAAAATCTAGGGAGTGTCTCCGTCGTGCATAGCTCTCTCCTCAGATGATTTTGTCTTTACCATTTTTGTTCATTTTTGCCTTTTTGAATTTGCTCTTTAACCTTTTTCAACATTTTAGGCCTTTAGCACAACTGACGAGTCGTAAATCAACGAAATGTGCACATCTTGTGCATCAAAATTGGTATCAAAGAATTTTATCTATTTTATATCAAGAATAATTATCATATAGATGTGTCATACTTTGTACAGCAGTACAACAGTAGTCCAATTGTTTTCAAATAATTTTACTTCAATACAACATGTACAAGTTATCTACTTATTATTGAGAATACATGTTAAAATGTAATTGTAGAATTGATTAGAACTCGTAACATCAAGATGTCATGTACTATAATAATTGAGCACTTGTTTACAAGTGTTTTTTTCCCACTTTAGTGTCGCATAATGTTACATAATCTTGTGACACTTGAATTAAATGGGTAATGTAGCAATGTCAGTAAACGCCAGGTTTGTTTACAGTATACTGGTCCTAAAACAGGCTTGAAAAGGTTGCAAAGAAGCGGAATCCAGTTTTCAAATAACTTTCCCCAAAACAGCTCCACCTGGCGTTTACTGACATTGCTACAGTCAATGCCTAAAATAAATGCGTCGGATAAAGACAGCTGATTAACAATCGATATTTCTGGTTTATTGTGAGATCTTCCTGTATTACTGTTAATATTTTTAATATGGACAATTTGTATTACATTTTAAACTAGTAAAATGTCATACCTACAAGACCAGGTTCACCCTTTTCACCTTTTAGGCCAGGATTGCCACTGGAACCTTTATCTCCCATTAAACCTTTGTCACCTTTTGAACCTTTTTCACCTGACGGGCCTTTATCACCTTTGCCTTCCTCTCCCTTTTCACCAACCGGACCTCTGTCACCTTTTGAACCTTTTTCACCAGACGGACCTTTAGTGCCCTTTTCACCCTTTAAACCAACTGGACCTCTGTCACCAACGGGACCCTTATCACCAATAGTACCGTTATTTCCAGCTTCACCTTTCATACCCGTAGGTCCGTGGAGGCCAGTTTCACCTTCAAAATTAAAAATGTAAGAACATTAATCAATAACTGAATAATGACAAAATATATGAAAGTCTACATGTATATGTCAACACATTGCCTTTCTTTTTTTTTTTGTTAACTTTAAACTTCAAAAACTTTCCGTCTCAAATACTGAATATCACTTAAATGTTAGTGATTTCAATTTGAACTTTGCTTTTTCGAAATTGACGTGCAGTCTTAAATATAAACCTGACACTTGTACCTACCTGTTTCCCCCTTCGCTCCTTTTTCACCTTTCGTACCAGTTAAACCCTGGTCTCCCTTGCTTCCTTTGACGCCCCTTTGCCCAACCGGTCCTCTGTTACCGACCGACACCTTATCTCCTCTAGAACCCTTAGTTATCTTGGTGGTTTCACCAGAACCCATTTTTTTCAAATTTTGTATTTGCTCCTCTGCAACCGTTATCTGCTTAGTCAAGCGTGAAATATTTAATGTCATTTCTTGTATAACATGATCAGGTCTTGCACATTTAATCATACAGCCTAAAATATATCAAAGAGGACAAATATACCTAAGGAGCAAATAAAAAAACGTAATCCATTGGACAGACAAACCTGGGAGGACAAATAGACAACCACAAGCACAACAAATAAACACTGAAAAATAAAAAAAAAAACAATGAACAACACGAACTCCTATAAAAAAAAACCTGGAGTGAACCCAGGTATAATTAATGATAAGTATTCCTTATCATTTATTATACAAAATTTGGAATATGTTATAGAATTTAATGGTGTGTTTCTGTTTATCGTATTTCCCTATGGCTATATCGACCTGCTGAGGCCTTCAAAATTTCCCGTATTTCGGCACTGTGACGTCGTAAAGAGTTGACCTGACACTAATATGAGCTGACCCGAATATATCAGCGACGTCATAATGTTTGACCCAACGTTGACCAGAATATATCAGGAAAACATCCGGTTATAGGCGGATGGCCATTGAAAAGTAAGAAATTCCATTAAGATTGCTAGTTAACAATACGATAAATTTATCATCAAGTTTTCTTCAAACAAATATTGTAAAATATAAGCCGCTCGACACAATATGAAGCTTTTTGGCTCGTTCGCTACGCTCACTCGCCGAAAAGCTTCACATTGTGTCTCGCAGCTGATATTTTACGATATACGTTTGCAGAAAACCTGATAATATGTACATATCGTTCTTCTTGTACTCTCAGAAAAGTACGCCACACATCAGGTATAACCAGTGGCAGATCCAGGATTTTTGAAAGGCGGGAGTAAAATTTAGAATTTAAAACGTAACGCAACTTTCTTTTGACGATTTTATGCTAAAAAATCATATATATCGATAAAACAATATTCTTGGCGATCAAGGGGGGAGGGGGGTGTACGCCCTCTATACCCCCTCTGGATCCACCAATTATAACTAAAGATCTTACAGAATTAATAGATTTAAAACAAACTGACAAAGCAAAACAAAAAAACGAGGATAATAACAGCTTTTGTATTAATTATAACACAAGATGAACGTTTATTATAACAGACGGAAAGGGTTACTTGTTATACATCAAATCTTTAATACATGCACTCTAAAAAGATTTAAGGTAGCCGGACCATAAATGACCACGTGATTATTCAAAAGTTCCCGGATGTTCCATACAACGCAATTGAAATGACCTCGGTAATTATCGGCAAACTTCGGAAATGCCAATATAACTAAATTATTTTTACAGACTCTGTATATAAACAACAAAGTGTGTTTCAACTTGAGAAAAATATATATATAAATTTCCAGCTTTAAATTGTTTGGTTCAGCCATTCACGGTCAAAAAGAGATACAATTTTCGATCATGACTTATTATGGTCCGGATACCTTAACCAAACAGAGTAGAATAGAAAATAAAATTATAAAATCCTTAAAAGTCATAGTACAACTCATATTTGTAAACCAACATACATTATATAACAGAAATTTTGATGCACATAATATGCACATTTTGTCGATTTACGACTCTTCAGTGGTGCTCACTGGGGTCTAAAATGTTTAAACCAAAACCATAGTTCAAATGATGTAAGGTAACTCCTTGAAATGCGTCGTATACAGCATAGTATAAATTTACTATATCTAATATTAGTATCTTTGGATTGTTATTTTCAAAACGTTTTAGAATAAATTCAAAAATGCCAAAATGGCCAAAAGGGTAAATCCAAAACTATTAAGGATGCTCGCTGGTCATGTTTTGGTCTTTTTGTCAGATTTTAGGAATCTTCGGGCTTTATCCATTTCTTAAACATGAAATTTTTTGCCCATGAACCCCCACTTTTTCTTTTATAATTCAATCATATATACCTTAAAATGGTATTTGACAAAATTTTATGAAATTCTTTTTATTTTTTCATACATTTTTGAGAGACTGAAGTTGTCAATGCAAAGACAATGAAAATCCAGAGAAAACCCATTTCCTGCAAATTTCCAAGGCCTTATAGTTCTCAAATGAGCACATGAACCTATATTTTTTTCTTGCTTATTTGTTTGCTATTCATATGTTCTTTCAAACTAAAACACCTATTTCAAATCCTATTTATTTCCTATTAGACCAGCGATTATCCTTAAAGGACAGAGCTATGCACAAGGGACATTATGCTTAGTTTTCATGAAATTTAACATTTTCTAACAGTAAAGTATCAATTTATCAGTAAATTGTCAGAAACTCTGCACAAACCTGATAGATGTATAGTAATTAAAGTTGTTCCAAGTGAAATGATAAAAACCAGGACCACAGAGAATACTCTTATAAAATTTTCTTTTCTCCGAAAATTCTTTTTCCTCTCTAAGTCCCTTCGCAGAAGATGTTCCGTCTTTTCATTCGGAAACTCAGAATTATTCCATAGTTCCGGCTGTAAAATGTTTGCTAGCTCCATTTTGTTTTCGAAAAACTAGTTACTTTCTAATTCAAATTCTAAGATTTAAATCGTAATTAAACCGTGTTTAAATAATAAACTTTGCTCTCGCTGATTGATATCTTCCGAATGTGAAGTGCGTATCGTGTTCAAGTCTCGAGTTTTTAAGTTATTCGGTGTTTAATTGCTTTAAGATTAAATGAACACATACAACACAGTTTTTTTTTTTTTTTTTTGGAAAATCCAACTCGATCGTCACAAGTAGTTACACTTTGTAAATTTTCATTTTAAAAAACCCAATAATTTTTAATGTTTAAAAACGGCTTGTGGTTTGACAATACATTAATGTTTTAAATTTATCAGATTTTAATTCTAATAATTTTTTTTCAGCTCATCTAGCCTAAAGGTCCATGTGAGCTATTGTCATCACTTTGCGTACGTCATCATTTTTATCGTTAGACAAATCAACATCTTCTCTGAAACCACTGGGCCAATTTCAACAAAACTTTGCAGGAATGATTTATGAAAAGGTGGCTATAAATTTTCTTCTTTCATTTTTATCAGATGAAAGACATTGCAACAACATGGAATTCTTAATTCAGAATAATCAAAATTTCAAATTTCTTCCTTAAAACTATAAGTATGTCAAATCTTTTCAAAGTTTATAGGAACGATGATTGGGAGACATTCTACAAAGGTTCCTCATTTAGTATTGATCGGATTGCATACATGGCTGCTACAGTATCACATAGGTTTGCACTGAACCCTGCGGTAATCACAAGGCCAGTAACAACCATATTTGACAGAAATAATGTATGGAAGGTCGATTTTAAACTTTTTATTTCATTTGGATCGGATGTAAAATCTACCCGGGCTATACGATGAGTTAGATTCCAACCAGGGATCATATAATACTACATATACAGTTCCTGTTCCAACTTACAATCTCAGTGTTAAGGTATCCGGACCATAAATGACCACGTGATTATTCAGAGGTTCCTGGATGTTCCTTACAACGCAATTGCAATGAACTCGGTAATTATCGGCAAACTTCGGAAATGCCAATATAACTAACTTATTTCTACAGACTGCATATCTTCTATAATACTAAATTTACGAATTAGCCGAATAGGCGGCAAAACGCATGGTTCAAAATAAACTATGTATGGTTCAGATTATAAAGGCTATTATCGGATTTGACAATCTACATTTATAAATTTAAACTGCAGTTTTGTTTATGTGCAAATGGAATTTGTATGCACGTTTCCGGTATGAATTCTCCCAACATATCCCTTAGAAGGTTCTCGAATGCATCATTTTAACACATTGATTTAAATAAACAAGTATGCACATATTTTAAATGTATTTTTGTTTGAAATTACGGAAGAAGCATAAAACAAGTTAAAAACATTCTCCGAGTCGGATGTTTCCGCTTCATGTATTCATGATTGTTTTTCTACATAACGCAATTTCTCCTAACTGTAAAGGTTATGAACTTTGAAGATTAAGAAGAAGTAAGGTAAAGTTCAGAGGAATTCCTAACTTAGTTGTTTTTTGGATTGCTCGGATATTTACCTTGCACAAAGTGATAAAACCAACCATTATCTATTTTTACATTATTTGTCATGTGACCTGTCTAAATATATCTCTACCATACAATTCCCTGTAAGCCCTAGATAAAAATATTTTTAACAAATGGTCATCTTTATCATTAATGGCGAAATTTATCTCGGACATCTTTATAAACGTGGAGCCACACACTAAAAATGCTTTTATCGTCTGATTATTGGATATATTTGTGAAATTAAGGCTCACTTGCCCTGCCCATGATGACAGTGGAACAATTGGAACAATTATTTTTCAAAAATATGCTATACCTAACTCACGGCATCTTTTGAAAAATTCATCCGTCACGAAGGAAATGTTTACATCTACAATTTCATTTTCACATTTGTTCCGAAGGAAAGAGGTAATGCATTATGAAATGTGTATTTAATGAAAGCTTTTCATAAAGTTCCGGTTCAGAATAAATTGTAACAATAAAAATATTGACAATTTTTGTGGTTGTTTTCGTCATAGATTTTGACTTTGGTGGAACCTTAAGGTCCATTTTGGTAATTCAGTCTACTTCATCAGTGGATACATCTTCGGTAGTAACGAACAGCCACATGACAATTGGGTCACGTTGACCTACATTTCACGCTTCATTGACTTTGGTTAAAGTTTGCATTAACATCCATTTCTGGAATACTACAGCATATATATGAAACTATCAGTTGGTACGGGACCGGTTGATACCACCTACTTGACAGGAAAGTTTATGGGAAGCCTGCCACAACATCCATATGGAGTTCCTGT
This sequence comes from Mytilisepta virgata, assembly GCA_028015205.1. Lineage (NCBI taxonomy): Eukaryota > Metazoa > Mollusca > Bivalvia > Mytilida > Mytilidae > Mytilisepta > Mytilisepta virgata. Next base: position 532,082 of record JAPWFG010000032.1, read on the forward strand.
TCCATGAATGACATGGCCGCAACAACTTTTTAAAGTCAATATGGCCACCACGAAAAATGCTTATTTTCCCGCGCTCGCGCGGGTTCAATGTCTAGTAAGCAACAAAGTGTGTTTACTTGAGTAATATATATATATATAATTCCAGCTTTAAATTGTTTAGTTCAGCCATCACGGTCAAAAGGAGATACAATTTTCGATCATTATCTATTATGGTCCGGATACCTTAACAGGTTGCTAATAATGAATTTAAATAGTAATGACAAACTACGAAGATAATTCGGCTACTGAAACACGCCTGCTCATCTCTCGCTTGCATAACAAATTATAATGTTATATTTTTTCACTATAATGTTTTTATTTCAAAAATCCAAGAATGTAATTCGCTGTCATATTATTTCCTTAGTGTGTTTGTTTAATTCTAGTTACATGTTTACGAGTATAGCTGCCAAATCTACTGAACTAATTTTCGATCTCGTTCATAGCCAATACTAGTTCGGAAGATATTTTTCAAACAAAATTGTGTATTTATCTAATTCGTATGGCATGCCGTTTTACTATTTATTCTAACTTCAAGATATCTCATATAATATATAAGATATCTCATATAGTTTATAAGATATCTCATATAATTTTCTTTATAAGATATCTTATAAACTATATAAGAAATCTTATAAACTATATGAGATATCTTATAAACTATATAAGATATCTTCTAAACTTTATAAGATATCTTATAAACTATATAAGATATCTTCTAAACTTTATAAGATATCTTATAAAAACTGGGTTATATAAGATATCTTATATATTATATGAGATATCTTATATATTATATGAGATATCTTATATATTATATGAGACATCTTATATATTATATGAGATATCTTGAAGTTAGAATAAATAGTAAAACGGCTTGCCATAAATTCGGGTAATACGCACACATCGAACGGTAACTATTTCATCGAATTACATTCCCTAATTTTTGAAATTACTCCGCATGTTGTGAAAATTTAACCATAACCAACTGTTATGAATGAGAGAAGTAATAGGGCGTGAAGTTTATAGAAAGACAAGATTTAACATTAGAGGAGAATCAAAATATCAATTTCCATAATCTGTATGCAAGTCGGAAGAAAGGTATTGCGTTTATGCTTTGGGAACCCAAACCATGTAATACCTACGTCATTGTACGTAATCATATAGTTACTAATACAGAGGGAATTATCATGAATTTACTAAAAAGAATTTTTACGCTTTGTCTTTTATTCAAGACCACGTTCAATGTAAACTCTGGATATTGGTTAGGGGACGACCATTTGATATTCTGGTGGGGGCCAGGGGGATTTTGAAAATAAATAACTCAGCCTTGATAATAACAAAAATGAATGGTTTGTTCTGTGGTAGTTTGAAAATAAATAACCTCACCTACAATGTATTGAAAATAAATAACTCGGAAGGTCTTTTAAACCATTTTATAAATGCATGTTTTAAAGCATGAGATGGCACCAGATTCTACCAAAATTCGTCTTTTTCACATTTTTTTTCGGGAAAAACTTCCCAATATATAAACTACACCATATATAAATATTAATGTTTTTGAAATGTCTGAAAATGGGTTTCATTTCACTTGAGGTATATTGTCTCATGAGCATTTACCTCACTTTAATACCTTTTCCCATTTTAACCTATATTGTTTTTTGTACGTATGCAATATATGCAGTTTTGAATTCAGAAGATTCACTTCCAGAGGATGATGATTAATTTCGATTAAATGGTACATAATGTATTTCATCTCATTGAATTTATAAAAAGTAATTATAAACTTATTATACTGGTATATATATATATATATATATGCAACATACTGGTATATTTAGCTTAAACTTCAGAAATATATATCTGCATTCCATTTTCATGGGCGGGTCTAGGTGAGGGCGTAATGGCCGTACGCCCCCCCCCCCTTTCAAAAAAAAAACAAAAACAAAAAAACTATCGTAATCTGCTTATATTGTATTGAATATGGCAATTTATCATATTCATTAAATCAACACATAATCTGATTTCTTTAAAAGACTATTGAAATGTTAAGTAACACCTTATACCCTAGAATTTGGAATTTCTCGTTATTGGTCTACTGCTGTTAAGATCCCTCCAATCATTTTAATATACCATAGATAATTAATGGAGAGAATTCGGCATAAAAAATATCAAACCCTGACACTTTAACTATAAAATATACATGCTCCAAGTCAGGAACCGTTACATTAGTGCATTTCACAATTATTTTATGTTTTTTAGCAAAAAAAAGTCCAAAAAAATTTTCGCCTCGCTCCGCTCCGCCAAATTTTTATTATACACCTCCCCTTTCAAATATCCTGGAAACGCCCCTGATTTTCCTTTCTCCTTTACTTTAAACAGAGCAATGCACAATACAACATTAATGTACAAGCATGCATTATAAAACATTGCATATTTCTATTTGCACCTACAATTCAGTTTCTTCATTTTACAGTTATGAACTGGGTGCACAGATTTATGGCAATGGTGGCCATTTTTGTGCTTGCACCAAACACAATAACAAATAGTATCTTTATGATGGTCTTAAAGAATACCACAGTGCTGGACACGGACTGAGACTGCAAGGTGGAACAGCCAAAATTCCGAACAGATACAACCTTGACTATGTTATTTATTTAAGAATAAAAACATGAATTTAAAAATTGTGTATTTTCAAATATTATAAATATAATTGTGAAAATAAATAATCAGTCCCTTGTTTTACTGAAAATGAAAAATCATGCTTCAACGGTGCAGAAAATAAATAATCTGTCTTTATTTTCCACAAAAATAAATAACCCATCCAAAACAAATCCTCCTGCCCCCCCCCCCCCCCCCAAGAATATCAAATGGTCGTCCCCTTTTATCCAAAGGCGATATTAAGGTGGTACCCATCACCTTGACTAAAATAAAATTGGCTCGTTTAATTTGCATAAAATTTTTAGGAAATATTTACTTTGACCTGTTGACATAAATGTTGATATTTTTTAGTAAATAGAATTTCACACTTCACGGGAATAATTTCATTGAATATATAGCAGTTTGGCAAACATCAATTTTGATCATAGAGAAGCTTAATTTCTCTTTACTTATTAAAGTTGATTAAAACGCTCTGGTGATTTTTAAGAGTTATCTCCCTGTAGTGTTGGGTACCACCTTAAGTGAAGAGCACCATTTTTTTTTCTTGTCGTCTCATTTTGATATTCGCTGTAATCATAGATTATTGAAATAGATCACGGTTTATGGATTTTAGCCATATGCAGCTATATCGGTCATAATTGTGTTAGGTAACTCTGTTTAGACTTATTAACTGGTTACCCAATATTGGGAGTCTACTGGTCCCGTTCATGCCAGGCATTCATCGTACTTCGATAACTCTGTATTGATTATAGCACGTTCTCCACGTCTTCACTTTAAAAAACTTTTAATTTGAAATATGTAGTAACATTTCACATGGATTATAATTTAAATATATGAAATTGTGACAATAATTAATAATATGAAATTTATCACCAATTTATACAAACTGTCAAAAGGACATAGTTACACGTGATAAAGGGTAATGGTTCAAGTTTTTTTTTTTTTTTTTTAAGCCGCGAGAAAAGCGATTTTTTTTTTTTTTTTTTTTTGGTAAAATTTATTTGAGTTTTATCTGAAGAAATTTATTATGCGCAATTAACATGCTGTGTGTTTCAGGTAATTATAACTAATTAACGATTTGACATGTATATTGTATCTTGACTGTCCGGATGTTTATTGTTCCAACCGTTAATTAAGGTACACAGGTACATTGTGTGTTTACAGGTAAACCGTTTGCTGACCAAAAACAGCGTGATTTCATTTTTAACGCCACATTTTTTGATAATTAATGCAACATTTCAATAAAGAGGTGTGTGTGTTTAAGGGGGGATCACAAAGAATACCGTGATGAAATATAATTACAAATGTCAGATAAGTAACATTTTAATTTATTTTAAATTAATAATTTATCTTTTTGGTATTTATATATTTAACATTTGACATATTATATGAGTAATTCTATTTACTCGTATATGTATTTACTTTGTTATGGCAAAGTAGAAGCTGATTAGGATGGGCGCCATCTTGAATCATAATAGTAAAAAATAACACATTTCAAAATAGCTAATTTTCAAATCAATTTGGATGGGACATAATCAAAATTTAAACTATTGCAATTACGATATTTCGAAAAGTTATGAAGGTTTTACTCAAACATATGATATATGAAGACCAAAGGATATACTTTATTAGTTACATCCGAGACATAAAACAATATGTCTCTAGTAATATATCAGTATCTATAGTATGCATATCCCCCCTTTTTATTATAACTTCATCACACAAACATTATAAAATAAAACCCTCGATTGAAAAGAAATGATGTCTGTGTGAAATGATCCATCATCTGTGTTAGTTTTCATTAATACTGGCAAAGGTGCGATTTTTTTTTCATAATCTATATCGCCCTTGGCGGGGATAAGTTAATATGGAGTGCAATTGGAAACTATACACTTATTAATAAGTTATGTCAGCTATTTATATATATACTTTATATTTCAAACGTAAGCGTTTGTTTCGATGCAAATATGAAATTGAAAATCATTAAATGTTTGTATTTTCGCGCCTAGTGCAATTTCCGGTCATTGTCGCCATCTTGAAAAATAATAACAGATTTTCCGAAAATAGTTAATTTTCAAATCAATTTGGAAGGGATATAATAAAAAATTAAACTATTGCATTTACGATATTTCAAAAATTTATAAATGTATTAATTAGCACATATATATAGCACCAAAATTTTTCCATCAGTTTTGGTTAAATCGCAATTTTATGTTAAAAACGACAAAAAGCCAATTTATCGGAGTTAGATGATTTAACAATATGGACTTAACGGGAAAATAAGACAAAATTTTCAAAAGCATTTGGAAGGGATAAGACAAAAATTTAAACGTTTCCAAATAGCATAAATATATTACATAGCACCAAAATTTTTTTCAGAACGAACTAAAAGTAGTTTATTTTATCGATTCCTGACCGCCCAAGTGCATTTCTATACAATTTACTTGGGCATGGTATAGGTGATGTGTGACGTCACCAAAGTCACGTGATGACTTCTAAAGTTGGATATGATTATTGTGCGGCCCAATTTTGATATCGATGTGTATATATTGTATATAATATGTATGCCACCGCTTGACACAGTGACAACTGTCTAGAATAATAATAAAAGCCAGTAATCATGGTAATAAATAAATCATTTTTATAAAAAAAAAAGTAATCGCGTTAATGGAAATCTTTAATCATGAAATCTTACAGAAACATATCCAAAAAAAATATCATAAACCTATGGTGGCTGGTTAAGGCCATTTCACGTTTTCGCCCTTCATATTCTATAGGGCGAAAACGCGGAAACGCGAAATCGCGAAATCGCGAAGTCGAAAACGCGAGAACTAGAAGCGAAACCTTTTCGCGTTTTCGCGATTTTGACTTTGCGTTTTCGCCCTATAGAATATGAAGGGCGAAAACTCGAAATGGCCTTAACCGGCCACCATAATTAAACCTTTATGTGTACCTATGCTTTATAATTGATGTAAAATTTCTTTGTAGTTAATCAGTTTGTCATGTGTTGAAATAAAAATTATCTTATTTAAAACGCTTATGTCAAAATTCCTCATGACTGCAGATACGGTCGATTTAAGAAAAATTATAGAGATAACGGTATTTGAATAACCTGCTTTCGGAACATTTTTCAGTATGTTAATAAAAAGGTCGAAAATCCACAGTGCGGAAACCGGCAGATAACTTTTTAATCCAACACCTTGATCTTTCATACATGATGTTGGACTTAACAGTTTTACTTTTATGTATAATTTCGCATTCCTCTGGATTTTTGCTTGATTCAAGTACACCTATTCCTGGTGGACATGTACAGTTCGTCACAGATGAACATTACGAAACTTTATTCCGAATGCTTTTGGACGAGAGAAAAAGTAGGATTTACCTTCAGCAATATGTATTGCAACTGGAAACCAGGTTTACCAGAACAACAATGTAATGCAAGTCAAGTAGTTCTGGAAACGGATTTTTCTTTGCAAAACGAAACTAATGATTTAAAGCACAAATTGGATGAATTAAGTCTGAAGTATGATTCTCTGAAACATCGACAAGAAAAACTTAAAGACAATTTTAGTGATTTTTATAATACAACTGAAGAAATGGGTGCATTAAGTAAAAAGTATAAAGCACTTGTCCTGGAACAAGGTCAACTTAACGAGGAAGTACGCGTCTATCAAAATACAACTGAAATTTCGCGAAACGAAGTTTTAAGTCTTAAACAGTTTAAAAGCATAGACCAACTTCAAACGCTGAGACAAGTTACTCAACAACTGCAATCCTTACAAAATGATATGAAATTCATGAAATTCAACAACCAAGCCCGAACACAAGACCTGGTTGCCATGCACAACGACTTAAACGCAAATAAGAAAAAACTGACAACATTAGAAAGTGAAATCTTTTCAAATATTTCTTCTTTAGATAACGGACAAATGTCAATTGTGCAAAATATGTCCATATACAAGAAAATACAGGAAAGTATCCAGACGTCAATATCAACTCTAGAGAGTGAACGGATAAGTGTTAATTCAAGCTTAAGGTCTATTAATGACAGACTGAGACAAACGGAGCAGCAAATCCAAAAGAACGATGAATATGGTGAGATAATTGACTCTTTTGATTTTATTTGGAAAGTCACAATTTTTTTTTTACAAATTGAACAAAAAAAATGAGCTGCATTACCTAAGAAAAAATTCCTTCTCGCCGGCTGCCTTCATAAAAAACAAGATGCCACAAAATACAACTTACTGCTACAAAATTGGAGTAAAACTAAAATGGCCCTAAACCATACCATGCATGTCATACACGCCAACGATAGGTAAAACTAGAAACTGAAATATCCTTAAACTGGCTTATTTAGTAGACAAATAAAGTACATTTGATTAGATTTGACGACCCCATGTACTTGTTATAACTGTCGTATATTTTCAAATTCTGAACTGCCGGGTGAAAACTGTGTTCAAATGTTTTTTTTTAGTAAAACACTTGTCCATTGTCTCATTACTTTGCAATTCTTTTATCACCCCGGACAAGTTACTGGATGATAATAATATCCATCTCCAAATAAGGTCATATTGTCATTATTATTGTAATTATTTATATAAATGTTTGAGCATAGTTTTTTTATAAATCATGCTTATTTTTTTTTCATTTCAGTCGCCTTAACCGCGATGGGTGATGTACGTGGTGTTGCCAGAACTTCAGACCACCAACTGTCTTTTCCTAACATTAAGTCATCGGTTGGTATACGGAGCTTGTCATATTTCAAATATTATGGGAGGTTCACGTGTGAAAAGAAAGGGCTTTATCTCATAGTTGTCACAGTGATGGCTTGTTCTACTTCTGATACTGCATACAAAGTTTACAAGAATAGCGAAAGTATTTCCTTTTACATCGGGCGATCAGATCGTAGTACAGAAAACTGCAATTCTGGCACTGGCACAATAATTGAACAACTTAACGTTGATGACAGTATTTACGTCAGAACCACTGGAGATTTTGTCCTAGTTGAAAATTTATCCTCATTCTCTATAGCAAAATTGAAGTAAATGGATATTCTCTGTCCTTAGATAGTTTTGACTACATACGTTTCGGTCATTTTGGAATTTTGAATTTGTTCTTCAACGTTTCAAGATCATGGTAGGTTTTGAGCACAACTGATGAGTCGTAAGTTCGACGAAATATGCACATCTTCTTCATCATAATTGATATAATAGAATTTATAAATAACACTTTCTTGGAAATTGAAGTATTTTTTCAATGAGGAACCTGAGTGAGGTATCTTTTCCTAACCAATGTAGGTAAGGGAGATAATAAATTTGTCTCCCTTTTAGCCTCAGGACAAAAGGGAGAGCATTTAATTATCTCCCTTACCTACATTGGTTAGGAAAAGATAACTCACTCAGGTTCCTCATTGCATTCTGTTTTATTGCAGACCTAGTGATAAACTACTAAAACACTTATTTTGGTTTAAAGGGCCAGGTCCCTGTTTCACAAACATTTGATAGAATACGATTTAGACTGGTTCCATGACATACTAGTAAATGGAATAAATCCACTGAAAACTGAAATTCAAATTACACTTAAGTCGTACGAATGTTTGAAAAAATTGAGCGACCAAAAGTATCAACTAAAAGGTCATGAAATTTTAATTAGGATTTGACAAGTTGGTGTAAACATCTTAAGGTATCCGGACCATAAATGACCACGTGATTATTCGAAAGTTCCCGGATGTTCCATACAACGCAATTGAAATGACCTCGGTAATTATCGGCAAACTTCGGAAATGTCAATATAACTAACTTATTTTTACAGACTGCATATAAGCAACAGAGTGTGTTTCAACTTGAGAAAAATATATATACAAATTTCCAGCTTTAAATTTTTTGGTTCAGCCATTCACGGTCAAATAGAGATACACTTTTCGTTCATGATCTATTATGGTCCGGATACCTTAATAATCACAAAAATAAAATAAAAAGGAATAAAAACCTGGACAGCATACAAAAGTACAGCCAACCTCTCAACTGTGGTCCCATCTAAGGGACGAGATCAAAAGTTTAATGTAGTATAAAAAAAACTTTATACAGTTTTTTCACTGTTTGTTCTGTATATTGACTTGGATATCACTTTTAAAAAAGTGATGTGTATTTTTAGTATGCATCAAAAAAGGCACTGTTAAATTATAATTTTATACATATCATTCAAAATTCACGATCGATAAAGTGTTTGAACGACGTAGATACTATCATGATTGATTTCGCCCCAATACTCTCGGCCAATAATTTGCTTTTCGGTACGATTTGATGGCTTTTATTTGCTTTAAAAGTCCAGACATATGTTACGGCCGAACTTGAATCCGAATTTTTCAATCTATAAATCGATGTCGGATAACAAAACTTGCAGCGAATTTTACCACCCCCCCCCTTTCCCCCACCCCAAACTATTTGAATTAAGTTTTTTATCCTACATTGAACTTTTGATCTCGTCCCTAAAACTGATGTGAAGAAATACGATTGTTTTTTAATCCTGTATTTGTATAAGTACAATAATATATGATCCTCTGTGACTTCAATTATCAGTACTAATATGTTAAAGAGGTGGCCATTTGGTTTGTTGCATACTTACTTTCGAAGCTCCGTACAACACACATGTCCCATTTGTTCTAATTTGTAACTTACACAGTGAATAATACATGGCAAAATTCGTATCACATGCGCAAAAACCCGAGTAACCAATATCAGCCATAGAGCACAAGGCCCGACGGCTGATATTGGTCGAGGGTAATATGGATATTGATATGTATTGTTCACTTATCATATATTTCAACTGGAGAGTTGACACGGGATATGCGATACAGGTTTCAGCTAAGCGTCTGTGTGAGACATTCAAAACGCGAGTAATATATACTTAATATATGATTAATAATGATAATAATTTTAACCAATTTATAACAATTATTGTATCTTAATCTTTGAATATTCAGGTTCTGTGTGGGCGTCTTGAATGACCATAAATTTGTTTCTTTTGTCCTCCACCGGAATCTTTTAAAAAATATCACTCCTGTGTTTATTGTTGAGCTTTGGGCTAAGATTAAGTTTTGAAATTATAGTGTATTAAATATCCCCCCCCCCCATGATGCATTTTGTAAGTAGTTGGTGGCAAAACAGTTACGTTATTTTCCTTGAATGACAGTTATTAGTCACATGTTAAACGACCAAATTGACGCTTGTTGGATTTAGATCAGATCCGGGATACAGGCTCGCCTCAAAAACTGGTAAATGATGTCATAAAGTGAATATAAATAACCAGTTCACATGGACATGATTTCAAAGAATCCTGTTCAACCAAAACCACCTCGGTGGTCTTGTGGCGTGCTCACGTCGAATGTGGAAGGTCGATCCGGGGCCGGATCACACCAAAGACATTAAAATTGGTATTTGATGCTTCTCCGCCAAGCACGCGGCATCTAGAAGTAAGAGCAAAGAAATGTCCCGCTCGGAGTCAGTATGATGTGTCCGATATTTCTTCCTTCAGACTGTTAACTCTTGAGCCAGCACGCTAAAAATCCAGGTCGATCAGCGTGACGGTCTAGTCAATGCAGGGTTCATATTCATACATCAACATTTGCATTTTTGTAACAAGACTTTAAGGATGCTCGCTGGTCATGTTTTTGGTCTTTTTGTCAGATTTTCGGAATCCTCGGGTTTTATCCATTTCTTAAACATTAAATTTTTTGCCCGTGAGCCCCCACTTTTTCTTTTTTAATTCAATCATATATACCTTAAAATGGTATTTGACAAAATTTTATGAAATCATTTTTATTTTTTAATACATTTTTGAGAGACTGAAGTTGCCAATGCAAAGACAATGAAAAATCCAGAGAAAACCTATTTCCTGCAAATTTTCAAGGCTTTATAGCTCTAAAATGAGCACATGAACCTTTTTTTTTCTTGCTTATTTGCTTACTATTCATATGTTCTCTCAAACTAAAACACCTATTTTAAATCCTTTTTATTTCCTATTAGACCAGCGATCATGCTTAAAAGAAAACTCTCTTGTTTGATAACAATCCTCTTGCGTTTTTGAGAAGATTTTTAATACATTTATCACAGGTTTTGACGAACATCGGTGATTTCTGAATGGTAAATAAGTATACCCTTTGATAGTGGAAATCCATTGGAATGATCATTCATGAAATGTTTTTTCCAAGCAGCAGTTAAGAGAGCTTTAGCCAATTTTGCAGTTAAAATGAGTACATTCGGTCCCGAGCTGTTTTATGAATTATGTAACTTCCAAACAATTTTTGCATTTCTAGCAAGCGGTAAACCTGATGGTAATATTACAGTAATGGCTGGTTTGGGTACACATACAACCGGTATAACCTCAGCACTGCTATGTGTCTGTACCAAGTCAGTGTATCCCGACTCTCTGCTGTGTTTATGTTTGTGCACTGTTATGCTTTGTTATTATACCCCCCCCCGCAAACTTGTTTTGGGGGTATATAGGAATCACCTTGTCCGTCCGTCTGTCTGTCTGTCTGTCCGTCTGTCCATATATCTTGTAAGCGCAACTCCTCCTAGACCGCTCAACGGATTTCAACGAACCTTTACAGAAAGGAAGTACATCATCCAAAGATGTGCAGGAAGAAAAATCTTTGCTTTCCGATATCACATAAGGGAGATAATTGGACTTCAAAGCGGGGATATCCTTTGTGAGCTTTGCTCACAGTACATCTAGTGTTATTTTTGTCCGGGGCCCTGTTTGCTGGATGGCATTGATTGATTTTATATAATTTTTACCTTTTCTGTAATCCATTTTGTTGTATATAAAGTTAAGTAGTTTCAGAGATCCATGAAAATGATCAAGCAGAAAGATTGGTTTTCGTTTCTCTTTTTTGCCTGATGGTAATTTTAGTCTTTTTAATGTAACAAAATTCGTGTTCATGTCTGGACAAACAGTTTCTGCTATGTTATAAGGTTACACAATATAGCTTATACATAGTAAATTATCCAGCAACCCACGCCGCGCCTAGAGCCCATTATATTTTTATTATTGTTCACTTTATGTAATGATGTTCCTTAAATCTTAATGTAACACTGTGTTTCGTCCGAACAATGGATTTGATTATATCCAGCATTGCTGTATCCATATGTTGTACAAACATCTCTTTTATAGCTGAAAATCTCGCATTCCTTTTCGCCTTGACAAAACCTAGCACAATCCAAGATTTGTATTTTATCATGTGACTTACTCAAAGCACGGAACTCAGCATTTTTAAATAAAACTTGGATGCGCACAAATGATACAATAGGTGAAATTGTATCTTTCACGGTCACTTTGGTTTCTGACAAATGTGTGACAGATGATGCAGTTTCTGAAAAATATGCAACTGTCTTTGTTAAGGTTATTTCGGGTTCAGGCAAATTTCGAACATAATTCGTTACAGACACTTCCGTTTCTGAAAAATGTGGAAAAGCATTTGTAACAAACGATACATGTATATCAGGAGTTGAAATAACAGTGGGTATATAGACCCGGAAAGTGTCTGTAAGTGTTGGTATATACGTCTTAATGTCGTATACCGATGAAAATGAAGTTTCGACAGCTACTTCTGTGTCAATAAGCGGTGAAGTAGAGGTCTTTACAAACCACTCAGTTCCTAACTTAGGTGAAACAGACGCTTTTAAAGAAACATTTGTTTCTGACAATAGTAAAATAATATCCTCAATATCTGCCACTAGTGAAACACCAGATGAAACACTTTGCTCTGCCTCTTGTTCAGAAATATGGTGTAATATGGGTTTGGTTTCTAAAACTGGTGAAAAAATAGTTGGTGATATTTCTTCATTTTCTGATACTGATGAAATAACATTCTGGTGTGGCAAATTTGGATTTAATTGTGATATTGAAGGCTGTACGTTACCCTCTGTTTCTGCCACACGTGATATAATAGATCTGGTATACGCATCATACAACGCATGAGACAATACAGGCGGCTCTTTCATCTCGGACTGTATAAATGTTGATGTGCTTGATTGTAAACGTTCTGGTGGATATGAAACAGTATTGTGCACAATCTTTTTTGTTTCAAACACTGACGTAAAGGTAGCATTCGGTAACCTCTTAGTCTCTAACAGTGGTGAAAAACTAGGCTTTACAATTACCTCGGTCTCTGAAGGTAGAAAAGTAGGCTTCACCATTTCGTTTAGGTCTTTCACTGGTGAAATAGAATCCTGTACTTTCGACAAGGTATCTGAAAGTATTAATGTAGAATTCTGTTGATTTATCCCGGTTTTTGACAGTAGTAGGAAACTCGAGGGCAGATTCACCTGGGTTTCTAATTCTGCTGTATATAAAGTCCTTCCGAACATTTCAGTTCCTGTATCTTTTAAAGAAGTAGGCTGTTCTGTCGCCGCAGTTTCTGAAGGTGGTGATTTAGAAGTGTTTCTGGTCATCTGTGTGACTGGAACTGATGATGAAATAGACTGTAAAGTTTCTAATATGTCCGACATTGATATAGCCGTTCTTTTTACAGTGACTTTGGTTTCAGGTACTATAGACGTAGGCTTCACTGTCAGTCCATTTCCTGACACAGTTTGTATATTAAGCGAAGGCTTTAACAACGGTAAAAAAGAATGCTGCTTATCGGTTTCTAACATTTGTGAAGGAAAACGACCCATGGAATCTGTCTCTAAAAGTGAAGAAGACGGTACCAGTATTGTTTCCTTGGTAACTAATATGGGCAACAAAGAATTCTCTATATACGCAACAGATGTTGATACTGGTGGAAAAATAGTCATTTTTGATTGGTGGACTGATAGTGCGGAAGCCTGTTGAGTGAATTCCAATGCTATGTTATTAGTCTCTTTACTTTCGTTGGAGTCTCCTATTGTACCCGTGGCACTCTTTCCATCGGTTAGATCGGGGTTGGACGAAACCAGTAATGGCTGTTCCGCTTCAATTTTGGGAACAGTAGTATCTCGCAATATCTCGTTACTTATCGATATAATTGGTGTAGTGGTTGTTCGTTTTACTTCCGTTTCTGTAACAAGAAATCAATGATTGAATGTTAGTAAGTTATAAGGGATATAAGGACACCATAATGCCGGGATATCTGGTATAAAGGATGCACAGTTAGACAAAAATAATATCTTTACCATCAAAACGTAGAAAATAACAATAAAACTCCGTAGAGTATACTGAAGCTTTATTCTACTTCAACTATTAATTAAACTCTTGAAGGTAAAATTTCAAATGACTTGGACTTGTTTTCCTTATCATAATACCTTCTGTATTTTCATTGATACGCGAGTTCGCCGGTATACATGTAGCTTTGTTTCATAACACGACGGGTGTAGGATATGGATCAGTAAATTACATTCTACCTGAGTTAAGGTGGTACCCAACACCTTGACTCAAATAAATTTGGCTCGTTTAATTTTCATAAAATTTTTAGGAAATATTTACTTTGACCTGTAGACATAAATGTTGATTTTTATTAGTAAATAGTTTCACACTTCACGGGAATAATTTCATTGAATATATAGCAGTTTGGCAAACATCAATTTTGATCATAGAGAAGCTAAATTTGTCTGTACTTTTTAAATTTGATTAAAACGCTCTGGTGATTTTTAAGAGTTATCTCCCTGTAGTGTTTGGGTACCACCTTAACTGAATTGTTTAGGATTTCATATTGTCAGTGGTTTTTATTTTCAGTTTTCTTTGTGTATTTTTTATTTATATATCTTAAATTACCTGCACATTTTGTCTTTACAACAGGAATGTCTGAAAAGTTCAAATGATAATGTTAAAAACCAAAACGATACCAAAATATTTTAACAGCAGATTCAAAGCCAGAACCATCTAAGAAGGAGCTGAAATATTTCTCAGTTTTCACAGAATTTATCATTTTTAGGCCACACCAAATTGATTATTAGTTCTTTGGATTTCTTGTGGCAAAAACAGGTGCGAGCGAGCGAAATTTTAAGTTTATTTTTTTTCTTGTGGACTAGTTTTTTTCAGGCGAAGATTAAATTTTCGTGAGGCACAATTTTTTTAAACTAAAATATTGCAAAAATGGAAAAACTTCTTATTTTTTACCAAATATTTAGAGCGGGCGAACACTTCTGGAAAAATTAAGAATTTGGGGCAAATTTTCAGCATTTTTACAAAATGAACCGGCCAAAAAAATTTCATTACATTTACAAAGTATGAAAATCGGAGGGCCGAAATCCAAAGAACGAAAAATCAATTTGATGTGGCTTTATAATCGTTAATACCGCACTAGTACCGTAACACTAGCAAATGAGCTGATGATACCCACGGAGACTCGGTGTTCACCAACAGCTACAGGCATCCATTCCCATTTCCACTCATATATACATAATTATTCTATGAGAAGATGTGCGCTTTATATATTTCGTCCATTATTTTATGATTAAACCATGTCTCAAGAGTTTTACATTTGTTCCTTCTATTTATTGCTTCTATAATCGTTCGTAGAAATACTTCTGCGAAAGATAAAACTTATTGATTTATATGCACTTAAATAGGTTTTTAGACAACGAGAAAGACTGTTAATATTTACCGGAACACATCGGTACTCCACAGTAATCCCATTTTTCGTCTTCCATAAAACACCACGGCAATCCGTTTTGACCATTTGGGTCCCTGCAATATGCCTTTGCTGAAGTTATGTCGCCATCGGGAAAAGAGGAAGTGCTAATGTTTGACAATGTAAGATCAGACCACTTTTTGCATTGAACACCTTTCAACGTACACGTAATCTTCCCCTCATAGTCCTCTGACTGACCTTTAATGTAACACTCATTTTCTGGAAAAAAAATAATAATCTAAGATCTCACATTTTATACGTAACGATCGGCATGGCCACTGCGCAGACTCCAGCAAAAATACTAATAATTTATTTATAACTTCTATATATTATTGCCCTTCGCATTAGACAAATATGGGTTGATCATAAAATACCAATGTCAGTAAACGCCAGGTTTAGCTGTTTTGGGGGAAGTTATTTGAAATTGGGATTCCGCTTCTTTACAACCTTTCCCCGCCTATTTTAGGACCAGTATACTGTAAACAAACTGTGGTTTCCGCCCAGTGGCGCCCCTAGTGTCTACTGACATTGCTACCTTAAATCATTAGAGTGTAAATTCCCCAGAACTGTGATCCGTTTGTCCGACAAGAACATACTCTTAAGTGAACTAAAGGACACAAAAGTCTTATACTAAAAGATACTAGCATCAAGAAAATTCATTAAAATAGATCTATCAAATTCTTTGAAACTGGTAACGTAGAACTATATTAACGTATAGAAATCATATTTTACATATACTCTCTCAAAAAAGAAACGCAACATACAGAAAATAGGAAATTTACTTCATATATTATTTTCATAATTTATGATATAAATAATTTACACAGGAATGCAAAAATTGGCACACTTCTTGTTCATGAGTTCTTTTACCTTGGAATATCACAGTTTGTCACATATTGTCAATAAATCACTCATAAATTGTCAATATCTGGTATGTCCACCATTTGCTTGTAACACAGCCCCGACTCTTCTTGGCATAGATTGAATTAAACGCTGAGTTCGAACACGCGGTATCCTTTGCCACTCAAACTGAAGTGCCTGCTGTAATTGTTGCAGATTTTGCGGTGGTGGTTGTCGTTGGCGCACGCGCCGATCCACTTCATCCCACAAATGTTCAATTGGATTAAGATCGGGTGATCGTGACGGCCAACGGATCACATTGACATTCTGTTGTTCTAAAAAGTCTACTGTTACACGTGCTGTATGTGGTCGGGCATTGTCGTGCTGAAAAATTTCTCTCCGAATGTCAATTACGGGCAATAAATGAGGTCGTAAAATTTCGTCTCTATACCTAACAGCGTTCAGATTGCCTTGGATATGTATCAGCTGTGTGTTTCTGGCATAAGAAATAGCGGCCCACATCATAACACTGCCTCCGCCAAATATACAACACAGTTTTGCGCAAAACGTTCGTTTCGGCGCCTATACACACGTATGCGACCATCTCGCTTTTCCAGTTGAAAACGTGACTCATCGCTGAACCATACTCTTCTCCAGTTCTGTAAATTCCATGCACGAACTGTAGTACACCATCTAACCCTCGCTCGGCGGTGTTGGCGTCTCAGTGTTGCTCCAAAGTAAGGTCTTCTTGCCCTCAATCCATGAGAACGTAACCGATTGCGTACTGTCTGTGCTGATATACGGCGCAACCCAGGGACGTTTACAGCTGTTTCTGTTGCAGCAATAGTCCTATTCCGCAGATGGAAAAGTCTGATGTAACGATCTTGCGCCCTGGTTGTAACACGCGGGCGCCCTGAACGTGGCCGATCTGTCGTAGTACCAAGCTGCAGGTAGCGTCCCCAAAGGCGTGAAATTGTGCTACGATGAACATTGTACGTTACAACAACAGCATTCTGTGATTCTCCGGCCTCTAGTCGTCCGATAGCGATATTCCGGGTAGCAGCGTCTAACCTTGGCATAGCGTCAACTCATCAGAATTTTATTTTACGAATGCATTCATGAAAAGAAATACCGGGTTTTTATACCGACTGACTGAGCTAAAAAATAACCCATGATTTGCACGTGAAAGTCGACCCAGTTTTTGGCAATGCGTAAATCGTAGGGTGTCCCAGATTGCGACCAAAGTCGTTTACGGGTGGATGAATTTAAATGATTGTACCTGGAAACTTTTTATGAAGGTGTAATTATGATCATGTGTACATATATTTTGATATTTATTGGTTATTTGTCCGGAAAAATAATATTTCAAAAAGATAATCTGATGTTGCGTTTCTTTTTTGAGAGAGTATATAATAGTAAACAAAAGTAGCAATACACAGTTTTGAAATAATTGAAATTTGTTTACTATGACAACGGATATTAATAGCCAAGTCCAATCACATTAATCTGGTAATCTGAGAATTTTTTGAAAACGGTAAATCATGAATATCTTTAACAAAGAGGTCAAAATAATAAACCACGTACGAAAATTAGAACAATTCAGAAAACGTGATTTTCGAATTTAAAATTCAGAAAGCAGATTTTCTTGAAGAATCTAAACATTATGCAAGTGTTGATTAGTTTTCAAAAAATTCGTTTCCATGGTTTCGTCGTCCCTATATTTTTTTTATGCGAATAAGTTCTCCATATAAAAGTAAAGCGGTGAAAACATCAGACCTATTGAGAAAAAATTAAAATATGCATGAAATTTGTAAGTCCTTGTCATATGCATGGTACCGATTTTTTTTCCTTTACTTTTCTGTATTATTTTTATTTTTTTTTTTTTTTTATTTTTTTTTTTTTTTTTTTTTTAATAGTATATTTCCAAACCTGCACAAGATATCTGTGGAGTTCGCCATGTTCCATTTTTCTGACAAATTTCCACGGGGCAGTATCCAACGGTTGAACGTATACCCTCTTGAAGACTTGCGCATGAGTAAGAAATAATACTTCCTTCGGTTGTATCAAAGGCTTTCATTGGTGAAAGTGAAATACAATCGTTTTCAGCTTTGACTTGGAAAGCAGGCATTCCACAATCCACTGAAAAGATGAATACAAATTTTATGAAAGTTTTTTTAGATGATACGTGCACAACTAAAATAAAATAATCCTCCTATTCACAAGTCTAATTCTTCTGGTGACTGTTAATATAGCCTACCTTTAAGCAAACTACTGTCTTAAACAACATGAACAAGCATATACACAAATGTTTAAAATATTTATTTCATATTTGAAAAAAAAACACTCTCTACCAGAGATTTAAAACATTTTTTTTTAGAAACAATAAATTTAAAAAAAAATTAAAATTAGTTTTGTAAACTGGGTGATCGTTTCAATGTCCCAAGATGAAAAATGACGTCTGACTTGTTACCTTTATGAGACTTTTTTTAACATTATGATGGGTTCCGTACATGGAACAGTGATTCATGAATTTTGATATTTGGGTTCAATTATGCAATAAGATATCTTTAAACTTACCTTCTGGTTCACGAGGGTCGTCTGAAACAAAGAGTTTACAATTTGAAGCTAAGGTCCTTTTGTTTAGGCACCGTCAGCAAATATCAGTTAAAAATCCAATGTTTCTTTCAAGTTTAGGGGCTACAGCAACATGTCCAACATGGGATATAAAACTAAAGAGTGTTTTCTTTACCAACCTCTCTTAATTTGAAATAAAATAACTTGTTGACACAGAGAAATGCATCGAAAGAACGTCATAGTATTAAATGCCTTCCAGTAAAACAATTTTAATTTCTAATTTCTACTTCTCAAGGTTTTTGTCTTCAGACTGTTTCAGATATGAGATTTACAGGAGAAACTCAAATAGTCGAAAGTAATGTTTGACATGCAAAATTTATAAAATCAATGTCAAATAACAAAACTGGGACCAATTCACCCACCCACCCACCCCCCCCCCCCCCATGCCCCCCGTGACTTTTTTTCTCAGAAATACTTCAGTCTTTTACCAGTTATAGTACCACCATAATTTATCAATGTGCGCCTGCATGTGTTAATAAAAAATCGACGCGTGTATCCTGTTATCGGTAAATTAGGACCGTCTAAATCTTGCTGTAAGGTGCGAGCCTTAGGCTCATTGTTGAAAACCATATACAGAGATTTTAAAGATGAAGAACAACAATAAAAGCACGGCTTTTCGAATAATTATGTTCCAATATTGTATGGGTTATTTTCTCGTGTAATTTCTCATGTACCCCAACATCCGAATGCTTGTCAGTAGTATCACGGACCCGGATGTGCTATGCTTGACCAGATTGAATTATCTCCCTTTTCCCGCACTTCTCGGTCGTCTCTGGATCTTTCATCGGTCTGATACTCTCACTGTTATGTCGAAGTCCGAGAGTATACGAAGTCAACTATTGGATTATCTCCCCTTATCCCGCTCTATTCAGTATTTTCTGTGAGGACCAACGGTAGTATTGGATTATGTCCCCTTACCTCCAAGTAATGCTGTCACCAATGGATGGGTGTCCTTAGCAACGGCGGTCCATTTCATTGCATTCACTTCTCTTCTCTTGTTCCATCCCGCTCTTTGCTACTCCTTGCTGCTCATCGCTACTCAGGCTTGTTGCTGTTCGTCATCGCTGCTCTTCTCTTGCTCTTTGCTGCTCAACGCTGTCTAATAATGACTATATTCACCTGCTGATTTAAGATTCTTGGGGTTACTTGTCGGTGTTTTCGCTGCTGCTTCCGCTGCTGCTTCCGCTCCTGCTGCTTGTTGGTCTTCGTCATTGCTGCTCTTATCTTCTTCATCGCTGTTTTTCTCGTGCTCTTTGCTGCTCATCGCTGTTTTTCTCTTGTTCTTTGTTGCTCATCACTGTTTTTCTCTTGCTCTTTACTGCTCATCACTGTTTTTCTCTTGTTCTTTACGGCTCATCACTGTTTTTCTCTTGCTCGTTACTACTTATCGCTGTTTTTCTCTTGGTTTTTGTAGCTCGTCGCTGTTTTTCTCTTGGTTTTTGTAGCTCGTCGCTGTTTTTCTCGTGCTCTTTGCTGCTCGTCGCTGTTTTTCTCTTGTTCTTTGTTGCTCATCACTGTTTTTCTCTTGCTCTTTACTGCTCATCACTGTTTTTCTCTTGTTCTTTACTGGTCGTCACTGTTTTTCTCGTGCTGTTTACTGCTCATCGCTGGTTTTTCTCTCGCTCTTTGTTGATCATCACTGTTTTTTTCGTACTCTTTGCTGCTCACCGCTGTTTTTCTCTTGTTCTTTGCTGCTCATCGCTGTTTTTCTCTTGTTCTTTACTGCTCATCACTGTTTTTCTCTTGTTCTTTACTGCTCATCACTGTTTTTCTCTCGTTCTTTACTGCTCATCGCTGTTTTTCTCGTGCTGTTTACTGCTTATGGCTGTTTTTCTCTCGCTCTTTGTTGATCATCACTGTTTTTCTCGTACTCTTTGCTGCTCATCGCTGTTTTTCTCTTGCTCGTTACTGCTTATCGCTGTTTTTCTCTTGCTCTTTACTGCTCATCACTGTTTTTCTCTTGTTCTTTGCTGCTCGTCGCTGTTTTTCTCTTGTTCTTTGCTGCTCATCGCTGTTTTTCTCTTGTTCTTTGTTGCTCATCACTGTTTTTCTCTTGTTCTTTACTGCTCGTCGCTGTTTTTCTCTCGTTCTTTACTGCTCATCGCCGTTTTTCTCTTGCTCTTTACTGCTTATGGCTGTTTTTCTCTTGGTTTTTGTTGATCATCACTGTTTTTCTCGTACTCTTTGCTGCTCATCGCTGTTTTTCTCTTGTTCTTTGTTGCTCATCACTGTTTTTCTCTTGCTCTTTACTGCTCATCACTGTTTTTCTCTTGTTCTTTACTGCTTATCGCTGTTTTTCTCTTGGTTTTTGTAGCTCATCGCTGTTTGTCTCTTGCTCTTTACTGCTTATCGCTGTTTTTCTCTCGCTCTTTGTTGCTCATCGCTGTTTTTCTCTCGCTCTTTGTTGCTCATCGCTGTTTTTCTCTTGGTTTTTGTTGATCATCACTGTTTTTCTCGTACTCTTTGCTGCTCATCGCTGTTTTTCTCTTGTTCTTTGTTGCTCATCACTGTTTTTCTCTTGCTCTTTACTGCTCATCACTGTTTTTCTCTTGCTCTTTACTGCTCATCGCTGTTTTTCTCTTGGTTTTTGTAGCTCATCGCTGTTTTCCACGTGCTCTTTGCTGCTCATCGCTGTTTTTCATGTGCTCTTTGCTGCTCATCGCTGTTTTTTCTCTTGTTCTTTGTTTGCTCATCACTGTTTTTCTCTTGCTCTTTACTGCTCATCACTGTTTTTCTCTTGTTCTTTACTGCTTATCGCTGTTTTTCTCTTGGTTTTTGTAGCTCATCGCTGTTTGTCTCTTGCTCTTTACTGTTCATCGCTGTTTTTCTCTTGCTCTATGCTTCTCATCGCTGTTTTTCTCTTGTTCTTTGTTGCTCATTACTGTTTTTCTCTTGCTCTTTACTGCTCATCACTGTTTTTCTCTTGTTTTTTACTGGTCATCGCTGTTTTTCTCTTGCTCTTTACTGCTCATCGCTGTTTTTCTCTTGCTCTATGCTTCTCATCGCTGTTTTTTCTCTTGTTCTTTGTTGCTCATCACTGTTTTTCTCTTGCTCTTTACTGCTCATCAATGTTTTTCTCTTGTTCTTTACTGGTCATCGCTGTTTTTCTCTCGTTCTTTACTGCTCATCGCTGTTTTTCTCTTGCTCTTTACTGCTTATGGCTGTTTTTCTCTCGCTCTTTGTTGCTCATCACTGTTTTTCTCTTGTCCTTTGTTGTTCATCGCTACTCCTTACCTTACTCGCGTGCTTATTTCGTTTTTTGGGGCTACTTGTCTCTGTTTTCGCTGCCACTACTGCTCCTGCTGCTTTTTGCTGTTCGTTATCGCTGCTCTTCTCTTGCTCATCGCTGTTTTTTCTCTTGCTCATCGCTGATCCTTTCTTGTTCTTTGCTGCTCATCCCTACTCAGGGCCTTACTCGCGTGTTCATTTCGCTCCTGCTGCTTGTTGCTGTTCGTCATCGCTGTTCGTCATCGCTGCTCTTCTCTTGCTCATCACTGCTCTTCTCTTGCTCATCGCTGCTCTTCTCTTGCTCTTTGCTGTTCATCGCTACTCATGATCTTACTCGCGTGCTCATTTCAGTTTTTGGTGCTATTTGTCACTTTTAATCGCTGCTGCTGCTACTGCTGAAGGAATGTAGTTTACTGCTGATGATCGGAAGGCCACTCGGTACTCATGTTGTCGGTTTGATTGGTAGATCAAGACTGATCGATGTGATTGTATACTGGGATATTTATCGACGACAAACACAAATGAAACAGTTTCATATTTTATTTTACAAAATCTACATCAGTCAATGTTTTAAGTTCTGGTTCTTTCTCTTCAAACAAAGGTATGATCTTCTTCAGTTCTTTCCATTCGAAGGTGTCCAAGCCGATTCCTCTCTTTGTTGGACGATAGGTCCAGTCTCCCCGGGGTATAAAGTGCTTTCTTATCCAAATAGTGGGGTATGGGGATTTGACAGTGACGAATACATTGTTCCCAATGTGATATCTCTAGTCGACTAGTTCTTTATCCTGTACTCTACCGATCAAATCATCCAGAACATCAGTAGTCTCGCATAAAGCTTTCCATTGTATCAAAGATAAGCTCACTCCGGTCTTGGTGGGCACCGTTTCACTTTCCCAAAATCTGAGATCTACTCTTTTACTGCCATTCCATTCTGTCAGCTCTGCATACGTTCCTCCACCAAGTAGTACTTTCAAAGGAATATCGGAAGCTGTCATGGCGTCTTGAACGATATCGCGCTTGGTCTGGTCTTTGGTTTTCTTTTCTTTACGAGACATATCGGCTGACTGATTCCTCTTCTTGCTGGTCTATTTATATACATATCGGAGATGAACTGGATTGGTTCTTATATTATGAAACGTGAAACATGATTGGCTATTTTTCCGACATCGTGATTGGTTAACTTCTCCCGTTCCGATTGGTCGAAAATCTGGCATTTTCATTGGTCAATTCCAACCGTTTCGATAGATCAACACGATGATACATTGTCCAAATATGCGGCGCCCAATCCGGAAACTGCTCACAATAGGTACGAGTAAACGCCGACAATACGACCAGTCTTCCTTGGTTCACCACACCGTCTTCGAACATGGCTGTGACGATTCTCTCGTATACTTGGAAGGGGTCCATCGTACGAATGACTTCTCTGACTATCTTCACTTCCTTTTATACATTTATGACATGAGACTACTCTGCATTGACAAACTTGTAACTGTCTACATATATACATGTATGTATAGTGTTGCCAGAAGATCCCGATACCGGGGTTTTGTATCTGAGGCACTGGCAGTCCACCCGGACAGAGGAAAATACCGACAATCGTGTTCAGGATGAACGAGATTACATCCGCCACCCATCCTGATATGGTTCGCCACACATTCAACCTACAAAATACGACCTTCAAGATCAACGTGTCGTTTGGATTTATACTGAGAAACGCAGAGACCGGAGAACTAAGATACTTCCATTCCAGGACGGGGACGAATGTTCTCTGTCTCGATGATGTTAGATGGACATCAAAGATGGCTGCACCCATTCTCTTGCTTTTTGCTGCTCATCGCTGTTTTTCTCTTGCTCTGCTAATGATGACCTTACCTCATTTCAGTTTTGGGGCAACTTGTCGCTGTTTTCGCCGCTGTTGCTAGTGGTGGTCGATTGTCGTTAGTCAAAGATTGGATCTGTGCGAGAGCACCCTTAGATCCGGGTTATTTAAAAGTCCACTCTGCATTTATCCAGGCTTGTGACTGGCTATCATAAGATAGGCTGCATTAATCCTGCTCAATTTTTTAAGGGCACTCTGCATTTGTCCAGGCTTGTAACTGGCTATATATATGTATAAACATATATAGGCTGCATTACCCTCCTTCCCTTTTTTTGTTATATTTTTTTCTGTTTTTCTTTGTAATATGTTCCAATTCCTCCGTCACATAGAGTCATTGTGGCTTCAGCTGGAGGTGGGTCGTAGTCGTTCAATACACGGTTAAGCAGATATTTTCGTTTTTCTACGGCCTAATCCCATGATTCTTTTGATTCGTAGTCTTCCTATTCTCTCCAGCGTTTAGCCGTTTTTCTTGATCTCTCTATGTACGGGGTCTTTATTTATGTCTTGATGCCAGGACACCAGTCCGAGGTAATGCTTTCGTATTTCGTCTCTGTATGAGTCAAACATGTCTCTATATGCTGCCAAACGTGCCTTGTCTTCTTCCATTCCGGCTTCCACTACTTCGTTTACTGTCTGTGAGTATTCCGATTGATGCACTTGAAATGTTATGTTCAAAACGACTTCCCATAGGGACTGTTCGCAAAGCTCTTCGGAGTCTTCGTTGGATCCATGGTCACTACTTTGTTCCGATTCATCGTTATCGGCTTCTGTGGTGGTGTCTGAAGCTGAATCACTATAATCTGTTGAGTCCTCTTCAATACCATGTGCATTCTTTTTGTGTCGCACTAGGTTAAAGTTTTGCTTGGATTGGTATCCACAGGTATACATTTAAGACGTCTTTATTTCCTGGTAGTCGATAGCAGAATGAGTTCCGGTCGTCCTGCAAGTGCTTATATTAGATACAGGTTCCTCAGCGGCTTGTTGATTCATACACAAGCGTTTGGCAAAGTATTCGTTTCGACATTGTTGCAGTTCAGATTTCACTTTTCTGATGAGGTCTCTTTTAAGTCTTTTCCACTCGTTGTCAATCCTTCTACATCCCTTGCAGATATTCATGTTTTTGTAGAAGTCCGCAAAGCTCTTGTTCGTTTGACACTTTTTACATTTCTTGTTTGGATCCACTTTGTTGGGTCCTCCACTTGTGTTATCCAGCCGTTTGGTTCTCTTCACTTTGGTTAGAAGTAATTTCCTTTTCCTTTGTGGTTTTGCTTTGGTGTTAGAAAGATCCACAGGTATTAAATATCTAGCAGGAACCACTAAATCAACGAGAGGCGTTTTCGATGCCATTGATACGTGTGTGTTGTTTGACGGTCTTCAAACAACTGACGAAATTAAACAAAACCTCTGATTATATTTTCGTTAAAAGCTTTTCATTGGTGTCATAGAGACGAAGATTACCCCACACAGTTCGCTGTTCGTTGTTGCTATTGCTGCTGAGGAGGTGAAGGTTGGATTCTCAATGTTTCGTTATAAGTCACCTCTTAGTCTCGTTGATGTTACGGTGGATACAAAAGATGGCTGCGTTCATGTAACGCGGACCTGAAAGAGAACACCCTAATGAAACAGAAATTTCAGAGTCTTTCCGGACGGGAACGAATGTTCTCGGTCTCGTTGATGCTACGACGGACATCAAAGATGGCTGCCCCCAAGTAACCGGTGGTTCACTGGTGCAAGCGTGACAAACACGAGGCAAACAGTCACGCTTGCTTAGGTGATCAAACGACGTGGGGTATTGACCGGTTAGAGTAGGTGTACGAGACAGACCTACGATAAGGGTTAGAAGCAGGACTAAGGTTAGGGTTAGAGTTAGGGTTAGGGTTAGAACTAGGGTTAGGATTAGAGTTAGGGTTAGGGTTAGGTCTGGAGTTAGGGTTATGGTTAGGACTGAAATCCGTAAACGTTCGTTCCCGTCCGGAAAGACTCTGAAATTTCTGTTTCATTAGGGTGTTCTCTTTCAGGTCCGCGTTACATGAACGCAGCCATCTTTTGTATCCATCGTAACATCAACGAGACTAAGAGGTGACTTATAACGAAACATTGAGAATCCAACCTTCACCTCCTCAGCAGCAATAGCAACAACGAACAGCGAACTGTGTGGGGTAATCTTCGTCTCTATGACACCAATGAAAAGCTTTCAACGAAAATATAATCAGAGGTTTTGTTTAATTTCGTCAGTTGTTTGAAGACCGTCAAACAACACACACGTATCAATGGCATCGAAAACGCCTCTCGTTGATTTAGTGGTTCCTGCTAGATATTTAATACCTGTGGATCTTTCTAACACCAAAGCAAAACCACAAAGGAAAAGGAAATTACTTCTAACCAAAGTGAAGAGAACCAAACGGCTGGATAACACAAGTGGAGGACCCAACAAAGTGGATCCAAACAAGAAATGTAAAAAGTGTCAAACGAACAAGAGCTTTGCGGACTTCTACAAAAACATGAATATCTGCAAGGGATGTAGAAGGATTGACAACGAGTGGAAAAGACTTAAAAGAGACCTCATCAGAAAAGTGAAATCTGAACTGCAACAATGTCGAAACGAATACTTTGCCAAACGCTTGTGTATGAATCAACAAGCCGCTGAGGAACCTGTATCTAATATAAGCACTTGCAGGACGACCGGAACTCATTCTGCTATCGACTACCAGGAAATAAAGACGTCTTAAATGTATACCTGTGGATACCAATCCAAGCAAAACTTTAACCTAGTGCGACACAAAAAGAATGCACATGGTATTGAAGAGGACTCAACAGACTATAGTGATTCAGCTTCAGACACCACCACAGAAGCCGATAACGATGAATCGGAACAAAGTAGTGACCATGGATCCAACGAAGACTCCGAAGAGCTTTGCGAACAGTCCCTATGGGAAGTCGTTTTGAACATAACATTTCAAGTACATCAATCGGAATACTCACAGACAGTAAACGAAGTAGTGGAAGCCGGAATGGAAGAAGACAGGGCACGCTTGGCAGCATATAGAGACATGTTTGACTCATACAGAGACGAAATACGAAAGCATTACCTCGGACTGGTGTCCTGGCATCAGGACATAAATAAAGACCCCGTACATAGAGAGATCAAGAAAAACGGCTAAACGCTGGAGAGAATAGGAAGACTACGAATCAAAAGAATCATGGGATTAGGCCGTAGAAAAACGAAAATATCTGCTTAACCGTGTATTGAACGACTACGACCCACCTCCAGCTGAAGACAGCAATGACTCTATGTGACGGAGGAATTGGAACATATTACAAAGAAAAACAGAAAAAAATATAACAAAAAAAGGGAAGGAGGGTAATGCAGCCTATATATGTTTATACATATATATAGCCAGTCACAAGCCTGGACAAATGCAGAGTGCCCTTAAAAAATTGAGCAGGATTAATGCAGCCTATCTTATGATAGCCAGTCACAAGCCTGGATAAATGCAGAGTGGACTTTTAAATAACCCGGATCTAAGGGTGCTCTCGCACAGATCCAATCTTTGACTAACGACAATCGACCACCACTAGCAACAGCGGCGAAAACAGCGACAAGTTGCCCCAAAACTGAAATGAGGTAAGGTCATCATTAGCAGAGCAAGAGAAAAACAGCGATGAGCAGCAAAAAGCAAGAGAATGGGTGCAGCCATCTTTGATGTCCATCTAACATCATCGAGACAGAGAACATTCGTCCCCGTCCTGGAATGGAAGTATCTTAGTTCTCCGGTCTCTGCGTTTCTCAGTATAAATCCAAACGACACGTTGATCTTGAAGGTCGTATTTTGTAGGTTGAATGTGTGGCGAACCATATCAGGATGGGTGGCGGATGTAATCTCGTTCATTCTGAACACGATTGTCGGTATTTTCCTCTGTCCGGGTGGACTGCCAGTGCCTCAGATACAAAGCCCCGGTATCGGGATCTTCTGGCAACACTATATATACATGTATATATGTAGACAGTTACAAGTTTGTCAATGCAGAGTAGTCTCATGTCATAAATGTATAAAAGGAAGTGAAGATAGTCAGAGAAGTCATTCGTACGATGGACCCCTTCCAAGTATACGAGAGAATCGTCACAGCCATGTTCGAAGACGGTGTGGTGAACCAAGGAAGACTGGTCGTATTGTCGGCGTTTACTCGTACCTATTGTGAGCAGTTTCCGGATTGGGCGCCGCATATTTGGACAATGTATCATCGTGTTGATCTATCGAAACGGTTGGAATTGACCAATGAAAATGCCAGATTTTCGACCAATCGGAACGGGAGAAGTTAACCAATCACGATGTCGGAAAAATAGCCAATCATGTTTCACGTTTCATAATATAAGAACCAATCCAGTTCATCTCCGATATGTATATAAATAGACCAGCAAGAAGAGGAATCAGTCAGCCGATATGTCTCGTAAAGAAAAGAAAACCAAAGACCAGACCAAGCGCGATATCGTTCAAGACGCCATGACAGCTTCCGATATTCCTTTGAAAGTACTACTTGGTGGAGGAACGTATGCAGAGCTGACAGAATGGAATGGCAGTAAAAGAGTAGATCTCAGATTTTGGGAAAGTGAAACGGTGCCCACCAAGACCGGAGTGGGCTTATCTTTGATACAATGGAAAGCTTTATGCGAGACTACTGATGTTCTGGATGATTTGATCGGTAGAGTACAGGATAAAGAACTAGTCGACTGGAGATATCACATTGGGAACAATGTATTCGTCACCGTCAAATCCCCATACCCCACTATTTGGATAAGAAAGCACTTTATACCCCGGGGAGACTGGACCTATCGTCCAACAAAGAGAGGAATCGGCTTGGAGACCTTCGAATGGAAAGAACTGAAGAAGATCATACCTTTGTTTGAAGAGAAAGAACCAGAACTTAAAACATTGACTGATGTAGATTTTGTAAAATAAAATATGAAACTGTTTCATTTGTGTTTGTCGTCGATAAATATCCCAGTATACAATCACATCGATCAGTCTTGATCTACCAATCAAACCGACAACATGAGTACCGAGTGGCCTTCCTATCATCAGCAGTAAACTACATTCCTTCAGCAGTAGCAGCAGCAGCGATTAAAAGTGACAAATAGCACCAAAAACTGAAATGAGCACGCGAGTAAGATCATGAGTAGCGATGAACAGCAAAGAGCAAGAGAAGAGCAGCGATGAGCAAGAGAAGAGCAGTGATGAGCAAGAGAAGAGCAGCGATGACGAACAGCGATGACGAACAGCAACAAGCAGCAGGAGCGAAATGAGCACGCGAGTAAGGCCCTGAGTAGGGATGAGCAGCAAAGAACAAGAAAGGATCAGCGATGAGCAAGAGAAAAAACAGCGATGAGCAAGAGAAGAGCAGCGATAACGAACAGCAAAAAGCAGCAGGAGCAGTAATGGCAGCGAAAACAGAGACAAGTAGCCCCAAAAAACGAAATAAGCACGCGAGTAAGGTAAGGAGTAGCGATGAACAACAAAGGACAAGAGAAAAACAGTGATGAGCAACAAAGAGCGAGAGAAAAACAGCCATAAGCAGTAAAGAGCAAGAGAAAAACAGCGATGAGCAGTAAAGAACGAGAGAAAAACAGCGATGACCAGTAAAGAACAAGAGAAAAACATTGATGAGCAGTAAAGAGCAAGAGAAAAACAGTGATGAGCAACAAAGAACAAGAGAAAAAACAGCGATGAGTAGCATAGAGCAAGAGAAAAACAGCGATGAGCAGTAAAGAGCAAGAGAAAAACAGCGATGACCAGTAAAAAACAGGAGAAAAACAGTGATGAGCAGTAAAGAGCAAGAGAAAAACAGTGATGAGCAACAAAGAACAAGAGAAAAACAGCGATGAGAAGCATAGAGCAAGAGAAAAACAGCGATGAACAGTAAAGAGCAAGAGACAAACAGCGATGAGCTACAAAAACCAAGAGAAAAACAGCGATAAGCAGTAAAGAACAAGAGAAAAACAGTGATGAGCAGTAAAGAGCAAGAGAAAAACAGTGATGAGCAACAAAGAACAAGAGAAAAAACAGCGATGAGCAGCAAAGAGCACGAGAAAAACAGCGATGAGCAGCAAAGAGCACGTGGAAAACAGCGATGAGCTACAAAAACCAAGAGAAAAACAGCGATGAGCAGTAAAGAGCAAGAGAAAAACAGTGATGAGCAGTAAAGAGCAAGAGAAAAACAGTGATGAGCAACAAAGAACAAGAGAAAAACAGCGATGAGCAGCAAAGAGTACGAGAAAAACAGTGATGATCAACAAAAACCAAGAGAAAAACAGCGATGAGCAACAAAGAGCGAGAGAAAAACAGCGATAAGCAGTAAAGAGCAAGAGACAAACAGCGATGAGCTACAAAAACCAAGAGAAAAACAGCGATAAGCAGTAAAGAACAAGAGAAAAACAGTGATGAGCAGTAAAGAGCAAGAGAAAAACAGTGATGAGCAACAAAGAACAAGAGAAAAACAGCGATGAGCAGCAAAGAGTACGAGAAAAACAGTGATGATCAACAAAAACCAAGAGAAAAACAGCGATGAGCAACAAAGAGCGAGAGAAAAACAGCGATAAGCAGTAAAGAGCAAGAGACAAACAGCGATGAGCTACAAAAACCAAGAGAAAAACAGCGATAAGCAGTAAAGAACAAGAGAAAAACAGTGATGAGCAGTAAAGAGCAAGAGAAAAACAGTGATGAGCAACAAAGAACAAGAGAAAAACAGCGATGAGCAGCAAAGAGTACGAGAAAAACAGTGATGATCAACAAAAACCAAGAGAAAAACAGCCATAAGCAGTAAAGAGCAAGAGAAAAACGGCGATGAGCAGTAAAGAACGAGAGAAAAACAGCGACGAGCAGTAAAGAACAAGAGAAAAACAGTGATGAGCAACAAAGAACAAGAGAAAAACAGCGATGAGCAGCAAAGAACAAGAGAAAAACAGCGACGAGCAGCAAAGAACAAGAGAAAAACAGTGATGAGCAGTAAAGAGCAAGAGAAAAACAGCGATAAGAGGTAACGAGCAAGAGAAAAACAGCGATGAGCAGCAAAGAGTACGAGAAAAACAGTGATGATCAACAAAGAGCGAGAGAAAAACAGCCATAAGCAGTAAACAGCACGAGAAAAACAGCGATGAGCAGTAAAGAACGAGAGAAAAACAGTGATGAGCAGTAAAGAACAAGAGAAAAACAGTGATGAGCAGTAAAGAACAAGAGAAAAACAGCGATGAGCAGCAAAGAACAAGAGAAAAACAGCGGTGAGCAGCAAAGAGTACGAGAAAAACAGTGATGATCAACAAAGAGCGAGAGAAAAACCAGCGATGAGCAGTAAACAGCACGAGAAAAACAGTGACGACCAGTAAAGAACAAGAGAAAAACAGTGATGAGCAGTAAAGAGCAAGAGAAAAACAGTGATGAGCAACAAAGAACAAGAGAAAAACAGCGACGAGCAGCAAAGAGCACGAGAAAAACAGCGACGAGCTACAAAAACCAAGAGAAAAACAGCGACGAGCTACAAAAACCAAGAGAAAAACAGCGATAAGTAGTAACGAGCAAGAGAAAAACAGTGATGAGCCGTAAAGAACAAGAGAAAAACAGTGATGAGCAGTAAAGAGCAAGAGAAAAACAGTGATGAGCAACAAAGAACAAGAGAAAAACAGCGATGAGCAGCAAAGAGCACGAGAAAAACAGCGATGAAGAAGATAAGAGCAGCAATGACGAAGACCAACAAGCAGCAGGAGCGGAAGCAGCAGCGGAAGCAGCAGCGAAAACACCGACAAATAACCCCAAGAATCTTAAATCAGCAGGTGAATATAGTCATTATTAGCGATGAGCAGCATGGAGCAGCGAAGAGCAAGCGAAGAGAAGCGAAGCATAGAGCAATGAAATAGACCGCCGTTGCTAAGGACACCCCTCCATTGAGCGGTGACAAGCATCAACTTGAGGTAAGGGGACATAATCCAATCCTAGTCCTCACAGAAAACATCACTCACAGATGAAAAGAGCGGGATAAGGGGAGATAATTCAATCAAAGATCCAGAGACGACCGAGAAGAGCGGGAAAAGGGAGATAATTCAATCTGGCTCAATCCCTTATGAATTTGAAGTGGTACTAGTGTTAGGGTAAACGATTGTCTTTAGGGTGCTTTCAGGTCTAAGTACAGTGCAGAGCAGCGTTGAGCAGCAAAGAGCAAGAGAAGAGCAGCGATGACGAACAGCAACAAGCCTGAGTAGCGATGAGCAGCAAGGAGTAGCAAAGAGCGGGATGGAGCAAGAGAAGAGAAGTGAATGCAATGAAATGGACCGCCGTTGCTAAGGACACCCATCCATTGGTGACAGCATTACTTGGAGGTAAGGGGACATAATCCAATCCTACTGTTGGTCCTCACAGAAAATACTGAAAAGAGCGGGATAAGGGGAGATAATCCAATAGTTGACTTCGTATACTCTCGGACTTCGACATAACAGTGAGAGTATCAGACCCTAGAGACCGATGAAAGATCCAGAGACGACCGGAAAGTGCGGGAAAAGGGGAGATAACCAAATAGTCCCATTGTACTGCGTATACTGTCGGACCTCGACATAACTGGCAGGAAAGAACAGCATAGAACAAGACAAGAGCAGCGTGGACCAAGAGAAGAACAAACTGAGAACAGTGCAGAGCTGCGATGAGCAGCGAAGAGCAGCATGGATCAATAGAATACCAATATGCGTACTGTGCAGAACAGTGATGACGAACAGCAACAAGCCTGAGTAGCGATGAGCAGCAAGGAGTAGCAAAGAGCGGGATGGAGCAAGAGAAGAGAAGTGAATGCAATGAAATGGACCGCCGTTGCTAAGGACACCCATCCATTGGTGACAGCATTACTTGGAGGTAAGGGGACATAATCCAATCCTACCATTGGTCCTCACAGAAAATACTGAATAGAGCGGGATAAGGGGAGATAATCCAATAGTTGACTTCGTATACTCTCGGACTTCGACATAACAGTGAGAGTATCAGACCGATGAAAGATCCAGAGACGACCGAGAAGTGCGGGAAAAGGGAGATAATTCAATCTGGTCAAGCATGGCACATCCGGGTCCGTGACTTACGTCACTTCCGTAATCAAATCATGGGGAAATCCACTACTTCCGGTTGCGCATGCGCGCAATAACCACTTCCGGTTCCTACACATGCGCAGACGACACATCCGGGTCCTGACACGTGACTTGCGTCACTTCCGTAAACAAAGCATGGGGAAAACCCATCACTTCCGGTTGCGCATGCGCGCAAACAACTTGCGGGTACTTCCTGTTCCGCCTACGCATGCGCAGACGGCACATCCGGGTCCTGGCACGTGACTTACGTCACTTCCGTCAACAAATGGCGGGAAAACCCATAACTTCCGGTTGCGCATGCGCGCAAATCACTTCCGGGTACTTCCGGTTCCGGTCACGTGACTTCCGGTTCCGGTTACGTCACTTCCTGTGACGTCATTTCCGGTTCCGGTGACGTCACTTCCGGCACCTCCTCAGCACCTCCTCAAATCATAACTGAACTGTGCCCAATTCTACTTTGTCCATATCTCATGAGTCTGATGTGTGAAGTCAAGAAATATCAAAAGGATATTCGGAGGAGGGGAAATCGAAGACAAATTCCGGAGAACAACGAAGACAAGACCAAAACAATACAAGCAATACACTTAAAAACTAAAAACATATGAACAACGTGGACCCCATAAAAAACGGGGATAGACTCAGGTGCTCCGGAAGAGTACTAGTAATCAGTCTCTGCTTCCTGCAGGACACCCGCCATACTGCCCATGTTAAATCCGGTATGAAAAAGATGCAACATCAATGGATCATGTCCATTTTCATTTGAGAAACAGTTTTTTCATACCTGTCAACCAAGTCATGATGTCGTCCATAAAACTTTAATAAGGATGATTGCAACTTAGGAGCAACATACTTCTGTTTGAGTAACTTCTCCGGGATATCAGACATAAAATCACAGAAGTCATATACCGGGAATTAGTCCTACTAAACTGAAGTGATCGATTTTATAATTACTTACCTATGTCAGAGCAAGGATCGACATCCACAGGCAGATCTATAAAGTACAAATGTATGCGGCAGCAATATCAAACACATAAGTTAAATATTTTTGGTATAGATGTGCGACTTTGGTAACAAAATGTCTTCAAAATATCACAGAAAATTTGTCAAATAATGTCATAATAGCGAGCGCAGCGAGCGCAATAGGAGCATATGCATTTTCTTCACGTGGGTCATTTAGATAAGGCTTTTTTAATGGGGAAGCCATAGTGTGCTACATATTAAGTCTTGAAAAAAGTTTCGTTCGCCGTTAACTGAACTAACGGAAATAACTTGCTTCAAATTATAATTTTAGAATCAGAATCGTGATACCGGAAATGAGTTTCTGGAAAAGGCTATTGCTGTGCTCGCATCATTGGCCACGCCAACATAATAGTGTTCAATTCTTACAAAATATTTGACAACTATGGGGCTCAATCATGCTATGTTGGATTATATTATTCCATCCTCCCAAGTCCGGGTTTTGTATCCACGTTCGTTCCTACAAATCCCTGACATCACACATTCATATTTAAGACGCCTGGTGTGTGACCTAGAAAATTCCACCTACGACTCAAATGGTTCTCTTATGACCTTGGGAACAAAAAAATAATTTAAGAATGAAAATCGTTCACTTCCGACCCACAAAATATGAATGTGTGATGTCAGGGGTTTGTAGGAACGAACGTGGATACAAAACTCTGACTTGAGATGATGTATTATTCAGGTGTATCAGTATAGTTACATGTACCCGAGGCTAACATTGAACCGTATTTAGAGGTTTTCGGAAATTAAGTTGTTCCTTTGATTTCAACTGCAGTCCAATCTAATTAAAATTAATTAGTTCTCCGCACTTGCTCCTTATTTTCGTTCGGTTTATGTGTCACGCACGGAGATCTAACTACAGCCACTTGAGAGTCATGTGCTGAACTTTGACCAAACAATCAGCGTCTAGAAATTCATTTACAATTCACCAATCAACGAGGCGCTCTCGTAACATCATCTGGTTTCAACTTCAGTATTGTTTGAAGAGTATATTTTCTACCCGCTAGCCCGTTGCCACAATTTCAATATTTATGAAACCAAACAATTCACAACTGTTTATCCTCATACATATTTTTCTCGGTCTTAATAATTCACCTGAGGTCATTGGAATTCGTTGGTAGACTTAAAAACAATAACTTTTAACGATTCAGATTATGGAATAAAAATCGGATGGATGATGCCATAAATGTTTTATTTTACATTCGGAATTACTCTAGACGCTACAATAACTTCTATGCCAGTTCAATGCCCTAAAATTTTATCGTTGATTGGCTAAAGCAAATTTGACCGTAGACATGCCCTCAAGCGGCTGTAGTTAGATCTCCCGCGCGCGACGTATAAACAACCGAACGAAAAAAGGAGCAAGCGCGGAGAACTTATTTTAATTAGACTGACTGCAGTCTTGCTGAACATCTGATTTTTTTTTTTTTTATTGAATGCCTAGCGACCGCTAGCAGATGCAAAAAAAAACAATAAAACCTATATTTGTTAAATACTATTTGTAAAATTCTAATAAAGAATATGTTACTTTCTTATATATATTAAGCTCACATCCTAAGCAAGACATCGGCAAAACATTAATGAAGCAGTAAGCTACAGTGGAAATTCACAATCCAAAAACAACGCAAATTTGTTTAAACAGTTATATAGAGCATATAAAGAGGAAAAATATACCTTAGGAGAAATCAAAAAACGTAATCCATTGGACAGACAAACCCGGGAAAACAAATGAACAACCACAAGTACAACAAATAAACACTGAAAACTAAAACACAATGAACAACACGAACTCCTATAAAAACCAGGAGTTAAACCAGGTGCTCCGGAAGGGTAAGCTTTCCTGCTCCGTATACGGCACCCGTCGTGAAGTTCAACAAAGTCAATCCGGTGGAAGTTACAAATCGGTGGAGGAACATGAAATGTTACGACAATGTGAACAGGTCCAACATCATCTTAGATATTGGAACACTGTAACGGTCAATGATGACGACCGTAAAATTTCTTAAATGATTACATCAACTTATCCCTGATAAAACCCTGGTTGAGAAGCTTTTGTGACAGCAGTAATCCTCTTTGTCGAAAGTGAGGGTAACTCACACATGCCCTTGAAAATCGGATAAGCTGAGAAACGTAGACGCCAATTAAGGAGAACAAAGCTTATAACACGACAACAAGGGTAAAGCGTATAACACGGCAACATGGGCAGAGAATCAAAATCAAAACAAGGCAGCGTAAAAACAAGAGCATAACTTGTGTGTTTTCTAGTTATCAACACTGATTTTAGATTAGAACGTTACTTTGAAAACTGGCAAATACTTTAAATGTATTTTATACTCTCATGTCATTGTTGTCATGAAATATTTTTTGTGTAATATGTTTTCTCTCCATGTTTCAATCTCTTAATGAAACAGGGCATTCTTACCCTTCCAGAGAACCTGGTCGCATTCAGGTTTTGTGTAGGAGTCCATATGATCGATGCTATGTTGTAGATCAACTATTCTTTTAATGAAACTGAGTACGATTTGAGGCCACACCAAATTGATTTTTAGTTCTTTGGATTTTTTATGGACAAAATAGGTGCGAAATTTTAATTTTAATTTTTTTTCTCGGGGATTAGTTTTTTTCAGTCGAAGATCAAATTTACGTGCGGCACAATTTTTAACTAAAATATTGAAAGAATCTCTAATTTTACCAAATTTTAGGAGATGGCGAACACTTTTTATTTTTAATTTCTTGAAAAATGAAGAATTTGATGCGAATTTTCAGCCTTTTTGCAAAAGGAAGCGGCACGTAATATTTTTTTTTTCTTAAAATTTACAAAGTCCGAAAATCTGAGCTGCGAAATCCAAAGAACAAAAAATCAATTTGGTGTGGCCTTTGCCAAAAGATTTTTTCGTCACAAGCTTGTATAAAGAAAAAAGAAGTTATCAGGGTGACCTCAGACCGCCAAATGTTTCTTCATCACTGTTTGTTGCTACCCGTCCGCCAGCCGTTCATCGCAAAACTAATGATCAGAAAATTAGCAAATATAGCAATATCATTACCTTCACATTTTCCTATATCGCAATAATCCCATACAATATTTTCATCTAGTGTGTAACACCATGGTGCCTCGTGCAGTAAACCGGGATTCCTGCAGTTCGCAGAAGCACCAATGACAGTCTCGTCTGGAAACATTGAATCATGGGTAAAATCATGTGGGTGTGGTTTCTGGCTAGACCACGGCTGACAGTGTATGCCTGTGCGGGTACAGCTTCTCCGACCCGAGTAGTGCTTGTTTTTCTCAAAACATTCGGCTACTGCAAGAGATGAATGACTTTTTGTGTACCTTCTTCAGATACTAAACTTTTTTAACCGTAGCGCTTTATTCCGCCAATACTTTTTCTCATAGTACTTTTGTGAATTTGTAAATTTCATGTTTCATTTACAATCCTTGACGTCTTGAAAGCCCCAGTAACATGATACCAATAATGGATAAGTTTGGGGAAATTTTTTATTAAAAAAAAGATAGCTCATCTTCAAAAGCAGGACGATAGAACATAACAATTACTATGAAGTTATTGAAAGCCAGTGTTAGGCTTCAAATTAATTTTGATAGTCTAATAAAAGTACATAATTAATATTATCAATATGTACCTGCGCAAGACAAACTTGGTGTAGTCCATGTCACATTGGAAAGACATATTTGTACGGGACAATAATCAATGTCTGCTTTAGGCAAGGTACCGATCCTTTTCTGACATCGATAATGGATGAGAGATCCGATTGTATGGTTATATCTTGAAACTGGATGGACGGATATACATGTATGGTCAGCTTTGAGTGCCATATCAGACTGTCCACAGCCTGAAACAATAATCACCCGGTGCTTACAATACCGTTTATTGACTGTCTTACCCTTTTCAAAAATGTAAAAATTTTTATGCATAAAAAATGAGAGGAAAGATTGATATTTAGTTAAGTTACAAAGAAAGCACAAAAGCACAACATTATAAGTGTATAACTAAACAAACATCCATAGCTTACAATGTTTCCTTCAATGGTGGAAAACCACAACATGCCGCAAGCCCTAAATGGCCCCAGGGTAATTCCTGAGTAGTTATGTCAAGCGGTGCAATATCATGTCAGAATATTAATAAATTTATAAATAAACTAAAAAGGTAACCGTGGAATGACATCCATACGTTCCTGACTTGGGACAGGCGCATAAAATGCTGCGGGGTTAATCCAGTTTCGTGGAGCTCCAACCCTACCCATTTTTAATATGGACAAGGAACACTAACAAATGTCAAAGCACACTTGAGTTTCTATGGAGTACATGATGACATTAAAGCCAGGGCAAAAATTAATAAAATTGGGAAAAGGGTGCAAACATTTTAAGAAATTGGGAAAAAATGGCAAGAATGAAACTTGTCAAGTCTGAACAAAATGCATATTTTGCAAAATACTATATTGTCAAGTATCAAATCCAGTCTATCAGAACAAAAAATCATGCTAAAAAAAGTGTATAACAAAATGATCTGTACTGTTGCTTTTACATGTATAAACATGCTATTCATGTTCTCTCTAATAATTGGCAAGAGAAGAATTTCGTGGCTTAATTCGTTGCAATCAACACATGTTGGTGACATTCAAACGAAGTAACAACGCCTTTATTGGTGTTCTATCGAAGTGGGTGGATATGATATACCGCCCGATATACCGTAATTGTTGCAGGGAGAAAACCAACTATTATAATTAATTATACGAACAACAGCAGCAGCTGCTTTATTTTAGGTACTAAAAAGTTCCAAGTAAAATCCAGTATCATTTTGTGCATTTTGGAGTATAAAGTAGCGAATAGCGAATATATACTCACTGTCATCGCTGTTCATTGAGAATTGTGAACTTTTCCCGCCATTTTTACCTGAAATTGAAAGTACCAATTAACTACCACTGCAATGTAATGAAAACTTTCCTTTTATTATTTCTTTCTTTGAAATACCAAAAAAAATTGAAATCTTATTAACAAGAAATTTTCTACATTTGAAAAGAACTAATTAAACATAGGTCTTCCGAAGCATTTTATCTATCGTGTAAGGTAAGACTTGAATTCTTTACATCTCTTCTTTACTTTTTCCCTATTTCAGGGCGGTTCAATCCTCAAGTTCCTTAAAAGAGTGTATATAAGAATCTTGCCAATTATGTTTAACGGAGCAGGAAACGTTTAACCTTTCGGAGTACCTGTTGTCAGTCGATCTTTTTGTCACTGCATCTTATTATTTGGCTGTCTTTCTATTATTATTTTTTGTATGTTTTTCTTTTCTTTGTGTTTTTCTTTACGTTTTTCTTTATTCTTTTTTATTGTTGTTGTTTTATTATATATATTTTTTTTTTTTTTGGTTTGTTTTATTATCGGTTTTTTTCTTTTTGAGTGGGGTGGGATTTTTTTATTATTATTATTTTAGTTACATCTTTATTTTACATGTAAATGATCTATTTGCTCTCTATTGTTGTTTTCACAATTTTTTCTTGTCTTTAAATTAAGACCCGGAAGACTTTTGCCTTTATCTTATTATATATATAGTTGTCATGTTTAAAACTCAAAGGCATTCCGTCATATTAATCTAAATATAATAATTTTATTTACCTGTTACTGTTGCAGAATAAACAATCAAGGTAAATGTTGCAAAGACGTTCATCTACAAGTAACAAGAAATATAATCACCACAAACTCCCATCCTCCCAAGTCAGAGTTTTGTCTACAAACCACTGATATCACACATTCATATTTTACGGGTCGGAAGCGAACGATTTTCACTGGTCACTTCTCAAGGTCAAAAGAGAATCCATTTGCGTCTTAGGTAGAATTTTCTAGGTCATACACCAGGCGGCGATATGTCCGCAAAATATGAATGTGTGATGTCAGGGGTTTGTAGGAACGAACGTGGATACAAAACCCTGACTTGGGAGGATGCAAAGTCATAGTCTCACGCTGAATTTCTATCTTAAACATCTCTTACACCATTTGAACCTACTTAATTCATAAACGTCTCATACTAACCCGAAATTTTTACTTTAAATTTTCTGTTCCAAAAATTTCAAATTTTGTTAAAACTAAGGAATATCTCCCTCGTGTATATATAACTCTGTCCTTAAGTGTAGATTCTTTGTTTTGGCTTCTCAGGTTGGCATTTTTGAATTTGCTTTCAATGTTTTTATTGTTGTTTTGGTTTTCAATATTTTAGGCCTTGGGCACAACTGATGAGTTGTGAAATCGACAAAATGTGGGCATCTTTTGTTTCAAAATTGGTATCAAAAAAATTATTTTAAGCATTGAATACAACTGATGGGTCGTAAATCGACGAAATGTGCACTTATTGTGCATTAAAAAAATATTATGAGGCCTTGGGTACAACTGGTGAGTCGTGAAATGGCGAAATGTGCACGTCTTGTGCATCAAAATTGGTATCAAAGAATTGTTCATAGACGTTAATGTCCAAAGTCAGGACTCGGTGAACATAGTGAAGATAATCAACTTAAAGTTCATCATCACGAAAGAGACCTCCTCGGTGGACTCGTGGTAGCGGCTCGCCTCGAGTGCGGAAGGTCGCGTGCACGTGTTCGATCACCGGCCGGGTAAAACCAAAGAGTTATTAAAATTTGTATCTGTTGCTTCTCGGCCAAGCATGCGGCATCTAGGAATAAAAGCATAGAACTGGTCGGCTAGGAGTCAATATTAAGTGAGGTGATATTTCTTCCTTCGGACTATTAACTCATGAGCTAGCACGTTAAAAATTCTGCTCAGCGTGTCGAGTAGCCTAAAGGGTGAAATGTTTGATCCTGCCTGTTTTTTTCACCTAGCGTCGTAGGGAGAAAACCTGGGCCCTGCCCATTTCCCGGGGTGAAACTAGATCTGTCCAGCTTCCCCCCCCCCAAAAAAAAATGGTCACGGGGGGGGGGGGGGTGCTATGGTACACCGGCCGTTCAGGTTTTTACTTTTCTTCACCAGTGAAGATGTATAATCAACAAGTAGTATTCTTATTACTGCGCATATTTTCAAAATAATTTAACTATTTTTTTCAAACTGTAAATGATTTCAACGTTTATAATGAAAAGTTCCAGAAATTATTTAAAAGAAAAAATTCACAATACCTCAACAATTGGTCCAGTTCCATGAAATTAAGTCATATTTCTTGGACAAAAACAATTTTCATGTGGTTCATTATGAATTTGATGACAGAAACATGAGAAATACGATTTTACTTTTTCTGTGAATTACGCTGATGAAGACGAATTAACTATCATGCAATAATATAAAAAGATCTTAAAATATCAATCCAGATCTTTTTTATGGAGATTAAACACGGATGATATCCCGACTTTACGATGTTTGTCCAATTAAAAATAAATTGCATTTGGTGTTTACCGTTGCTGTCAAGGAAATTTTATGTCAATGAGCTTGAAAATTAATCATCACATCTAATAGAAACTTATTTTCAATGTAAATGTTGAAGGTTAATTTAAATTCAGTTATAATGGCATACGAATTTTAATGCACGCTATGCGCATATTCCAAAAAATTATTTTCCCGGGACCAGCAGTGGACAAATGAAAAAATGCGGAAATCTGAAACAACTTAATCCACACCACAATTTTCAAAATTTCGAAATACGGTCGACAATTGAAAACCAAAACAACCACAACACAATGCAGCTTAATTTAAAATTTGGATTTTCCTAGATTGTGAATAAAAAATAGGAGACGGTGTATACATAAATCAACGTTATTAATTACGTTGGAAAATCATTTAACTGGTTAAAACTCGATTTTATTTTTTTTTCTGATATGCTGCGCTCTCGTTCTTAATTAATGCACTTAGGGAACATGAGGGAACATTTAACTTCAAAGGGGGTATGGTTTTTTGTGAAAAAATATTCTGATTCCAAAGGGAAGGAAAAATAATAATCTGCTGCAGCAAGGGCAAAAAAAATATTCTGTTACAAAACTATGGAAAAAAATTCTTGTTTAGATATATTTTTTTTAAAACAAAATTGAATCCGAGAGTTGATTTAAAAAATCACAAGCATTACAAGAAAAGCTTTAGACCATTATTTAATACAAACCTGACATGATTTATTTTTAACATAATAAAAGATTTTTCTTAGTTTTTCAGTCAGTGATTAACCATCAATAAGAAGAGCAACAATCATGACAATCAAAGCATTGTTCCTTTTTAGCTCACCAGGCCAAAAGGCCATGTGAGCTTTTGTAATCACTTGGCGTCCGTCGTCCGTTAACTTTTCACATTTTAATCTTCTTCTCTGAAACCACTAGGCCAAATGAAATTAAATTGATGGTTGGAAGCATCTATGTAAGGTCCTTAATAAAGTTTGCTCATTTCGTCCCGATCGGACAACAAACATGGCCGCCATGGGCAGTTCTTGTTTCTGATTGGCTGAAATAAAAAAACAATTCTCCTCTGAAATTGCTTGGCCAAATAAACTTTACAGGAATCATATATTGGAGGTTGTTTACAAAGTTTCCTCATTTCGTCCCGATCGGGCAACAAACATAGCCGTCATGGGCAATTCTTGTTTCTCATTGGTTGATTGAACAAAATATATTCTGGAAATGCTTGGAATGAAACCTGAAAGGAAGCATCTATGGGAGGTTCTGTACAAAATCTCCTCATTTTGTCCCGATCGGAATACTAATATGGCCACCATGGGCAGTTATTGTTTCTGACTGGCTTCTCCTCTGAAGTCGCTTGGCCAAATGGAACGAAACTTGACGGGAAACATTTATGGGGGGTTCTTTACAAAGTTTCCTCATTTCGTCCCAATCGGGCAACAAACATGGCCGTCAAGGGCAATTCTTGTTTCTCATCGGTTGATTTAAAAAAAAATTCTGGAACTATTTGCCCAAAACTGTCAGTCAAAATTGACAGGAAGCATCTATGGACAGTCTTTTATGAAATGATTTTTTTTTCATCCCCACTGGACAACAAGCATGGCTGCCATGGGCAATTCTTGTTTCTGATAGGCTGATCTAAATCTTCTTCTCTGAAACGGCTTGGCCAAATAAAACGATGCTTGACAAGAAGCATCTGTGGGAGGTTTTTTTTATAAATTTTCTCATTTTGTCCCGATCATGCGACAAACATGGCCGCCATGGGCAGGTGAACGATACAGGCTCAGCTCTCTGAGCCTTTAGTTTAAATATGCGTACATGTACATATACCAAATGTGTGTCTACTCAGTACTGTGTGAATGCCTTAAACCACAATCGACACAATCACCACCCAGGGGATATCATAGAGACTATGCTATTTATTTACGAGATGGATCTATGTACATGTGATGTGTGTTGCAAAGATCTGAACTAATCTTGTTTTAAATTTACAAATGAAAAGTATATGCAAATGTTTTATAATAAAGACAAATTCATAGTTTATACCAGTTTTATTTATACTGCTACTGATTTCATAGGAATAAATACACCTTTTACATTCTGGGCATTTCTATAAAAAAAATTCTGATTCGCCTTGGTAAGAAAAAAAATAATTTGTTTTGATAAAAATAAAATTGTGTCCATACCTAGAAAAAAATACAAACCAATATAAAAAAAAACATACCCCCCCCCCCCCCCCCCCGAAGTTAAATTATTGTTCCCTTATACAATGTTATAGTGTTTTTTCATCTGCATTGGTTTTAAAACGGGGTACTTTAAAACATTATATGTTGCTGATAATTATTTACATTTAAATTTGCTTATTTTCTTAAAATCTTACATTTATAAGAGATTTTTACTGAAAAATAATAAGTAAAAGTCATTTAGCTGACATCGATTTCAGACCCCAAAAAATTAACCGAGGCAACAGGTTAACACATAAATTACATAATTGTATTAATATAAACTATTTTGTCTAATATCTTACAAATTAGATATATAGTCTTTGCATCATTTGTTAATTCGTACCGATTTACTGTTAGGTAATAATTATGATTTCATTATATCATAATGGAAATTTTTAACTTTTTTATTTAAATATAACGTTATTTTTTTTAAATAGTATTTCTCTTTCTTTTCTATATTTTTCAATTTATTTTTTAATCATATGACAGTTTTTATCCAATGAGAGGATTTTAAAAT
Organism: Mytilisepta virgata; assembly: GCA_028015205.1. Taxonomy (NCBI): domain Eukaryota; kingdom Metazoa; phylum Mollusca; class Bivalvia; order Mytilida; family Mytilidae; genus Mytilisepta; species Mytilisepta virgata. Next base: position 576,242 of record JAPWFG010000032.1, read on the forward strand.
ATTTAAAAAATAATAATATTATTTATCTATTTATCTTTTCTTTTTTTTTTGTTGTTTTTGGAATACATTTTATTCTTCCTGCTGCAATTCATTTAATTTGTTTTCAATCAACATTGGTACGGTTATTTTACGAAACTATATCCGTACTTGTAACAGGATTTTAGTGTACTTCCTCCTATGCAAAAAAAAAAGTTGTGCGCCACATCTCAGAGACTATTTTTCTGCTTTAATCTAGGTAAAATTCCTTGAACAGTACTAAGATCGATTTTCTAATCGTATACATTATTTTCAATATAGAATTCACCTTGAATGCGTTGAAAAAAAATAAAAACCTTTCCGCTTTCGCTCACACGGTGCACTTGCTGCATAATTTATTTCTGTTCTAAAGTGATGTGTGTCCATAATAATTTACAGAGTTATTTCTTAACGGAAAAACGTGATTTTCAAACAGAGGATTAGGAATATCTTATCTAGAATTTAGGGGTGGTGCTGGAATTCAAAAACTTGTTACCAGTTGTTTATTTTTTTTTATGTAAGATTTAAGTCACAAAAATAGATGAAATGTGTCTGTTATCTATGCCAAAAACGTCCGAAAGATCACTCAACTTCCAGTTAACTTTGACCTTGCATTTCTCCATACATGTAATTGCACAATAGATTTTAAATTTGCTGGGTATAAATGTTTAAAACAGTATAAAGGATATATATCCTAATTTACAGGTATGACGGATTACACATTTGCATTACAGGTGAAGAAACTTGCATTTGCAAGTAAATTGATGACGTCATACTAGCAAAGGCGAGTTTCAGTTCACAGTTCAGATATACTTGCGTTTCCGAGTTCGACAGACCTGTAAATAGAAGGATGCCTTTGATGCCCCTGACAGTGTCCTGCCCTCAGAGTCACAAAAATGTGCCCCTGTGCCCTACAAATAAAAAAGGCTGATAGTTTATTATAACCATCCAATTCCTTTGATCAATTAAATAAAAGAGTATCAAGAATACAGCCTGACACTCAGAAATCAGCTGTTTACAGTTAAAAGATATTCATTTTGTTATATGATTTACTTTTATTAAGAAAAAAACAAGACAATCAAAACAAAAACACTTAGTTTCAATTAATTTAAAATGCTCTGATATTTTCTAGTAAATGCATGGAAATTTCGTGGTAATAATATACAATAATACACAATGAGTATACTCTGAATTTTAATTGCACTCGATAAACACCAAAATTGCCCTTAAAAATGGTTAAAGTGCCCTTTTTAATGTACAGGTTTCCCTAGCCCAATTTATTTATTTATTTATTTAGTTGGGGTTTAACGCCGTTTTCAGCACATTTTGGCCATTTCGCGGCGGCCAGTTTTTATTGGTGGAGGAAGCCGGAGTACCCGGAGAGAACCACCGACCTTCGGTAGGAAAATTGGCAATCCTTGTCAATTAAGATCGGAGTCGAACTCACCCCGCCACAGGTGAGATTCGAACTCACAACCCCAGCGTTGACAGGCTAGTGATCAGTAGTAGTCATGACGAACTACCTAGACCACTCGGCCACCGAGGCCCCTAGCCCAATTTAGCATGGTGATGCAACATGCTTCCATCTTCAAGCACCATGCTTCCTTCATCATAAATTTTTCAATGTACTCCCAGGTAGCTAAACCTATCTTTCAATTTTTAGTTTAATCATATTTTTGAAACAGATTTGCATTTAATCATGTACACCTGTTGTGTTCGCACACTTTTACACCATCACACTAGCGGTAAGGCTGTTTATTAAAGATTTTGATAAATGTACTGCCCTCATGTCAAGGTTGGGTGTCCCAAATATTATCTTTTTTAGCCTTTGAGTGCCCTCAAAATACAAAATTTACCATGCCTTCACAGATTTCAGGGGAAAGCACTTTAATGGATATTGTGCTGAAGTGCCCTTTACCTGCTCACCCATTTTCAAGCTTGAGCACTGCCCCTCCCCCCCCCCCTTTCCCCAATACGTAATAAAACATTGATTTCCATGTATTGATTGTTGCAGACTAGTCATTTTCAGTTTGGTCTATAAATGGAAAGTCTAACTCAAACCAGCACGAAGGTCTGGTGCATTCAAATGTTTGGCACAAACTGCAACAACCCTACTAGATTTATTCTGTTGGAAAATCTAGAATATAAAATCAACCAAGAGAACCGTGTCCTAAAGAAGTTTTTGTTGAAGGTCATATTCATCAGGTTGGGAACAAATTCTCAGTTGAGGGGTTACCCCTCAATATTTTACAACATTATACAACTGTACATGTATGTATTTTGTCGATTGAAATTAAAACATGCCCATGAAATAAGGTAACTTCAAGGACATGTCATGTCTTAATTATTTTAGATACAAAAAGTGTTGGATAATCAGTTGAAATTACCAACCGATTATCTATTACTATCGGTTGACAGCAACCAACCGACTATCGGTTATAATCGCATTATTATAACTTGCTCGTATTGAAATGAAATCAAGCATTCAGCCACATTGTACATGTCTTGTGTATATATATGTATATCTCATATCATTGCAGAGATTTATTTGTTCATGTTTGATCTTTTGTTTACTTTTCATATTTTAGTTAAAATTTTCAAATTATGTACGACTACTAATGTAAAATGCAAATCAGAAACGGACCGGAAGTAGATATGCTTAAATTCTGGAAATGCTAACAACAATCGATTTAACAAAATCCCAATTAATTATCAACGTCGCTGAGCTGTTCGTGTTATAGACATACATGTATTCTAGCCTCTAGAACTTTTTGTTTTATTTCAGAGGTTTTTAACCCTAGATATGAATGCAGCTAATTTGTTGAAGGATGAAATTGATAGGATTGTAAGTATATTCCTATACCTATGGCCAGTATTAAAAAAAATGTTGAAAAATTGGTTGGATACAAACAGTCTGCACTCAAAGCCCTGATCTAGGAAAATTTCTTTCAGGGTAGTAAAAATGATATATCAAGAGCCCAACTTAGGCCAAAAAAAATATGTGTGTTTATGGTCACGTGACCGACCCTCATTTTATCGTCGCGACCCTAACCTTTTTATCGGCAGTTTTCTGAAATATCGGAAATTCCTGCCTTTTCCGTCACTGGTAACGGTATTTATCGTATTAAACAACAATGGAGGCCTCCAGTGCCAGCACTGCCAGCATTTTGTCGCTAACTTTTAAACAGTCCCCATTTAAAAGCAGACAAAAATGTCATAGTTCCGTTTAACAATTCAAGAACTTTCATTGATATATTCAATGAATATCACGACACTACAGCAGTGGATTGGGAAGAAATGATGTTTGCAGTATTTGTACTGAGGAAAATGGACCAGAAATACAAGACTGTTTTACCTCTTTGTGACAACTGCAAAGGTTACACTCCATAAATTAATAGTACAATTTCCTATGTGAAGTGAGCTTACAAATGTCATGGTCTTGTGCCATCTTCAGAGTAAATAATACCCATATACATGTATATATATATTCTGAAAGGCCATTATGTTAGCATTGTCTCAATCATGATAAATAAACAAAAAATATCCATGGAAACCTAGTTGGCAGACATGTAGCAATATTTCAAAATTTTTCATTAAAAAAGCTTTAAAAATGTTAAATTTCACTCCACTTCGGCTTAAAATTGAGGTCTGATGCAGCATTTCAATCCAATTCAGACTTAATTTTGCAGATTCTGCATAAAATTCCATTACATATGTGGGAAAAAAGTATACTTTTCCTGCTCTTTTTTCTGCAATTTAACTTACGAGTTCAGGTGCCGATTATCACTGTCGAAGTTTTACACACCACACGTCAATTCACAATTCCCAGTTTATTACCTCCCAATCCCATTACTTGTCAGAAGCAAAGTCCGTTAATGTTTGCATATTTTTTTAAACTAAAATCTATCCTCTTTCAGTCAATATTACAATTTTGAGGTTAAGACATTTATTATTTATCTATCATGTAGTCAAACTTTACCAACTCTAATAATTAATAAAATTCTGGGGGTGCATTTCTCTGAAACTAAGATAATTAGTGGAGTCTAACCAAAACACAGGGCAAAACCAGCATCGTTGGAAGACCATATTAAACCTGTTACTTTCAATTGCAATGTACTTACTTACTTACTTACTGCCCTCAGCACCCATTGCCATTAATTTCAATAGTATACTATTAATTTCAATAATTTATAACTCCTGAGTTTTTGAAAATTCTCGATTTTATCACCGTAAAATTTAGAGTATATTTATTGCATAGCAAGTACCGAAATAAGTTATGATATGCATGTTCAATGGCAGCTTGTTGGTTCTGATATATACATGTGAATTGCCTGTTGTATTCAAAACAGCAAAACTGTCATATATAAAGCCATTTGATAATGAAAACAAATAACAATTTAAAAAGAAAACTAGCTGATAGGCAAGCATGTGCACCATTACAGTGTCTTCTGTTTCTCTGTTTGTAGCTACTTAGTCAAGAAACTACAATTGAACACACACCCCCCCCCCCCTTTACAAAAAAATCAACCTACAGACTATTTTTTTCAGCATGTGACAATAAACTCACATATTTTTTTTTTGACCTTATTGTATTTCTGCCGATAATTATTAGAGACTTCTATTTAATATTCAGGGTAGTAAATGTTCAATATATACCCTACTACCAAAATTATTTAAATCAAAATTTAGCAACAACCGCCATTACAGTATTAAGTAAATAGCTACTAGACGTTAAAAGATAATTTATCAATCAATAAAACAGATAACCATACAATGTACAGTGGTATATACTAATCAAAAAACACCATCCACAGAACTTCATACTAAAAATGAAAAAAAAACAAGCACAAACACAAATGTTGAAACAACAGCAAGTCGGGCAAGTATGACATGGTATAGAAACGGAACAGTGATGGGGTTAAAGTGGAGTTATGGGTCGACAAACTTTCCCTTATCTATCCTCATCCTCTGGCAAAAAATCTGTAAATTTAAATAATATTTCTTCATGTACTTTAAACAAACGTTAATAATTGACTATTTCTTTTGGCTTTGTTTTATATGATTGTGTATTTGTTGATAGTCTTAATATCGCACCTAAACTTAATTTTGTGTTGTTATCAAATATAATCATCCTGACACTATTTCCTTCAAAGACGATGCAACTTTCCTGTAGTTACACGGTCCATGTAGGGACAGTTTGTGCACAGGATGTATAAGAAACTCCCACATCCATATCTTTTCTGACCACAACACATGTGAAGAAACACTGGGATGAACAGTTTTTTAGAGGCCTTCATTTGTTGAAGTCAATTATTCTTTGTCCCTTTTTCCAGTTTTGTAGCTCTTTCTCATTGTCTTCCGAATCATGTCTTACTTCAGACACAACTACATTGATAGATCTTTTTTCCATTAAATTCATTTAGGGCTGTTATGTATTGTAGGTATCTATGAATCTGCCTAATCGATCTGTCAAACTTGCGTCATCAATTTTTCTCTGATTCATAGTGTAACTCGCATTACTAACAGTACACTTTCTTATTCCCCGATAACCTTTAGAGGTGCTGAACTACGTACACTTCACCTAAATGATTTACTTATATTTGAAAGCCCTAGGCGCAAGCCTTATCAGAGAAAAATTTGAAACCTTACCCTTAATTGTCTGAGATTTCTCAATCTTGCACTTTCTCTGGTGTTAGATTCTATATTTCTATGTTAGTTTATTTGTAATTGTAGTGTAAAGGATTATCAGAATGTGGAGAGGAATCTATTTTTGTATCAGTAAATCTAGAAAAGACAACATGCTTTGTGATGGGATCAGACATTGGACTTCAGTGGTTAGATGGCCAGAGTGCCATGGTACAGAAATTTTATCATCATTGTGCAGGTTTGTATTAGAAAACAAAATTTCAAATGTGCAAGGACTTCATCAGACAATACAACATAATGGAAAATGTCCAAAACATATTATTAATATGTGTTGAGAATATTGTTAGGAAAAGCAAATATTTTGCAGAAAATTTTTAAAAAGTACTGTCTTTTGATGTGTATTACACACAGTTTTTACCATCAAATACATTTTTGATAAGGGGGTGCATGTACATATACATGCCAATATAAGCTCTTAAGTCTCTTTTGAGGTTTGATTTCCGACCAAAATGAGACAAGGTGATGACTTTTGAACCGAAACTTGATTTTTTACACTCTCTCATTAGCGTAGTTTGTTTTGGTAATTACTTACTGTAAATTCAGAAATTATTGCGTGCATTTATAATTGCGATTTTGTCATTTTAGACCAAAATGCGATTTTAATTTTTGCGATATTGAGAAAAATTCCCTTCATTCATATAAAACATTCCAAAATGCAAGTTTAAATTATTGCGATTACAACCCTGTCGCATTTTTTGCAATAATAAAAACATCGCAATAATTTCCGAATTTATAGTACTTTACAGAACAAGTATAAAGGATGGCGCAATGCCCACGTTTTTTGACGGATGCCCACCAACTATCCGATCCACGTTGGCTGATTATTGTCCACGTTGAACGTGGGCATCCGTTATCAGGTGAAAGTTTGTTTTGACTGTGGAAAAACACGGTGGACGGTCAGCAGATCGATATAATAAAACGGGTTAAAAATTGACGTTATGTGTTCTTTAATACAAGAATTATTAATTTAATTCCAGTCCTTTTCATAATTATATAATTTTATATGCAGTCGGGAGTTTTTTATGTTCATAATAACAGATTTGTCCAATATCGGTGTCAGCATAAATAAATGGGTCATCCTGTAGACTAGACAATGATTGACAATAATCTTGACCGCGGTATATTGTTTGAAGTAACAGGTCAAGGTATTATGAACTGGATTACAAGGAAGGCGTGGTATATCGATTGATTTGTAACATCATTATTGACAAGTGTCAAATTATGTACCTGTGACAAGACTACACAATTCTCGTGCAAAAACTGGCGGGAAAGTATATGACAGTACGATAAAATCTTCAATCAATACGATTTGGAAAAATAACTTGTGTGCTATATTTATTTTGTACTGTGTACTTCTTAAATAGAAAACATATTAAGATACATGTAGATTTATCAAATATTCCGGCAGACGGAAATTTTTGTTTTTGCTTAGGACTATTTTATAAATGGAGCAACAAACCGCATAAGATCGTTAGAAGATAAAATAAGTTTTAGTTTTCAAAAGTTGAATAATTATTTATACTTGGTTGTATTTCAATGATGTTACTGAAGTATTAAAATAAAAAATAATACATTTGTTCTATTACTAATCCTTTTGCTCTCTCCTTAACCCATTGTCGGAAACCCACGGCCGGTCGCGCTTACGCTTTGTTTCCACTTCCCGAAAGTGGAAGGAAAGCGTAAGCGGGACCTGCTGTGGGTTTTCGACGATGTTCTTAGCCTTATTTTTTCTTTTATTTCATACGGTATAAAATAGTGTACCTTTAAAATATTAGAATGAACTGCACTCTTTGCATGTTTTTTTTTAATGAGAATTAATGTTTAGAGATTCTCCTTTCCCTCTTTGTAGATTTTTATGTTATATTTTTCTCTAAACTGTATGTTTCAGTCGTCTGGCAGATAAAGGGAGGTATACACATCTATAACAAAAACCTTGGTCTGGTAAATGTATAATAAACACAGGTGTCAAAAACCAATCTGTCCATTACCTTACAACAATTCAAGCGAATCTCCTATATATTACGTTTGAAACAACAACTTGTTGATTAACATGTGAATAATTAAATGTACACGTGTATAGAACATTTTAATCCAAAGGATATTGAGTTTTTTGTAATAATTATCTGTATTAAAAAATCACAATGTTTTTTTTTATATTAATACAATGCATTGAAGAATTACGCAATTAAGAAAAAACTAGTGTTGACAAAGTATTGTGTATTAATTTATAATTTCGAAATTATAGTTTTGAAGGGTAGGCAATGTTTTAATATTTAAAGTTCTAAAATCCACTAAAGACCTTCAGCATCTATTCCATACTACATGTAGATTTATATAATTACCGGTAACACAATCATACTCTGAAATCATGCTTTAATCGTAAGCTAACAATTAACACCTTCAGTTTGAGTAACAGGTGTGTTGTAAGGAAGAAATACATGTTAATAAACCAAATTATTTTTTCTTTTATTTCATACCGTATAAAATAGTGTACCTTTCAAAAATTAGAATGAACTGCACACTTTGCATACAACTTTTTTTAATGAGAATTAATATTTAGGGATTCTCCTTTCCCTCTTTGTTAATTTTTATTTCGAGGTATATTTTTCTCTAAACTTTATGTTTCAATCTTCCACAATACCAAACAGCTTGATGTCTGGCAGATGAAGGTAGGTATACACGTCTACATGTATAACAAAACCTTGAACACAGGTGTCAAAAATTAATCTGCCATTACCTTATAACAATGCAGTGAATCTACTATATATTACATTTGAAACAACAACTAGTTGATTAACATGTGAATAATTAAATGTACACATGTATAAAACATTTTTATCAAAAGGATAATGAGCTAATAATTATCTGTATTTATTTTAAAAATCGTAATGTTTTTATATATTAATACAGAAATGTATGCGTTGAGGAATTGCGCAATTAAGGAAAATCTTACGTTGACAAAGTATTTTTCGTGTGTTTTTATAATTTCAAAATTATAGTTCTGAAGGGTAGGCAATGTTTTAATATTTAAAATTCACTATAGACATTCTATGACTATTTATTCCATACTATATATATATAATTACTGGTAACACAATGTTACTCTGAAACCACGCTTTAATCGTAAGCTGATAATTAACACCTTCAATTTGGAATAACAGATGTGTTGTCAGGAAGAAATACTTTTTATAAACAAAATTATATAAAAACTCACTGCAACTACGCAGTATCTGGACATTCCAAATGAGAAAGTATACCTAGTTGTATTTACGATTGACACTGACATTCTCGGAAACGTTTTTTTTTTTTTCTTTCTTCTCAGAAACTTAACTCACCTGAACTAGAAAAATAATTAGTATGTAGCTACATGTGTAATCAGTACACTTTATTAAAAATAAATAATTGATCATAATTACATTGAAAACAATTGAAGCAATGGACTCTGTTGTTACTGGCGTTAAAGGTAACAATGGATAAATTACTAATACCGCAGACGCCAGAATAAACAATGACACATTTTTATGACACACCTGAACACCTGTGGTGTTTACCCCCATAAAATATCCGATTTTAAACGTAAAAAACACGGGATTGTTAAAACAATAATCGCTTTAAAAATACGTTCAAATTGATAATATTCGTCCAGTTAACCCATATGTTTTTGCGTCCGTGATCGTATCTAAACTTTATGTTTCCATCGTATGGAAGATAAAGGTAGGTATGCACCTACATCTATAACAAAAACCTGTCAGATAATAAACACAGGAGTAAAAAATTAATCTGTCCATTACCTTACTAGATATATATAATTACTGGTAACACAATCATACTCTGAAACCACGCTTTAATCGTAAGCTGATAATTAACACCTTCAATTTGGAATAACAGGTGTGTGGTCAGGAAGAAATACTTTTAACAAACAAAATTATATAAACACTCCCTTCAACTACCCAGTATTTAGACATTCCAAATGAGAAAGTATACGTAGATGAATTACATACATGTATTCACAACACATAAGAAGATGTATTTACGATTGACACTGACATTCTCAGAAACGTAACTCACCTGAACAAGAAAAATAATTAGTATGTAGCTAATCAGTGCAGCACTTTATTATAAATAAATAATTGATCATAATTACATTGAAAACAATTGAAGCAATGGACTCTGTTGTTATTGGCGTTAAAGGTAACAATAGATAAATTACTAATACCGCAGACGCCAGAATAAACAATGACACATTTTTATGACACACCTGAACACCTGTTGTGTTTACCCTCATAAAATATCCGATTTTAAACATAAAAAACTTGGGATTGTTAACACAATAATCTCTTTAAAAATACGTTCAAATTGATCAAATTCGTCCAGTTAACCCATATATTTTTGCGTCCGCGATCATACCAATCTGCCCACCGTGGTTTTCCTCATTCAGTGAGAAGTGCCCTTGAAGGGAAACAGGATTTAGAGCATGAAACACTGACTGTACTGTATGTTGTGATTTGAATGAAACACGCATTTTTGGACAAAATCGACCGCCATTTCTGATGTGTTGTGTGACTGTAATCCTTGTAAAGTGGTGATTTTACGTTAGAATAGAAAATGGAAAGCTATTTTAACATCTCTTTGAACCTCAGACTGTTCAAATATTATTTTAATGAAAAAGCTTTTAAAGATATATTATTTCTGCAATATTTTAATTACAATTAATAATTTTTTATTTTTATTTCTTTATTTATTGTTGTTCAAGTCTGTATCAGGTTTGCCGTATTCCGACTACGATTTAAATTTATGCACTGCTCCTATGCTTCCTGTTCTTCAAAACATTTGTTGTACAATTTAAGAATTTATGGATTTATTGCCAAATTCTTTGTTGTGGAACACATTTTTCTAGTCAAACCAAGACCTACTTCCAGGGCCTAATCTAGGATTTTGAACAGGGAGAAGTGACTTCTCCTTCCAGGATGGATTAGGGAGAAGTGGTCATTTTTCTGGAGAAGTGGACTTTAATTCACCGTATCGGTTGCACTTTTTCTGTTTGTCTGTTTTCAATAGCATATATATAAATAAAAGTAGATTCAAAGCATAGACATTGCCTTTTTTAGCGGCACGACAAATTTCACAGTGCCAAAGACCTTTTGGGTCTTCCTTATACCAATCAAAGCAATCTTGGCTCATAACTTTACAAAACTTCTTTGGCTTAACATTTTGATCAGTCTCATCTGTATTTTTTCTTTTTAAGTTTGATTTTGGTGATTCAGACTGATTTTGTTTTGGGGATTGAACCCCTAACCATTTAGCCAAAGACATAATATTGCAGTTTAATTTAATTATGTTATCAGTGTTAACAGAATTTTGAATTTGATCAACTATAAAAAAAAATTAGGACAGTTATATACAGTTTGATTTTCTTTTGATCTACTAATTTTGAGTACTTGAGTAATTTAATTTTCACAGCTTACCAATATATTTTTATTATCAAAGGATAAGTTGTCAAAACATTGTGTCATTGTAACTCGAGATTCTCATACTCAATGTCACCCAAGCCAACTTTCAATCACATAACTAACCTATTAACGGCTAATTGTCTTTCATCATAGGTTTTTCCTTGTAATCCTAACTAGAACAAAACAACAATTAGCTGATCATAGTTGACTTTGTGATTACGCAACATCGTCCTGACGCCATGCATCTTCAATTCATAACAAACGAATGAATTGATATTTCGATTTCCCTTAAATAGTTTTGAATATAAAATTCAAATAGGTTTAAAGTCGCCGTTGTATTTATTTCAATCAAACATCGACAATATAAGTCGAGGGCCACTTCAAAATTCGGATTCTTGATGGTCGCCATTTTGTTTCAAAAATTTACCTGTGCTAAAAATTTCACGAGTTATCTCCCATTTACTGATATTTCGATAGCGACTTCACTTCGCCAAGAAATGAATAGGCCGGCGAGATTTAGCAATTTTGAAAATTCTTCGGCGACTTAAATCGTCATTTCGCCGGCAAGATTAGGCCCTGTACTTCAATTTGCAGCCGATGGGAACCTAGTTGATTTTGAAGGACCAAAAAAGGGGATGCGTTTAATACACACCATAACTATGTAAATGGGAGACAACGCCCCTAGACCATTATGTCGTTTATTGATTGATATGTCATTATGTCATTTATCGATTGATATGTCATTATGACATTTATTGATTGGTATGTCATTATGTCGTTTGTTGATTGATATGTCGTTATTGACCGACCCTGTCATCTGTTTTACTATTTATTTATCATTTCAGTTCATCTGCCAGATTTCAGGAAATCTAAATCCAAGGAAGTGTCAAAGGTCAGTTCTGGAAGACCAATCAATGATTTCACTGAAGTTAATAAAGGATCAAAAAGCAGAACGGACAAACCAATCAGTAATTTCACAGGAGCCAGAAAAAAGTCAAAGGTCAGTACTGTGGCACAAATCAGTAAAGATAGTAAAGAGCCTAAGAACACTTCAGAACTTCAGGTCAGTGTGCCATATCCAGAGATTAACATTTCATCAGAATCTGTAAACACAAGTCCTGTGAATACCAATGCATTACCTGATAGAAAATTTTCACCGGTGAAAATAAATGTGTCACTGTCTGTGGAGAATGATTCACCAAAGAAGGTATTTCACTCACCATCTGAAATGATCTCTAAATCATCCCCGTCAAAACATGCGAGTTCACAAAGTCATCAGGGAGGAACATCCAGGTCAAGTTCTCAACCGTCCTTTTCAAAACAGTCGCAGGGTGGGGATTTGATATCAAGTATTGTGTCAGATTTTTCTAAAAGAAAAGAACCTTCAAATGATGTGAAGTGTCCATCTCCAGACTCTCAACAAACTGTGGATGGACAAACTTTAGACACCAAAATTGAAAATGAGGAGTTTCCAATTGATAGCGGTAAAAGAAGGAAAAGAAAGGTTGAAATGTCAGACACTGACCCTTTATCAGAATCAAAAAAGGTTAAAGTTCAAATGTCAGACACTGACCCTTTATCAGAATCAAAAAAGGTTAAAGTTCAAATGTCAGACACTGACCCTTTATCAGAATCAAAAAAGGTTAAAGTTCAAATGTCAGACACTGACCCTTTATCAGAATCAAAAAAGGTTAAAGTTCAAATGCCAGACACTGACCCTTTATCAGAATCAAAAAAGGTTAAAGATCAAATATCTGAAACTGATACATCACCAGGATCAAAGAAGGTAACGCTTCAACTTTCCGACACTGATTCTTTGCCGGAGTCAAAGAAGGTTACTAATATGGATACTTGTTCAGACTTAAAGAAAGGGCAGTCAGTTGAAACATATTGCGACAAAGATCTCGATAAACCATTGGCTTTAAGACGCACTCATAAAAGACCAAAATCTATAAGAGAAGATCCATTAAAGTGTTATGTCAAATTAAAAAGGCTTGATAGCGAGGAGGTAAATAATCATATGAATAAATCAGTATCAGATGACTCATCGGACAGTCATAAAGCCAACAAAGTTACGGACTCTTCTTTAACGTCCATTGACCAGAATTCATCTCAAAATGAAAATGATATTGGAAGTGAATTTATCAGTAAAGTGAAGGATGATATAGTGACAGATAAAATTGATGTCACCGACAAAAAAGATGAAGCAGAAAATTGTGAAAATTTTTCATCCTTCACAATCAGTAATGAGGAATCAGCATCAGATCATGGCACATATGAGGATGAAGATGATGATAAGGGTGAAGAAGAAGATGATAATAGTGAAGAAGAAGATGATGATAATGGTGATGAAGAAGAAGACGATAATGATGAAGAAGAAGATGATTATGGTGATGAAGAAGAAGATGATGTTGATGATTTATCTAATAAAATTACGTCAACAGGTCAAAGGGATGTTATTTTTGATGACACATTTTTACTTGAAAATTATATCAATAACATGAAAAGTCGTGTCAAAAGAGGAAATAAACGTGGCATAGGTCATATTCCGTGTCCAACCTGTGATCTGACGTTCAATACAATGAAAGGATTTAGACGTCATCAAAGAAATTGCAGAGTCGTCAGTTGTCCTCGATGCAATCATAAGTGTCAGTCCATCGAAGAATTGAGAGAGCATTTTGAATGCCACAGAGGTGAAGAATTACACAAATGTCAGTATTGCAACAAAGAATTTCTACTTATTAAGGCTCTTAAAAAACATGAAATCACACACAGTACGAAACCAAAATATTCATGTCCTTTGTGTTCAAAGTCAGTATACACACCTTCATTTCTTCGTTCACATTTACGCACGATTCATAATGAGAAAAGGTACGTCTGTGTCATCTGTGGGAAATTGTTTGAAACAGATTTTGAATACAATAAGCATTCCACAGTACATGCTCCAAGTAAAAGAATATGTCCATTTTTTTGTAAAAAGTGTGGAAAGAAATTCCAAACATTAAAGGGTCTGAAAACTCATAATGCAAAGACTCACAATTCGCCAGATGAGAAAATTTGCGATTATTGCTTAGAATACTTCTCTGACGATGTGAAATATAGAAAACATTTAAAAGAACACGACTTGGACAAGCCGAATACATGCATTCACTGTCGACAGTCTTTTGACACCAAAGAGCTACTGAATGAACACATTTATAAAATTCACAATGAAGGTATGAGCTACATTTGTGAGGTATGTGGCTTTGAGGCAAGCGATAAACTAACACTGAAATATCACAAGTATGAGCACGAGGACAGAATGCCCTATGTATGTGAAGTTTGTGGTGAAGGCTTTATTTTGAAAAGTAAATACAACAGTCACATTACATCTCATACAAAAGAAAGATTATTTGTTTGTGAAATCTGTGGCAAACAATTTAAAAGAAGACAAAATCTAAATTCTCACAGGATGGTCCATTCAGAAGGTGTTAAATGTCAATTTTGTGAACGTGTCTTTAAATCCACCGGGGGACTGAACTATCATATTGTGCGTTACCATGACAATAAAGTTAATGTCGACACGTACAAAAAAACACTAATCAAATGTGAAATATGTAATAAATATTTCCCTTCAAGACCAAGCTACAACCAGCATAAATCTGCACACATTACGGAAAAGTCATGGGCATGCCCAGTTTGTGGGAGAAGATTCAAAACCGAAAAGCAGATGAAGCAACATGAAGGAATTCACTCTGAGACAAAACCGTTTTTTTGTATACCATGTGACTATGGTTTCACTATCAAATCATGTTGGGACAACCATCTGAAATCAGAAAAACACAAGATTCAGTCTTCAAAATCACCTGAAGTTCTCAAAATTGAGCAGGAAAGAAAATTGGCAAAGAAAATGATGAGCATAAAGGAAAGCATAAAGAATCATAATGATGGTAAGAATACATATTGTATTTAAAGGACTATAGTAAGAATATCATGACTTTTTTTAAATGGTTCTTCATAAGAAATACAATAAAACTTACCAAGGGCATTTTTATTACTTTTTGGCTTTGCAGAGATAAAAGGGATTAAGGATGCTCGCTGGTCATGTTTTGGTATTTTTGTCAGATTTTCGGAATCCTCAGGTTTTATCCATTTCTTAAACATTAAATCTTTTGCCCATGAACCCCCACTTTTTCTTTTATAATTCAATCATATATACCTTAAAATGGTATTTGACAAAATTTTATGAAATCCTTTTTATTTTTTCATACATTTTTGAAAGACTGAAGTTGCCAATGTAAAGACAATGAAAAATTCAGAGAAAACCTATTTCCTGCAAATTTTCAAGGCTTTATAGCTCTAAAATGAGCACATGAACCTATATTTTTTTCTTGCTTATTTGTTTAATATTCATATGTTCTCTCAAACTAAAACACCTATTTCAAATCCTATTTATTTCCTATTAGACCAGCGATCATCCTTAAGGGGGCCAAAATTAGCCATTTTGCAGGACAGCTAAATTTTTCATTTTTCATCCAATTTAAATGGGGAGTTTTTCTTTTAATTCATCTTGATGAGTGTTGCTAGTAGTATGTAGACATATTTCTTCTGTGTAAAATGTCCCAGGAAAGCAATGTACAAAAATGTACCTTAATACATTGTATGTAATTAAATTTTTTAAATTTTTATCCAATTTTAATTGTTTTTTTTTTAATTCATCTACATGTAGGTGAATGCTTTCAGTAATATGTCAACAAATTTTTACTATCTTTTACACCTTTTGACATACATGTACATGGGGTTAAAGGTGTCAAAAAAGCAATGTGTGGTCATATCCTGGTGCGCTTAGCAAAGCCCTTTATTCTCACTGGGCAAAGTTTTAAAAACCTCCAAAATTGTATAGCCAAAAGAACTGAAACTTGGTTTGAAGCATCATTATAAAATTTGCATTTTCATCCCGACCAGATGTCTAATATGACTACCATGAACTGTTCTTTATTTCTGATTGGTCAAATAAAAAAAAATATAAGAAACTCAAAAGCTGATTATACAAATACACGCAGAAAAGGATACCAGGGGAATGATACAGGCTCAGAAGTTGAGCCTCTAGCTAGTTATGCAAATGAAAATTTGGGAATATATAGGTTTCTGTCTGTCCGTCTGTTCGAAATAACGTCTGCAACTCATCCTACATTTCTTGCAGGATTCTCATGAAACTTTCTGGAGTGTTAGACCACTCTATGGAGATATGCATATTGTCAGGAATTTCTGTTTGGACTAGAAATGTAAAAGATATGGCTGTTTGGACTAGGGCATTTTTTAACAGAACTTTGTTCCATGTGTTGTCTGCAACTCCTCCTACATTACTTGCTTGAGTCTTTGATCACTCTATGGAGATGTGCATATTGTCAGGAATTTCTGTTTGGACAAGAAATGTAAAAGACATGGCTGTTTGGACTTAGGCATTTTTTAACATACAATGTACATGTAACTTCATTCCATGTGTTTGCAACCATCCTACATTACTATCATGATTCTCATGAAACTTTCTGGATTCTTAGAGCACTCTATGGAGATGTGCGTTTTATCAGGAATTTCTGTTTGGACAAGAAATGTAAAAGATATGGCTGTTTGGACTAAGGCATTTTTTTTAACAAAGCTTCGATCCATGTGTTGTCTGCAACTCCTCCTACATTACATGTACAGGTACTTGCAGGATTCTCATGAAACTTTATGGAGTGTTAGATCACTCTATGGAGATGTACATATTGTCAGGTACTTATATGATGATTTGAACTTTATGTAGGCTTCAAAACAGACATGTTGCTGCGGGGTATTAGTCCCTTTCAGGACAGTTCTAGTTAAAAGATGTAATGGTGGAACTTTTGAATTGTAGGTATTCAAGATACTGTCAAAGTGATAACTAACAGCAGAGTAGACCCATCTGAAGGAGCATCAGTTGTCAACTTTCCTGATACCACGATTCTTATCATCGGTGAAAATGGGCAAGTCGAATATTTTGCTGAGAATATTGAAAATACAGAAGAAGTTCAGTTTGTAGAAGCGGAGGGAACTCAACTTGTAGTCCAAGGGACACAACTCGAAGATATCCAGAGTGTGCATCATATACCGCCTGAATAAGAGTTTTATGCAGGATTTAGAAATGATATCTAATGTGGTGTCTTTGTTATCTCAATTTAAATCTCTTGATACATGTATATATTTTCATCCATGGCCTGCCATTCGAAAATCATAAAACCCCCTTTTTAGTATTTTCTCTGAAATATTTTTTGTACATGTATTAATTTCTTATTTCTATTCCAATTTCCAGTATCTCAAATGAAAAATAATTCAAGATGAAAATTTCTCATTTCATTTTCTATAAAATCAACTTGCATGTATTAGTTAAAATGGCCTTAAAGGAATACAATATACATTGTAGTCCAAAATGTAGCAGGGGGAGATAATAACGTCGCCAAGAGACACACCAAATTTAGTAAAGAAAAAAAAAACGATTTGATATTCAGAGGTTTCCCTAGACCAATTTAGCATGGCGCTGGGCCATGCCTACATCTTCAAGCACCATACTGCCCTCATCATGAATTTTAGAATGTGCCCCCTGGTAGCCAAACCTATCTTTCATTTTTATACGACCGCAAAATTTTTGCGGTCGTATATTGGTATGACGTTGGCGGCGGCGGCGTCGTCGTCTGCGTCGTCGTCCGTCGTCAGCGTCGTCGTCCGAAGACATTTGGTTTTCGCACTATAACTTTAGTATAAGTTAATAGAAATCTATGAAATTTAAACACAAGGTTTATGACCACAAAAGGAAGGTTGGGATTGATTTTGGGAGTTTTGGTCCCAACAGTTTAAGAATCAGGGGCCAAAAAAGGGCCCAATAAGCATTTTTCTTGGTTTTCGCACAATAACTCTGGTATAAGTAAATAGAAATCTATGAAATTTTAACACAAGGTTTATGACCACAAAAGGAAGTTGGGATTGTTTTTGGGAGTTTTGGTCCCAACAGTTTAGGAATTAGGGGCTAAAAAAGGGCCAAAATAAGCATTTTTCTTGGTTTTTGCACAATAACTTTAGAATAAGTAAATAGAAATCTATGAAATTTAAACACAAGGTTTATGACCACAAAAGGAAGGTTGGGATTGATTTTTGGAGTTTTGGTCCCAACAGTTTAGGAATTAGGGGCCAAAAGGGTCCAAAATTAAACTTTGTTTGATTTCATTGAAAATTTAACTATTGGGGTTCTTTGATATGCCGAATCTAACCGTGCATTTAGATTCTTAATTTTTGGTCCCGTTTTCAAATTGGTCTACATTAAGGTCCAAAGGGTCCAAAATTAAACTTAGTTTGATTTTAACAAAAATTGAATTCTTTGGGTTCTTTGATATGCTGAATCTAAACATGTACTTAGTTTTTTTATTATGGGCCCAGTTTTCAAGTTGGTCCAAATCGGGGTCCAAAATTAAACTTTGTTTGATTTCATCTAAAATTGAACTATTGGGGTTCTTTGATATGCCGAATCTAACCGTGCATTTAGATTCTTAATTTTTGTTCCCGTTTTCAAATTGGTCTACATTAAGGTCCAAAGGGTCCAAAATTAAACTTAGTTTGATTTTAACAAAAATTGAATTCTTGGGGTTCTTTGATATGCTGAATCTAAACATGTACTTAGTTTTTTTATTATGGGCCCAGTTTTCAAGTTGGTCCAAATCGGGGTCCAAAATTAAAGCTAAAAAGGGGGTAAATTATTTTTTTTGGGGGGGGGGGGGCAATTCTCCACAGCATATTGTATTACACAAAAGCAAAAAATTGAATATAAATTCAAATCATATGACCAATTCTAAGTTCTTTATTTCAGTTATTCTGTGTCAGAAACATATTATGTGTCAAATATTTGAAGAAATTTTCAATTGCACAGTATTGCGCAATAGCAAGAAATTGATATGTGTGCCCTGTTATCAAAACTTTATTATTAACAAATTCCATTGGAAATTTGCCAATATAAAATGTGCTGATGAAGCTTTTTTGTTTATCTTATCTAAACTGCTTTTAAATTATGTATATTTAAAATTTGCCATCCATGACTATGATGTCATTTTCTATTTTAATATGTTATGGTGTATTTAAATGGGCTGTTATGGTTGCAAAGTATAAAGAAATGGGGGGGTTGAAAACAAAATTTGGGGGGGGGGGGGGGGTAAATGAGAAATTGGGGAGGGGGTAATTTTTTCTCAATACATATTTCATAAATTAGAAAGAAAATTTAAAATTTTTTTTAGCAAAAAAAAAGGGGGGTTACAATAAATTTTATTGTTTTTTGTTTTTTTTTTGTTGGGAGGGGGGGGGGGGTCAATGTGCAACTTCATAGTGTATTGCACAAAAGCTAAAAAAAGGGGTAAATTATTATTTTTTTTTGGGGGGGGGGGGGGGCAATACTCCACAGCATATTGTATTGCACAAGAAGCAAAAAATTGAATATAAATTCAAATCATATGACCAATTTTAAGTTCTTTGATTTCAGTTATTCTGTGTCAGAAACCTATTATGTGTCAAATATTTGAAGAAATTTTCAATTACACAGTATTGCGCAATAGCAAGAAATTGATATGTGTGCCCAATTTTAAATTTTAAATTGGTTACTTCTGATTTATATATAAAAACAAATAATACTGATATGGTTTGAATAGGTAAATTAAAAATTTTTAAGTTCTTAGACAACATTCATTCTGTGTCAGAAACCTATGCTGTGTCAAATATTTATTCACAATCCAAATTCAGTATTGTATCAAGCTTGAATGTTGTGTTCATAATTGCCCCAACTATTCAGGGTTTGACATCTGCGGTCGTATCTAGCTGCGCCCAGCGGAGCATTTTATTTACTTTAATCTTATCTTTTTGAAACTGATTTGCATTTAATCATGTACCCCTGTTGTGTTTGCACACTTTTATGAAACTTTTACAACACCACACTAGGGTGAAGGCTGTTTATTGCAGGTTTTAATAATTACATGTATACTGCCCTCAGGTGGGGTGCCCCCTATATTATCTTTTTTAACCATTGAGTGCTCTCAAAATACGAAATTTACCATGCCTTTGCAAATTTCTGGGGAAAACACTAATATTAGATTAGAAGGTAAAATGGCAAAATTTTAATTTCTTGATTTTAACGAAAAATTTGACCACAATAAATTCCTATACAAAATATTTAATTTTTCCAGATTTTTTCACACTCTGTCCTTTTACCCACAATATACTCAAATAGGTTAAGCAGAAGGGTGGGTGGGTGTGTTCTTTCGAAATAATTACAATGGTACAAAATTTACATGTATATGCAGGCATTAAGAGTTTCTAATTTTAGATATAAGGGATGGACTTTTTGTGTGAAACCTTTCAGGAACTTATATATTTGTAATACGTGTATTTCAAAATCAGAAATATTTTGAGATGGGAGTAAAATACGATTTTTATGTTGGGACAGACAAATTAATTTGGAATTTTATAAATTTATAAATAAAGGTGTTTATGGTAGAAGGTAACTAATTGGGCTGTATATCAGATTTTTATAAAATTTTGCATGCAACTAGAGCATGTTGAACTGCATTTGAATGAAAAAAATTATGTGTATCAGTTAAATACATCCTGAAATATGCTGTATCAAGTTTTGGTACATGTAAATAGAATGAGTAAATACAGTCGAACTTTGGTAGCTCAAACTCAGATTAGTCGAACCACTTTGAAAGTCCTGTCAGTTTTCCCTTTACTTACATGTTAAAAAGTCCCGATTTCTCGAAAAGTCGAACAAGAACTTTGCTCCCGACAATTGTTAGACTTTGTATTTTACCACTGAAAACTCGAACCCAGTAATTAAATGAGCGAGCATATTACCTGATTCGTACATTTTTTGTACTTGTGTTATAAAAATTGAGTAGTCTGTTAGGTAAATGTTACAGTTCAATGTAATTATAATGTCATAATAACTGTTAATTAGTGATTAATCTCTAAACTATGTTATTAAAAATATTTCATGGTGAAAATCAGTTATACCAATTCGTATATGTAATGGCAGTGGCAATTTTCCGCACTTGAACAAACTTCAGCAACTCAAACTACGATTACTCGGACAGATTTCGATGGTCCTTTGGAGTTCAAGCCATCAAAGTTCTACTGTATATAGAATGCACATCGATATTGCTGCAAAAAGTCAAATCTTTAGACTCTCAAAATCCTGTCCCTAGGTTATTTTTTTTAAAAAGATATATATTAGAAATTGAAATAATAATTTTATTGATATAAATTTTATTAGGGGTCACCAGATTTGTTTTTTTTTTTTTATTATGGTATATTAGATTATTATATATAGAGTGAATATAAGCATGCAAAGCCAAAATAAGCATAACGACGTCGCTATGAAAAATGTATAGTTTTTTGTGTTTACAGACGGAAAATATAGCTGAACGATTTCCAGCGAAAACCAAGCTGGTGACTCTATATTTATTTAGATCAATGAAAAGGAAAAGTTGTCAGCAATAACATATCAATTTTATAGCAAATTCTAGGGATTTATTTTTGGGAAATGACAATTTAAAGTGAAATTATGAATATTTTTTGGCAATTTTTATATGAAATTTACAATAATCATGATAATAGACCTTTATTTTAATCTTATTGAAGAAATTTTTTTTTTCAATATTTAGATGCAGTTTTTAATATTCTAGCTGCATGTAAAATTTTATAACAATCTGTAATTTAGTGGATTTATGTACCACCTACAATGTACCTTTAGTTAATATAACTCGGTTGAATACTCTGTATGGAATTTAGTTGCAATTTCTCTCTGAACATATACTAATTCAGTTAATAGCAGTATTTTGGTATTTTTCTCAAATATTCATACCCCCCAATAAAAAATTATCAAGTTATTCTGTGAAAACCAGACATTTTACAATTTAAATGTAAATAGGTGTACAAAAATACTACCCAACCAAGAACAAGGTGTGAACAGAATTAATTTCAATTCTATTTCTGAAAATCTTTAGGCTGTAATGGAAAAAAATTGACAAACTTTACATTTATTTTTTTTATAGATTGCAGGCCTTCTGAGTTAAGTACATTCTATATGTTGGATATTTAAGATAAAAAGAGTGGATGTGTTTATTTTTCTTTATGGACAAATGAATTTGCTATATCACACCAAATTATCTCTTTAATTATGGTTAACTTCTTTTAATATTCTGAATAATTTCAAACTTTGGGGAATTTGATTCATGTAGTTCCTTAATGTGTGTATGACTATTTAGATACATACATTTATCATTAAAAAGTGTGTTTTGGCTATGAAAGAGATTGAAATTATTGCAGTGTGGATTTGTCCCTAAATTTATTTGTAATTACATTATATATATAAAGGAATAATATTAGTCATTGAATCACATTCCTGGTTTTTGGAATAAAACTGAATAATATGGATATTTAACATTATCAGTTGTTATACATGAGAGAGATTAGGAGTTGTTCTGCAACCCTTTGGATTTCAACATTTTAGGCATTGAGCTCAACTGATGAGTCGTAACTCAATGAAATGTGCACATCTTGTCTATCAAAATTTATATCAAAAAATGTACTTGCTGGCTAAGACTTGTATGGAAATTTTTTTTCATTCGTTTTCTTTAACCAAGTTTATCTCTAAGACATAATTTTAATTGGAGTTTCCTCCCTTTGGCGCTAATTGCAAAAGGGATGTCATTTACTATCTCCCCTGAATAACTTGGTTAAGGGAGATAATTTACAATTTTTTTTAAACTTATTGTATAATTCTGGGAATAGATTTTTATACTTTTGTCATATACATGAAAAGAAACTGTTCAATTGACAAGATTTGTACATTATTACCTCCCCTGATTTCTAACCATGTCTATGTTTGTTTTAATGTGCAGAATTCACCTGTATGAGTGTAAACCTATAATACATGCTTAATTGACAATATGTCAAAATACCCCTATGCAATTAGATCCATGGAGATGAATAGGTAAAATTGTTTAGTGATTGAATAAACAACATGATTTGTGTTTATTTTAATACATTTGTTCTGCCTTATATATTGTAGTTACAGTTAGAAACCACGGTAGGTTATAAAATGATGAATTGGAAAAGTGTCTGTGAAAAAATATTTTTTTACACCACGCTGTCTTTGTTCAGTGACTGTACCTATTTTTCAGTCAACTCCACCTAATTGGATATCTGTTAATAGAATATTCTCTTATTTGCACAAGATTTTGAAATTTCAAATCATTTACCATATACAACATGTGGTCTATGTTAATTACTCCTGATAATTGCATATTGAATAGTTAAGGAACTTCTCTATTTGCATAATTTGTTTCCAAAATCATTTTTGCCAGAATTTAATACATAAGGATCATTGACTGAAAATATGTTATAAAATTAACAGAAATGACACATACACTGTATTGTGTTTTTACATATATAGCCCTTTTTTCAGAAACTAATTTCCGGCATCACGAATCAAACTCGAAAATTATAATTTGAAGCAAGTTATTTCCCTTTGCTAGGACATACTACGTGTTCGCTGCAGTGCATGGCAACCAGTAGGAAGTAAATAGAAATTATTTATTATTTTGATATACAAATATTTCCAGCTTTATAATCAAGTTTGATTAGAAGTATGTTGGAAGGAAAAAGATTGCAAGTAGTTTATATATTTAATTTTAATTTAATTTATATAAACCAAACATAACGTGCAAATTAACAAGTTTTAAAAACAGTTACATTGCAGCATCCCAGCAAGGGAAATAACTTGCTTCAAATTAAAATTTAAAGAGTTGGAATGAGTTTTTGAAAAGGCTGTAAGGATAATATATAAAAATAAATAATTTCACTTGTTTAATCACATACTCATGTTAATTGCACAATTTATTCTGACAAAACGGGTATCCAATTAGGAGGAGTCTACTGTACTTTGTTAAATGAAATTATAGTGAAGATTTTTACACCTCTTTCGTATCTGTTTACAATTCTAATTTGTACTAGCTGCAGCTGGGTTATAAAGTGATAAATTTTAAATGGGTAAATTTGCATATTCAAAAAATTTTGTTATATTTTTAACCTCAGTGTCATTGTTCAGTGACTATGGCTGTATATATTGTTTCATCAAATTAAATAAAAGATTTTTATACCTCTTTCAGAAAATAATTCTACTAACTGCTGGCTGTTGGTAAATAAAAAAATGAAATTATATATTATTTTATTATTGTGTTCAGTTTTTTACCTGTAATCCTCAGACATTGACTACTGTCGAATTTTCAGTGATCAGAAAGTTTATATTAAGAAAATAAAAAATGAAATTCTATATTTTTGTTTGAAATGGTGAGACCATACCACTGCTGTGGGCTGTAGATTTTCAGACATTCTCAGTTACCATTCCTTTGACATCACTCTCCGTCTTAGATACATGTGTTGAAATTTTTAAATTTTATTAAAAGTATTTCTACTCCTCTAAGCAAAGTTGACCTTTCATTAATTTTGGCAGTCCCTTTCAAAATTGTTTCTGGAGGTCTGGACCATTAATAAATATGGTTGCCATTATTAAGAATAATGTATCATAAAAAATATATTACATATAGATTTTCCTTCAGGTACGAGTGAGTTATGGAATTTCTCCACCCGAGATAGTTAAATTTTCGATTTTCAACACGCGAGCCTTTAGCGAGCGTGTTAAAATCTAAAATTTAACTATTGAGGGTGGATAAATTCCATAACTCACTCGTACCTGAAGGAGAATCTGTTTCTCCTATGATTTTCTATAAAAACGTCAAGAAAATGTCGTTGCTATGTAGTTTGTTTACATAGACGTCATTTCGGATCTTCTCTAGTTTATCGTTCCAATAACTGTAGAAAAAAGGGCGGTAATTCCCACGTAGAAATTTAATCACCGGGAAGTGGTTAAAAATATTATGTATTTTTATCCCACCGATTAAACACGTCAAGAATAGGAGAAAATTCTTTAACTTGTTATCACAATTATTTTTGTTGTCATTCACCGAAACTTGTATGTGTCCCAGTTTAAAAGGATCATATCTTAAATCAATTTCAACTAACTCAAAGTTTATCTTACAGTGATGTCATAAAAGTATTCCAACAAACATGGCCGCCACATTGATGAAATGAATGAATTTATTTGACAATTAAACAGCAGTTATGTAGATGAATTTATAGAACTTTCCTCAAATTGCACATTACAGGTTAAATTCCTCTACAAGCAGTGGCCATATTTGTTGCAATACTGTAGTAAGATTTAAGAGAAGTTTTGTTGTGATCAGACCCGAACAAGGATGATGGGGAAAAAAAAGAATATGTCTGAGGACACAAATGCCCCTGCTCAAGCTGGCTTGTAATACTTGAAAATACTGAAATTTTCCAAGTTATAAAGGGGCATAACTCTTAGAGCGGTAAATGACTCCTTGCCCAAATTCGAACTCATGTCTGTGTGTTGTGGTTCTTAGCATTGTGTATGAGTCTCATAAAATTTGGATGAGGCAAACTTAAGTTAGGGTGCGGAAACCAAAATCGGACGGACGGTCAAGGGTAAGTCTTAATGCACGCTTCGCCTAGCGGCGGGGGCATAAAAGGGAATTTATTGCCACCATGTTTTCTATGCGTATGAATTTAAAGTTTATGTTTTGTTGCTTGCCGAAGATTGCAAATTCAACTCACACTGTGTCACATCATCTTAAATATAGTCTAGTAGCAGTGCAAGAAGACACCATTTTCTGATGTAAAATAATAACTCAGATTATGGCGGAATTCCTAGCGTATAATGCGCATATCTGGAATAACCTTTACCAGGTGTGCTCGTGACTAACAATTTGATAAGCTAAAAAATATTGTTAACAATACAACCAACGGTATTTAGATACGGGACGTGTAGCAAATTCGGGTCAAGTTTTTACGGCGGAGATTTCGGGTCGGGTTTTTTTCACACTCTGAAGAATTTTCTGCATTTGATGTTTTGAAAACAACATTTGAATTATAAGTAAATACCTTTCGAAACTTCTTAGCATTTTATTGTGTCTTTTCAATTGTGTCTAAGAAGTCTTGAGAATAAGGCTGCTAGAGTTACTAAAATAGAAAATCAGCAAAAAGATATAAAATCTCGTAAATCAGATGTTTATCTCGATTAAGACCAAACATAACAGTGGAATGGGTCTTAATTTCTATTCAAAACTGTGGCCGAAGCTGTAGACGTTTGGCAAATATGGCCGTCATGACTAAAATAAAGGGCAATGTGAGCTATACCCATCACTTTTAAAAACTACGGTGTGGCTGGCAAGATTTAAACGGATGTTCACTGTAACCGAATAGAAACGGGGAATGTGTCAAAGAGACAACAATCCAACCATAGAGCAGAAAACAACCCAAGGCTACCAATGAGTCTTCACCGCAGCGAGAAAATCCTGCACCCGGAGGCGGGTTTCAGCTTGCCCCTTAACAATAATGTATAATAGTTCAGCGAAATGGACGGCACACTAAACTCCGAAACATACAAATGAACCAACATTTAAAAAAAACACACAAGACTAACACATGGAACAAAGGCTAGAGGTTCCTGACTTGGGACAGGCGCAAAAATGCTGCAAGGTTAAACATGTTTTGTGTGATCTCAACCCTCCCCCTATACCTCTAGCCAATGTGGAACAAGCAAACACACTGTTCAGTTTTGTTGGATAAAGAAAAGGTTGAGATCCCGAGGGGTAAACCAGCAATCATAAATTCGAAGGCAAAAGCAAACCTAGAATACACAAAGAACTAAAACAGAAAAAAAAATATCGTTTCTGGATAATAATTAACACTGTTGGTTCTAGCAGTCTTTACTGGCTTGGAATATTTGAAAGTTAATCTCTTTTTTTTTTAATTATTAAGTTATTTAAGCCCTCATCTTTTCTTGCTGTTCAATTTTCAATTAATTTGGAAACTGTCTATTTTTCTACGATCTGAATATTTACTATAAAAACTAGAACTGTCCTGAAAAGGGCTAATTACCCCCGCAGCAACATGTCTGTTTTGAAGCCTACACAAAGTTCAAATTATCATATTTTTCAAACTACTCGCCCAAACAGAAAATCCTGACAATATGCACATCTCATATAGTGATATAAAACTCCATAAAGTAATGTAGGAGGTGTTGCGGGCAACTTTATTTTGGACAGACGGACGGAAGAACTGACAGACTGAAACCTACATAACCCCCCAAACTTTGTTTGCGGGGGTACAAAAATGCAATAAATAAGAAAAAATTAAAACACATAAAAAACAAATTATGATAAAAATATATTAATAACTCCATAATGATGACTTTTACGTTCGTGATAAATATGAACAAAATGAAAATTAAGTAATTTAAATAAAGTAAAATAAGAATAAGTAAAATATGAAAATATGCCCACTTGAATCCCATGAAACTCCACTCAATATTAGTCTACAATTTCGAATTGTAAAGAGTCACTGATAACGCCATTGCTCATAAACCAAAAGTCAACTGTTAAAATTTCTGTTGTGGTAGAAATCTATTGCTGTTGGCGTTTTGTAAATATTTCCCACTACGAATCTGCTTCTGGTGTTTCTCCCCGAAAATCTTACTTGATTTTGAACTTTCGGCGTCTTGAAGATTTTTCCATAATGAATCGGCTTCTGGAATGGAGAATTAAGTTTATGCTTTTTGACATATGTCGCTGAAACGTATTTACTGGTATGAAAAAAATTACTAGGTTTAACGTTAATACCCATAATCCAAAACTAAATGTTCCTGTTGTGTTATATACATGTATGAAGTCCATTGTGATCGTCTAGAACAAACAAATCGGATGACTTTGGTCAAACTTAGCACTCATATTGACATGTACTGGAACAATGGAAGCGAAATTGACAGAATCTACAGTACTTATGAAGAGGTAATACACACAACATGTTGCAAAGATATGCACGGGAACAAAACTGACAATACTGACAGACCCGCTGACCACCAGCCGATAGATCTCTCATGGCGGTATCATAGTCCAAGCTGAGTATTCCTCTTGTTATAACTGACAAAACAACTATCGTAAGTATAGTAGATCTCATTTCGAAAGATTTATAGTATCTCAGTTGTAAATTTGAAGATGATCGTTCAGATTTTTTTTTTCGATTGCCAATATAAGACCTTGTGCTTAGATATATATATATATATAAGTAAATGGGAAATACGTGTCAGTTATATGACTAAGTTCATTCAAAAGGAAATACGTGTTATTACGTCATTTCTTTTAAAATTTCCAGTCTTGTCACACCTTTGATTCTCCGAAGTTCTTCAGTATAGACCATCTTCGTAATAAAAGAGGTTAACATCCTGTGAACTTTCCTTTTAAATAAAGTCAAGTTTTGAAAGCCCGCTTTTCAAACCTTGTAGTCTTTATCTTGACTCATTCCGCCAGGAAATTTTGTTGTTTTTCAACTATGATAACAATATTGTTAAATCATGTAAATGGATGGAAGGATTCACAACTATCAAATAACCAAATTGAATGCTCCATGATAATTAGCCCAGTGGTTTTCTTTTCCCTTCTAGACATTTTTATTTTAACCAAATGCTTCATGATAATTGGTCCTGTGGTTTTCTTTTCCCTTCTAGACATTTTTATTTTAGCCATGCAAAAGGCGAGATTTAAACTTTTAGGGGGGACTTCTGAAATTTGATGGTGAATATACCATTTCCTTGCTTTCTCACTTCAAATAACTCTAACTATACTTCTAAAATATTAATAAACTTGAAAAAATCTGAAAATCAAAAATGCATTTATTAGTTTGCATATTGTATTTACAGTCTGCTGATATTAGATGACGAATTTCATTTTTTCTTCATTGCAAAACCAATAAAGACATAAGGTCCTCATTTTTTTTCAAAATATTGAACAACTATTAAAAGATTTTCAGCAGCTCCGTCCAATAGGTAAACTATGTGTTATTCTAAATCCTAATAAAGAAATACTGTACAATGTAGATGACTTTATAAAGCAGTCCGTTGAATTGCGAAAAAATGAGGTCCACATTGTCTAGTAATTACTTCTACTATATATATATATTCATCCTCCACGTTCGTTCCTACAAACTCCTCACATCACACATTCATATTTTACGGGTCGGAAGTGAACGATTTACATTGGTTACTTTTCTAGGTCACAAGAGAATCGATTGCGTCGTGGGTAGAACTTTCTAGTTCACACACCAGGCGGCGATATGTTCTACCCGCATAATTTGAATGTGTGATGTCAGGGGTTTGTAGGAACGAACGTGGATACAAAACCCTGACTTGGGAGTATGATATATTATATTACTGATATGTAATATTTGTTGTTTGTTTATTTATTGTATTGCTTGACCCAATTGGGTATTATATGTTCGTATTATATATATGAGGGGTGGAAAGGGGAGTACCTTTCTCCTTTCTCCCGCCCCTCGTCTCCTTTCTCCCGCCCCCTCTCTCCTTTCACACGCCCAACTGCTTCCATCTTCCACCTTAACAACCGTCTTTTTTTCAGATCAATCGATTTTAATACAAATTTGAATTAATATATGACCATATATAGGTGGCATAGGTCTTTATTAAAGCATTTACTGATTTTACGAACAAGGCCTGCCTCCGACTCGTACGCAAATTAATACACAATGTTGGAATGTTGTCAATGGTGCATTGTGCATGCCCCAATGTCAAGAAACTCATTCTTAGCTCACCTGGCCAAAGGCCATGTGAGCTATTGCCATCACTTGGCGTCCGTCGTCGTCGTCGTCCGTCGTCGTGATCGTTAACAATTATATAAAACTCTTCTCCTCTGAAACTACTTGACTAATTAGAACCAAACTTGGTACGAATGTTCCTTGGGGTACCCTGCATAGAACTGATTTGGGGATTTTTGATTCGTCGAAAAACATGGCCGCTGTTACTAAAAATAGAACATAGGGGTAAATTGCTGTTTTTTGATAATAACTCAAAAACCGTTACAGATATCGAAAATCTGACAGGCAGTAAAATTGATCAGCATGACAAGATCTACCTACCCTGAAATTTTGAAGGAAATTCCAAAACCCATTTAGGAGTTATTGCCCTTTTTTCGTCAAATTTTCAAAATTTTAACATTTTTTGTCATTTATCTCCAAAACTATTTAAGATAGAAGTAAAATGTAATTTGAAAAATGTTTGCCATGTTGAGATCTACCTACCCTGAAATTTTAAAGGAAATCCCAAAACCCATTTAGGAGTTGTTGCCCTTTTTTTGTCAAATTTTCAAAATTTTTTATTCAAAAATCTTCTACTCTGAAACCGCTGGGCCGATTGGTTTGAAACTTAATAGGAATGATCTATGACATGTCCTCTACAAACGATCCTCAATTTATTTTAATCTGACATAAAACATGGCTGTCGTAGCTAAAAATAGAATATAGGGGTGCATGTGTTGTTTTTGTCTTATAACTTAAAAACCGTTACAGATATCAAAAATCTGACATGGGAAAAATTGATCAGCATGACAAGATCTACCTAACCTGAAATTTTGAAGGAAATCCTAAAACCCATTTAGGAGTTATTGCCCTTTTTTCGTCAAATTTTCAAAATTTAACATTTTTCGTGATTTATCTCCAAAACTATTTGAGATAGAAGTGAAATCTAAATTTGAAAAATGTTTGCCATGTTGAGATCTACCTATCCTGAAATTTTGAAGGGAATCCCAAATTCTATTTAGGAGTTATTGGTTTGTGTAATTTGAGGTCGGGTTCTGTTACATTTATTTAAGGTTCACCCTTATTCCTGGTCAATTTTGTCAACTTCCTGCCAGGACTACCACCATCAGGGAACATATTTTAACATTAAACCTTATGAAAAATAAATCTTCAACAAATTTTCCCTGAACAATTGAATCAATTGCAACAAACTTGGTCAAATAGTTGATTAATTGTCCAATGAAAACCAGACTCTGGTGAGCCTCTTGTTGATATGTATGGTCATGTATGAGGATCATGAAATTAGACACAGTTTTTTATTGTGTCATCTCTATTTTTCCCTGTCCTCGAGAACACCTTACTTTGTATGGTCAAGTGGATAACGTATATATTTTAAGGTGACCTGGAAAATTGTTGAAATATGCATGGACTATCCTGACTCTGTGATGTGTTCTGTGCTCTTTTATGTTACTTTTGTTTGGGGTTCTGTCTGTTTGGGTGATGTTGATTGGTTGGAATATATGTCATTGTTGACCTGTCCTATTATCCATTTGTTGTTCATTTATAAATGTGCAGTAGGTCGAAATTGGCCTATACAGAGTCTACACACATTACCTACTTAAATGCCAAAGTTATATTTTTATCTTTACAAGTATTGAGCCCTCAGAAGTATGGTTTCTGGGACGAAGATGTACTATTCCTATGCCTAAGTATCCCACATCAAACCCACGCGTAAACGTGGAGAATTTAGATTTTTCATGCGTAAAGACATTTTTCATGCGTAAAGACTTAAGCATGTTAACAATGGTTTGAAATGTCGATAAAATAATTTGTCTATAGTATCATGTTAGTTTAAGTCAGATTGAACATCAAATTCTTTAATGAAATGATCGGAAATGGTTTGGGAAATATAAATGTTGCCTTTTTTCAAAGATTTGTCCATTTATTAGAACATTTAGTATCCAGTTTTTTCGTTTTTTTACCTCTTTATTTTTTTTTCAACATTAAAGTTCGTCTCCCTTTGATAGTTCTCCCTCCTTTCTCCCGCCCTTTCTCTCCTTTCTCCCGCCCCCTCTCTCCTTTCTCCCGCCCCCTTTCTCCCTGTCTCCCAATACCCTTTCCACCCCCTCATATATATTGGCTACTAGTATTTCGCGGCGGCCAGTTTTTTTTTTATTATTATTATTTTGTACTAAGAATTAAATCTTCTCATCTGTTTTCTGCAAAAAATACACTTAGTTGTAAATAATTTTCTTATCTTCTTATTTGAAGTGTTTTACTAATATTGTTTAAGAAGTTCACGGAAACTGTTCTTATTAAGAATACTTAACACGGTCATGACGGTATAGAACCAAATTAAGTGGAAAGTTTTAGGAATAACCAACAGGTTTCCCTTTTAAATAGAGTAACAATGAACTTCCTGGTGCTTAATTAAATAATAGTGATACAGTAACAAGAAAATTCCTAAAATATCATGTAGTAATTTGATTGGATGAAAAGAGGATGCCATTTTTAAGTAATTCGATTTGGATGTTAGTTACTGGGACTTTACCGATCTTATCATCTTTATTTGATTAAGACAATTTCCATCCTCCTTAAATTGTATCTCTATCCTTTCAAACCACACAAGACATGGAAAATGGAGGAAATCTCAATTATGCCCCACCTGTAAGGCAGGCATATAGTTCTTCGGTCTGTGTATCTGTCCGTCCGTACGTCCGTCCTTCCGTATGAGGTTAAGGTTCAGGTTTAAGGTAGTTTTTCAAGGAGTTTTGTACATGGATAGCTTGTGATATGAACAGCAGCATTTTGATGCGAAAAAAGATGCTGTGACCTTGAGGTCATGGGTCATCGACTTTGAATTTCTTTATAGAATTTCAATATTAGAATACAGGTTAAGGTAGTTTTTCATGAAGGGGTTATGGTATCATCATTAAACTTTTTACATGGAAAGCTTTGTAATATGAACAGCAGCATTTTGATGCAAAACGTATGCTGTGACCTTTAGGTCATTGACTTTGAATTTCTTTATGGAATTTCAATATTAGAATCCAGGTTAATGTTAAGGTTTAAGCTGGGATTAATAAACTAGTTTAATTAATTAGTTATCTTATTTCCAGGTTTAAGGTAGTTTTTCATGAAGGAGTTATGGTATCATCATGAAAAAGCTTGTGATATAAACAGCAGCATTTGATGCGAAACGGATGCTGTGACCTTGAGGTCATGGGTTATCGACTTTGGATTTCTATATAGAATTTCAATATTAGAATCCGGGTTAAGGTAGCTTTTATGCCCCGCCTGTAAGGCAGGCCGGGCATATAGTTGTTCGGTCTGTGCGTCCATACGAGGTTAACGTTCAGGTTTATGGTAGCTTTTCATGAAGGAGTTATGGTATCATCCTGAAACTTTGTACATGAATAGCTTGTGATATGAACAGCAGCAGTATGATGCAAAAAGGATGCTGTGACCTTGAGGTCATTGGTCATCGACTTTGAATTTCTTTATGGAATTTTAATTATAGAATCCAGGTTAAGGTCCAGGTTTAAGGTAGTTTTTCATGAAGTTATGGTATCATCCTGAAACTTTGTACATGGATAGCTTGTGATATGAACAGCAGCATTGTAATGTGAAAAGGATGCTGTGACCTTGAAGTCATGGGTCATCGACTTTGAATTTCTTTATAGAATTTCAATATTAGAATCCAGGTAAATGGTTAAGGTTTAAGGTAGTTTTTTCATGAAGGAGTTATGGTATCATCATGAAACTTTGTACACGTATAGCTTTGTAATATGAACTGCATCATTTTGATGCGGTACGGATGCTGTGACTTTGAGGTCATGGGTGATCAATTCAACATTAGAATCCAGGTCAAGGTTCAGGTTGAATGTAGTTTTTCATGAAGTACTGAGAGATAGTATTTCATCTACCCTATCGTTAGGGACTTCAAAGTCAACAATATACAAATGTAATTCTGTTTACTAAATACTTACATCATTGGCGGGACATGAAGTGTCCATTGGACACATATATACTTTGTTCGGACTAAACCTAGAAAACCATATTCAATGCACAGGTATCGCTTTTTCTGCATCTTCATCAGCCAAGGTCATCCAGAAATATTTGACTGAGGAAAAACTATCAAAATATTCATTGTCTGTTGGTTTTTCATTTCCCAAATTTTTGAATGAGCGTGACAGGCTAAAGAAACAACCATCTGATCATTATGAGATGGTATGAGAATTTTGAAAAGACATGTTTTATAATGTGGTTATTAAATTGTAGGATTGATTATAACCTCCGATCAAATTATGATATACATGTTCTCTGATAACTGTTGTGTGCCGAGTAAAATATTATGTTCATGTTGGATGGACATTTTCCCCCCAAAATAAACAAAATAGTTTAATATCCTTTTAACCCATACCACTTTTTGAAAATTAGTGTTTACAATAAAGGTGTCAAAGTTTTCGAAATTGTGATTTTTGCCTATAGGTCATAATTGCAGCACATCTGCATTTTTTATTTGTTCTCTTTCTTTGTACTTTTCATAGAAAAATCAAAATATGTATCTTCTTGCCATAATTACCAGACTAAAATGTGAAAGCATGGTTGCGTGATTAATGCACATGAGAAAATATAGATAACCCATTAAATACTGTAATACAACTCATTTAAATAAAGGGCTCCGCTACATTGCGCTAAGCGCGCCGTAATACTACCGCAACATGTCGACAAGAATTAAAGTAAATTTTGGTATATTATCGTACTTCCCTGCGTCTATATCACCCTGCTCAGCTGCTCTGTAATCTCCGTATTAAGGCTTTGTGACGTATTAGGAGACATTATCCGCGAGAGCAGGATTTAATTATCAGCGACGCCACAATATGAGAGCAGCACTTATTAGCGACGTCACAATGTGAGAGCAGACGTTATCAAGCTTACCTCCAGGAGGACAAAAAGGCGTAAAATGTCTTACTGGGGCGACTAAAATGTACAAAATTTGTGTGAGAAACAATATGAATCTTGTAGGCTCGTTCGCTGCGCTCATTCGCCAAAAATCATATTGTGGCTCGCGGATGATATTTTACGATATCAATATACAGACAATCCGATAATCTATACATATTAAGCTTTACCCAATAAAGTGTTCGATAATATAATATACATTACACAGAAATATTTACCACAAAAAAACAAGATGGAAAACAAAATAAATTTAGAATTCCAGCCACTTTGCTTTTTTGGTTGTTTAACCACCTATATCTCAAACACTGTACGGTAAATGGAAGAATTATTGTTTAACGTCCAGTGGCAACCATTAGGTCAGGGAAGGACGAGAGCATGTTGATATGATATGAATATAATTCCTGCTTTGTACTATACTGACACGCTGAGCCAGGTACTTAACGTACTAGCTTAGGAGGTAACTGTCCACAGGAAGACATATCACCCTACTCGGACACATTACAATTACTCCGGGCTGGACAGTCCTTTGCTCTTAGTCTTAGAGCCACGTGGTTGGCTGAGAAGCAGCAAATACCAATTTGAATGTCTTTGGTTTGTCCCGACCGGGTATCGAAACTCGCGATCTTCCGCACTCG
Organism: Mytilisepta virgata; assembly: GCA_028015205.1. Lineage (NCBI taxonomy): Eukaryota > Metazoa > Mollusca > Bivalvia > Mytilida > Mytilidae > Mytilisepta > Mytilisepta virgata. The sequence goes on from JAPWFG010000032.1 coordinate 611,772, forward strand.
AGGCGAGCTCCACGCTCCAATGAGACCACCGAGGCACTTTTGAAGTAACTCCAAAATGCCGAAATGACCAAAAGTGGTAATGCCGAAACCATTCAAGGACAGAGCTATAGCATATAGGTCTTGGCATAAACAGATACAGGTAGGATCTTGATGACTTGAATAAAAACTATGCGAATTTAGACAGCATCTCCTATCTGAAGTGCAAAAAGGACCCAGGGAGGACACAGTAACAGGCCAGTGTTTGGTTAAGAGAGGTTTCACTGTATTGAAAATACATGTATTAAAAATCTACTGAAAAAATAAACCCTTCTTTTTTTTTATCTCCCAGGATCATTTATAAGCACGTACATGTAACCATGGTAACAAAATTAAAGATTTATATGTATTTATTAATCTTTGCATGTCTCGCAAGAGTTCAGATTTTTAATACATGCAACTCCTACATACTGTCAACATTATTATCACAATTATCGAATTCCCCAGTAACAAAATGTTCTCCTTCAGTCTGTATATGGTGTACATCTACACCTTGGACTTCATTAACAAATGTTTCTTGAACATGATCAGCATCGTCTGCTTCTACATGTTCTATGAACTGAATTCCTTCTGAAGCTTTCACATCCTCTGCCATATATTCCACATGGCCACTATCCCCGATAATAAGAATCGTTGTTTCGGGTAAATTTATCATCGTTGCTGCTGCAGATGGATTTAATTCACTTGATTTTATAATGATGTCTTGACCCCCTACAAAAAAAAGGTATAACTCATCCAGACAATTACAAGTTTAGAATAAGATGTAAAAGTTAGCCTATCTCTTAATTTGTTGATCAAAGGCTATGGCCAGTGGTTTCATTTTGTTAACGATTCCAGACAAGAAGATCTTTAAGTACATTTGCTTTTACTTTAAAATTTTTAAGGATGCTCGCTGGTCATGTTTTGGTCTTTTTGTCAGATTTTCGAAATCCTTGGGTTTTATCCATTTCTTAAACATGAATTTTCTTTGCCCATGAACCCCTACTTTTTCTTTTATAATTCAATCATATATACCGTAAAATGGTAATTGACAAAATCTTATGAAATCCTTTTTATTTTTTCATACATTTTTGAGAGACTAAAGTTGCCAATGCAAAGACAATGAAAAATCCAGAGAAAACCTATTTCCTGCAAATTTTCAAGGCCTTATAGCTCTAAGATGAGCACATGAACATATATTTTTTTCTTGCTTATTTGTTTACTATTTATATGTTCTCTCAAACTAAAACACCTATTTTAAATCCTATTTATTTTCTATTAGACCAGCCATCATCCTTAAAATGGTCTAAGTTTGTCGAAGGGGTCAAACAGCTATTCACAAAGAGGAAGAAATTAGTTCAAACTGGCTCAATAATTTCAAGATAGGCAAACAGGAGCCAGTATCGAATACAGTCAAACCTGTCTATAAAGGGCACCCAAGGGACCATAAAATGCCCTTTATACAGGTGTTTATTTTACATGCTTTGTTCATGAATAGGACTTTTTCACTGTGCCCTTTACAGACAGTGATTTGCTATATAGAGGTGCCCTTTAAATCAGGTTTGACTGTACTTGATTTTATCTGCCATTTAGGTTAGTATTTGATGTCAATGGACAAAATTATAAAAAAGAAAATTGTTTGTGTCTATGTCCCAGATTATACCAGGTAATCAATTTTTATAAAGTTTCCAAACCATAAATGACCACGTGATTCTTCCAAATACATTGGCAAACTTAGGAAACACAATAAACCTAACATATTTTCATAGCTGCCACCTACATGTACATTGTACAAACAAAGCCCCAGCCTCCTTTACAAATGGCACTCGAGAAACATTTTATGGCCTTCAAACTTAATCTCAGTCTGAAATAACTACATGTATAGGCACACGTTTAGGATGACATCTTTGATACTGCCTATTTTTTTGCCAAAATTTTGGGCCTGGATTTTTTTCCCCTAACATATACCTTTCATGTCCAGATACCTTTAATTTGACCAAAAGAAAATCGTGAAATTTAATGGCTGCTGATCAACATTTAAAAACTCTACATGTACTTGAAAAATTAACAACACACTAAGGTTTTCAGGCCAAGTAATGAAAAAAGCTCATAGCCCCTTTTGACCAAGGGAGCTTGTATTTCTTAGTCCCCCCCCCCCAAATAAAATAAAAATCCAGCTTTCCTATAAAACTAGCTGTCTGAGCTGTGCTGCTTCTTTAAATGATGTATTTTGTACCTGCACTTGCAAGCAGGTTTCTAGAGAAAAAAATGCTGATATTGCATAGATGTTTTTCGCCTTAAAAAATTTCGGATCATTTTGGTTATTGGAAACATAGGATTTTATTATGCTTTACCTCGGACATTAATGATTTCTTCTGATTTCTGTAATCTTTCATTCATTTTCTGTGCAACCTTCATTTCTTGTTCACGTTTGATAACCTCAGGTGGTTTTGATGATTGAATTTGATGCTTCTCAGTTTTAAGATGGGCTTCCCAACGTGGCTTGCTTGAGAAGCCATGATTGCATGGCAGACAGAAAAACGGTTTTGTGACATCATGATTTGCTTTGTGTTCCTTCATCAATCTTTCAGTCTTGAATTTTTTCTGACACACTGAGCATGCCCATGACCTTTCTGTACTGTGTGATATCATATGTTGGTTGTAGCTTGGCTTTGACGGGAAATATTTATCACATTTCTCACACTTGTGTAATGTCTTTCTGTAGTTCTCAATGTTTACCTTATCTGCATGACATCTTAATATGTGGTAATCAAGTCCCCCAACGGACTTAAATATACGCTCACAAAATTTACAATTCACACCAGCTGTATGAATGATCATATGGCTTCGAAGGGTAGTTCTTCTTTTGAATTTTTTCCCACAGGTTTCACACACAAATAATTTCTCCGTTGTATGATTCAAAATGTGACCATCATACTTACTTTTTAAAGCGAATCCCTGTCCACAGTCTTTGCATGTATAAGGCATTGATGCCTCGTGCTCTAATTTGTGATGTTTTAGCCCAAGGCTATTACCTGCCTGGAAGCCACAAACCTCACATATATACTTCATACCTTTGTTGTGAATTTTGTGCACATGCTCATTCAGCATCTCCTCCGTTTCAAAATATTGACGACAATGAACGCAGGTATTTGGCTTGTCCCACTCATGTTCCCTCAAATGTTCCTTGTATTGGGCATCATTGGCAAAATATTCTAAGCAATGTTTACAAATTCTCTCCCCTTTCGCTCTGTGATAGAAACGATTATGCCTTTTGAGATAATACAACATTTCGAACATTTTACCACACTTTTTACAAGTAAACATACTCATTTTTTTATTTGGAGCATGTTTTGTGATATGTTTATTGTATTCAAACTCTGTATCAAAAAAAGTACCGCAATCCACACAGATATGTCTTTTCTCTTTATGAATTTGCCTGATATGTGAACGAAGAAACGAAGGTGTGTATACTGACTTCGAACACAATGGACACGAATATTTCTGTTTTGCATGATGTGTGGTCTCATGTCTTTTGAGAGTATTAATCAGAAGAAATTCCTTGTCACAATACTGGCATCTGTGAAGTTTTTCCCCTTTGTGAGTCTCAAAATGCTTTTCTAAATCTTCGATGGACGGACACTCACAATTGCATTTTGGGCACTTAATACTTCTACAACTTTTTTCATGGCGTTTAAATCCTTTCATCGAGTTGAATGTCAAATCACAAGTTGGACAAGAAATATGACCTACACCACGTTTTTTTCCTCGCTTTACCCGACTTCTCATGTTATTGATGTAGTTATAAAATAAAGCTCTGTAACCTTGATTGGTCCTTGACCTTTTTGCTCGACCTCCTGACCTTGTTCTTTTGGACCGACTGTCACCATCTTCATCATCATCATCACCATCAATTTCGTCCTCATTTGAATAATATAAATTATCCGTGTCTTGCTTAATTGTTAACTTTTCTGAATTGATTAAAAACGTAGAAAAATTGTCGTATCCTTCTAGTTCATCTTTCACATCTTCAGCAGCGATACTATTTGTAACTGTAGAAGCATTTACTTCATCTATAGAGCTACAAGAATTAGAAATTGAAACCTTATCATTCTGTTCTTTTCCAATATTCATCTCAGATAGATTTACAGATGAATCATTGGTTATGCCGTTGTCCTTAACTTTCTTATCAAGTCTTTCTAGTTTGACATAACATTCTACTTGATGAAGTTTCTTTGGTTTTGGCGCTCTACGTGTTCGTCTCACGGCCATTGGTATATCAAGATTTTCATCATTGTCTTTTTCAACAGTCTGAACTCCATTTATCCCTGGACAGTTTTCCTCTGCATTTACTGTCTTTAATTCTTGCAAATTATTGATATCTGTACAGGTATGGATTTTCCGTTGCCCCTTAGCCATGTTAGTTGAGGCTAACTTACTTTCAATTTTAGTCGTTGACTTTACCCCTTTACAATTTAGAGGTTTAGAGATTATTTTTGTGAAAAGTTTTCTTCGATTATGGACCTGATTATCAAGTTGAGTTACTGGTTCTGGTAATGATTCAGAAATCATTTCACATTCAGAGCCAGATGCAAGATTCTTTAATCCTTCATTGGCTTCAGTCAAATCACTCACTGGTCCCCTTGTGCTTACCTCTGAATCATTATTCAATTCAGTGAAATCTCGGTCTTTTTCTTGTTCTATAAGTTTTGACTGAAGATTATCTGGAATAATAAAAAAAATGTGTTAAATATAAAAAATGATACGGTAGATTAATTCTTGACATAAAAATCTTTATATATTATATACCAATAAAAGCTAAAATTAAGGACTTATTTTATTCCTTAGATTGAAGAGTATCAAAATGGACCAAAGACACAATATGCAGGGATGGGTTTAAAGTGTATAAAAATAGATTCTCCTTCAGGTACGAGTGAGTTATGGAATTTCTCCACCCGAGATAGTTAAATTTTCGATTTTCAACACGGCAGCTTTTGCGAGCGTGTTAAAATCTAAAATTTACTATTGAGGGTGGAGAAATTCCATAACTCACAAGTAAATTGAAGGAGAATCTGTTTCTCCTATGATTTTTGACAAAAACCTCAAGAAAATGTTGTTGCTATGTAGTTTGTTTACATAGACGTCATTTCGGGACTTCTCTAGTTTATTGTTCCAATAACTGTAGAAAAAAGGGCGGTTATTCCCACGTAGAAATTTAATCACCAGGAAGTGGTTAAAAATATTATGTATTTTTATCCCACCGAATAAACAGGTCAAGAATAGGAGAAAAAGATTTAACATGTAATTTTCAACCCATACCACAGATATGTATATGATGACCAGTAACCAAATCACTATGACTCCAAAACCAAATATTGTATGTATAATACAAATCTTGGGGGGGGGAGCAATGACTAAGTTCTACAACATGAAAAATCTGGAATATTTCCTTCAAATGACAGCATAATCCTTCATGCACATCTTTAATGTGTCCATAAACATTCTGCAAAGTTTCAAAGACCTGGGTTAAAAGCTGTAGGAGGAGTCGATTACAAAAAATACTCACATTCTATGGTAAGCTTTTAATTGGCCCCCAACAAAGTAAATAGAGTGAAAAGGTTTGTACAAAATCATGAACTATCTGTTCTGATAAAAACTGCCAATTTTTTCTCTGATACAGACCTGCACAAAAATGATAAAAGGTCTGAACCATAGCACTCTGGGTATCTAACCACTGAAGTCCAATATCTGATCCCATCACAAAACATGTTGTCTTTTCTAGATTTACTGTGACAAATATGGATTCTTCCCCTTTTTCTGCCAATCCCTTACACTATAAATATAACAAAATAGATATTGGAGATGAAAAACACTCTTTTTATTAATGTCATATTCATCAAAAGTTTTATCATTACATCATAAACACATCCATTTTTGGCAAACATATTTCCCACAAATCAATTTTTATTACTTGTAGTCAAATAGTATAACCCATAATGGATAAAAATTTAAATATTTAGACATTGTTAGAATCACAAAATTTGTATCCCAAACATAATTCTAGAAAATGTTCAATCCCACACAACCACTTGTAAACATTTTTTACAGGTCATGGATAAAACATGAGAAAATCATAAGGTTCAGGGACAGCCATTTGGCAACCCCTCAGTTATCAATTTTTCTATATTTTCAAGTTGTGTGGTGTTATCTCCTTAATGCATACCTCACATCCCTTCATTTTCATATATAATCCTTTAATACTAACATTTTGGAGAGAAAAAAAACTTGAAACCCAAATGCATCTACAAATTCTGAAGACCACATGTAATCGATTTTGCCAGTATTTAATCCAATTGGATTTTGTTTCCACAATGCTTATACAATGTATATGCACTGTCCTTAAAAGAAAACTATACACACCTCTTCCATAAACGTGTGTCTATTTCCCAAGTTTGAATCAATGACTCAAGATGACAGATCATCCTGATTTTCCCACAGTCCTTAAAATTAAAAAATAATCAAACTGAAACAGTTTTTGGGGGCAATTCAGCACATGTCATGATCATAAGACAGGCCATTTGGCAACCCTATGATATAATATAAATCTTTCTATATGCTCAATCTGTGTGGCGTTATCTAATTAATGCATACCTCATATCCTTTCATTTCTATTTCTTACATTTTGGAAAGATTTCAAGAAGACCTGATCAGGGGTTACTATCAGGAATGTGGGTAGCTTAGGCAAGTCATCATCATACAATGCTGCTAATAAAATATGTCAAACTGTTTTGTGAAAAAAAATCTTCCCAACTTTACCACTGTAATAAATATACTTACAATCCTGTCCAAGTCACTCTTCAGAGAATAAGAAGTACTCATGTCTAATGCAGAGAAGAAATGCCTCTGAAATAATAAAAGATAGACAAAGGGTAAAATATAGGCCCTATATCTTAGTGTACATTGTACTTTAAATCTGGCATTTTTTGTTGTCATGCCAACAAGAAAAATATCTGTGTTTAGATTTCAATCTTAATTAGTGTAGATGGGTCCAAGGTAATTTTCTATATTTGCTGCATCCTTACTTTGTTTATGCGAGAGAAATATTTGGGTTTGAAATAGTTGTCAATGAAAACTTCTACGTCTGTAGAAAAACACAGAACAGAAAATATTTTGTTTTGGCCTCATTGCATCAATTTATTTTTTAATATTTTTTGTTGATTTTTCTACTTTTAGGAACAGCAGCCATATTTTGTTGGGTGGTCTGGAATTGCTGACATACTTTTGAAAGTGGACCTTCTTGTGTACTTGACAAGTCAAAATATAATTGTGGTTTCGGTTACTTCACGATAATAAGTAGGGTATTGGGTATGTAGAAATTTTTTTGTTTTAATACAAATATATGTGGTTTCAGAATTTTTATTAGAAAAATATGTATGAAGAAAGGACAGTTCTCACCCCTAAAATAAGTGCAAGATCTACATCACATTTATGTTGATGGCTTCATATGACAATATAATTGAAGAACCAATGAACATGTATGTTGGTAAACTAGAGGCTCTCAAGAGCCTGTATCGCTCACCTGGATTTAACTTTTCACCTTGAGCAGACCTAAAAATTTAAGTGTTGCAGTCAATTTGGCTGGTTTTTCTATAGGATTCAATGTTAAACTAATTTCAGCTGTGGCAGTCATCTTGGTTGACATTCCAGGTCAACGGATACATTTCTAAAAGAGAACCATCTAAGGACCATTTCTGCTAAGTCTTGTTCCAACTGGCTAAGCGGTTTCAGACAAGAAGATTTTTAAATTAATTTTCCTATAGGGTCAAATATTTAACAAAGTTCGGTGTGGCAGCCATTTTGGTTGACAATCCGGGTGATCGGACACATTTCTGAAAGAGGACCTCCTAAGGACCAATGCTGCCAAGTCTGGCTCCAAAATGTCAAGTGGTTTCAGACAAGAAGATTTTTCAATTAATTTTTCCGTAGGGCCCTATGTTAAACTAAGTTCGGGTGTGGCGGCCATCTTGGTTGACAGTTTGGGTCATCGTACAAAATTCTGAAAGAGGACCATCCAAGGACCATTGCTACCAAGTCTAATTCTAATTGACTTAGTGGTTTCAGACGAGAAGATTTTTGAGTAAATTTCCCATAGGTTCCTATGTAAAACTAAGTTCTGCTGTAGTGGCCATCTTGGTTCATAGTCCACGAAATCATTGGACATATTCTAAAAGAGAACCTCCTAAGAACCATTACTGCCAACTTTGGTTCCAACTGGCATTGTAGTTTCATATAAGAAGATTTTTTAAATTCACCCCCCCCCCTTTTTTTTCTATTTTTAGTAACAGCAGCCATGTCGGTTGGAAGTCGGGGATGCCCGACATAATTTTGGAAGGGGGCCATCCAAGGATGAGAATAGCTCACTTGACCCTTTGGGTCAGGTGAGCTAAAGAGGGACATTAATTTTTTGAAAGATGTATCCGAGACCTTTTAGTAGGTTCATTAACACCTTAAAAGGCTGTTTGGTAACCCAACACTAGCCAATGTTGTTCTTCTTAGAACATTTAACAAAACTAAAATTTTATTTTTTTTTTATATGGAATTGTACAAAAATGTCAGTAGAAAATTCCGGGGACAGTAGGGAAACTCTAATAATTATATATACTACCTATAAGTACAAATGTTAATTTTAAAAAGTTGTTGAACTAATAATTTATTTTCAACAAAATCTTAATAATTGAAAAGAGAATATATTTATAATAAAACTCAAGATGATATTTAAAAAAAAACAATCAATTTTACAAAAAGTATGGAACAATGTGTGTAATTTAATTAAGGAAATTAAACTACGAAATTCGAAATTGAATAATTTGTTGAATGCATTAAACTCATGTCATGATTCTGCCTGTCTTCAATTATATATATACCCAAAAAGTCATGAAATACCCCCCCCCCCCTTTTTTTCAATACGCAAACAATGCATTACATCACCAAGTCGTGACATATGGAGGCTATATTTTCATATGTTAATTGGATTATTTTTTTGCATCTACATAGAACGTCAAACGTCAGGAACGCCAACGTGTGCATCATGCGGATAGTAAATAAATTTGAGAATGTAGGTCAGGTCTAGATATCAAGCAAATTACTTCCAAAGTTTGTTGCAGCAAACTATTTTATTAAAGAAGATTATAATAGAACATGAGATTTGTTTTGGTATAAATGTTACTATATGGTATGTTTTACCTCGAGAATTCACAATTATTAAAAGTCAATTAACAGGGTAAAATATCTTGGCGCATCAATTTTTTTTCTTGAAAAGGAAGTATAATAAAATCTACATACAAGTAGGAAATGAAACAGTTCCGGAAATTTTACCTTTCTAATTTTTTTAAATGAAGTCTTCAGTAGACATAGGCATCGCGAGAATTACCTGATGCAGAAAACTGTCAAACCGAACAGCGGTTGTCAGTCAAATTATACATACATTCACGTTAGCAAACATAAACCTATTGATACCATGTCACTGACATTTTCATATTTAATATTGTGTTTAAATATATACATTTGTATAATGGAGGGGGTGGAAAGGGTATTGGGAGACAGGGAGAAAGGGGGCGGGAGAAAGGAGAAAGGGGGCGGGAGAAAGGAGAGAAGGGGCGGGAGAAAGGAGAGAAAGGGCGGGAGAAAGGAGGGAGAACTATCAAAGGGAGACGAACTTTAATGTTGAAAAAAAAAATAAAGAGGTAAAAAAAACGAAAAAACTGGATACTAAATGTTCTAATAAATGGACAAATCTTGGCATTTAAGTAGGTAACGTGTGTAGACTCTTTATAGGCCAATTTCAACCTACTGCACATTTTTAAATGAACAACAAATGGATAATAGGACAGGTCAACAATGACATATATTCCAACCAATCAACATCACCCAAACAGACAGACCCCCAAACAAAAACAAGAGGCTCAGTGGGCTGAGCCTGTATCGCTCACATGGCAGTCACAAACTTTTGATTTGACTAGATTGATTTCTGGAAACTTTGTATATGATCTTCTATAAATGCTTCATACCAAGTATAAGTTCATTGGCCAAACGGTTTCAGAGAAGTTTTAAATTTTGACCGATCAGAACAAATACAGGTTTCTGGTGGCAATTTTGTTTCACGGACTAGAAAGATTTATGCAAAGTTTGTAAAGGGCCTTCTATAGATGCTCCATACCAAAAATCAGTTCATTTGGCTTTACGGTTTCAAAGGAGAAGAACTTTTAAATTCGACCAATCAGAACATGTAAATGCTCATGGTGGCCAATTTGTTTCACGGACCATGATGAGCTATGCAAACTTTGTAAAGGGCCTTCCATAGATCATCCATACCAAAAATCAGTTAATTTGGCTTTATGGTTTCAGAGGAGAAGAACTTTTAAATTTCGACCAATCAGAACATGTAAATGCTCATGAAGGCCATTTTGTTTCACGGACCGGGAAGATTTATGCAAATTTCCTAAAGGACCTTCCATAGATGCTCCATACAAAAAATCTCATCATCACCATTCACTAAGGATACCATGTTTACTTTAAAAACCAAATATTGTTGAAATCTGAGCCAGTGTAAAAAATGGCAGGAAAATGGCAGCCATTTTAAAAATGGCCGTCCAAAACAAACTTTCATCATCACCATTCAACTCGGGATACCATGTTTACCTTGAAAGTAGCTTTCATCTTCATTTTCTTTCTATAATTCAGGAAAAAATAGCAAAAAACAGCATTTTGACCCCTATGTTCTATTTTTAGTAAGGGCGGACATGTTTTTCGACCAATCAAAAATCCAAGCTTTAACTTTTTGCATGATACCCTAAAGAAAAATCTTACCAAGTTTCATTTGATTTTGAATAGTAGTTTCAGAGAAGAAGATTTTTGAAATAATAACATAAAAAAGCCAAAAATGTCAAAAAAGGGCAATAACTCTAACATCAGTTGACAGATTTTCACAAAAATCAGCACACAGGTAGCTCTCATCATGCTGAACACTTTCAACCTGCCAGAATTTGCCGTAACCTAATGATTTTTGAGATATTTGCGAAAAACTGTTTTTTGACCCCTATGATCTATTTTTAGTAACAGCGGCCATGTTTTTCGACGAATCAAAAATCCCCACATCAGTTCTATGCAGGGTACCCCAAGGAACATTCATACAAAGTTTGGTTCTAATTAGTCAAGTAGTTTCAGAGGAGAAGAGTTTTGTATAATTGTTAACGACGACGGACGACGACGACGACGGACGCCAAGTGATGGTAATAGCTCACATGGCCTTTGGCCAGGTGAGCTAATAACATAAAAGAGTACAGAACACATCACAGAGTCAGGATAGTCCATGCATATTTCAACAATTTTCCAGGTCACCTTAAAATATTTACGTTATACACTTGACCATACAAAGTAAGATGTTCTCGAGGACAGGGAAAAATAGAGATGACACAATAAAAAACTAAGTCTAATTTCATGATCCTCATACATGACCATACATATCAAAAATGAGTTTCTTGACATTGGGGCATGCACAATGCACATTGACAACATTCCAACATTGTGTATTAATTTGCGTACGAGTCGGAGGCAGGCCTTGTTCGTAAAATCAGTATATGCTTTAATAAAGACCTTGGGATGCCACCTATATATGGTCATATATTAATTCAAATTTGTATTAAAATCGATTGATCTGAAAAAAGACGGTTGTTAAGGTGGGAGATGGAACCAGAGGGGCGGGAGAAAGGAGAGAGGGGCGGGAGAAAGGAGACGAGGGGCGGGAGAAAGGAGAAAGGTACCCCCCTTTCCACCCCCTCATAATGCGGTCAATGAAGGATTTGCCTTTTTTGTCACTTCAGTGTAATTTAATCTAGTAGACCTCATTTGAATGAAATATGCGACGTCTAATCAGTTTTAATAATTGAAAATTGTTGCAATCGTTGGTAGTATTCGTAAACGAAATGTAAATGAACGTATTGAAACGAAAGCGGTGCAGTTGAAATTGTGCATATATATATATATATATATATATATATATATATATAGTTGCAGACGTATGATATCATATTTATAGCTGAAGACGTATATATATACATTCGAAGGTGACGCAAGTTTCAAATATAAGCTTTGACCACATTATATTTCCTATTTGGAGTAGAGCATGGGAATTTTTAAATGTAATATAGGATTGACTTAATTGGGGACTAGTTCTTATCTAGATGAAAGGAAGGTTCCGAGATATGGTCTCCCTGCAACAAAAAGTCACAAAATGCGCGTAAGAAATGGAGATAATTTTTTGACAGCAAAAGCAACTACCTTTCACCTTAATTTCTATATCAAGAGACCACATACATTTTTGTGCTTCATTCAATTCTTAAATAATTTAACATGATAGGTCAATTATATTTGGTGCATACATTTGTCCTTAAGTATAATTGTCAGTCTGTCATGTTGTCTAACTTGACCTCATTTTCATGGGTCAGTGACTGTGTACACAGTATTTGACATTAGAGTCCCCGATGGTATCACCAGCCCAGTAGTCGGCACTTCGGTGCTGATATGAAAATCGATTCATTTATGTGAAATTTACAGGTATTAAATTCAGAAAATTTATTTTAAAACTAAGGTTTATCTCCCTCAGGGTATCCTTAGAGGGATTTGGCTATACTTTTAGGATATTTTTGTTTATTTAGCTCTTCAATATTTAGCATGTTTGTATTTCCTAATATTTGGCTCCGAGCATCACTGATGAGTACATTAATTGACGAAATATGCATAGCTGATGCACTAAATCTTTGATTGTTTATTTCAACAACATCATTTTATGTATATTTATACAAATTTTAAAGTCTTCATTGACACAGCAGACAGCACCTCAGTGATTTGATTTTGAATTTCTTGTGAAAAAAGTTAAAATTTCATATGTTCAGTCACATCATTGATTCCACCAGTAGCATCGGTTCCTAATAACGGTTTTTCTGGGTTTACAGATAAAATACAAATATTCTGATTTGTACTAGATTTTTAAAAATAGAAATAAAGAAATAAAAATCTACTGCGACTAAACAAATTACTAATAATTACAAATGAAATAAACTGAAATTAAATCTAGAAAAAGAAAATGTCTTAAAATGTATACTTTCTGTAAAATAAAATCAAAATTATGTACATGTATATTGCGGAGTGTCAAAATATTCATTACATACTCTCTATTCGGATAGACTTATTATAACGCCAAAACACTTTATTCGTCAGGAATTCTGATGTTTAAATAAGTTTATTATTATTATTGAAATGCACAATTATATCCTCAAGGGGTTGATGGCATACAATTACATACAAATACATGTATACAAAACAGACAATCATTAATTAAGTATAAATTATTAAAGAATAACAAGACAGTCTTATACTGACAATCAAATTTGCAGAACCATGCCGCTATAGAGTCCACTTTCCTCTGTATTAAAGACTTTTTTAATAAATGGAACAACAAACCGCAAATGATTCGGCAGATACATTATCATGATTATCTGCATATATTTTTCATTATCATTTAGTGCGCTAAGAGAATTATTTTGTATATTTATTTCAAATTCTTCTCTAACATCCTTATATTTTGGACAATGGAAAAGGTAGTGAATTTCATCTTCAATTACATTCATATTGCACATTTTGCAAGGTCTTTCATTTCTTTACATTCTTTTATAACGACCTCTTTCTATTTCTAAAAAGTGGTCGCTAATTCGCATCTTACATAAATTTCTTCTGTTTTCAAAATTTGCATGAAGTAAATATTCATTGATTTCATAATCAGATTTTAATTTACTGTATAAGAATGGTTTGCTAGCTATGATATGTTAAAGCATGAAGGTTTTAAAAAATAATGTTTCATATTTATTTTTTAATTTAACTTTTAATCTTTTCTCAAACATGTCAAAAGAAACTTTTTCTTTTTGATAGTCAAGATGTTCTATTTCACCAAAATCTATAATATTAACATTACATATATTATTATATAGGTAACCAAGAATATGAACCTTTAAATTGAAATGTAATGACTTTGCCAATAAAAATGCATCATCTAGTAATTTGTTATTAGTATGGTGTAATAAACGAGTTAAATATTTCACAGATTGAATTTTAATGTATGTATCTAAAGGATGCTCAGCTAGTTCTGCTCTAGCTGCCATATTAACTGAGTGTTTACTTATGCCTAATGTATATTTACAAAATTTTAAATTAACTTTTTCAATAAAACTTGTGTCTATTAGTGATATTAAGTCAAAATTAGGGTTATCTTGTCCTCGCTTTGATGCTTTTATGATTTTTTCATAGAAGTCCATATACCAAATTTCAGAATTATAACACATTAGACTGTCATGTTTAAAACACATCAGACTGAATAAGATTGATATATATGTGGTCAGAGATCACAATTGAACAAATTTACTGTAATTCTTCCATATATCTGATTTCTCCATTTATAAAAGAATTTTCATATGTGGCTTACGTTTTAATTTATTTGTTAAATGTTTAAAGGTGATGCTTTAAAAAGTTTGAACGAGCGGACATAAGTTAAAAATGGTGATTTGGTCAGACGCAAAACGCGACAACATTTAAGACACGTCTGCATTCTCGAGTTTTGCTACTACAAGATTTTTTTTTTTGCAAGCAATATTTTGAGTTAACAGGAAATACTTATATTTTGCACATTAAAAAGATTTTCAAGTTTGAGCAGGTATACATACATGCGATTTTTTAACTCAATTTTATTTTAATATAATGATGCTGTAAATTAATGATGATCTTGGACTGTATGTAATGGGCTTCCCATGATTAATATAGAATTTATTGAACCGTATTTAGCTGCATTTAGCTCAGTGGTGGAGTTCTGGGTTCCATCCGAGGCCGATGTGGTAGCCGAACTTTCAAAAGAAGTCGACATTCTTTTTGCGACAAAATTTGTTTGTTGTACTTAAGTTTGGGCATCGTCCTTTTGCGCTAATTACCATTTATTTATGAAAAGCGCCAATTTATTAAAAATTATGAATATGATTTCCAGTTCCAAGCCCGATAAAGGAGGAGGGAAGTCATTTAAATAAAATTATTATTTATAAATATGTATTTTATTTTTGGTGCTTTTTATACCCCATAAATTGAAATCCAATTAGCGGAAAATGTCATTGGCGCAAAAGGGTTGAGGCGCAAATGAGTCCTTTTTGGCGCAAAAGGAACTCGCACGATTTGAACTATATATCCGTGAAATTTTCACCAAATCAATTGGGAAAATTCGTAAAATCGATTAAAGAAAAAGTCAAGAGAATTGTACATAACCAAAACTAGGATGCATGCAGACAACTCAAATATTTAAAAACACACGAAATAAACTTAGGAATCTTGAATGACTTACGCCTGAACTGTTGGTTTTCTGATATTGTGAAAAATGCAACCCAACGTTTTGTTCTAATCAGAAGAGTTTTAATTTGTCAATCTCACGTCCGAGAAAATTTAAACTTTATACAATTTACAAATATAAATGTGTTTCCAATTTTAGACTAACTTTTTGTTAACCATGCTTTATTTAGAATACTGAAACTAAAGATTTATTCCAAAGTTGATTTTAATTTAAGAATTTTGTAAACTTCGGTGATGACTCCAGACAAGGTATGTGTGAAACGTACACAAATACCTTCATCATAGTTATAAATCAAATATAGAAGATTTATTTGAATTAAGTTAATCTTGTAAATTTTAAACTCACCACACATTAAACCAGAACTGGTGTTAGGAAAAATTCTTCTCAAACAGAGTTGTCAACAGCAGGAATAATTTACTAGCTAGTCAGTGTAATCAGTGCACCTACGCTTAATTGGAGCCTTCGGTAAACGTTTGAAGTTCTTATAGATGACGGACAAAGACACAAGTAAGATTAGAGTAACCCTGAGTAACTAAACAGAATTAGAACAAGAAAGCACAGAAACTGAAGCACTAGCAATGTAAATTCCCATTAAAACCCGGTCCCGGAGTGGCATTCGGTACTCCGGAAGGGTTAAGCGTGTCCTGCTCCGTTTAACAGCACCCATCACATTGCCAGTAAAGTGTCAAGTAAAAGTGTTTTTTTTTCTTTTTATTTTTGGAAGGACATGTGAATTTAAGCCCTGGATATTTATTTTGCAGCATTCATGGGCCTGGGTAAATTTCTTCACTTTACAAGGATCTCTTTCCAGGATATTGAAGTTTCTTTTTCAGTAAATTTTTGGCCTAACATTTTTTTCGACAATTGTTTTTTTTCAAATTCCTCTAAGTTGCCGCGTTCCTCTCTAAAAATCAAGTTAAGTCAGTTCCTTTAGACGTATCAAAATGATTTAAAAATTTTGCAGGATATGCATTATTTCATTAACGTGAACAAAGAAAAATGGGACAAAAAAAAATTATACAGATCGAATGTGATGCCCTTAGACCCATACTATTAATTACCCTTCATTTTTGAACAAGAAAATTTTTAATCATTTAAGGGTTTTACACAATAAGCATTTATAATAATACATAGATATTATATTAATGTTTTGTTGTCTTAAATTGTTTGTCCTCTAATCAATCATAATCAGTATGTGAGAACGTACGAGCAAGGATTTAAATCCTTGGTACGAGGCAGTGGCTTTTGGACAATTGACATCCTTCAATAATAAAGATAATAAAGACGGGTTTCAATGAAACGAACAAATTATTTTGTCAGATTTTTTTTATTTTTTCAGTATTTATGAAAGGAGTGGAAAATATCAATTTAAAAATTGATATTTCTTTTCTATTCGCGGTTCTTTCTCTGGTCAAAAGATTCTTTTTATCAAGTTCCAAAGAATTTACTGATCTGTCCCAGATTTGTTTAAAAATTAGAATTTGACTTTGGATTTTTGGTTGGTTATTAACTTTTGTTTGGAAAATATCTCGAAATTGTTATATTGACATGTCATGTAGTAGTCTGTAGTAATATTTATAATGAGGTTTGACCTTTATACTCAAAATACGTTTTTTCTTCGGATATGACTTAATCCTATGTCAGAAAGATGTGACACAATGTGTTTGTGGATTAACACTATACTGTGTATCACAGCGTATTATTTTGTTGGGGTTCTCTATGAGCTAAAATTTAAAAAATGAATAGGAGAATTAGCATCCTCACTCAAATTATCTATGTCTATGAAAGTAACCAATGTCTTATGTGCAGTAACACACTGTATTGAAAATAAAAAATAATCCTTGGGGGCGAGCGGTGTCAGGGTTTTCCGAGGCACTTAATTGTTTAACGAAGTCAAAATAGTGTTAATTTAAGTAGAAAAAACACGTGAATAGCACAATATAATGGAACTCAGTAAAAGAATTTCATTTTAAACTGCTCAATACGACTTTTCATCAATGATCACTCTTTGCGACGGAGGTAAAGAATGACGTATCATGTGACGTTTTATCAAATGTTAGGCATAGAAACAATAACGATATAGCAACCGTGGTAAATTTTGTGACAAAAACTGTACCATTTCAAATTTCCCTTCACTCTCATAACCTGGAAAGCCCCATTCTCATGCCTAACAAAACACTAAAGTCACCTGATCGGAATAATAATTTCTGCCCCTGATGCGGTAATTCTGGACTAAGTCGGAAATCAAGTATTCTTTCTTATTTTGCGGAAAAGTATAATTGTCATGGAATTTTAAATAATGAGAGCTGGTTTTCTGCAATTTATCAGTGTATAAACTCGACCAGGTCACTCACAAACTTAAAATAAAATCCTTCGGACTTTATTTAGTTTGTGGGTGAACTGGTCTCCTTTATTATACACCAATACATTTCTTCAAAACAACTCTTATTGCTATAATAAATTCATGTAGGTTTTCATTAAATTGGCAATATTATTAAAAACTTTAAACATCATAAAGTCAATGGTAAAATCTGGACTCTTATACATGTACCCTGTGGTGTAAAAATATTTCCTATCTTCTGTTTTATCGAATTAAGCACTTATATTTCGAAACTGTGGATCAATACTTGCTAAAAGATTGAATAAAATGCTTACAAGTCTGATTGACCTTGCAAACAAACAAGTGAAAAAGTGAAATGATATATACATGATATATGTGCCTTTGCAAGCCATATTACCTATTTTTTCAACTATATTTAAACCTGTCTATAAAGGACACCCAAGGGACCAGAAAAAGTGCCCTTTATACAGAGGTTAATTTTACATGCTTTGTTCATAAATGGGACTTTTTCACTGTGCCCTTTATAGACAGTGATTTGCTATATAGAGGTTCCCTTTATAGACAGTGATTTGCTATATAGAGGTGCCCTTTATAGACAGTGATTTGCTATATAGAGGTGCCCTTTAAATCAGGTTTGACTGTAGTTATTTTATCAGAAAGGTTCTAATATATTAAAAAATATTTTGATAATTATTCCATACATGTGAACATATTTTTATCCCAACCTACACCTGAAAAATAATTCCTACCTCAATTTTCTTAGTAAATTAGCAATTCCTGACTATAATGAAATTAAACCAATTTCTTTTCAGACAATGGGGGAAAGGTGTATATGATTTATCTTATAAGAAAGCTTTAAAAGGCTAGTTAACCAGAGAAATCACCATGGAAGAAGAAAAAAGCAACTCCCTGAGGCAAATTGAAAATGCTGTATGTAGTAGATATATAATGTGAAAACTAAATTTCTGATTGTTGGTTGATTAAGAAATAATTCATGGATGCCGGTGGTTTGTTGGAGATTTTACCACGGGTGCTCCATATTTCTGTCGAAATTTTACCCTGAGCGAAATAAGGCCATCCTGTGGTAAAATCGACCATAAACCACGGGTGTCCATGAATTATTTCAATTCTACTAGGAAAAATCCATAGAAAAACTTCTTCAAATTGCTGATACCATTGAACGAAACATGACGTTTTTGCATTCGAAACATATTGTGATGTCGTCACTTCATGCATGTCGTGGTTTATTGGAAATTTTACCACAGGTTTGTTTTAATGACATTTGCAGCAGCCCATATTAGAATTATCAATAAACAGTTGTTGGAGACATTCACCTTGAGAGTAACATTTTTGAATTTTTGATTTTGTCCCTCAAATAATGAAAATATGCATAAACTATAAAATATAATATATAATTTTTGCTTTCAGTGTACAAGTTTGTCCAACAAGGGGGATGACATGATATTTATGACAGTAAACCCAACAACAAATACATCGTATTGTATTGCATCTAAAGTTGGAATGGATTTTCTTCATAGAAATATGAAGATTGATTATTTGGAAGAGTCCAATTTTGTCACATTTTTCAATAGCTTTGTTAAAGGTATGTCTAAAAATAAAATCACAACATTAACAAGTCAGTAATAATAAATTTATTTATGGATGGATGATTATTGTTTAACGTCCAGTGGCAACCAGGTGCATATCAGGACGAGAACATGTTGATATGATAATGAATATGATCCCTGCTTTGTACTAGACCGACACGCTCAATCGGATTTTTAATGTGCTAGCTCACGAGGTAATTGTCGGCAGGAAGACATATCACCTCACTCGGACACATTATACTGACTCCGAGCCGACCAGTATTGCTCTTACTCTTAGATGCCGCGTGCTTGGCGGAGAAGCAGCAAATACCAATTTTAATGTCTTTGGTTTGACCCAGCCGGGGATCGAACCCGCGACCTTCCGCACTCGAGGCGAGCACGCTACCACAAGACCACCGAGGCGGTTAACTTATTTATGAAAGAAACATAATAAGTAATGTGAGGCATATAAAATTTCCTTGAAACAAAATATAATTGTCGTAACGCATGTACAGACTGCAAATATCCTACTTTTGTATACATTGAGTGTGCTGTTACATCTCAGCTCAATTCAAAGGCCATTTGAGGTCAGAGCAATCTTGCACTGTAATGGAATGTGTGCATAACAATGATGTCACATCTGGATACTTGTCATAAATATGGGTAGGCAGTGGCCAGGTGGTCTGGACACGTCAGTTCGTAAGATGGATTTTTCAGAATTTGAATACCTTATTCAATGTGAATTGTCTAGTCACTTGGGCATGTTGGGTGAAAGATGCAATGAGCTAAGTAGTAACTGAAACAATTGAACTTACCGAATTGTTTTCAATCATGTCTGCCTATAGAATTTTCAGTGTAAAAGGGGAGATAACTCTTCCTATGAAATTTTATAAAATTAAAAGTATCACAAACCTTTGATACATGAAAGTGCATTAAAAATATTTCAACTAACAGTTTTTCAAATTTTAGGATAGGTCTCAGTTGATAAATTCAAAGAGTCAAGTGAGCTATTCTCAGCACTTGTCGTCCGTCGTCATCCATTAATTTTTACAAAAATCTTCTTCTCTGAAACTACTGGGCCAAATGGAACCAACCTTGGCCACAAGCATCATTAGGATATGTAGTTTATAAGTTATGTCTGATGACTCAGCCTGCCAACCAACATGGCCAACATGGCTAAAAATAGTACATCGGGGTAAACTAAGTTATTGTCTTATATCTCAAAAACTAAAGCATTTAGAGCAAAACTGACAGGGTAAAAATGTTCATCAGGTCGGGATCTACCTGCCACGAAATTTTCAGACAAATCAGTCAACCTTTTGTTGGGTTATTTCCCCTGAATCGTTAAACATTTTGCAGTTTTAGGTTATTATCTTGAATATTATTATAGACAGAAAAAATGTAAACAGAAAAAATGATCTACAAATAAGTCGACATGACCAAAATTATTGATTGATCCCTTATAGGAGTTTTTGCCCTTTAAGGACGGCATCTGGCGTAAATTTTCTTTTAAAGATCTTTTCTTCTGAAACCAATGGCCCATTTGGGACCAAACTTTGGTGGAATAGTCCTTGGTTGGTCCCCTTCCAAAATTGTGTCTGGCATCCCTGACTTCCAACCAAAATGGCTGCTGTTACTAAAAATAGAAAAAGGGGGGGGGATAAATTTTAAAAATCTTCTTCTATAAAACTTCAAGGCCAATTGGAACCAAACTTGGCAGTAATAGTCCTTAGGTGGTTCTCTTTCAGAAGTATTATCAGATGATCAGGACTGTCAACCAAGATGGCTGCCACAGCCGAACTTAGTTAAACATAGGGCCCTATGGGAAAATTCATTGAAAAATCTTATCTGAAACAAATTGACCAATTGGAACCAGACTAGGCATCAATGGTCCTAAGGAGGTCCTCTTTCAGAAATGTGTCCAATTTCGTGTACTGTGGACCAAGATAGCCTCCACAGCCGAACTTAGTTTAACATAGGACCCTATGGGCAATTCACTCAAAAATCTTCTTGTCTGAAACCACTTAGCCAATTAGAACTAGACTTGGTAGCAATGGTCCTTAGATGGTCCTCTTTCAGATATTCGTCTGATGACTTGGACTGTCAACCAAGATGGTCGAAACAGCCGAACTTAGTTTAACATAAGGCCCTATGGGAAAATTCATTGAAGAATCTTCTTGTCTGAAACCACTTGACATATTGGAACCAGACTTGGCAGGAATGGTCCTTATAAGGTCCTCTTTCAGAAATTTGTCCAGTTTCGAGGACTGTGAACCAAGATGGCTGCTACAGCCGAACTTAGTTTAGCATAGGACTATGGGAAATTCACTAAAAAATCTTCTCGTCTGAAACTATGGAGCCAATTGGAACTAAATTTGGCAGCATTGGTCCTTAGATGGTCCTCTTTCAGAATTGTGTCATATCATCCGGATTTTCAATCAAGATGGCTGCCACAGCCGAACCTAGTTAAATATTGGACCCTATGGGGAAGTTCATTTAAAAATCTTCTTGTCTGAAACCACTTAGCCAGTTGGAACAAAAGTTAGCTGTAATGTCTTTAGATGGTTCTCTTTTACATGCTTTTAGAAATGTTTCCATTGACCTGGACTGTCAACCAAGATGACTGCCATAGCTGAACTTAGTTTAACACAGAACCCTTTAGAATAGCCAAATTGACTGCAACAATTAAATTTTTAGTCCTGCTCAAGGTGAAAATTTAAATCAAGGTGAGCGATACAGGCTCTCGAGAGCCTCTAGTTCTTTTAAAAATTCCCGATATAGAATCATTTGTGAGGTATACAAACATAACCTTTATAAGTAAAGTCAAGAAATACCAAAGGGATATTCGAAGGAGAGAAAAATCGTAACAACTGACAAACTCCGGAGAACAACGAAGACAAGACCAAAACAATACATGCACTACAATTCAAAACTAAAAACATATGAACAACATAGACCCCACCAAAAAAAACAACTTTACATTTTTATGTTTTCTTGGACAACACAAGAAGGTTAATTAACCAACAAAGGATTGTCTAATAATTCTATCGTTTGGACTTTCAAAATGTGAAAAATCCATTTTATGAACTGAGGTGTCCAGACAATACGTATGTACATTTAGTTAACTTCTAATGGTCAATAGCCTGTCGACACTGAGATTGTGAGTTTGAATCCAGCTTGTGACAAGGAGTGTTCTGCTCCATTCCTATATGAAAAGTACAAAGATTACCAGTTTTCCTACCAAAGGTCAGTGGTTCTTTCAAGGAACATCGGTTTCCTCCACCCATAAAAGTGTTGGTCAAAATATGGCCAATTTTGATGAAAGTCATATTTACTCAAGGGATGATTTTATTCAGTTTATAGTGGATTTCTGCTTTTTGTAATTCAGATTTGTCCGTAATGGTTTAATTATTATACATAGCAATATGGCTTCTGTATAGAATTTCCAATTTTTTTTTTGGGCTCAGAAAATCATCTCTGATTTACATACTTTAAGGGGCCTAGGTGGCCGAGTGGTCTAGGTAGTTTGTCATGACTACTATTGATGACTAGCTTGTCAACACTGAGGTTGTGAGTTCGAATCTCACTTGTGGAGGGGTGTGTTTGACTTCGATCTAAATTGACAAGGATTGCCAATTTTCCTACTGAAGGTTGCTGGTTCTCTCTGGGTACTCCGGCTTCCTCCACCAATAAAAACTGGCCGCCACAAAATAGCCAAATGTGCTGAAAACAGCGTAAAACACCAACTAAACAAACAAATACATACTATAAACATATTGTAACTGAATCATTTCAGAATAGATATCTTCAGTTAGATTTCACGTTGTCTTTTCATTGGCTTGAGAATTTTCCTCACTTGCAGTGTGTTAGGGTGCCAATAACGAAGCAGGACATGCTTACCCTTCTGGATTATGTGATATAACTTCTGGCTATTGCTGGAGTTCACATTACAAGATTAAATTTTTATATTTTTTTGAAGTGTTGTTCTGATTTTCTTTGGTTTGTTACGTGTTTACCGGGTAGTCTTTTGATTAGACATGTCTTTGTAGATTTTGTTTTTGAGTAATTTTTTAGTGTTCTAAAGAGTTATCTTTGAATTTGCCCTTCAATATTTTTTTTTCCAATATTAAAAACTAACTATTTTTTGTAGATCATTATGGAGTAACAGAAGCAAATTTCAATATTCGTCAAATGACAATCCCAAAATCAGCAGAGCATGACAAAGATACAGAGTTTTCTCCCTTTGACATGTACATTTTCAGCAGTGAGCAAAAGAACACTAGCCAGTCAGAATCAAGCACAGAAATTGACATTCAGTCACATGATTATGAAGCAGCCAATCAGAAAGCTGTAAGTGTTGTAAAATATTAAGAACGACATGTAAAAGACGGGAAACAATAGCAACTGTTATAAGAGTAAAAATGACAGAGAAGAGTATCTTGACCTTCCTAAATATTATTATTATACTGCCGCTCCAAAGGAGAGGGGGGTATACTGTTTTACCCTTGTGGTTCCGTCTGTCGGTAACAAAGTTTTTCATCACACTTTTCTCAGCAACTACTCACCACAGCCACTTGATATTTTGTCACAAGCCCTTTCATAGGTACGCCATATTGTGCAATATTTTTTCGGACCAAGGCGACATCAACTTCTTGTTTGACGACTTCGTTTATTTTTCGACCTTATAGTTTTTTTTAAGGCTTGTGACAAACCGCCTGGGGAACGCATTGTCGACACATAGGGATCACTATCTATCGTCACACTTTTCTTTTATCCTTAACTATTCCATAACCACTCAAAGCAATTTGATGAAACTTTCTCTGTGTATTAACCTTAATGCAAAGGTGTGCATATATATTTCATTTTTAGAAAATTTAAATTTTTTTTTGTAAAAATTGACATTTTTGAAAAAAGGGGGGAGGGTCAAAATTTCTAATGCAAAGGTGTTCATATATATTTCATAAATTAGAAAATTTTAATATCTTTTGTACAACTTGACGTCCGTAGGCGACACATGTCTTCCTTGGAAGACTCGCACATTTTTTTGTAGTGAAACTATTACATCTACAACTATAAAGCCTATTTGTTTTTCTCAAAAGTATTTTAGACACCCTTAATGGTCTTGTGGTAGCATGTTTGCCAAAGGTGCGGGAGCCTGGTCGAACCAAAGACTTAGAAATTGGTATTTGCTTCTTCTCTTCAAAGCAAGCAAACAACATAGAAGAGTAACAGCAAAGACTCGTTGTGATCGCCTCATAGTCGGAATAATGTGTCAGGCTGTGGTGATGTATGTTTTTCTGTGGAAAGTTAAATCATGAGCTAGCCAGTTAAAACTCCAGCTCAGATTGTCGACATAGGAAAAAGCAGTTTCATGTTCATATCACATCAACATATGTTCTCCTCATATGCATGTAAAAAATACCGCTAGACATTGATAAGTAGTCAATAAATCAATCCTATATCATTAAAATTTTGTAATTATTTAAGTTGTATATTGTTTTAGGAAAGCAAAAGTCAAAGGAACACCAAGACAGATTCAATAACTT
Organism: Mytilisepta virgata; assembly: GCA_028015205.1. NCBI lineage: Eukaryota > Metazoa > Mollusca > Bivalvia > Mytilida > Mytilidae > Mytilisepta > Mytilisepta virgata. Next base: position 636,699 of record JAPWFG010000032.1, read on the forward strand.
CTGAATCAGCAAGAAAAAATACAACCAAGACAAAAAAGGATGCTACAGAAAAAAGAAAATCATCACAGAGGTCAGAGGTTAAATCATCCAAAAATGATACTCCAAGTGCTAAAACACTAAAGTTAGCGTCAATTGAAACACCAAAATCAACAAAATCTGAAGTTAAGGCGAAAGCTTCATCAGGTGTGGTTATGTCTAGAAGCGGAAGAAAAGTTGTGATGCCAAAATGGCGTTTGGAAGATATCGGAGATGTAAAGGAAATCAAAGTTGAACCACAGGATGATGAGGATTATGGATTTACAAAAAAGACCGAAAAAGAACTTGGAAAAAATTTAATTTTTGGTAAGGAGAAGAAATCTTCAGTCAGGACAAAGCAAAAGGGTGTCTTTAATTCTAAGGAAGTGAGCAGCAATGAAAAAATTAGAGAAAATTCTGTCGTCAGTAAAGAATTACAAGTGAGTCAGTCAAAAGATAGCACAAATAGAGTACCTTTGAAATTGTCAAAAAGAAAATTTGATTCTTCTGAAGAAAATATGCCAGATACTAAGAGAAAATGTGAAAAAATTGAATGCAGAGACAAAATTGATCAAGGGTCACATGATGGTGAAGACGAAAAGGAAGTGTCAGATTATACAGCGGAATTTGAATTAAAAGTGGACAATGTTAAGAAAGAATTAGACATATTGAAAGATGAAATAGAAGAGAAAATTGAGAAGGGAGATGAAGATATAAATGAAACTGTGGAATCGTTAATTTATGAGTCTATAGTAGGTGACGAAAAAGATGAACAAGACAATATTGAATTCAAAGATGACCTTGAAGGTGAAGAGGAAGACTTGAAAAATGAACTTGACAATGACATTGATTCAAAGAATTCTGGGATATGGTCGTGTGGTATTTGTGATGCAAAAGCAAAGAAGTGCTGGTTGGTTAGGAGACACATGAGACGAATGCACGACCTCAGTAATAAAGACTTGAAACCATGCCGTTATTGTAAAATGGTAAAAGTTTACGAAGAATGCAATTACTGTCAGGAAAAAGTTGATAATTTAAAACTGACTTGTGAAATTTGTGAAAAAACTTTTACTACAAGATTTCAATTTGTTCGACACCAAGAATGTCATTTAACAGAGAAGGAAATTCCATGTAATTTATGTGGTAAAAAATTCAAATCTGAGCGATACGTCAAGATGCACATATATCATACACACAAAAAAAGAAATGGAAAGGCTCTGACGACACAGATGGAGCCGGGAATCTGCGATATTTGTGGGAAATGGTTTCGATTTAAATGCAACGCAGTACGTCACAGGGAAATTCACTTCGAAGAAAAGAGATTTGACTGCCCAATATGCCACATGAAATTCCGTCATAGTAGCTCATTAAAACGTCACAAACTATCACATCAACAAAAAGCTGAATATGTTTGTGAACAGTGTGGACGTTCTTTCAAAATGAAGCAGACGCTTATACAGCATCATCGTGTGCATGTTAAAGAACCATTTTTGAAATGTGAATATTGCCCACGTGAGTTTCGTACTTATAAAGGAAAGAAATACCACATATTGAAAGATCACGCAGATAAGGCTGGTGATTTCAACTTCAAATCATTTGTATGCGAGATTTGTGAAAAGGCATCATCAAGTCAAGCAGAGTACGAAGAACACCAAAAAACTCATGACGCAAGTAGAGCATATGTGTGCTCAATATGTGGAAGTCGATGGACAACTATCGCTCAGTTAAAAGCCCATAAGAAGAGTCATAACCTCGCTCCACATCGATATAGATGTAGAGTTTGCAACATTCCTTTTAAAGAAGCATCCAAAGCTCGAATCCATATACTGAAAGAAAGCCACATCAAAAATTGTCTTGCAATGGGAATGGATCAACATAAAGACAATATATCTGATATTACTAACAATGAAATTATTGACATGATTGAATACGATTACGGCTTTCCAGAGGGTACAGAACAAGAACTCCAACAAGAATTAGTAACCACTGCAGTCAGTGAGATGGAAGTCGTACCGGAAGAGATCAAAGTTATTCATATTGAACAAAACGATTTTGGTGGAAGCACAGCTGAAGTTCAGATATTAAATGAAGCAGGAAGTGAAATCATGTACGATGAAATAATTCTACCTCAAGAAGAAATTACTGTTGATGGGGAGCAGGTTATTTATCAGGTCGAAATAGATGGACAAAACGCAATAATATGTGACACTCTGACATCTCAAGCAGTAGAGTCAATACTGAAATTACAAAGTCAGTCATAGCATACAGTTTACATGTTATTCTCATTGTTTATTTTGTTCATGATTGCAGATCTCAAGTATCCCCTTTACCTGGCAAATACAAAGGGAGATAATTATTATTGGATTTTTTTCCATTATCTCCCCTGAGTTACTTGGTTATTGCCACAAATGTAACTTAATGTTACAGATTCTTGCTTTCATAAATTTATTTGTTTTTGGTTTTGTTTGTTGATGAAGCATATTTCATTCATGAATTTGAATTTTCCACATAAATTTCCTGCTTGCAAAATTTCTTTAGTCTCAGTTGGCACAGTGTGATTGAGTGTACAATCTACAAGTACATATCCACTTGTTGTACACATGAACTTCTGCATCATTGTAATTTTGTATGCAGACCTTATGCATATAATCTCATCCTACTGAGGGAGCAACCATTTGATTTTTATTGGGGAGGGGGGGGGGGGGGGGTGGCTAGGATTAAATTTGAAATAAAAAGGCAAACCAAGATTTTGGCAAAATAAAAAGACAGGATCAATTTAGTTGTGAAAAGAGAATGCAGGAACTGTGTTTATAAGGAGATTGTTTGGTTTAAATGGAAATGATTATTTAGGCTGAAAAAAAAATCCAGGACCAAGATTTCAACAAAACAAATAGGCAGGATCAAACATTTAATCCTAGCTCCTCCTCCCCCCTCCCTTTTTCCATAAAAATAAAATGATTGCTCCCTTAAGATATGACACAAGGAGAAAAATATTTCATGCCTGAACTAAAAAAAATTGGCAACAATGCACATTTGTAGATCAGATATTTTTTGAGTCTCAGATCACTATTTAATGTACATTTGAGTACCAGAGTTGAATTAATCATGATTGTTATAATTTTGGTGAGTTCCAGCAAGAATTAACTAATCCAGGACTCACCAAGACTTACCTAGACGAGTAACCAAAACCCTGTTTGGAAAGAAAAATAATTATCAAAATGTCAACAATAAAACCAAACAAGAATGGCAAAATCTGTGCCTGAAGTTGAAATAATACTTCTGACACAAAAGGTTTGTCTTCAGTCAACAAACTTTTTCTCATTTCACGTTCCCAATATGGTTTTTGTTTGGCAATTGTAATGGTCAATTAAGTTCGGAGTCGAACATGAGATTCAAACTCAACCTCAGTTTTGACAGGCTAGTGATCATTCACCTAGACCACTCTGCCACCAAGGTACCATGGTACTTCCCAAACAGGGTTTTGTTAACTCATCTAGGTACAGAAGTGACAAGTTGTACCAAAGGATTGTCAATTTTCCTACCGAAGGTCGCAGCTTCTCTTCAAGTACTCCGGCTTCCTCCATCAATGAAAACTGGCCGCCACGAAATAGCCAATAGTGCTGAAAACGGCGCAAAACCCCAACTAAATAGAAAAAGAAAACAATATGAAAGTATATGTAGTATTTACACAAAATCCGTACATCATGCACATGACAAATTGAAGCAGACGATCACTGTTTTTATTGATGTACATTGTATTTCATCTTGAGCATTTCTTTGGTGTATACATGCTCTATCGCATCCATGTAATTATTATGCATAACACTTTCCCCCCCCCCCCCTTTTCCCTTTTCGACTTCAAGTTCCAGATGAATAGTTTCAGCAGGTACCTTGGTGTTATTGCCGTCCGTCAGCAATTTTTCATATCTCGTTCTATCACTCGTTTGCTTTAAACGATGTTTGCCTCTTAAAATACATATAAAATAGTTTTAGGATTAATCAAGCACCTTTTCGTTACATGATTTTCTTTCTGGTGTTCGGCGATTGTGTCATTAAAAAGATCAAATTTTATCAAATCTTACCATATCTCAAGTTCAATTCGATGAATGCTTTTATTTTTTATACAAAGTTTGCGTAGAGTCCCTTTTAAAGGTTGTTATCATCCGTCCTTACGCAATTGATCAGTTTGGTATTTTGATTGGCTTTTGACAAATAATTCTCATGATTCTTAATCTTAAATTTTCTGTCCTTAGCTAGATGGTTTTGACTGTACCGTTTTGGTCATTTTGACATATTCTAATTTGCTCTTCGACCTTCTGGATTGTTGTTTTGCTTTTCAATATTTTCTACTTTGAACTCAACTTATAAGATGCAAATCAACGCCAAAAACTGCATATATTGTGCATCAAATTGTATCATTAAATAATTGTAAATATAACCACTGAGTATAGAAATTTCTGCACGTGGATTCAAGTCACTATCAATCCTTTTTTCCACTGTCTCGGAATATGGCCTTTCACTATGATATTGTTAAAGAGGACATCTAAGAACTGGACAACAGGTAAACGAAACTTTTATTTGCAGCCATGTTGATATCATTATAAGTCTTCAATATATTTTGTAGCAGCGTTTTGAATGCTTTAAAGTCTCTTTTCGCCCTTTGCGTGACCTGTGTTACATTTTCGAGAGTAATTCCATTTATCAGCAACTGTAATACCTAGACACATCATTTTTCGGTCTGTACATAGTGCTACTCTCACCCCAGTTTTACAAAGTTAACAATTCTATCTCTTAACAAATGCTATAAATGTATTTAGACTCACCATTGTTGGTCTATAAAAAGCTTTTGGCGGGGTTATACCGGTCTGAGACCTGTCAGCTGACCTTGGACACTGTTTTAGGCTTGAATGACATGAATGAGAGTTTTAAGACAAATTATGCGTGACCAATACTATCTTTTTTATCACATTTTCCTTTGACATGCAATATCGGGTATCATATGATCTTTATTTTGTGTCCATGTGTGTAGTCAGGCGAGATATTTAGTGTGTCCACTCTTGTTTTTATTTTAAAATTGTGTCCACTGACATTTAATACTAACTTAAATGGAATGTGAAATTCAGGTGAGCGATACAGGCTCCTACCGCTTCAAGACAATAGTTACTTTACAACATAGTTGACTTTGCCATCAATTTTGTTGATCCGTATTTGAGTCTACTTGTATACCGAAATACTCCAATCAACGATATTGGATTGCCTGTTCAGCTTAGATTACGCTCAGCGATTACATCGACTAAGCAGTAACTCAGTCCGAGCAATGTTAATCATGAAACAACGACAAGAAAACTTCGTATCGTGAAGTACAAACAGAAACATCACTAACTTCGTATCGTGAAGTACAAACAGAAACATCACTAACTTCGTATCGTGAAGTACAAACAGAAACATCACTAACTTCGTATCGTGAAGTACGAACAGAAACAGCATTAACTTCGTATCGTGAAGTACAAACAAAAACATCCCTAACTTCTTATCGTGAAGTACAAACAGAAACATCACTAACATCGTATCGTGAAGTAAAAACAGAAACATCACTAACTTCGTATCGTGAAGTACAAACAGAAACATCACTAACTTCGTATCGTGAAGTACAAACAGAAATATCATTACGATCGTAATGCAAAAGTGTTGAAGAAACTTGACAATAATGACGTAGTCCGTTTTTCAATTCGAGAAAGGAGGAAATTGGAAACCAGCAAAAGTTGTCGCAAATAGTGAAGAAGAACCAAATTCGTTTCGTGTACAAACAACAGAAGGAGTTCAATATCGGATAAACAGACGTCACATTATGAAAACGTTGGACGATTCGAGGATAATTACAATGAAATTAACATTGACAATTGAATCTAAAATGAAGTCGAAACCCAGAACAATGTTAACCCGTCGCAAGTTCAGGAAAAAAAATCCAAAAGATCCGCATGTTACGCGAATTGGCAGAACTATTAAACCGCCAATGAGATTAATCTGGGTAGTGTGCGTAAGGGACAGAATTATACCCTTGCACAGATCGTGTGTATAAGGGAGAAGAGACAGGGAAGTCTACCTTGGTCTCATATGTTTATGTTGAGTTAATCATAAATAATCAGGTGACAAAAATATGTGTTCGTTACACACAGATTATTTTAGGTAATTTATTTAGTCGTTATCGTTATCTTTATCTATCTGATTATCTGGTTGATTTTACAGACACATTAACAGTGATGACGAATGTTTAGTCTGAACGGAATAACTATGAATAAATTAATGCTTGGTTGTGCAATAATAACAGCACATTTAGTTTGTGAGTGGATCGCCCGAGTTTACACATTGATAAATTACTTCAAAATAACCTTTATTACTATATATATAATAAAAACATAGAATATGACAAATGTTTATTTTTTTATTCAACTTTTATGAACTACATTATCTCTAAATGAAAAGTAACCACATAAACATAGACACGTACAAATTTAACAACAGCGAATGCATGAGCATGTAATTTTACAATTAATCCAAATTTTTTTACAATGTTTACAGTTAGTCTACCATTTCCTACTTGAAATTTTCGGCGTTTTACACTCGAGCCAAAATAAACATACGTTTCGGCAAAGAATAAATATTCTTCCGTAAATCGCCGTTTTCGAGTTGAAACGACCGAGTGGAGACGAGTTCACGTGCGCTTAACTCGGTATGACGTCCAATGAGAATCCTAAATATATTAGTTTATTGTGACTCTTGACAAATCAAACGTAACGTCACTATTCCTTTTCGATTGTTCATACTGAACATACGTAGGTGTGCGAGGCCTAAAACGCCCGTTTTTACGGAAGAAATAGGTACTTACACTCGTTCAAAAATGAAGAACTGGAAAATCTTCAACTCGTTTTTAAAATTCATCGTCTTTTGCGCTCCACTCGGGTGATAACAAATAAAAAAAGTATACATTTGGGCAGATAATGAAAGACGCATTCGATCAAATAATGAAACTTACAATTGGGTAAGTATTCAATAGGATTTAGAGAAACTAAAGTAGGATTTTAAGCATGATAACTCATTTAAATACAATGGTAAAATACTAAGATATAAAAACGCTCAGCTGAAACTAAGAGCACTAATATCGCCACATATTTAAAAAAAAACATCTTATATCTGAAACCAAACTATCTGTACAACAGGAGCACAAAAGAAGTGTAAAGTATAGTAAAAGAAGCATCATGGTATATCGGTTCTCGCTCTAAATCGGCAACTAAACATAAAAATATTTAATAAAATCCAGTCAAGTGGTTTGTCCTGCTTTCCAACCCCTTCGTGCTGAAAGACCGTACAGATTTGTATATCACTGAGCAGTTTTTACATAGTAAGAGTTTATGAGGTATGGGGGGGGGGGGGCTATTCTGGATATATATATAGACATTATTCGTAAGCAGTACAACTTATAGAATACATATATTATACAGTCATGTATATACATCAGTGAATTATCAGATTACACATTGACATATATGAATGCATAAATATATCTGAGACAGAAGAAGTTCATACGGCAGAGAATGAATTGAATTGAAGAAATGACAATTATAATGCACAATTAATTGCGAAGTTTTTCAGCCATAAACAAATATTTTCCTAAATTATTCAGTTCTTTTATGTTATGAACAGACAATAACTGTACAAGTTTAAAACTGGAAGGTCTTTTCCAGTAATATGATTTGATATATTTCTTTCTGATATCAGCATATTTCTCACAAGCTAGAATTAAGTGATATTCGTCTTCAATCATTTGTTTGTCACACATGGTACACAGACGCATATTTCTTTCTATATTATAAAATCGACCAGATTCTATATTTAAACAATGTGCAGACATCCGATATTTACATATGTATGGTTTGTAAATATAATTTACAGAACGATCTAAGTAAAATTGCAATCCATAGCGAGCAATAATATATCTATATAAATAACACTTTGACGATTCGTTAAAAAAACCGTCCATTTCGTTCAAAAAACTAGCCTCAACTCTGTCTTTAAATTCATTTAAAAATAAATCTATGTTCAATTTGTTAGCACCCTGCAAAATCCACACATCTTGGAAACCATACTGATACAATATATCTCTTATTTTACATACCCAGTTATACTTGTTAGGTTTTTCTATGCATCTTTCATACATATCTTCATAACAACACTTTAAAATACAGTTTTCCGTGCGTAATATCTTAAACCAATATTTAAGCATTCTAAAATATCTGTCTACAAACATAGGAAATCTCCCTAATTCACAATAAACCATGAAGTTGACTGTAGAAGTTTTTACTTTTAATATACGCTTTAAAAAACTCATATGTACTTTTTCAATATCATCAGCTTTGTGATATCCCCAAACTTCACAACTATAATTTAATATACTTGATATATAGGTGTCAAACAATGTAAGTAAAGTTTCATGGTTAAAACAGTCATCATATAGAACACAACCTGTACGTACATTTACCTGTATGGAGACGCTCAGGTAACATTTTTCTTCGCCAAAACGTATACACCAAAAATCTGTTGTTTTAGCCGAAACGTAATGGGCCGGATATTTTACCTGTGTGACTTATTTTTTTCTCTCAAAATGTGGGAATAGGTAGAATTGACCCAAATTTTGAGATGTGAATTTTTTGACGATTTACAACTAAATGTTGCTAAAGGCCTAAAGTCTTAATGATGCTCGCTGGTCATGTTTTGGTCTTTTTGTCAGATTTTCGGAATCCTCGGGTTTTCTCCATTTCTTAAACATGAAATTTTGTGCCCATGAACCCCGACTTTTTCTTTTATAATTCAATCATATATACCTTAAAATGGTATTTGACAAAATTTTATGAAATCCTTTTTATTTCTTCGTACATCTTTGAGAGACTGAAGTTGTCAATGCAAAGACAATGAAAAATCCAGAGCAAACCCATTTCCTGCAAATTTTCAAGGCCTTATAGCTCTAAAATGAGCACATGAACCTATATATTTTTTTTGCTTATTTGTTTACTATTCATATGTTCTCTCAAACTAAAACACCTATTTCAAATCCTATTTATTTCCTATTAGACCAGCGATCATCCTTAAGGTATCCGGACCATAATAGATAATAATCGAAAATTGTATCTCTTTTTGACCGTGAATGGCTGAACCAAACAGTTTAAAGCTGGAATTTTGTATATATATTTTTCTCAAGTTGAAACACACTTTGTTGCTTATATGCAGAAAAAATAAGTTAGTTATATTGGCATTTCCGAAGTTTGCCGATAATTACCGAAGTCATTTCAATTGCGTTGTATGGAACATCCGGGAACTTTTAAATAATCACGTGGTCATATATGGTCCGGATACCTTAAAAGCCAAAATAAAAACCGAGAACATTGAAAAGCAAATGCCAAAATTGACAAAACATGTAAACCCAAATACATCTAAGGACAACAATACGCGTATGCATGTCAGAGGTATTAGAATTAAATGGATAAATGAAGGATCAGAAAGGTATAGGCAGTTTTATATATTTGCTGTTATACGGAAGTATCAATATTTATGATACTATCTAGATGACAACTTTCCTATTTATAATGATTTACCCATTTTTGTAACCAACTACAATAGTCATATTATTTCTGATAACCCCATAACAATGAGAGTCATCTGTATTTGATAATCAATATCTTAAAATATATGTAATATATATTCTGTATATATAATCTCTGTGTACTTGCGTGTGTTACAAACAAAATAAAAGATACAAATTTTAGTACATAGAATTAATCTCTTTCAGAAACTTTGATTTGGTAAGGTTGTGGTTTATATGTTAGTCCAAAAATTCCTCCAAAGTCTGGATTCGAGCACAATTTTATATCACATTTCTGAAAAATATTAACCACCAATAAAAATAACTCCATTCTGGCAAGAAATTCTCCCGGGCAACGTCTGCGTCCAACCCCAAAGGTATAAATTGCGTTAGCTTTTACAGGATCGATTTCATTATTGCTATCTAAATATCTCTCTGGGCAAAATGAGTCAGGATTTTCCCAGATTTTCGAATCCCTTCCAGTGGCATATGTATTGCAGAATACAACTGTTCCTTTCTTAATTGTATAGTTATGAAACATAATATCGGATGTTGTAGCATGAGGAAGGGCCATTGGAACAACATTAGCTATTCGGATTACCTCTAATATAGTCGCCTCGGTGTATGGTAACTTTCCCCTGTCTTCCAATGTTGGTTTCCGATTACCAATCACAACAGCTATTTCATCTTGAACATTTTTTTGTACTTGTTTGTGGTAGGCAAGATAAAGAATTATCCATTCCAGTGTGGTTGACACCGTTTCAAATCCAGCACCCATGAAATCTTGTAAAGTTGACGACATTATTTCCTGTTTTGTTATTCCATTATTTAGTTCAGGAGAATTACCGTATTGTTCCGCCAAAGCAATTAGTCCATCACAAATATCACGCTGGTGATTGTTATCAAAAGATTTTAGATGATTTTTTATTTCCTTTCCCACAAGTGTTTTATTTACATCAATAAGGGCTAAAAACCGTTTTGCCTTCCAGGGCATAACAAACCGCAACCATGGCATCGCGTCAAAAGGATTTCCTGCTCCTGCCATATCTGTAAAACTTTTATTATTCCCAACAAATTTCAAGAAATTCTGATCAAAACGACAATTTTTAGCAGACCCAAAGCAAATTTGATACATTATACAACCTACTGATATAAATATGTCATCGTGCGGGTTAAAACTGGATCCATAATTCCGAATGAAACTTTCTACGACAACGTCTGCTTCCCTGTTTATTATTTCCTGCGTTCGGTTATTCTTGGAAGAAACAAACTGCCCCAATACATGGTTTGCTATTTTATTGTGGAGTCGCCATCTAGGAGAGTAAGATCCAAACACCAAACTTTTCATATTGTTCAAAGACTTTGAAGTGAAAAACTGTGGACGATCTGAAAAGATCTCTGGATTGTCCATCATTGCTTCACGAATCACGTCCCTGCTATTCAATATAAGAGTAGGCCAGCTTCCCATTCGAATCATAAAAACATTTCCATACTTTTGTGACCATTTCATCAATGTCTCTGATGGATTGTTTCCTAGCAATGGTAAGTGTCCAAGAATCGGAAATCCCCAAGGTCCAGGAGGTGAATGATAAATATCCTGAAACAATTTTTGACATAGTCGTACAACCAATAGTGTAATCCCAAATACAACAAAAACGAGTGTTATTCCATTTAGCCCAGTTTCGTCCATGTTAAAAACTCTATACCATTAGATCTATGTTGTAATTATACTGTCCTCATGGACTTACACGTTTAAAACCTTACCTTTACCCTATACCACGTGAGTGTTTGTTATATAATATACTTATCTTATCAAACCTGTGGGCAAATAAACAGCGTAAATAAATTTACGTAATTACAAAAAGTAAACAATACATTTGATATTTTAACAGTTCATGAACTTCAAATAAAACAAGTGAGCTATGATATTTATGTGTTGCAAGGAAAGAAATTGAAAGGAGGCTAGAATATGTTGAAAAATGTTGGTACAAAACTAAAGATATATGGATTCCAATGGCAATATATATTTTTTTTATTTGTTTACGCTTTCTTGCCATACAAGGCAGGTTAATGGGTGCCACAAAAACATATCCCGAATTAAAGATCACTTCATTGACCCCCTAAAAATTAAATTTTTATTCCCAAATAATAGTGTTTGTTGAAAAAATGAAGTTCCTTTCATACTTTAATCCGTAATTTGATGTGGCACACACATGGCTAATTATTTATCTATGTATTTATACCACAGGGTGTTGTGTATTTAATTTGATATGCTTTGTTCTAATACACATGCTGATAGCAATCTGACGATTCTGTTCTGTCTGCCTGAATGCAGCTGATTTAAGTATTATTCACGTGTCCTTTCATTTTATAACGCTAATCACATGAATCAATATGGTGGCAGTAGTGATAAACGTCTGAAAAGTTAAATGTAAGGACTTTACACAATCTCTGTAAGTGCTCCAGACAGAACCATATTCAATCGCATGAGGTCGGGAAAAACTAACAATGGCTGCCAGTCTCGCAAATCCATTTCGATTACCCCCACAGTAGGATGCCATGGAAGGCAACATTTTAGAAAATTACGAAAAGTGGAAAAGACAAGATGAGATATATTTAACAGCTAGTGGAGCCGTTAAAAAAGACTCAGCTGTACAAACATCAAGTATTTTGAACTGTGCTGGCCCCCTCGTTGTAGAAATTTATGACAGATTTCAATAGACTGAAGAAGGGGATGCAAATAAACCCTACAAAGTAGTGCTGTTAGAACCGATTTGTCTTATTGGGATAATACTAATTAAGTAATTGCGGTTGACTATTACTCATGATACTTTGAGATTGCAAGATTAGAGAACACAAAAGCTTCATGTGTGATAACCCATCTAAAGTCCATATTTGCAAGACATGGCATATCACAATCAGTGAGAAGCGACTGTGGACCGCAATAATCGTCGTCCGAATTTGGTAAATTCGCAGAACAGTGGTGATTTGTACATCAAAAATCCAGTCCGAATTATAAAAAGTCGAATGGACTAGCTGATCGTTTTGTGCAGAGTGCCAAAAAACTGTTGAAAAAAGCTTAACAAGATGTCAGGGATCCGTATTGAGTTTACTTGCGTACCGAAATACTCCAATCGACAATATTGGGTCGCCTGCTTAACTACTGATGAATAGAAGATTACGCTCAACGATTCCATCGACTAAGCAACAACTGAGTCCGAGAATTGTTAATCTTGAAACAACGACAAGAAAACTTCGTATCGTGAAGAACAAACAGAAACATTACTACGAGCAAAAGTGTTGAAGAAACTTGACAATAATGACGTAGTCCGTTTTCAGTTCGAGTAAGGAGGAAAATGGAAACCAGCAAAATTTGTCGCAAATCGTGAAGAAAAACCAAATTCTTTCGTGTACAGACGTGAAACAGACGTCATATTATGAAAAATGATGAACGATTTGAGGATAATTACAATGACATTAAAATTGGCAATCGAATTTAAAATGAAGTCGAAATCAAGAACAATGTTAACAATCACAAATTTAGGAAAAGATCCTAAAGTTTCGTATGTTACGGGAAGTGGCAGAACTGTTAAACGACCAAGAGATTAATTATGGGTGATTGATCTGGGTGGTGTGCGTAAGGGACAGAATAATGCCCTTGCCCAGATCGTGCGTATAAAGGAGAGATAGGGAAGACTACCTTGGTCGTAGTCATATGTTCAGCAAATAATAAGGTGACCAAACTATGTGTTCTATACACATAGATTATTTTAGGTAATTCACTTGGTCATTATTGCGTGAACCCCCTGAGGGGTTCACTCTTATATATTGGCGAGTTTTGGATGTGTCTATGGGCCACTCGATATCTCTCGGCCGGAAGTCGGAATAAAATTCTCGGAATGTCTCGAATGTTTTCAATCGTTTATACAGGTAGTAATCTACGTCTTTCATACGGCTATATTTCAACAATCAAACTTACACAGTTAAGACTTAGTTTGAATATTTAAACCTATTTGCCTTTTCACAAAATATATGTGTTTTTAATAATGTGAATGTTTAAAAGCGCTGTGAAAGTTTCTAGACAACAACGCTATTATATTTGTTTTGATGCGACCCCTGTACACTGTGTGTATCTAGGTCAATTATAACGTGGCATTGTTCAGTGTCACGATAATATGTAAACTAAATTATGTCTGAAGATTAAACCACGTGATATTGTGTATTTTTCATCATAAACTTGGGAGAGAACATTCTGGTTTAAATATTTATATTAAATCGGAAAACAGAAAGATAATATTATTATTATTAAAAGTATTTATTTTTCTACGTTAATTAATTCATACCGTTTTAGTAAGGTTTTATAAGTAATTGTTCATTATCGTCATTATCATATCAACATGTTCTCGTCCTGATATGCACCTGGTTGCCACTGGACGTTAAGGTATCCGGACCATAATAGATCATGATCGAAAACTGTATCTCTTTTTGACCGTGAATGGCTAAACCAAATAACTTAAAGCTGGAATTTTATAAACATATTTTTCTCAAGTTGAAACACACTTTGTTGCTTATATGCAGTATGTAAAAAATAGGTTAGTTATATTGGCATTTCCGAGGTTTGCCGATAATTACCGAGGTCATTTCAATTGCGTTGTATGGAACATCCGGGAACTTTTGAATAATCACGTGGTCATTTGTGGTCCGGATACCTTAAACAATAATTCCTCCATCCATCCATCAAACCAGCTAAATCAGTCAAACCATTCTATGTCATGTATGTAGTTCAATTGACTCAATTGATTCAGTTGACACCATTAATTTATAAAGTGTAATTGACTCAATTGATTCAGTTGACACGATTAATTAATAAAGTGTAATTGACTCAATTGATTCAGTTGACACGGTTAATTTATAATGTGTAATTGACTCAACTGATTCAGTTGACACCATTAATTTATAAAGTGTAATTGACTCAATTGATTCAGTTGACACGGGTAATTTATAAAGTGTAATTGACTCAATTGATTCAGTTGACACCATTAATTTATAAAGTGTAATTGACTCAATTGATTCAGTTGACACCATTAATTTATAAAGTGTAATTGACTCAATTGATTCAGTTGACACGGTTAATTTATAAAGTGCAATTGACTCAATTGATTCAATTGAACCATTATTGTCAAACCAGCCAAACCATCCTTATCTATTTAATCTATGTAGTTCAATTGACTTAATTGACTCAATAGTTAAATTATAGATTTTAACACGCTCGCAAAAGCTGGCGTGTTGAAAATCGAAAATTTAACTATATCGGTTGAAGAAATTCCATAACTCACTCATACCTGAAGGAGAATCTATATATATAACGCGGAAGTTACATCTTTAGAAATGCATATTACATATTTTAGGGCTAAAGCTAAAGCCCAAAATACAGGTAAACTTTTAGATTATTTTATATTGCATAGATAAAACACCAACGCAAAAATGACACTAGTCTTGCAGATTTTTGTACATATACAGTATAAGAGTGAAAAAAACTTTTAAAAAAAGTTAGGTTCTTGAAAAAAACTTTACAAAAATAGTCTTTACAAAAGATATCTTAACTTAAAACTAGGCTGTTGAATAAATATGATTCACTCCCACTGTACAAGTTGTGACATGGGGAAAATTGAGTTATCTCCCTTCCTAAACTAAATGAGTAAGCTGTCATAAAATTATTTATTTGAAAATAAATGTCATTTTAAGGTATCTTAAACTGTAAGAAAGGAGATAAAACAAATTTAATAATGATAGTCTATTTTCATATAAGCTCATAGAACATACAGCTTGTGACAAATTTTCAAACACAAAGCATAATAATTATAGTATAACAAAATCACGACAGTGTGTTACACAAGTCTCCTGCCCTAACTTCAATTGACTGTTTAAAAAAGTAAGACAGCTCATGTATTTGCTGCGAGTTTGTTGGATTTAATATAACCTTAATTTTTTCGTGGTGAGACATATTGATAAAATTGGATTTTTCTAATCACAGTTTTGCAAAATACATTCAATACTCATTCCTCAGATTTGAATTTGATGAACATTTAAAGAAGAAGTGACGCTCATCGTCCACTTTATTTAATGTACAGAAAATACATAACCTGCGAGAGCGGGTTACTTTTTTGTATCTATCCATTTCGATTTCAAGATAATGATAAGATATTCTGAACTTTGTAATTTTTCTTAATTTTTTTGCTTGACTGTATTAGATAATACTCCTTTCCATTGTTCACCTTTGTATTTTTATAAATGGAAAGTTTACTTTGCTCAGTGAGATTACTCAGTGACCTGTTATTTATGTAATTATAATTCCCTTTTAATTTGCATATGATAAAATACAAGAATTTCATTGGTCGGAAGGGCAAAATCATAAAAGTTTATACATCGATAAACCCGTATTTGGCAAGTATATTCAGGCGCTTTCTTGATTATTTAAAGTTTTAAATTAGATATTAAATGTGAAGAATGCTGTAAAAGAATAAATTTTAAGGATGATAATGACAATAATAGTTAAAATTTAATGAGAAATGGTTTAAAAATTAATGGAAATTGTGTTTTCAAAAATTCCACGAAAATTTGCTGCACGGACCTCACAGTCAAGATTGCAATGTCATATTTGTAAACAACACAAGTTGGATTCTTCAAACGGAAAAAATCGGACATTGCATGGATTCTGTACGCTTCAGATTATGTTAAAATCTATCCAAACGTAAGTTCCTTGTTTTTTTGATTTGTAAATGACTTTGTTGACTTTTTTATTCAATTGCTTGGCTGCCAAAATATAGTACCAGATTCAAGATGAATGTCGTCTGAAAAGGGCAAAGTTATTATTTTTCTTATTTCGGTTTGGAACAACTTTTCGATGTTTGAAATGGAATTATAAGGATTAAATACGATTTTGTATGAGTTTATCGATGTGAAAACTAGGCCTTTTCACTCACAAACTCAACATAAAGTCCTTCGGACTTTATTTAATTTGTGAGTGAGTCGGCCGAGTTTACACATCGATAAACTCATACAAAATCGTATTTAATCCTATAATATTTATTTTTAAAAATATTCTTTAGTGATAATTTAACTTTCAAAAATATAAGACAATAGTCATGATAGTAAACGGATATGGTCACTGTCCCGGAGTTTGACTCGATGTTAGGCAGCCTTGATACGAAATTTTATTCCCGGAAATGATAAATTTCGGCCTGAACCACCCAAAATTTGAAATTAGAAAATCTATAACACGATGAAATACCTGGACGGTCGCTATTCGCAAAAAAACGCGTCCTGTGTTGCTATCCGAAATTTTTACGGTTCCTATTTGAAAAAGAACACGAGGAAACATAGTCAGTGGTTCAAATTAAGTCAATTTTATGTATTAAACCAACCTTGGTCCTGTATCAAATCGTCTTCACGGAATATCAGATATATTTTTCTAACTATTTCAGTTCAGTCTCAGCTGTTATACGAAATATCCTTTTCAAACAATAAACTAGAGGCTCTAAAGAGTCTGTATCGCTCACCTGCATTGAACTTTTCATCTTGAGCCGGACTAAAGATTTGGCTGGTTTTTCTATTGGGTTCTATGTTAAACTAAGTTCGGCTGTTGACAGTCTAGATCAATTGACACATTTCTAAAAGAGAACCATCTAAGGACCATTGCTACCAAGTCTAGTTCTAATTGGCTTAGTTGTTTCAGACAAGAAGATTTTTGTGTGAATTTCCAATAGGGTCCTATGTTAAACTAAGTTCGGCTGTGTTGGCCATCTTGGTTCACAGTCCACGAAATCAGACAATTCTGAAAGAGGACATCCCAAGGACCATTGCTGCAAAGCCCGGTTTCAATTGGTCAAGTGGATTCAGACAAGAAGATTTTTCAATGAATTTTCCCATGGGGCCTTATGTTAAATTAATTTCGATTGTGGCAGTCATCTCGGTTGACAGTCCAGGTCATGGGATACAATTCTGAAAGAGGACCATAAAAGGACCATTGCTGCAAAGTTTGGTTCTAATCGGTAAAGTGGTTTCAGACAGGAAGATTTTTCAATGAATTTTCACATAGGGCCATATGTTTAACTAAGTTCGACTGTGGCTGCCATCTTGCTTAAAAGTCGGAGTCGTCGGACATCATTCTGAAAGAGAACCTCTTAAGAACCATTACTGTCAAGTTTGGTTGCAACTGGCCTTGTAGATTTTTTAAATTCACCCCCCTTTTTTTTTTATTTTTTAGTAACAGCAGCCATGTCGATTGAAAGTCGGGGATGCTAGACATAATTTTGGACAGGGGCCACCCAAGGACCATTCCACAAAAGTTTGGTGCAAATTGGCTGAATGGTTTCACGGGAGTTGACGAAAAAGTAAACTTCCCATAGGCTCCCGTAAGTCCAGCCATGTTGGCCATCTTGGATGGCAGTCGCGGAAACCGAACACGAAATTTAAAAGGGGCCAACAAAGTTTGGTTCAAATTGGCCTAATGGTCTCAGAGGAGATTACGAAAATGTTAAAATTCCCATACGGTCCAAGGTTAAAATATGTCCAACCATAACAGCCATATTGGATGGCGCCCCGGAAAGCCAAACACAAATTTTAAAGGGGACCATCCAAGGACCATTCCACTTAAGTTTGGTTAAAATTGGTTCAGTGGTTTAAGAGGAGTTGACGAAAAAGAAAAATTTCCATAGGCTCAATGTGAAACTAAGTCCATCCATGGCGGCCATGTTGGATGGCGTTCAGGGAAACCGAACACAAATTTTAAAAGGGGCCACCCAAGGACCATTCCACCAAAGTTTGGTTCAAAAAGGGCCTAATGGTCTCAGAAAAGATAACGAAAATGTTAAAATTCCCATAGGGTCCAAGGTTAAACTATGTCGACCATGGTTCAGTGGTTTCAGAGGAGTTGATAAAATGCGAAAAGTTTACGACGACGGACGCAGAGTGATGAGAATAGCTCACATGGCCTTTGGGGCCAGGTGAGCTAAAAAAAGATTTTGGATATTGAACCAGGAAGTAAAATTTAACAAATTTATCGTCTGATAGTTGTCATTGTCGTCAAATTACGGTAAGATAATCATGATTACTTTAGATTTTACGAGAAAACACTACCTTTTTACAGGTGTAATCAATTATTTCATTAAGCCTCCCAAAGCGATTTTCATCGAACATTTTTTTTTCTTCCTCTCCGATTTTGTTGGTTCGAGTTCTCAATAACCGTCAGAGATATATATAGATCTGAGGTTTTCCATGATGAAAAATCAATATTTCTAGATGTGCCTAATACTATTCGTTTGATGTGGTCACTGAGATCTATAATGAGTAGTACAAAGGGGCTAGGGCTTTACTATAGGACCTTATGAGAATTTTTTTTCATCGAACAACTCTACGAGAGTTACCAATAACTATCTCATATCATATATTTTATTATACATCGTGACTACACCTATTAAATGACATATACCTCGTTCCTCTAGTGGGGTCATCCGCACCCCCAAAAACGATAATTTTGAAAACAAAAATCGTATGCAATTAAAATCCATAGCTTTAAATCATATATTTTATTATTCTCCGTAACAAGACGTATTAAATGATATGTACCTAATTCTTTCAGTAGGGTGATTATGGGCAGCGAAAACTAACATTACTAATGAACATCGATGTTAAGGTGGTACCTAACACTACAGGGAGATAACTCTGTAAAATCAGCTAAACGTTTTAATAACGTTGTGTTGTTAATGGAATATTAAGCTTTTCAATGATCAATATTAGTGTTTGTCAAACTGCTATACAATCAGTGTAATTTTTCTGATGAATTGGTTGGTTCAAATGTTTTGAAATTTTAAAATTTTTGTCAATGTGTCAAAGTAAATACTTGGTCAAAATTTTATGAAAATTAAACGAGCCAAATTAATTTTAGTGAAAGTGTTGGGTACCACCTTAAACGAACATCTTAAAATTAAATCAACAGACCCCAATGCAAAACTAACGAACATCGATGTTAAACGAACAGCTTAAAATAAAATCAAAGGACAAATGCAAACATCTACCGATGTCAATGTCCGAATTAACGCCAGGTGGCGGTGTGATTCTGAAACCTTGCTGTAGATGAAAATATTTATCCAGTAATCTAGGAAGTAAATAGTTTGCAAGCCCGAGCTTGCTAATCAATTCTATAATTGCGAGCATAGGCGGATGCAGGGGCAGGTGTGGATCTAGGATTTTTAAAAAGGGGGTATTCCATGCATGCAGGCTATGCTTTGGCAAATTTTCGCAATTTTCCCTAGGCATTTTTTTACTTTTAAGAAAAAGTTGGGTTCATCCCCCCGAACCCCCCCTCCTTGTTCCGCCAATGGGAACCTTATATCTAGAAAATTTATAAAATTTATTACGGGAATTCTTTGGCCAAATTTTTGTCCGGGCCCCCTTGTAGAGCCAAAAAATATAGGGCTATTTTTGGAATGTGTGGATCTGCGACCCCGGCAAGTTTGTTAAAAAAAATATCGCCAAATTTCAAAAGATTGCTATTAATTAGCAATAGTGTATCAGGGCAATTCATTGAGTGCGATATTTTGGGGAACTCATGGTCCTTTTTTGTCTTATTTTTTAATCCTTCCTTTCTGTTTTTACATCCTTTAAAACATGTATAATATGATAAAGAAAGTCACCGGCACCACTCATCGCCCAACTCCTCTACCCATACGTCCCCTACCGAAACAGAGAAGAAAACACCGCAAGTTCCCCAACCTTTGTTTAAAAGCAAGGTCCTCGAGGTCTTAGGGGGTAATATGCAAATGCGGTGAAAGAGATTTTAAGAAAGTCCGCAAACATGTATAAAAGGTGCGAAACATTCATCAACATGTTGCAGACACATTTTCCCTCTAATTCAAAAACTTTCCGGTCGATGAAATACACAAAATATTGTCGAAAAAAGGCAAGTTAGTTCACAAGTCTTAATACATTGATCTTAGGCCTTCTTTTGGTGTCTGCTTTTCTTGACATTGGGAATTTGATATTTTTATTTTCATGGCAAACTTACCCTACGCGTGCAAAACATTCATCAACATGTTGCAGACACATTTTCCCTCTAATTCAAAAACTGTCCGGTCGATGAAATACACAAAAAATATTGTCGAAAAAAGGCAAGTTAGTTCATAAGTCTTAATACATTGATTTCAGGTCTTCTTTTGGTGTCTGCTTTTCTTGACGTTGGGAATTTGATATTTTTATTTTCATGGCAAACTTACCCTACGGGTGCATTAGGTCCTAGTTCTATTTTTCAGTGCAATAAGAAATTCTCATTACTTTATAATTTCAGTGGTGATATGCTACAGTTTGACTTAATTAAATTACGTAATCATGGCCACGTCTTTGACTATGGACTCTGAGTATGAACATTTGTCGAATCGCCGTTTTACTTTTATTTATTCTTTCAATATAAGCACATTCTTCCAATCAAGCGAGAAAGCCATGGTAGTGGTTCCCAATCTTGGCTAATGCAAGGACTTTAATAGATAAATTATGCAATGTGTCTGTGATAGAATTCTTCTGAAAAATGCCGCCGAATGCTATAATTAAATCGGTATTTCCCACCAAAATATAATATGACTGCACACAGAAAGAAGAAAACAGAGACAAATCAAAACGAAAAATCAAGAAAAACAAAACAAACAAGAACAGACGTTATAACAAACATTAACTCCGTAAATGTAAAATACGGCGTGACCAGTCGGGGTTTTATGAAAAAAGCTATACCAGAGATAATATGAGGACATGTTCAATCTTTAAGGGGGACAAAACCTCTAATCTGTGTACATAAGGGGTTCGAAGATCTTTCGTATTTTGGCGCCATACCAATCACAACTTGCCCCGCATGATGTTATACTTGTTCCTTATCGTTATTGCATTTCTTTCTTTTTGCGTTTCGTTTCATTCATTTAATTTTGTTTTTTTTATTTTTGTTCATTTCGTATTTCGTTTCGTTTTATTTTTCGTTTCGTTCATTTCGTTTTGTTTTTGTTTCTTATTTTAGCACAACCCTTTCGTGGGTGTGTTTTAGCATAATTTTTAAAACTGAAAACACGTCCTTATCACAGGGGTCCCGACTTCTGGGTATATGTTTTGTTGTTGTCTTATTTCATGAGTACTTTTAATAAATATTTACATAACAACGAATATTCTGCGTTTATTATCAATATGCTATAAACCATCCACGTCCTTATACTAAAACATCCTGATCCTCCTTTACAATTAAATTTTCAAGATAGTTTTAAATTTCACGATTTAGTAAGAGTTGACTTCGTAAACAAGGCCTGTTCAGAAATTAAAGGCAATCCTTGAATATCTACATTGGCGATTTATTCTGCAATGCTTATAATTTTTCTGCATGTACTCAATATTCATGTCTAAATTATTTCCAGGGGTTGAGTAGAGATATGATATACTTTGAATTTCAGTTAATTATGCTGTTGTGAGTAATTAATTGTTTTTTTCTTTTTGGGGACGAATTAGCCACAAACATGTCTTGCCTTCCTCTTTTTTGCTGAAAATAGTAATACAATCGCATGCTAGTAACCGGTCCCTTGTTTTCAGTTTATGACCGGTGCCGTAATTTAACGTATCCGTAACCTTGACAAACTATAAAGAACCCATTATTTATGCCCTGTGATAAATGAAACACTCTCTTCATCACTTAATATTTTTATAAAAGTTCTTACGAAAGCAATACACGCCCTTTCTGAAAGTTTACTTCATTCAAACCAACTAGGTTTTCATTTAAAATGAATAAATTAGTGTGCAAATAGGGCAGATTCGGCATGGGTGGTCTAATTTATTCATCTAGATTTCGGTTAGAAGAGCTATTTTCCTTGTTAAGGGTAAATAGTAAAAATTGTGAATATTTATAGTACATGTATTCCGTAAAACCCGTTTTATGAAATATATTCACAATGAAAGTTCGGGTATATTGTCGTTGCGGTCGTCCGTCCATCCGTCTTTCCCTCTGTCTGTATGTCCGTCCGTCACACTTTCTTGTGACGCAAACTCCTCCTTCACTTTTGAATTTTTACCAATTTTTTTGTGCCATATTGTTGCTTACTAACTGTAGAAGCGCAATAAGGTTTTTGAATTCCAAATTTTTAAAAGAGGGCCTGGGAAGGACCAAAAAGGGCCAAATTATACAAAAAGCATTGTGACGTGAACTCCTCTTTCATTTTTGAATTTAAATCATTTTTATTGTTGCCATATTGTTGCTTACCAACTGTAGATGCGCAATAAGGTTTTGGAATTCCATTTTTTTTAAAGGGGGTGGGAGGGACCAAAAAGGGCCAAAACAGAAAAAAAGCATAATTACTCAAATAACTATGTCATATTGTTGCTTGCTAACTGCAGATGCTCAAAAGGTTTTGGAATTCCAAATTTCTAAAAGGGGGCCTGGGAGGGACAAAAAAGGGCCAAAATAGACACAGAGCCTTGTGACGCGAACTCCTATTTCATTTTTGAATTTAAATCATTTTTATTGTTGCCATATTGTTGCTTACCAACTGTAGATGGGCAATAAGGTTTTGGAAACAGAAAAAGACCATAAATACTAAAATTTTATCTAAAGAAAAAAAATGAAGAAATTTGTGAAATTCTGTTTAAGGGGCTATAGGTCCCTAAAATGGTCAGATAGTTTTATTATAGTAAAAGTGGGTTGTGATATATTTATGAGAAGGTTATTTGTTACAGATGCAAACTGTAATGCTAAGGATGCTTTTATTTTGCATTTTAACGATTTAATGGGCAAAAAAGGGAAAAGAGGCCAAAAAGTTAGATTACAGTAAAAGTGGGTTGTGATATATCTCTGCATAGGTTATTTGTTACAGATGCAAACTGTAATGCAGTGGAAACTGAAAATGTTAAGAATGTGTTTACAAATAAATGTGGGGTGCAGGTATAGCTGTCGTTTCGACAGCCCCTACCTCTACTTTAATGTGCAGCCATCAACGTTTTTGCTTTAAACGCAAATGAAGAAACGTGGCCGGGGGCGATGGACGCAAGGTGACAGGCATAATGTCCTTCACATGTACTGTACATATAGTTCCATAATTAATTTAATCTTGCTTAAATACATGAAGTTCATGTATTTTACATGTTTATTTACACTTTTACGAACATATTATTCAAATTTCTTATCAAAGAATTACGCGGCTTTTAATATTAAAAACAACAGAACCTAACAGAATTAAAATTCAATCGTTCTCTTTGAAATAATTATAAAATATTACAGAACTAGACGTGTCGGAACGACACGAATTGCCCCGCCCGAAAATGTCCAAGGCCAGTCAATTCGGAAAAAAATAAGCGGGGTAAAAAGAAACGTAAACGCGATCTGTAACTCATCATGGCAGACTCACATACCAAAAACCAGCACAATATCTGAAGGCGTTTAGAAATAAAGTCCGAAATTTTCAAAGTCCAAAGCCCGTAATTTCGACAAAAATCAGCAGAGCGGAACGAAACGTAAACTCGATCTGTAACACATCACGTCTGACTCACATACCAAAAATCAGCTCAATCTCTGAAGACGTTTAGAAAAAAAGTCTGGAAAGGCGTTCTTTGCGGGATGACGGAATGACGGACAAGGGTAAAACTATATGGCCACGACCACTCAGAAAAAAAAAACAAAAATTCTTATGCTGATTTATTTTGACAGCTTGAACATGTTACAGTCATGATAACTTTACAAACAATTTTTTAAGAGAAAACTAAAAATATCACAATACATACACAAAAAGAAATCAGTTTACGATAATATATTTTGATCTATTTTTGTTTATAGAACGAATAGATAGGTTTCACTTACGTCACACATTCCGTAGTTTAAAATAGAAAAAAGTCGCTTACATTGCCGACAAGAAAAACTGTCATTGAAGAAAATGACCACAACTTGCGATTTCATGATATATCATTAGTTAAATTATAAAGACAACTACATAAATTACCTCCGAAAAGTGAATGTATGTTTTCGCAAACATTACGGCTAAAGTTTGTTGTGACTAATCAATATACTTGACAATCACGTGATTGGATAAAACATGTAGACTGTCTCAGGGTGCACTGTTGACGGCCACTCGACCGAAAATACTGACATCGCTTTCTTTTTTTCCCAACGTATAACTGCGGCTTAAAGGTAATTTTTTTTTGTTTTTCTTCACTAACGCTCGGTGTAAAATATAAACAAATATAAGGCCTAACCATGTTAAAATAACCATAGAGCATGGCACCAATGAATTATTTCTAATTAGTTTGTTGAACATTTTGTAAATTAAATTAATCTTTTAAAAATAGATACAGTTCTATTTTCTGTTAATTAGGACACTAATTTTTAATTCTAAAACTTCTGTTTTAAAGAGGTATATATATATATTTTTGATTCTAAACATGTTTAAGATACTGAAGGATAATAATGAAAATGACAATCTGCATGAATTAATCGTGTTAAAATAAGTATTTACTAAGTGAAGTTTTATTTTAAAGCAATATTTATGTATGGCTGATTTAATTTGTCAGTCTATAGGTTATACCATCAGTTACCACACACATTCTCAGGTTACGTGTAAAGTACTTCGTAGGCAATATCAAATGACAGTTTTCTCTTTGAGATTTTGACCCTGTGTTTGAGGATCGGTTTTGCTTCTTCTTGTCAATGGAGTAGATAGTGCATTGAGACTGTACCTTCAACACCACTATACAACCTTCCACTCCGCTCAGGCTGCACAAAGTAGATATGTCCTCGTAGATATCTAATAATGTACTCCACTCTTATTTTATGCAATCAAAATGAACAAGTTTACCTGGCAATATACACAAACATATAATCTCTTTAATCTGTAAATATGTTCTTATTTCAGACACATAGACAACAAAAATGTCCTTTTGGTCTAAACCAGAACCTGAAACTTTCTTCCGTGGAATGGAAACAAATGAAACACTAGAAGTATTTTTAGATAGGAAAGTCCGACCAGACACAAGATTTCTGAACAAATGTGGCATGGTTATCGATACAGTTGTTAAATTAATACACAAGCATCCTAAATACAGCATCAATCAAGTAGTAAAGGTATATTAAAACTTTATACTAGATCTGGTACATAAATGACCATATGCACGTGTTCTATCCGCGTGTATGTCTATTTTATTGTTATAATTGAATTGTATATATGGTAGTCGGTTAAAGAGCTCATCAGAGCTCATGTTTGATTGTTAAATGTATAAATATGCCGACTTTAAATAAAATTTACTTACTTTCTTACTTAATATCATTCAAAAATTCCCGGATGATCCAGACCACAGTATATGAAGCACAATGTCCAAAACACGATCCGAAAATAATCTGGAAAATATGTTTCATCTTAACAAAGATGTGTCTATTAACCTGCGATCAAGCCATTTCCGGTCTAATAACAGGGGTGGAATAAACTTGAGTCGTATTTGGTCAATGACCTAATAAAGTCTTCTGGTTCTTGTTTAGATGAAGAGCTTGGGTAGCGTAATACATGTGACAGATTACGTCTTCATGTTTCCAGCGTTTTCACGACAGCTGGATTTCCACTTCAAACGTAATTTTAAGGCCTAAAGGGCAATTTTATAATTGCAGGATAAAGACAATAAAAAGTCATTGTCGAATAATTTATAATTTATTTGGACTCGCTGCGAAACATGGGGAAAAGGCTCGATAAAGCTCGCCCAAATAAACTTTATATTTTCCGACAATGACTTTGTATTGTATATTTAGTTCCTGCGTTAATCGTTTGGTTAATTTATTTTCCGTCGGAAAGATTATAACTTCTGTCATCATATACTATGGTCCTGTTAGTAAGTTGTGGACACGAGTTATATTTTATTCTTCACCAGATGTCATAAACACATCATGAACTGTGTACCTTTCTGGAGCACCGCTTTAATAAAAGTTTTTGATTATCAATGGTTTGTAGTTCGTAGTGTTTCAGTGATGTCCTCTGCAGGGCTCTAAGTGGGGCATAATTTAGTCGCAATGCCGACTTGTAATTTTTTTGGCTGCTGTTGCTAAAAATAGAAAAAAAGGGGGGGGGGTGAATTTAAAAAATCTTCTTCTATGAAACTAGAAGGCCAATGGGAACCAAACTTGGCAGTAATGGTCCTTAGGAGATTCTCTTTCAGAATAATGTCCGATCACCCGGACTGTTAACCAAGATGGCCGCCACAGCTGAACTTAGTTTAACATAGGGCCCTATGGGAATATTCATTAGAAAAATCTTCTTGTCTGAAACCACTTGACCAATTGGAACCAGACTTGGCAGCAAGGATCCTTGGATGGTCCTGTTTCTGATTCAGAATTGTGTTTGATGACCCGGACTGTCAACCAAGATTGCCGCCACAACCGACCTTAGTATAACATAGGGCCCTATGGGAAAATTCATTGAAAAATCTTCTTGTCTGAAACCACTTGACCAATTGGAACCAGACTTGGCAGCAATGGTCCTCTTTCAAAAATATGTCTGATTTCTTGGACTGTGAACCAACATGGCCGCCACAGCCGACCTTAGTTTAACATAAGACCCTATAGGAAATTCACTCAAAAATCTTCTCTTCTGAAACTACTGAGACAATTGGAACTAAAGTTGGCAGCATTGGTCCTTAGATGGTCTTCTTTCAGAATTGTGTCCGATCACCCGGATTGTCAACAAAGATGGCCACCACAGCCGAATTTAGTTTAATATAGGACCCTATGGGAAAATTCATTTAAAAATTTTCTTGTCTGAAACGACTTAGCCAGTTGTGGTCCTTAGATGGTTCTCTTTTAGAAATGTGTCCATTGACCTGGACTGTCAACCAATTAATATGGCTGCCACAGTCGAACATAGTTTAACATAGAATCCTATAGAAAAACCAGCCAAATTGACTGCAACACTTAAATTTGCTTAAGGTGAAAAGTTAAATCCAGGTGAGTGATACAGGCTCTTAAGAGCCTCTAGTTGTGTTACTATGTTATGATAATTTCCTTTCTGTTCATTAGCAGTTGGCGCATAGAAATTTAGCCTGGTACATAAACATTTTGATTGGCGCCTGAAATTTTCACTGTAGGGGCCAATGGCGCCTTGAAAGAGGCATGTTCTGCATCGGTACAATTTTTCTATATCCCTTTGAATTACTCTTTTAGGGTTTCTGATAAGATAGTTATGATCTTATCTTACTAAATATCGTCACCAGAACTTTTGGTTTACTAAGAAATAATTTGGTATTGTTTGTAAAGTTTCATATGAAAGGTTAATTTTTTCCCTCTGTTATATCCGCCATAGCAGACTATTTTTTTTCCTTTTCTACTGTGACGTCATAAAGGGGAATTCCCTTGTTTTTGACCTTAAAATAAGATTAAATGTTATTACTTTCAGGGAGGATCACTAGGAAAGGGGACAGGAGTGCTGGATTATTCAGATGTAGATCTACTTGTAGTTCTGAACAACTATAAAAGCGTTGATGCTTTGAGCGAAAATATGTGGAAAGTATTAACGGACTTTGAAGAATACCTAACGTCGACCATCCAAAATAAAATTGGTCGAACGACGAAAATTTATATAACCAATAAAACACCGTATACCTTACAGTTCAAAATAAACTTTGACGATGGATGGTTTGATGTTGACTTGTTACCGATTGTCGACGTTTGGAGCACGTGTAGGTTAATTTTTACTGCAGTCCTTGTGTGTATTCTCTTAACAGAATAACATAGTAAAACAATAAGTAAAACATTCTTTAATATTAATCCTGGTGTCGTAGAACGCATAGAAACTCCAGAAAAAATAAATTAAATTAAAATGTACATATTAACCGAAAACAAAGATATTTATAAGAACTGTTATTATGACCAGGACGGACACCTCGTTATGTTTCCTGCCTCATTAGGACGGATGATGCGAACTAAGTTTTTACTGGTGAATGCTTTCTTCAACTAAGAAAGGAAGAAACTGTTGAAAAAATTGTAAAATGTCATCAGAATTTTCTTTGGAGGCTGCATTTTTGTATCTATATACACGTAAAGTCATTCTACAGACACACAAGAAAACATTGTAGGTTTGCTCGTTTCATCAACTAATTAAACGTCCAATCTTCGTAAGTGCTTCATCTTATCGATTTCTACCTGTTTAATTATCATTTTGTTTTATTGTTTGTTTCGTTAAGATACTTCAAATTTGCATCAATTTAGGGCTACTAGGCTTGGCAGGGGGAGTAAGTTCAACATATGCAAAAATGGAGAAAGACAGAAGTTTGTTGAAGTACTATGCAAAATGTTTTTGCAAGTTACAGATTGATTTTGTAAAAGATAAACCAGCAAGAGTAAAAGATTTAATAAGACTTTTGAAAACTGGAAATACAAAAATGATGTAAGTATATTTTATAACAAAAGATTAACATATGAAAACTAAATCGATCGGTGTGGACAGTAACCTCCAAACTCCGAGCATTAGTTCATCCCAGAAAAACTAAGTATGTGGCGAAACAGCTTATGCGACAATAGATAACAAGAAAAATAAATGGAAATGGTGAGCTGTCAAAAGGGGCATAAAACGACTAAACTGTATGAAATACACAAGTCGAACAAAACCAAATATAAAATCGTAAAAAAACAACAAACTAAAAAGTTAAAAATACCCAACGTTTTTTCATGCAGACAATGTATGTAAGCAACTGGTGTTTACAATATATCTGTTGTAACAGTTTTAAAGATTTTTTTAAGTCATAAAAAGATATCCAAATTATTGTTGTGGGACAGGCAATGACATGATCAGTGCCCCTGCAATGTGCTGCCTAAATTAGGTACCGCCCAACCACTTTTTGCAGTTCTAGCACGCGGGCAAGGGCAATAAGTATTCTAAGTATTCAGAATTTATATTTGCTAACTTTGGGACCTACATTGCATGCAGGGGTCTAATTTGAAAAAAAAATGTGAATTTAATCTCGTGACTTAAATTCCTCTTTCATTCTTCAATTTCTGAATTATTTTTCTTTATGGTATTGTTATACACCGTAGATACGCAATAATTTTTAAAAGTTTGATTTTCAAAATTTGGGGTCCACGGGATCAAATTTGGAATATTGATAATTGAAGTTTGATAATAAAACTTTTTTTCATTTGGATTTAGTCATTTGATTTATTGATACAAAAATTGCGTAACATAAATGTACTTGAAAGGGTACAACGTTTTTAGAATTTTAACTATAGGTAAGTGTCTCAACTAATTACAAGGGGGAGGGAGTGCGGGGATCACTTTGGATTTTGACAGTGGTTTTCTAGTTTAATTTAGGTCATATGCTAAAATTAACAATTTCAGAAAATTCTCCCCTTCTGGATCCAAATTTTTGAAACACCAAACTTCCAACTAGAAAACTATACTATCAGGATCGACAGTGACCTCCGCACCCCCTGTAAGTAGCTGGACCAGAATCAAAAATATAAAACATAGAAATAAAATGCATAAATTGAAAAATGAAAGACGATTTTAGGTCATATGCTTTAATTCAAAATTTTTAAAGTTCGACCCCTGTCGAAAGTGCGGGGATAATAAAAATGTTATTGCGCATCTTAAGTGGAAAGCATTTCTATAAAGATAACAAGAGAAAAGAAGACTGACTGTCAGACTGATACAACGGAAGTATTCTCGAACTTGCTAAATCAACCTGCACGTCCACTAAAATAAACTCTCTCATTCATAACAATTGGTTATGGCTACATTTTTACAAAATGTTGAGTAATTTCAAAAATTTGGGAATGTGATTCGATAAAACAGATCCTATTTGATGAGTGCTTATTATACCACTATTGTGTTTAAAAAAATCTGTTCCGAACAAATATTGGCTATGAAAGAGATTGAAATTAGTTCAGAGCGGATTTTGCAGCTTTTACTCGTATGCAAACAACAAGAATTAAACAAACACTCTAAGGAAATAATATTACATTGAATAACATTCCTGGATTTTTTAAATAAAACAAAATAATGTGAAAATTAACATCATCACATGTTATGCATGAGAGAGATAGGCAGGAGTGAACCTTGTAATCAACCGTCTTGAAATAATTATTTTCTCACACAATTTTAAGACAATGACAGATACATATGATAGTAAATATTCAACCAGACATAGTGTTTTCATATCCTTTTCTCCAAACGGTGGTCAAGCATTGCTGTTAAAGATTTGTTCGATTTACATGTACCTTATAAGATGAATTGGGGCCTCAGTGGCCGAGTGGTCTAGGTAGTTCGTCATGACTACTAATGATCACTAGCAGCTGTCAACGCTGGGGTTGTGAGTTCGAATCTCAACTGTGGCGGGGTGTGTTCGACTCCGATCTTAATTGACAAGGATTGCCAATTTTCCTACCGAAGGTCGGTGGTTCTCTCCGGGTACTCCGGGTTCCTCCACCAATAAAAACTGGCCGCCGCGAAATAGCCAAATGTGCCGAAAACGGCGTTAAACCCCAACTAAATAAACAATATAAGATGAATTTACAAAAATTATTTTCAATTTTACAGATACCATTGTCATCATATTCTGTTGAGCTGATTGTAATATACGTTTGGCAACAGCAAAGATCTCCAAACAACTTTACGATGAAGACAATGATATCCCAAGTTGTTGAAGTGCTTGTGAACTATAACAGAATTGCTATCAGTTGGAATGTAAATTACACACCAAAATATTACATCAAAAAACTTGAAAAGTAAATATGGTTACTAGTATAGCCCTTTTCAGAAACTCATTTACGGGATTCTAAAATTATAATTTGAGGCAAGTTATTTCCCTTGCTGGGACGTATTACTGGTTCGCTGCTGTGCAGAGCAACCAGTAGGAAGTAAATAGAAATTATTTATTACTTTGATATACAAATACTTCCAGCTTTATAATCAAGCAAAACGATCGTAAGTACTTCCCAAACATTACGTGCAAATTAACAAGTTTTAAAAGCAGTTAATCCCTTACTCATCATTGCAGCGAACCAGTACTACATCCCAGGAAAGGAAATAACTTGCTTCAAATTATTATTTAAGAGTCAGCTAGAATCGTGAATCCGGAATAAGTTTCTGAAAAGGACTATATGATATATATTCAATGATACCAAAGATGTGCACATTACAACTCATCAGTTGAGCTCATGGCCTAAAATGATGATGATGTAAATAGTTCGACATAAATTCAGTTGCACTTTAGCTTGTTATGGGAAGACGGTACATTTTTAAGTATGCTCGCTGGTCATGTTTTGGTCTTTTTGTCAGATTTCCGGAATCCTCTGGTTTTATCCATTCCTGAAACATGAAATGTTTTGCCCATGAACCCCCACTTTTTGTTTTATAATTCAATCATATATACCTTAAAATGGTATTTGGCAAAATCTTATGAAATCCTTTTTATTTTTTATACATTTTTGAGAGAATGAAGTGGAAAATGCAAAGACAATGAAAAATCCAGAAAAAAAACCATTTCCTGCAAATTTTCAAGGCCTTATAGCTCTAAAATGAGCACATGAACCTATATTGTTTTCTTGCTTATTTGTTTACTATTCATATGTTCTCTCAAACTAAAACACCTATTTCAAATCCTATTTATTTCCTATTAGAACAGCGATCATTCTTAAGTAGTATTAGTCTTCTTTGTTGCATCATACTTAAGTCTCCCAAACGAAGTGGGAGACTTGTAGATTTTGATTTGCGATTTTCAAGTTGAAGTCATCCTTATTAAGTTTTATTACAGGTATGAAAAGAACGTTTCCCAAATGAAAATGGACCTATTCCATTGATATTGTCCCTTCCTCATACCTGATTTGACATGGGCAGCATGGCGGGTTTCCTGCAGGAAGCAATTAAGACTGCTTACTCTTCCGGAGCACCTGAGTCTACCCCCCCCCCCCCCCCTTTTTTTTTTTGGTGGTGTCCATGTTGTTCATATGTTTTTAGTTTTTAATTGCAGTGCATGTATTGTTTTGGTCTTGTCTTTGTTGTTCTCCGGAGTTGGTCAGTTGTTACGATTTTTCCCTCCTTCGAATATCCCTTTGGTAGTTCTTGACTTTACTTATGCTAAACTGTATTGGTCTATTTTTTTTTTTTTTTTTTGTCTGATTTTTATGGGACTTGTTTATTATGTTCCTTGCTGGAAAAAAAATCACTTTCGATTCGTTCTTGTCTATATCTCTTATCGTTTTTGAGATATGAGGTGAACTTTTTGATTTGATGATTTTTTTTTAAATGATTCCTCACGAAAAACCCAACAAAAGTTACTGCAGAATTTGTTTTGTATCTTTGACCGTTTCCAAAATAAAAGGGTCAAAGGGGCCATGATAAGTTCCATGAAACTTGCCACATATCCTTACATTTTTATAGGTATATTGAATTTTGCATCGCCCTTACGCAAATGAATGAAAATGAAAGAGAAAAATCCGGTTGTTATTGACCCCAGTGGGTAAAAGGTCGACAAGGTCACTTACTAAGAGGGTGATATCTATCAAAAGATGACGCTGATTTCGTTCTGTGATTTCGCGGGTGTGTTAACTATACCGTATTTTTTAAAACTGTAAACCCGTCCATCTCAAATTTAAATCTAAATACATGTATATTTTTGTTAACCAGTTAAATTCATTTTTGCAGGGTACTGCTCCTGGCCGAGGATCATGACTGTCAAGTTGGTTTTTTTCTTTTTTGTAGGTGTTCTTGTTTTAAAAAGAAATTAAGAGTTGTATTTCCTTATAGATATATTTAATTTTATTGGGTGAAAATGTAACTCAGATATTTTTTATTATTAATGTGGTGTTATAACTTTTGATTATTTTATTTTATGTCCTTACATCATATTGTAGATTTAATACAATATTGATACAAGGAAGACATCAATGCATCAGACATAATATGTAATAATAGATATTATTTCATTTGCTTAGTCATAAATTAAATAAAATTCTTGTGTTGTAATTGATCATTTTATATAAATATGATTCAAATTCTAAGACGCCATTAGGCAAATTATACTATGACGTCTTTAAAGTTTGTTGGAAACTTTACTATGACGTTGCCAAAACAAGCTTTTGTGACGTTGGAACCAATATATCCATATTTAACCACGGACGTAGACTGAAAGCGTTTGAAGCAGGTCATATTAGAATGAGAAATTTCCAAGTGGCCACTGAGAGTATATACATGATATACTGAAAGTTCAAATACAAGAATGACGTCATTTATTATTTTCATTGTAGAAAACCGCCGTATATTTTGGATCCAGCAAATCCTTTTCATGATTTGGCATCAGATCCTTCATTTTCCTGGCATACCATGGATTCAGGGTTTTATAAAATTGAAAGAGAAGCGTCTAACTTGAAGAGGAAACTAGCAGGACTTCCGGAAAATAGCTGGTGCGCTATAATGTGACGATTCATTTTGCAAATAGGATCAGATCCCATTTGTAATCTTTATGTTCTTTTTTGTCTGTCAGTTAGGTTGCTCTGATTGGTTGGTATAGGTGAACATTGCTTATAGATGTATGCTATATATGAGATATGAAATAAAAAAAATGAAAAGAAACACAATGTCTTAAGTCTTATATATAATTAAAAAAAAACGTCATTTTCTCAAAAGCCATGCAGTTTATACGAACGTGACAAACAACTGATGGCGGCAGCAGACCTATGGCCACTGTAACAAAACAAGGT
Organism: Mytilisepta virgata; assembly: GCA_028015205.1. Classification (NCBI taxonomy): domain Eukaryota; kingdom Metazoa; phylum Mollusca; class Bivalvia; order Mytilida; family Mytilidae; genus Mytilisepta; species Mytilisepta virgata. Next base: position 671,087 of record JAPWFG010000032.1, read on the forward strand.
CATTAAAAATTCAATACTGACGTTGCCTGTCATTTAATGATGTCAACGATTTCATTTTTATGGCTTTTAAATGACAAATAAAATTATGACCCCGTTTCACTACAGATGGTACGAGTAATCGTAGTCGGACTTTTTTTTGTTAAACAGGGGTCAGGTGAGCAATAGGTTATACGAGAAATTAATATCTATTTCATTGATTTACACAAATGTATTACTTCAGATACAAGCTACAACCTACAACCAATATCTGATAGAGCCATCATAGAGATTACACTCATGGCTGAGTGACTTATGTCCAAGTTTCCGTGGTTCTCAGCAACTGTAATACCTAGGCCAATTATATTTAGTCCATAGATAGCTCTGCGTGTGTACAACCGTATATTAACCTCAATTGTACGCTTGAGTGACTTGTGTTACATTTTCCAGATTAAGTACATTTCTCAGCAACTAGCCCAATTATATTTGATCTATAGATAGTTATTGTTGGGTACATTTCAGTCTGACACCTGTCACCAACCGCGACCTGAATTTCATGCTTGAATTACTTGCATCACATTTTCTCTGTTAGGGTCCACTTCTCAGCATATGTAATACCTTGACCCATCGTATTTCGTATATGGGTAGTTTTTATTGGATATATGCCAGTCTAAAACCTGTGACCTGACCTTGACCTGAATTTCACGCATGAGTGACCAGCAATACATTTTTGCCATTAAGTCTATTTCTCAGCAACTGTACTACCTAGACCCACAGTATTTGGTCGTTAGAAGTTCTTAGTGGGTATATACCAGTCTGAAACCTGACACCTTGCGTTTGACCTCTAATTGACACTTGAGTGACATGTGTCACATTTTTGCGATTAAGTCCATTTCTCAGCAACTCCAGTACATAGACCAACCATATTTGGTCTATAGATTGTTCTTGGCGGGTACATGACTGACTGAAACCTTAACGGCAATTTCACACTGGAGAGGCTTGAGTCAAATTTTCATGATTAAGTCCATTTATCTGCATTTGTAATACCTATATCCACCAAAACTGTCGGTAGATACTTCTCATCAAGTAAGTGTCAGTGGAACATCAGACATTGACTTCAGTTTCATGCTTGAGTGACTCTCTTAAGTTTTACAAGAAAATCTATTAACAAACGTCACAAATGTATGTGGACCCATCATTGTTGGTCTATAGATAATTTTTGGTCGGTACATACTGGACTAAGACTTGTCATCTGACCTTGGACACAATGGCATTAATAAGATTTATTTTTAATGCATTTTCCTTTGGGTTACAATGTCAGGTATCAACATATTCTTTATCCCGTGTCCATGTGCGTACTCAGGAGAATCCTTTAGTTTGTCCACTCTAGTTAGATTAATGTGTGCGTTCATATGATACAAAGGTGTGAAAATGTACGCATCGTTCTAGAAACGTGCGTGTGTCTATGCTGATACGCACTGGATCTACAAATAATATACTGAATCAAATACTTCCTACTGGAACTATGGCAAGCCGTTTTACTATTTATTCTAACTTCAAGATATCTCATATAATATATAAGATATCTTATATAATCTAGTTTTATTAGATATCTCATAAAGTATATAAGATATTTCATAATATCTTATATAGTTTATGAGATATCTCATAAAGTTTATAATATATCTTATAAATAATTTTTATATAAGATATCTCATGTATTTTATAAGATATCTCATAGAGTTTATAAGATATCTCATATAATTTATAAGATATCTTATAAAGAAAATTATGAGATATCTTATAAATGATATGTGATATCTTATGAACTATATAAGATATCTTATAAACTATATGAGATGTCTTATAAAGTATATTAGATATCTTAAAGTTAGAATAAATAGTAAAACGGCTTGCTATACGGAACGCTTTTCTGACCTTTCAGTTTTTATAATTATTTTAGTCAGTATCACATTACCTTAAAAATCAGCAATCTCATAACATGCATAAAATTCTATAACACAAAATTATTTACAATTTAATTTTTATAAATTTACCTTTAATTATTGAATATTGGTTCGTTAAATTGAATTTATTATATTATACTGTGTCTGTATTGTCAATACAAAAAATTATCAAAATAATCCCATATTGATGTGACATGAAGCTTATTTCATGGTTATTACCTGGAAACTCTACTTTAGGGACAGGCCATGCTTACCCTTCCGGAGCACCTGGTGTCACTCCCGGTTTTTAATGGGAGTTAAATTCACATTGCTAGTGATTTAGTTTCTGTGTTGTCTTGTTCTAGTTTTGTTTAGTTTATTATACGTTTTTATATTCTTTAGTTAAACATGTATTGTTGTGGCGTTTGTTTGTTGTGTTCCATTCTCCTGACTTTCTCTTTTCCTTTTACTTCGACTTTTCCCACTGTTTTGTCGCTTCGGTATTCTTTTACAGATATCAGGATAAAATAAAGTCATCGAAGATTTTGTACATTAACTTGGTCGGTTCATGTAATTCCGAGACTCCAGTAAAATTTTAAACCATGTTATTTATACATTTGTAAAACAATGAACAAAAGTTGGATACTAACAGCAAAAAAATGTCCTTGGATTAATAGCACAAGTTTGGACATAGCGAGTCTTGTATGATTTGAAAGTTTCGTAGGCCAATTACAATGATTATTATTAGCTAAATTACATTTTAGGATTGAATAAAGAAATTACAAATTATATCTAAAACTATTACTTATAGTTCAGGCCAGTACAGCCAGAAATTTTCTCAAAATGATCAACGACGATAGATGGATTAATTTAAAATCTTCTAAATGTCAAAACATCTTTATAAATTTTATTAAAAGATTTAACTGAATACAACACAAAGGAAATCAAAATGTCAAGAACTTTTAATCCTATTGTTCTAAAGTGAAACATGAGGAAATATTAGTAAAATTGTTTTTCTTGAAAATGTTTTTGTAAGACATCAAACATAAATGAGTGAGTATGCAAAATAGCTAAATTAAAAAATATTTCTCTAGATCGCTAATGCGTATGTAACCGTTTCTTGAAAAGAAAGATTAAGAAAATTAACTTTTTTATGTGAATACCTGATGTTGTCAATGTAAATTTAATTATCTTCCATTTCAATATGCATGCATTAATGATCAATAATTCCTTAAAAGAAATTTACATAAAAAGAATTTTAACCCTTTGGCTGCGACGTTAACTGCACAAATGTAACGACGTACGCGGCATTAATTTTACAACGTTGCAAAAAAACAACCAAATCAAACAAACAAATACAAAAAAGTCGATAAAAAAAATAGAAACAAAACAAAGGATAAATTTGAAAATATGTATATATTATCTGCATGTTGACAGCTAGATATCGTAAAATATCATCCCTTGAGCCAGAATATGAAGCTTGGGACGAGTGAGCATAGCGAACGAGTCCTAAATCTTCATATTCTGTCTAGCAGAGTGATATTTTACAATATCTAGCTGTCAAAATGCAGATAATATTTTTATCATCTTAATTGAATATCTGAACGTATTTGTAAACGTTCTGATTTCTCCCAAATTTTCGCGGCAAAAGTATGGATTCTTCATCGCAACGACAAGTTTTCCGTTACGTTGTTTACCATACCAATAAGTACATATTTCCTGAATGTTCATATAAAATATCTTATAAACGATATAAAAACAGAAATTAAGGTGTATTTTCATGTTTTAAAAAACAAAATCAGTCTGGAAATCTTTGTTCATGATTTTCCGGGAAACTAAAGCACCCGGTTTCAAACTTGCAACCTCGTTGACGTCATAGTCCGTCTCCATTCGCCAAACAAATTCTGACTAAAATATGCCCAACGTAAAATAATCACTCACATTTAACCAAGGAGACGACATATTTAAACAACATTTAGTCGTTTTTTGTACTAATTCAGGCGAAAATATGGACATATAAAAATAAAGCATACGTTTAAAAATTTGATTTAATCGCAAATAATGAAATGCAATGGAAAGAGCGGAAAGAAGTCCAAGCAGACATTATCAGCAACAAGGAAAGACACATTTTGTTGATGTCACTTTTAGAAATTTCTTCATCATCCATTTAAATAAAACGCCATAATATAACAAAGGAACACCAAATCTTGATATATTTATTAATATTTTGCAATTTTGAAAGCTATTTACGAATTTTTCGGAGCTGCTCAAGAAGCTAATAGAATCACAAGGAATGAGAACTTTAAATACTAGACAATTTGGGAATTAATTTCACCTGATGCAATAATCAATAACCAGATTGTGTCTGATCGTCCATGACCAACACAACGTCTACCTTTTGCATTTTTCTGCAGCGCTGCTGCAGCGAAGATAAGCTTTAGCTTATCTAGCTGACGCTGTGCGTAAGATTGTTAGCACGCTGGCAATAAGTTTGTACTGAGCCATATATTTTATAAGATATCTTATATAGTTTATAAGATATCTCATAGAGTTTATAAGATATCTCATATAATTTATAAGATATCTTATAAAGAAAACTATATGAGATATCTTATAAATGATATGTGATATCTTATTAACTATATAAGATATCTTATAAACTATATGAGATATCTTATAAAGTATATTAGAGTTAGAATAAATAGTAAAACGGCTTGCTATACGGAACTATTTTCTGACCTTTCAGTTTTTATAATTATTTTAGTCAGTATCACATTACCTTAAAAATCAGTAATCTGATAACATGCATAAAATTCTATAACACAAAATTATTTACAATTTAATTTTTATAAATTTACCTTTAATTATTGAATATTGGTTCGTTAAATTGAACTTATTATATTATACTGTGTCTGTACTGTCAATAAAAAAAATTATCAAAATAATCCCATATTGATGTGACATGAAGTTTATCTCATGGTTATTACCTGGAAACTCTACTTTAGGGACAGGCCATGCTTACCCTTCCGGAGCACGTGGTGTCACTCCCGGTTTTTAATGGGAGTTAAATTCACATTGCTTTTGTACTTTTAATTTTTAACTTGGTCGGTTCATGTAATTCCGAGACTCCAGTAAAATTTTAAACCATGGTATTTATACATTTGTAAAACAATGAACAAAAGTTTGATACCAACAGCAAAAAAATGTCCCTGGATTAATAGCACAAGTTTGGACATAACGAGTCTTGTATGATTTCAAAGTTTCATAAGCCAATTAGAATGATTATTGTGAGCTAAATTACATTTTAGGATTGAATAAAGAAATTACAAATCATATCTAAAAATATTACTTATAGTTCAGGCCAGTACAGCCAGGATATTCTCAAAATGATCAACGATGATAGATGGATAAATTTAAAATCTTCTAAATGTCAAAACATCTTTATAAATTTTATTAAAAGATTTAACTGAATACAACACAAAGGAAATCAAAATATCAACAACTCTTAATCCTATTGTTCTAAAGTGAAATATGAGGAAATGTTAGTAAAACATTTTTTTTCTTGAAAATGTCTTTGTAAGACATCAAACATAAATGAGTGAGTATGCAAAATAGCTAAATTAAAAAATATTTCTCTAGATCGCTAATGCGTATGTAACCGTTTCTTGAAAAGAAAGATTAAGAAAATTAAGTTTTTCATGTGAATACCTGATGTTGTCACTGTAAATTTAATTATCTTCCATTTCATTATACATGCATTAATTATCGATAATTCCTTAAAAGAAATTTACATAAAAAGAATTTTAATAAGTATGGTTGTTAAGTACTAAAACACCGAAAATTCAGCATACTAAAAAATAAAAAACGAAAAAAACCAATAACAACCAAATCAAACAAACAAATACAAATAAGTCAGAAAAAAATAGAAACAAAACAAAGGATAAATTTGAAAATATGTATATATTATCTGCATTTTGACAGCTAGATATCGTAAAATATCATACCTTGAGACAGAATATGAAGCTTGGGACTAGTGAGCGTAGCGAACGAGTCCCAAATCTTCATATTCTGTCTAGCAGAGTGATATTTTACAATATCTAGCTGTCAAAATGCAGATAATATTTTTATCATCTTAATTACTTATCTGAACGTATTTGTAAACGTTCTGATTTCTCCCAAATTTTCGCGGGAAAAGTATGGATTCTTCATCGCAACGACAAGTTTTCCGTTACGTTATTTACCATACCAATAAGTATAAATTTCCTGAATGTTCATATAAAATATCTTATAAACGATGTAAAACCGACATTAAGGTGTATTTTCATGTTTTAAAAAACAAAATCAGTCTGGAAATCTTTGTTCATGATTTTCCGGGAAACTAAAGCACCCGGTTTCAAACTTGCAGCCTCTTTGACGTCATAGTCCGTCTCCATTCGCGAAACAAATTCTGACTAAAATATGCCCAACGTAAAATAATCACTCAAATTTAACCAAGGAGACGACATATTTAAACAACATTTAATCGTTTTTTGTACTAATTCAGGCGAAAATATGGACATATAAAAATAAAGCATACGTTTAAAAATTTGATTTAATCGCAAATAATGAAATGCAATGGAAAGAGCGGAAAGAAGTCCCAGCAGACATTATCAGCAACGAGGAAAGACATGATGATGTCACTTTTAGAAATTTCTTCATCATCCATTTAAATAAAACGCCATAATATAAAAAAGTAACACCAAATCTTGATATATTTATTAATATTTTGCAATTTTGAAAGCTATTTAATAAGTTCTAAGGTGCCAAACGTTGGGAGAATTTGTTGATAAGTCCTGCTGACAGTTGATAACTCCTGCTCAGCGCACGCGCTTCTTGATACAAATTTTTCGGAGCTGCTCAAGAAGCTAATAGAATCACAGGGAATGAATACTAGACAATTTGGGAATTAATTTCATCTGATGCAATAATCAATAACCAGATTGTGTCTGGTCGTCCATGACCAACACATCGTCTACCTTTTGCATTTTTCTGCAGCGCTGCTGCAGCGAAGATAAGCTTTAGCATATAGTCAAATTGCACGTACATGTATTTGGTTCTTAAAAAATGTTATCTTTTGAAAAAATGTAATGATAACATTTTATATTCCTATACTATATACATTTTGTACATAACGGAATAAATGTCATTAACCTTTATTTCGTTTTAAGATGAAATCCAACTTTCGCCGTCTGTTTACAAAATGTAACGTTTCCTGTGCTGGGAATTTTCCTCAAATACAAATGCAACAAAACTATTGAAAATCAATCTTTTATCCATAACATTCGTTCTTGGTCTGTCTGCAATAGGTCATATCAAATTTCCCCGTTGACGATATTACCAAATTCAATATTTGTCCCGAACATCAATAAGTCTGCCTTTTTATGGCATACATACGTTATTATCCCAAATTGTATTGATTCAAGATTTTATCATACCGTCGTATATTTCCCCGCCAGTTTTTGCACGAGATTTTTTAGGTCTTGTCAAAGATACAATACTTTGACACCCGTCAATTCATGTTACACAACCAAGTTCATAATACCCTGACCGGTGACTTCAAACAATATACCGCTGTCAAGATTATTGTCAATCATTCTCTGTTCTACAGCTGACCAATTTATTTATGCTGACACCGATGTTGGACAAATCTGTTATTACGAACGTAAAAAAATTCCCACTGTATATGAATAAAACGTATCACAAAATACCGAAATAAATTTGATGAACTGTATGGACATTTCGTTGACTGAAAACTCAACAGCAGTGCTCGAGATCAAAATATTGGAAAACCGGTTAAAGATATAATGATGTATCAATAAGCACAACCATCAAAAATCAAAACAATTAAAACAAACAGGTAATCCAAACTCAACTAAGAGTTACCTCTGCATCAAAAGGAAGAATTATTATAAAATTATGAAAAGCATTGGAATTAAATTAAGAAGCCATAACGTTAATTTTTAACCGTTTTATTATATCCATCTGCTGACCACCCACCGTGTTTTTCCAAAGTCAAAACGAAGTTTCACCAGATAAAGGATGCCCACGTTCAACGAGGTCAATAACCATCCGACGTGGATAGGATAGTTTGTGGGCAATTCTAAAAAAAAACTTGGGCATTGCGCGGTCCTTTATACTTATTCCGATTGCTCCTACGGGAAATTTCATACAAAAATCTTCATCTAGAGAACCACTGAATGGATTGAAACGAAACATAGCATGAATGTTCCTTATGACGTTCTGGCAAATTGTTGTCACTTTGGTGCCGATCTGTTGTCCATAATGACCTTCTGCCGAAGACTTAGTTTAACATAGGACATTATGAAAAGTACACACAGACGGCTTATTCTTGAAAATATCTGAATGGAATGAAACCAAACATGGCATGGATGTTAATCTCAAGGTCCCTTATCGATGAACAAATGGAAATATCAGGTAAGCGATACAGGCTCCTATGAGCGTCTGGTTTATTTACTTGCACATGCGATGTTTTGGATGCCACTTTCTGCTACTATCTTTAACTTTAGTTTTGTAAGCACAGAACAAATATACAACTGTGATTTTTTTTAATCAATTTAATTATCTATGTTAATTCTTTGTTTTACATGAACTCTTTTCATTAGAGTATCTCCCTTGTGCAGTGATCTGTCCTTTGGTGGTTTTGGCATAACCCTTTTTGGTCATTTCGGTGATTTTTAATTGCTCTTCAACCTTTTGTATTATTGTATTGGATTTCAACATTTTAAGCCTTGAATACAACTGATGTGATTTAAATCGATGAAATGTGCTCATCTTGTGTATCAAAGAATTGTATTTTTACAATTGGAGTCGATATGCCACTGCTGGTGGACTCCAAGTCCCCGAGGATATCCCAAGCTCAGTTGCTGGTATTTTGATACTAACCCGAAACTGATACATAGAATATACTGTTACAAAAATGTAAAAATTTGCAAAACCTGAGGAGTATCTCCCTCATGCGTGGCTATGCCATTAAAGTGTTTTGGCATAACCCCTTTTGGTAATTTTGGAAATTTTAATTGCTCTTCAACCTTTTGGATTATTGTATTGGATTTCAACATTTTAGGCCTTGAGCACAACTGATGAGTCGTAAATCACATCTTGTGCATCAAAACTGGTATCAAAGAATTGTATCTCTTATGATTCATAATTCAGAAAGTGACTGTTACTGTTACACTGTAGAATATGTTATGTTGTACGATAGTTTAACTGTTGTTAGCCTTTTGTTTTAACTGTTTTAGAACAAAATATTGAACTTTGTTACTCGTTCTGACTTAACAGTTACACGAGTTATTTTAGTGAATTACTGAATAAGTGAAAATTGTCAGAATGGACCATTTATTATACCCCCTGCAAACACAGTTTTTTTTGGGTGGTTTTTTGGGGGGCTGGGACTATGTAGGAATTGTCTGTCCGTCTGTCTGTCTTTCTGTCCATGTACATTGTAAACCCAAGCATCCTAAACAGTTCAATGGATTTTGATGAAACTATATATGAAGGTTGGGCATCATATGTAGATGTGTATGAAGCAAGATAATTATCGCTGGATGCTTGCAAAGGGAGAAAATCAAACTTAAGGGTTTTACAAATTTAAAGCATATCGGCGTAACTCCTCCTTAACCGTTCAATGAATTTTGATCAAACGTTATATGAAGGTTGGGCAGCATATGTTGATATACATGAAAGAAGACAATTATCGGCAGATGCTTGCAAAGGGAGATAATCCAACTTATGCGTTTGAAGTCTGTAAGCGTAAACTCCTAGTATTGCAAATGGTGTATCACTCAGTGAGGTCACTCACAGTTCTAGTTATTCATGAATTGTGATGGTCTTGAATCAACCATTCAGCTTATCCATTAGTTGAATTTCTGGTTAAAGATATCCGTTCAACATAATTTCTAAATGGAATAGTATAAATGTCTCCAAATTTGTTCAATGATCAATTATTCTATTGCACAATGGTAGATTTGAAGTAAATGTATTATATGTTAGTGAAGTATCAGCATGTCGGTTAGTGCAGTATCAGAAACCCTGTCAAGACTCAAAACAACAATAAGGCATAGGAAAATGAGGTTAGTAAGAACAATTTAGCAGCAGCGCTGCAGATCAGCACTTCAGTGCTATGTTTACATACACATATTACATGAAATACATAATATTCAAAGAAATATCGTTACATTTTTAGTTCTCTTCAGACTTTTAATTCATCTTGGTGATTGTTTCTATTAGTTTGTTAATATATACCTGATGTCTTTGACGGTTTCCAATGTATAAGTGGCTAAAGAATCCAGAAAAAGCGATGTTCTAGGATACGCAAATGTTTTTATCCGATTTTCCGATTATCATGTATTTTTCGGATTTTTGTTTGTTTGTTTGTTTGTTTTTTTTTTTTTTTTTTTTTTTTTGTTGTTGTTGTTGTTCCAACGTATTACTGTTACTTTAGTTCCAAAGTTCATACCTACGTACAGTAGTGAATCATTTGATATTGGATGTAACGCATCATTTAATTGGTCGAATTTTTTCTTCTATCATATCATAACCTAAATTTTCTTTCCTACCCTGACGTTATTAAAGGGAATCCCGACGTTTTAGACGTTAAAACAACCGTTGGAATTAAATTATAACGATTGACATTGCATTACTGTTGTCTTCAGTCTATTCGAAATAACCTCAATGCACATGGTGCACACTTTCAAATGCACCACGTGATTCATAGGCTGAAAAAAATACAGTCAATCCTTAAATATACAATGAATCTTGTCACTATGAGGCGCCGTTTTACTATTTATTCCTTATTTTTTTATATCAAAAATTCTAATTTTTGATATCAAAAAATAGAGTTCCTGATATCAAAAATTCTATTTTTTGATATCAAAAAATGAAGACTATTTTCTGATATCAAAAAATGATTTTTTGATATCAAGAATTCGAATTTTTGATATCAGGAATTCTATTTTTTGATATCAGAAAATATTAAATTTTTTTCATATCAAGAAATCGATTTTCTGATATCAAGAAATATGTTTCATTTTTTGATATCAGAAAATAAGAAAAAGATAATGACGACCCCCTTACATGCAAATATTAAAGATATTGATCCTTTATCCACCTATTTCTGGTATGAATCATATCTCTGGCCTTACATTGATAACGTGCTACCGTATTTAACGTATCGGTTTTTTTTTCAGGAAATTTGTCCTAGGGAAACCCTCTTCAGAGGCGCCCTTTGTGTTTTTATTTATTTCATTTGATTTTTCAATAAATCTTTTAAATATATATTATTTTTAAGATACATTAGTAGTATTTATTGCGTACAGCACTTCATGTGTCTATTTTTCACATGTTGTTTGCATTGACAATTATTTATTAGCCCCTAATCATACTTACGATTTTACAGGGAAGTGTCAAATATGTAATTTGCAGGTGGTCCTAAAATTTGTTGATGGACCGTTTTAATTGATCACCCTTTAGGCATAATTGATAGTTTCATGGTTATCTATTAACCTTATATCATTAGAAGACATTGGTATTTACTTCTGGTCATTTTTAAATTATAGAATATATTAAATGCTGTATCGTTTTATAATATATTCACAAATGCAATCCGATGTATTTTGGATAACAGTGATACGTTTTGCAAGAGTGTCACTTTCTTTTTAGGAAAGATTAGAGTGATTGGTTTGTTTGTGTTTTGACAATTCCAATTGGCTTAGTTCATTGAAATGTTAGGATCATTGTGAAAGAAATATGATAATCTCAGTCTTCTTTCAAATATCCCAAAGTCTTTCATTATTTGTTTTTCCGATGTTTCACAAATATGGACGAGATTAAGTCCCTTTTGTAACACCAAGGTTTCAATGTCTGTCAATTTTCCTGACGACAAGTTCAGTTTAAATTGTTTATTCAACTCAAGAAGCATTTTTCTTGTTTTTTTTTTTTGCAGGCTTAAACTTTTTAATGTTTTTAGCCTTTTAAGCATATAACACTATCAGTTAGGAGGTATCTACCAGGGAGTGATTATTTTTCGAAATCTATATTTGACATTAAAATTCGATTTTCTGATATTAAAAAATATATAACATTTTTTGATATCAAAAAATGATTTTCGGATATCAGAAAATCGATAATTTGATATCAGAAAATTGATTTCTTGATATCAGAAAATGATTTTCTGATATCAATAAATTGAATTTCTGATATCAAGAAATGTAAATGATTTTCTGATATCAAAAAATCGAATGTTTGATATCAGAAAATTGATTCCTTGATATAAAAGAAATCGATTTTTTGATATCAAAAAATATTTTTTTGATATCAGAAAATATTTTTTTGATATCAAAAATTAATTATTGATGTCAAGAAATATTTTTTTTTATATATCAAAAAATTAGGAATAAATAGTAAAACGGCGCCTCATATGTCACTGTTTCGGCTTTAAACGTATTTTGCATTGAGCATAACTCGTAAATCGACAATATATGCATCCAAGTTTATATCACTGAATATTTGCTTTTTTTCCTCATGCAGCAACCAGGAACCAGGAACTATGGTTTTTTGGGGATTGGGGTTGCGGTTTTCTAAAATTACTTCTTGGAACCTAGGAGGCCAATGATGTTCCACTAGTGTAGATTGGTAACATTTAACACGAATGATTTCTTAGAATATGTTTTACTCTGTAATTACAAAATTAATTTAAAATAAAGAAAAATGACAAATAGAACATATCTGCTTGTACACACAGACGGAATATGTTCATTTAAATAACTGTTTGAACCTTTTCTTACTCTTCAATTGTTCATGGTAATATTATGTATCACAGGTCTGTGCTAAATAAATGCACGATATTTCCATCAATGAAACTATTATTACAACGGTCAACGTTATGACACCACAATCTCGCACAAATATTTACGCTGTCGAATGTTACAGCTGTCATCAATCACCCAAGTTTCAGGAGGGTTGGTATTTATAAATGTTCCGCAAGATTTATCACTATCCTCGATGAAATTAGCATCTTCGTTGTTTAACCTTGTATTTGGTCCAAAAATGTTTACAAATGGTTCACCAGTAACCCATGTTCCTTGCCAGAGACCAATAAAAAAACGATCTTTACCTGAAATTTTAAACTAATTAAGGGACGAGATCAAAAGTTCAATGTAGGATAAAAAACTTAATTCACATAGTTTTTTTCACTGACCCCCCCCCCCCCCCATTTTAACTTAATTTGGGAAAAATTGATTGACCAATATGGGCATATCCGAAAATCGATGTCGGATAACAAAACTTGCAACGATTTGTACCCCCCACTCCCAAACTATTTGAATTAAGTTTTTTTATCCTACATTGAACTTTTGATCTCGTCCCTAAAGTATTTTGTTTACAACATCGATATTCCTCATGTTCGTATTGCTTATTTATTCCATTCAACTATCATCTTTATGTCATACCTACATGTTTTTTTATTTATGTAAATTGGAAATACAAAATCCAATTAAAGTAAACGTTTTTGAGTAAATTTCTCCAAATTCGGATCTCAAGAGAAGACTAGAAGTAATGTGAGCAAAGCTCACAAATGTATACTCCCGCTTCGGATACAATATTGTAAAGAAATATATATGTCCAAATCTAAAAGAAAAGAAGAGCACAAATATACCTTAAGGAGCAACTAAAAAACGCAATCTATTAGACAGACAAATCCAGGAAGACAAATGAACAACCACAAACACAACAAATAAACACTGAAAACTAAAAATCAATTAACAACACGAACTCCTATAAAAACCAAGAGTGAACTCGGGTGCTCAGTAAGGGTCAGCAGTTCATCCTCCGTATACGGCAATTCGACAAAGCCAATCTTATGGTAGTCACAAATCGGTGGAGATACATCAAATGTTACGACAATGGGAGCATGTCCAACATCATCTTCGATATTGGAACACTGTACATAAGGGTCAATAAATTCAAAATGACATCAAATTATTGCTGATAAAACCCTGGTTAAGCAGCTTTTGTGACAGCAGTAATTCTCTTTGACGAAACTCATGGTAACTCACGTATGCCCTTGAATATCGGATAAGCTGATTTGTCGTTATTTAACGACAACACGTCATCTCTATAATGAAAAGTGAAATTAAAGGGTTTGGCTAGTTTCTTTTGTTTTCAAGTAGTAGCCCTTGAATGGAGTCCGCTTCATATGACTACAGAAACAGATCGCCAAGGAGAGGAGCACAGTTGGTTCTCATTGGAATGCCGATTGTTTGTTGAAAATTCTAGACCAGTCCTTTAATTTCAGTTTCCACTATAGATGATGTTTTGTTACTTAATAATCCTTACTTTAAAGATTACCTACATCTATCCCAGTGAACCTGAAATTAAAGATACCACAGACACACCAACGTCTGCATCATATCCAAATTTTTACTTGTACGTATATATTAATGCGCGATTTAAACCAAAACTGTATGACAAAAGTGAAGATTTTAATCTTCCGATTCTGAACTTCTCCTTTCTTAGCAGTAACATACCAAGGTCTCCAGTCTCTGGGGTGTAAATTTCACATGCGATTCCTTAATGCTGCGCATGTTGTTTATACGGCGACTTTGTCGGCAGGGCGGGATTGCTGTCACATAAACTTGTAACACAGGGTTTTTCAATCTATGTTAATTTCATCACCAAAAAGATTTACGCCGTTATCACGAATCGATTTGCATATACGAAGTTTCTATCTCGCGTATGAGACTAGATATCTTCAGTTAGATTTCACCTATTTTAGGAATTGACACCTCACCGGACTTGGCACCTTACCAGACTCTACACTTGACTTTTGCGACGGGTGCTTTCAACGGAGAAGCACATGCCTACTCTTCCGGAACATCTGATGTCACTCTAGGTTTTTAATGGGAGTTCACATTGCTAGTGCTTTAGTTTCTGTGTGGTCTTGTTCTAGTTTTGTTTAGTTTATTATACGTTTTTATTCTTTTAGATATACATGTATCCTTGTGGCGTTTGTTTGTTGTGTTCCATTCTCCTGACTTTGTCTTTTCCTTGGACTTCTACTTTGCGGACTTTTCCCACTGTTTTGTCGCTTTCGTATTCTTTTGCTGATATTTGCCTGTGTAAACCCCAAAAATCTTTTTTTTTAAATAGGTGGTGCACAATGGCAATGTACACTGAATGAAAGGTTCACAGAGACCCATCCACTGGTTTAGGAGGAGATGCAGACATGGAATGCATACCTACTTACATTACATGAAGAAATTGCAAGTCCATGTTTGTCCGTGGAAAACCCCCCAAAAATCATTCTGATGAAAAATAATATAATTAGTGCACAATGTTAATTTATCTTAATATTCCCTTGTATGTTTCACAGAAACCAACTCATTGGTTTAGAAGAAATCGAGGACGGCGCATGCCTACCCCCTTATATAACCATATTTTGATGAAATGGATAAGTCCATAATTGTCTGTGTAACACCCAAAACAATCTTTCTGATCAAAAATGATATAAGTCGTGCACAATAGCAATATATACGAAAGATTCCATGAAGTTTCAGAGACATCAACTCATTGATTTAGGAGGACGGGGCATGCTTAATTAATTGTAACAAGTTCCTTCATATAAGTAAGAGAAACGGTTAAAAGACAATTTAGTGGTATTACATTTGCTAGAGGCAGGAATAAAACGACATTTGCTATGAAAATTAAGTAACCAGAAACATTTTAGTGTTTATTAGGAGCTTGGAAATGTTCTGTGGCTTTGGTGTTATGTTCCCATATGTCTTTGCCTGGAAATCTAGTTTCAAGGAAAGTGCTAGAATTATCTAATTCCGCTCTTAATACATCGAAGTAATACCTTTTCAGATGATTACAACGTTATCAGCTGCATTATCTGCTGGTACAAATACAAACTTTTCAACTCAATTCACATAGTTTGGTTTTAATTCTGGGTATAGATAAATCCAGACAAACATAAAACCGTGACAAGGAGGCACGAGAACAAATACCAACAAAACAACAAAAAAAGAAAAAAAAATGATGAGGTGGTTCTGTCTAATCAAATACCC
This sequence comes from Mytilisepta virgata, assembly GCA_028015205.1. Taxonomy (NCBI): domain Eukaryota; kingdom Metazoa; phylum Mollusca; class Bivalvia; order Mytilida; family Mytilidae; genus Mytilisepta; species Mytilisepta virgata. The sequence continues at coordinate 687,129 of JAPWFG010000032.1, forward strand.
GCCTTCTTCTCTTTGATGTCCTATTAAAATGTTATATTCGGTGATAGACGAGAACAGACCGTATAGCGAGAAAAAATCTACTATAAATGTACATCAAATGTCATCTTAAAAGTTGATATTCAATAACTATTAAAAATGCGTCATGACCACCGTACAATCTTTTCAGTGATGACTTAAATTCTTAACACAGATACCCTGATTAGCTTGTTGGCCAGTATAACTGAGTACTGTCCAAGTAACCACTTATTTGAAATTGGCCACAGGCACATCTAATGAAGTTTAGTTAATATATGGGTATTGCACGTAGATTTAGAAACGTAGTTTATTTTATCGCCTTAATATCAGCTCTACATGACCGACTGATTAGTATTAAGAAAGAGAAAAAAAAATGCTATAAACAACAAACGTCCATGTGGTAATACAGTGTTATTAACTGACTGTTTCTATATTGGCCTTGTTATATGCTCGATGATGGCTGTATTGGTCCTGAGGCACAGAAACAGCCAGTTCACAACACTTTTATTAGATAATCAGATTCACTGGCATTCTGTTATTACAATAGTAGTAAAATGTTTTTTATCTTTCAATATAACAAACGTTTTCTTGATAGCTAGTTCTCGGGTAATTTAAATTCGTATGTAGTCCTTTTTTGTAATGGATATTACCCACTGATCATCTTTTGTAAGCTAATTTCCAAATTCTAAAGTTGATTGTAATTTTGTTATTTTTAGTAGGACTTGCTGATCGTGACAGACTGCTGTACTTTATCGTATATGCAGTTCAAGCATGCTGAACTACAGTTAGTTGTTACCTAATTTCTGTTGCATTTCAAAGCATCCAATGTATAACCTCTAAACAAAATGTGTTATCTATTACAGAATCAAACCAATTTTAAGCTAGTTTCGAAATGTTCTGTTTAGTATTACGTAATAAACCGGAAGCGGTACGAATCGACCGGAAATGAAGTATCCTGAATTGGAGCGGTCCAATACAGCTTACATAGCTTATGTCTGTAATTGACCGGTCTCAAAAGCTGTATTTATAACAGCGGGTCTACGTTATCGGTATGACACATGCCGATTTTACAATACTAAGGCTGATTGAACCATATTATTTAATGATAGAGAATAACCTTCCTCCACTTACTTACAGTTTAAATAGTCTGTGATATAATCTTTCTTTTCGTTTGTTGTTATGGTAACAAGATCCCCGCCATCTTGTTGACACTGTGTCCTGGCAGCTTGCCAAGTGTCTTTACTTTTAGAAAATTTTAAACACGTATTTGTGTTAATATCATAATCATACCCTTCCAACGTACAACCTGCAACATATATATAAATATGAGATGCTATGTCGTGTGGGTTAAGGTATTGTACAAGGACACAGGCACTTGGTCCACTTTTGTGTTCAGCAAATTTTAACATTTTTCACCTCAGTCTGCATCAAATAAAATTCATCTTGTGACCATAAAAAAATGCCATAAAAATATGATTAATGAATCATGAAACATCTTCTTTATTCTACAATCATTTTTACAGTAAACAATACATTTTGTGATACACCATCCTCCTAATTCAGGGTTTTGTATCCACGTTCGTTCCTACAAATTCCTACGGGGGCAATCTGGTATCCGGTCAATGAATGGGCAATGTGGTATCCGGTCAATAATTGGCAATCTGTTATCCGGTCAATGAATGGGCAATCTTGTATTCGGTCGGTGAATGGGCAATCTGGTATCCGGTCAATGAATGGGCAATCTGGTATCCGGTCAATGAATGGGCAACCAAACAGAATGTGAATTATGAACATTATTTACTAATAATACCTATAACATGAAACTTTGTAAATATTCATATTTTAGTATTTTATACAAAGAAAACTAAAAATTCAGTTGCAGGGTTTTAATTTTATACTGATTAAATCAAAGTGTTACACACAAACAGAAAGACATGCACAAAAACATCCAACAAAAGAATCGTTAGTTAAGGATGCTCGCTGGTCATGTTTTGGTCTTTTTGTAAGATTTTCGGAATCCTCGGGTTTTATCCATTTCTTAAACATGAAGTTTTTTGCCGATGAACCCCTACCTTTCTTTTATAATTCAATCATATATACCGTAAAATGGTCATTGACAAAATCTTATGAAATCCTTTTTATTTTTTCATACATTTTTGAGAGACTGAAGTTGCCAATGCAAAGACAAGGAAAAACCCTGAGAAAAACCCATTTCCTGCAAATTTTCAAGGCCTTATAGCTCTAAAATGAGCACATGAACCTATATTTTTTTCTTGCTTATTTGTTTACTATTCATATGTTCTCTAAAACTAAAACACCTATTTCAAATCCTATTTATTTCCTATTAGACAAGCGATCATCCTTAAACATGGCATTTGACATATTAATTCGCCTCCTTTTACAGAGAATCATATAGTAACGTAAATAGTAATTTCGAAAGTTAGATGTAAATTGAATTATCTTTATACCTATATTCGTGTATTACTCTGTGTAAAGAACAAAAGAAAAATGTTAAAATGATAATACATTTTAATGGTGAATCTTTACGGGACAAAATGATTTTTTGAACTGCAATGAATATAACAGTGCTCCTGACAAGAGTAGTCAGCTGGCCCAGGGTAACGAAGATGTCTTATGACTCAAATATATCTAATGATATCTAAGGAGATTACTTAGTCCTAGTCTCAAGTAAGGATGTATCGCAAATTTTATCCTTAAGTTAAGATAACAAAATCAGCGTCTTAAGACCATCGTATTAACTATTTCATATTCAAAGCAATAACGTTTGAGGAAGATCATTAGAAATTTTAACAATAAACAATATTTTACAATTTTTTACAAGCTGTCAAATCAGAATTGTATGGTGTATGAATTTTTAATTTGATACTGCCGATTGATTACCATATATTCAGTTGTGAGGTGTCCTAACTGATGTGTAAAACAAACAATCAACTTCTGAAAACCCCTTTATTGTGCTGTCATAGTTACGCATAAGACAATCTTAGGACGGTCTTTTAATTCGTCTCAAGGCAATTTTAGGATGAATCTCTGAATTTGTCATAAGATATATCTTAGGGCAAATCTTAAGATAGCATCGTTAACATTACCCTTGACTTTATACATAGTGTAAAGTTAATTACCTAAAAATGCGTGTATTTAATTTGATTAATCTCAAAAATGTGAGTTTAATCAATTAAGTCTTTCGGAAGCATTTTGAAAACAAATTTTACAAAAAAAATTATAAGCATAAAAAAGCATAATGCCTCATGTGAATATTTCTTTAATTTATTTTATTTATTTATTTATTTCATTGTTTTTTTTTCAGAAAGATAAATAAATAAATAAATTTAAAAACAGTATCTAAATTGTACTCGTTGTATGCTTTAATTTCCCTTTTCTATCATTTGCTTAAGTTCAATGGTACATTTGATTTATCTGTTGAAATTGATAATGAAATATTTAATCGATTAGCAGCATTTTAGATAGAGCGGATATTATAAGATAGGATTCTTTTTGAGAATTATTTGATTCTAGGTTCGAATTTGCATTAATTTGAATTAATACGTTTCGACTTTTATCTCTATTAATAAAATCTGTTACATGTTACATGATGCAAATCGCACGATTCCCACCACACGCACACGATTCACACGTTATATGATATTTTTTTTTGTTCTGAGAACTTTCAACCATTTCTATCTATATACAAGGTCCTGAGGTAAGAGTCATAATTCCACATTGTATTTTACTCTATACTTAATCCTAGGATATTCTCATGACGTGCATATCTGTACTTTCGATTTGAGTGCAAAATGTTTTGACGTCTCGGTCTTGGACCAGAATTCCTACAGTTATGAATATCAGCAAAATACCGAGGCGGAAAAAAAACAGTGGAATAATTCGAAATCGAACTGTGAGGAAAACACACAAGAATGAGAATGAAACACAACAAACAAACGCAAATAGGATACATGTATAACTAATAAAATAAAAACAAATTACGAAAATCGTAGGCGTACGATTTTTTGTGAAACGAGGGTCACATGGGTCGTGGAAATATTGAAATAACTTAAAATATGTACTTACCATAGAAATTTTTGCTGTATATCAGCCACCCAGCTCCAACGGTGACATTTTTATGATTACTTCCGGTAAATGAAATCGCAGAATTTAACCTACATTCCTTACCGTTTGGATTCCACATAATTAGGTCACATTGGCCAAACTGATTGTCTAGACAATGGGCGGCACACTGCAATTTCGATCTGCTGTTTTTTGTGTCATAGATGATGATTTCCGTCAAACACGGATACGTTGATCGTTTGAACGTTGTTTGGTGTATCGTGAAAGTATAACATAGTGAAAGAAAAAATGTCCCACAAATAAAAAATTTCATTTTTAAACTGGTGCCCTGTTTATTATTTATTGAAGAATGTACCTTAAGTCACTTTCATAAATTGTTACTCTTCGTAAAGACTCTTATTACAAAGTATAAGAATATTCAGTCACATAACTTATATATATATATATATTTTCTGGACAATTATTGATTTTCCCAAGAACCAACAAGAAGTCAATGTTCTAGACATACTGTTCACTTTTCTTAAAGATCCTTGATGTCTGCCGATTGCTGTTGAAGAAAACTTTAACGATTGAATGAACGAAAGTTAACGCTATGTCTTGTTAATATTGGTGATATACGGATACGTAATTTTAATAAAATCAATTTTGAGGAAATTAACATTCAATTTGTCTACTCGATCACAGTACAAGATATAAATTAAAAATTTTCCTCTTACATATATATTGAAAACAACTTGATAGACTTCTTTTTAATTAAAGAAAGCAATTACTCAATAACCTTTTAACCATTATGAAGTTTTCGATGTCTGAAAATATAATCCGCTTAATAAATTTAATCCATATTTACTTTTTTACCCCTTATAAAAGCATTAAAGAGGATGTTACTTTTGTCCTGGCATGATTCATTACTCAAATGCCTTTAAATTTTCCGTTAAAAGTTTTACAAAAACTACCAGAAATTTCTAAGGCTCTTCCTTTTGATGCAGAGGTAACCCTTCGTTGAGATTGGATACTTGTTTTAATTATTTTAATTTTTGAGGATTGTGCTTATTAATTCATCATTATATCTTTAACTGGCTTTCCAATATTTTTATCTCGAGCACTGCTGATGAGTTTTCACCCAACGAAATGGCCATACAGTGCATCAAATTTATTTCTGTAATTTGTGATACGGTTTATTATCATTTATACGAATGTTAAATGTTTTGTTTTATATGAAGTTTGAAGGTCATCTTCTGAATTCCGTGTGACCCCTAGAAGATATTGTTGACAAAGGTAGTAAAATTTTTGAACAATCAAAATATACGAATTTACCTACACAATCGCGCGTTGACCAATCAAATTGGCCGATTTTTCATATCACTAGTTCATATCACACTGTACACGATGTGATATCAAATTTCTCTAACAGTCCGAAGGTAAGATAATACAGATCAGTCATAATCTTGAGCGTGATAATTTGCTTAATGTTACCATGTAGTATGATATAATTATTGTTGTTCAACTTTGTTTTAACGCCATCGTTACTTAACGATGAGAGTTCGGAATGGATAACACTGCGGGTGACCCAACTTGACTTATACACCGACCGCACTCACTAAGCCATAAGTCCTTGATAACCACAAGACCGTTCATGCCTTTGGCGTTTCAACAAAAGGTGAAGAAATGGACCTCCCTGTTCTTTGTTGGATTCCTAAACTACATAAGAATCGGTTTAAACAAAGTTACATTGCTGGGTCAGCTAATTGCTCTACAAGACCTCTTTCAAAGATTTTAACATTGATATTGACATGAATTAAAGAAAGCTTTTAGAATTACTGTCACCATCTGTGGAACATCATATTCCACCAGTGGCGTCAATCAGATGTGGATTCTTAAACACTCCAAAAAAATTACTCTATTATCTAAAATCAAAATCTTTAGCCACATGCAACAGAATAAAAACATTCGACTTCTCTACACTCTACATTACTATAGAATATTCTCAATTAAAATATCGATTGAAACAACTAGTTCATCAACGTTTATTCAAGGCAAATGGTAGACCACAATAATTCGGACATAAAGTATTCTGAAGATGAAATTGATTGCAAACATGTTAGATTTTCTCATAGACAACATATTTGTTGAGTTTGACGGTCGAATTTTTCAACGAACCATCGGCTTTCCAATGAGAAACAACTGTACTCCTATCCTTGCTGATCTGTATCTGTATTCATAGGTAGTGGATTTTACTGCTGCCACAAAAGATTATAACCAGGGTTTTATCAAGGATAAGTTGATGTCATCAGTTGGGAAATTTAACTGTCGTCATCACGAATTTAAAGTATCAGTAATAAAAAGGGAAACAAACCCTTCGAGAATAAAATTGAACAAATACAAAAGTCAAAACAGAAAACTAAATAAATATTAACAACACTATTTCGTTTATAAAGCCATGGGCGAAACGACCTTCTCCGTATTTTGTACCTTTCTTGAGGTCCAACAAATTAAAATTCCGTTAAGAAAAAAGATGAATTAAATACTTTGTTTTTAATATTGAGAAAGCATCTATATAGTGCAAATAGAATTTACAAAATTTTGCTAGTATTTTTTCTTTCCTCTTTAACATCCCTTGGAAAAGGGTCAGTCTCATACCAAAATAAGATACAGATCAGCCAATCAATAGCGCAAAAAATAAAACACTTGCAATGTGAACTCTCGGCCCAAAAAACCTGGGAGTGCTCCGGAAAGGTAACTATGTTCTGTTACGTCAATGGCACACGCTGCATTACAATTTAGGAAATATTCCAAACGATGCACAACAGGATTTGATAGTGATAGTTGTCTTGCTTGAAATTAGCGATAAGTCAACAAACAACAAATTGGATAACAGTAAAGATCAACAATGACATACCAACCAATTGGATAACAGTAAAGATCAACAATGACATACCAACCAATTAAAGCAACCCATCTGACAGAACGCCGGACAAAACCAGAAATCTACGATTACAGAATTCGCCTCGTTCCCCCACTAATTTTAGTGTGTGGCTGTGTAGCTCCCCGAGATGCACTATTACGGCAAGTAATGATTGTACGTTGCTTGGTATCTGAGAACTGAACTCAGATGTAAAACTTAACTAAGTCAATGAAGTGCAGTAAGTAGGTCAGAGTGACCTAATTTTGGTCGGAGGCTGTGCTACTCCCCGAGATGTCCTCACACCAAGTTATATGACTGTAGGTCCCTTGGTATTGGAGAACTGAACTTTGACGTAAAACGTAACCTAAGTAAATATAGCGCGACAAGTAGGTCAGAGTGACCTAATTTTGGTGGGAGGCTGTGGTACATCCTGAAATGCATTCTCACACCAAGTAATATGATTGCAGGTCCATTGGTATCGGAGACCTGAGCTCGGACGTAAAACTTAACCTAAGTCAATGAAGCACGATAAGTAGATCAGAGTGACCTAATCTTGGTGGGAGGCTGTGTTACTCCCCGAGATACATCCTCACACCATGTTATATCACTGTAGGTCCATTGGTATCGGAGAACTGAACTCGGACGTAAAACTTAACCTCTGGATCATGCATTCAATTTCAAATTGAATGTTTTGTAATATATACATGTATTTGGTCTCTATTTTACAACATGGTCTGTTACAAAATGTAAAACTTGTATATTTGAAGTTCCTCATAACAGAGTACTTTACAATATATTTATTCGAGAGTTTCACTAACGGAATAAATTGATGCAATCGGCAATTTCAGAAATAACTTGGTTCTTAAAAATTTTATCCGTGTATTTTTTCTTTAATTCTTTCTCTCTCTCTTTTTTGTTTTTGATCAATTATCATTATTTACTACATCATGAAAACGCTACTGTTTAAATATTAAGGTCGAATTAAGCTCAACCTGTACAACAAATAATGCTGAAAGACAGTCATGTGACAGTACAATTTTTAATTTCGCGCAGTTTTTCTTCTTTTGAGAAAAACAATTGGATCGATATCGGTTATTTAAATGGCCATGTTTAATATGTTTATTCTCACTTAAGGACAGAAATCATAAATTCTGCTGTCCTTCTGCAATTAACGGTTGCACATGCTGTAAACTACATCATGAAAACGCTACTAACACAAATCTATATTGTATCCATTCGTTCTTCACAACTGCAACTTTTGGAAAATTAGAAGTCACTTCTGAATTTTCAAATTAAACATTTTTTTTTAAATTGCAATCAGAAACTTAAATGTAAATATACACCCAAATTTATATTTGCTAAGAACTACAAAGAAACGTAATAATGAAGTTCAATATTTTGAAAGGATAATTAATATGCATGAAAAATTTCTAATAGAGGATTCTCATGAAAGATAATAACATTTATCTATTATTTATATTATGCTTATAAATTCACTTTGTCCAATTTCATATATCACTGACAACTGGTAATTAACCTGTAATGGATGATGATGCATATCTGATAGTGTATTGGAATGATTATATAGATATATATATGTTTTAATTTAAATTTGTTACCTGCTCAATAATCCTGAAATAATATTGGACTTCATGTCATCAATACAATATGGATTTTTAAAATACATATATGCACCGTCAAAACTGCAGGAACCTTCATTTAAAGAGTAACTAAAACGCTTATAGAAAGTTATTTTCATTTTATAGTACTAAAAAAACGTATAAAAACGCAAAAAACCCGATGAAATTTGGTAACTTAGTTTTCGAGATATTAGCAAAATACTGGCCGATCGTCATTTGCACACCTGAACGATAATTTGTTAAAAAACTCGCCACTTATTCTAATATTACTACCCCCCGGAAGTGACGTACTGTGCGGTTCAGATCTTGTACATAAATAGTTACAGGTCATTTGCAAAGTGAAAGCAGATTCAGTTGATTGTTTATACGTTATTGGTGACAATTATCGATTGACAGTGCTTCTTATATATTCACCGACACTTGTTTGGTGAAACATTTTACTTAATTTAAATCTACAATTCAACAATGGGAAGGAATTGTGCAGTTGCGGGATGCAGCAACTCTGCAAAAATGGGACATAATTCTTTGCGCTAAAAAGCTGATTACAAATTAAATCAGATGGTTTTGCTTGAGGTCATATATGAATTAATTTTTCAGTTCTCACCCCAATGTGGTAACTTCACACAGGTTTTGATCAACAATTTTGAGTAATATTTTTTAACCTGTTTTGTGGCACAAATTGTCAAAAATTGTTTAATTAAGGAATAACAACAAACGAGAGTTGTGAAAAATATTCAAGGCCTAAAATTTTTAAAATTCTGAATTCCAAAATGGCCAACAAAGGTAAAGCCAAAACAATCTAGGGACATAGCTATGCATGACGGAGATTCTCCTTAGTTATCACAAAATTTAACAGTTTTGTAACAGTATCAAACTGACAGCCAACTGGCTTTTCCTTTTATATTTCACAGTTTAAGGTGGTACCCAACACTTTCACTAAAATTAATTTGGCTCGTTTAATTTTCATAAAATTTTGACAAAGTATTTACTTTGACCCATTGACAAAAATTTTTAAATTTTAAAACATTTAAACCAACCAATTCATCAGAAAAATTACACTGATTGTATAGCAGTTTGACAAACACTAATATTGATCATTGAAAAGCTTAATATTCTATTAACAACACAACGTTATTAAAACGTTTAGCTGATTTTACAGAGTTATCTCCCTGTAGTGTTAGGTACCACCTTACAGCCGATGTCCTGACCTACCATCTGCCCCTATATGTCTAAGCCAATAGCCAGGTTTATCCAATGGAAAACCCTGTTGAAATCGAACTTGTCCTTTTTTTACAAAGTGCAGATGTTGAAGTCATTTCCTAGATGTTATGCAATCTACTTTTCAACGATAATTAGCTAAATGTTTTAACAGTAAACAATTCAAACAGCATGTGCTGTTCTGTTTTAAAATATAAACAGGTTTTAAAACAAGAAAAGAATTAAAAGGGCATCTTGAATCAAGTAAATCATTCTGGTTGGATGTTTAAATGGCAGATATATGATGTAAACTTTCTTAAAAATGCATGTGCACCTGAAAGAAAAATGCATTAGGGAGTGAGAGGGGGTTGTTATAGGTTTTCCTCATTTTGAAAGAAAAAATAAACCGTTTAAAAATGAAAAAAAAATATTCTTTTATACAAAAGGTTGCAAAAAAAAATTGATTTTTTTTCTCAAAATGGCAAAATCTTATATCTGTTTTTGATAATAAAAAAAATATGGGGATAGGGAGGGGAGGGGAGGGGAAGGGATGGAGGTGTTGATGCATTTTTCATTTCATCAAGTTATATCTGGTCTCCAATGTTCAGTGTAAAAAATACAAAAGATTAAACAATAGAAGTCTAACGAAAATTTAACAACCAAAAGCGTCTGAAAGTTTTACAATATTTTCATTGATAAATTCAAACTATTTATTTAATAACACTTCTTATAAATTAGTTGTGATAACCTCTAGACTTAAGTCCATCAGATGCCAGATCATTTTGAAAACATTTTTCAAAAAACTCTTACTTGCATGACTGTTTATCGACTTTCATGCCAAGCGGATGGATGACAAAAAAAAACTTAAAATGAGTATCAGCACTTAAAAAAAATCTAATATTTTAAATGACAATATTAATTTTTTCACCCCCTGTTCCCTTAAAAAAATTAATTTGAATTTCTCTTGAATGCACGTGGTAACTGCATTACATTTCAAGATGCTTATTTATATTTATATGATGGGTTAATTGAACAAATAAATTCATTTGGCATCCTATCAAAGAAAATTTTGAGGGATGAGAGAACATTCCCTTCATTAATGGCAAAACATTTAATTGAAAACTTATTTCTTTAGGATTGTTCAAAAATTATGCTAGAAAAACCAAGATTTTCTTTACTACTAAGACAAGCAGTTCTTGCCCTAATATCTGTATAGTTTCAAGAAATCTTCTCAAATGGCTAAATGGGTAATTTTTCAAACTGCAGAAATTTGGCAATAAAGTTTCCGAAAATATACTTGTACCAAGATTTTCTTTATTTAAGTTTTCTGCAAACCAGACAGACAATGAAGTCAAATTCTCTAAACTGACCTAAAAACCAATGTTATTTACAAAATGTGAACCTTCAATGAAAACCTTTTGTAAGTTCTAAAAGTTTTTGATCATTTCATTTGAAACATGACAAAAATTTCTTAAAACGCACCATAAACACCCAATAATGCCTCAAAGATAGAACAATAAGTCTTGCTATATTCCACAAGAATACTTTAGAGAAATCAGATTCATACACATTATAAAGGACATATGTCCTTAAACATTCATATATTACATGGGTGTTTGAAAAAAACAACGGATATATGAAAGACACATTATGTAACGCTTTCATCTTGATCCAAATATACCATAGGTAACTCATGTTAAAAGTAGCTTTATCTGTGAAAATCAAAAATAGCTACATCTTTCTGGTGATGAAATGGGAGTTTCGTGCAATCCACAAGGTAATAATTAGGCCAAATAAAAAAATACATGTGTTTAGGGTAACACACTGAAAAAAGTTAGGTAGGGTAGGTAGGGAAATTTTTTTTTACATTTAGTTTTTTAGTTAGGTTGTATACTGGAGTCACCTTGACTTTAACAGTGCTTGTTGAAGAAAGGTTATAAAAAATTTAGGGTAGGCACTAAAAATTAGGTAGGGTCGGGTTACCCTAAACACAACTATATATTTTTTTGAGGCCTTAGGCTTCAGTCCCGTTTTCACTGACAGACCTTAACAACTCCATTATTCAATTCCTTCAACGAAATTTCAAACAAAATGCACTTGTTTAATCTTCACGTAATTTCCTCGTATCAGATCATTTTGAAAAGTTTATCCCTAAAGGGCATCTGTTGCAACAAACATATCTCCACATTTATTAGATCTTTATGACAACCTTTTAAAGATAACATCTCCATTTAAAATCAATTATGTCATTTTCATAAAATGAATAAAAGAATATGAAACACAGTATCATGTGGAGAAATGTTTCTATATTAAAATATTAGTGATCATCAAAACATGAAAAATTGATTCTTTAACCAATTGTCAAATTTGGATAAAGAAAATTAGATAATTTTAAAGTAACATGTCAAAAAGAGCACGAAAATTACATAATTTCAAGTTATAATTTTTACTGTGCATGTATGAAGTGTATATATCAAGTTCATGATAATAAAATAGAAAATTGTCTACACTACTGGGATTAAGTAGCAAGCTTGAAAACTTTGCAGTGCCAACTACCAAGGTTTTCAAAATGATATTTAGCCACATTATAAACTGATATGATTTTCTTGAAATTTAGAAATTTATGGAAGAATATTTTATTTTATAAAAATGCAACCAAATAAATGACTGTAATAATCTCTTTTGTACAGGTTTGCCTCTTGCAAATGTTAAAACTTGCATTATTTAATTCTCATGTTGACAAAAAGCAAAGTCTGGAGGATGAATCTCCTCCCCCACTTGTAAGATTAAATTTTTACCAGCCAACAAGTTCAAAAGAAAAGATATTGGGAGGGGAAAGAGATTCATTACCATCTTCACTGTTTGCAGAATAAAGATATTATATCCTGTGCTCCCCCCCCCCCCTTTAACTGATGGTGCCCAACCGAAATATCTGCATTGTGGCAATTTCTCTTCCATAAGCAGAAATTTAGAACATGTGAGTAGTCTTCTACTTATATATGAAAAGCATAATAACATGTACCAACCTACCGAACCAATTTTTAAATGGAGCTGTTACCAGAAATACAGGATTATTGAGACAAATTGAAAACAAATGAAACCTGAAGGGCTTATTAGATCTTTCCGATTATTCAATTCACAATTTTCTGTCAAAATTAAATGAAGAATCTTTTATTAATTCATTAACCATATCATTTACTGATAAAAAGGTTCGATTACAGTTTATTTCCTTCATTAATGACAGATTTCCATGTGTGTGGGATGAACTTACTAAAACTAACATGAGAAAGTGCAAGTCTTATCAAGAGTTTACCATTGTAAAACCAGAAATTCCAAAAAGAGGGCAGAATTTTTAATTTTCAGTCTTTTTATTTCAAAAAAGATAAAATTCGGTGAAACTGGATCTTTTTGGATAATCAAACAAAGTGTGTGTTTAACACTTATTAGAAAATCGATCATTTCCCAAAAACTTCAAGCATTATACTTAGAAAAATATACTCAATCAATTAACTCTACCTTCCTGTAACTGTAATCATTAGAGATACCTATAAATGTTGAGCAATTCCTCTACATCAAAATGAACCATTGTTTTTTTCTCATAAAATAAATTTCCATTGGTTCAATTATTGAACTTTATGCAAAATGTCAAAATCATCTAAATAATTTTAGATACTTAAAATTAACTGTTACAAATTTGTAAAAGCTAAGGAGTATCTCCCTCGTGCATAAATTTGTACTTACATGGTTTTGGCTTTACCCCTATTGGTCATTTTGGCATTTTTTAAATTTGATCTACACCATTTTGAATTGTTGTTTTGGATTTCAACATTTTAGGCCTTTAAAAGCAAACTGATGAGTCGTAAATGGACGAAATGTGCTATCTTGTGCATCAAAATTGATATATGAGATTTCATATTTAAAAAGTTAAATTACAAGATAAACTTCACATACTTTAAAAATTTATATTTGTGCATGTCTAATAAATTTATTATTAAGCTTTGAAACTGCACAATGTATCACATCCACAGTTGTGACAAGTTGAATATTGTTATATAAAAATTTAAAAATAAATTTGCAAGAAGCAGCATGTATATAGATATCAGTAGATTTATATGCTGGGATGATCCTTAATAGACCACTTGAAGATATCAAGAATTTCAAGATAACAGGATTCAAGATAACAAGTGAAAACAATATATATATATATATATATACAGAAAGATGATCAGAACAATGTTATCAAGCCCATCATGATCACCTTGTTGAGAGTAACATGGTTCTCACCAAAAACTGTAACAAACGGATGCAATTGCGCCGCCATATAAATTAAGATAAACATGTATTTAGAGATTAGTAGCTAAACATTGCATAAAGATACAGACGTCCAACCCAGCAACAGTGACTCTAAAAACCATTAGATAATTTTCACATAAACTTTTCAGTACCCATTTACATCTTTAAAGGATCATTAAAAGAAAAATATATCTTTAACTGACAACAAACGCTCATCATAAATGGTAAATATTAATAGTGCAGCTGACCTATATATTTTTTTTAACAATATGGCCATTTAATGCTGCACCAAGATTATGTTCATGATGCAATACACTGATGTTAAAATATTTGATTAAACTGATTATGTATAGACAAGAAAAGCCACTTCAATATTTCAAAAATGAATTTCCAGTTAGAGTGGTTTGTCATAATTTCTCCATGTCACAATGAAGACATTTTTATGAACATTACAATGTCTGATGATACTGTCTGCACTGACTGACCCTAGGTCAAATAAAGCAATTCAATCATAGAAAGCAGATGTTGAAAAAGAGTAGGCTAAACTTCTGCTACAGACCTACAAAAGTGGAAGTTGATATATCATGTTTCCCAACTAGAGGCTCTCAAGAGTCTGTATCGCTCACCTGGATTTAACTTTTCACCTTGAGCAGACCTAAACATTTAAGTGTTGCAGTCAGTTTGGCTGTTTTTTCTATAGGATTCTATGTTAAACTAATTTCAGCTGTTGCTGTCATCTTGATTGACAGTACAGGTCAACGGATACATTTCTAAAAGAGAACCATCTAAGGACCATTTCTGTTCCAACTGGCTAAGCGCTTTCACACAAGAACATTTTTAAATGAATTTTCCTATAGGGTCCAATATTTAACAAAGTTCGGTGTGGCAGCCATATTGGTTGAAAATCCGGGTGATTGGATACATTTCTGAAAGAGGATCTCCTAAGGACCAATGCTGCCAAGTCTGGCTCCAATATGTCAAGTGGTTTCAGACAAGAAGATTTTTCAATGAATTTTTCCATAGGACCCTATGTTAAACTAAGTTCGGGTGTGGCGGCCATCTTGGTTGACAGTCTGGGTCATCAAACAAAATTCTGAAAGAGGACCATCTAAGAACCATTGCTGCTAAGTTTGGTTCCAACTGGCATTGGCTCAGTGGTTTCAGACAAGAAGATTTTTGAGTGAATTTCCCATAGGGTCCTATGTTAAACTAAGTTCGGCTGTGGCGGCCATCTTGGTTCACAGTCCACGAAATCCGACACATTTCTGAAAAAGGACCTCCTAAGGACCAATTCTGCCAAGTCCTGCTCCAATATGTGAACTGGTTTCAGACAAGAAGATTTTTCAATGAATTTTCCTATAGGGCCCTATGTTAAACTAAGTTCAGTTGTGGCGGCCATCTTGGTTGACAGTCCAGGTCATCGGACCATCTAAGGACCATTGCTGCCAAGTCTGGTTCCAATTGGTCAAGTGGTTTAAGACAAGAAGATTTTTCAATGAATTTTCCCATAGGGCCCTATGTTAAACTAAGTTCGGCTGTGGTGGCCATCATTGTTAATAGTCATTGGACATATTACTGAAAGAGAATCTCCTAAGAACCATTACTGTCAACTTTGGTTCCAACTGGCCTTGTAGTTTCATATACGAAGATTTTTGAAATTCACCTCCCCTCTTTTCTATTTTTAGTGACAGCACACATGTCAGTTTGAAGTCGGGGATGCCAGACATAATTTTGGAAGGGGGCCACCCAAGGACCATTCCACCAAAGTTTGTCAATCAATGATTTTGGTTATGTTGACTTATTTGTAGATCTTACTTTGTTGAACATTTTTGCTGTTAACAATTTGTCTATAATAATATTCAAGATAATAACCTAAAACTGCAAAATTTCCTTAAAGTTAACAATTCAGGGGCAATAACCCAACAAAGGGTTGACCAATTCGTCTGAAAATTTCATGGCAGGTAGATCTTGACCTGATGAACATTGTTACCCCATGTCAGTTTTGCTCTAATTGCTTTAGTTTTTGAGATATATGACAAAAACTGCAGTTTACCCCTATGTTCTATTTTTAATCATGTCGGCCATGTTGGTTGGCAGGTGTGGTGGTCGGAAACATTTTTTAAACTAGATACCCCAATGATGATTGTGGCCAAGTTTGGTTACATTTGGCTTAGCAGTTTCAGAGGAGATGATTTTTGTAAAACTTAACAGACGACGACGACGACGCACGACGGTCGCCAAGTGATGAGAAAAGCTCACTTGACCTTCCAGGTGAGGTGAGCTAAAAAGAGTTGAAAACGCCCCCATGTGTATATTGCAGCGGTTTACATTTTCCAGGAGCAAGCGAATCTCTGATGTGAATACAAGATTGAATATCGTAAAGCAAAAGAAATTATGTTTTAATTGTCTAGGAAATCACGGTGTTTCCGATTGTAAATCGTACAACAGATGTAAAAATTGCAACAAGAAACATCACACTAGTATATGTGGAGGACACGTTACAAATTAGAAAAGACAGGACACTAAAGAGAAACCGGCCGTTGTAAACTTGGTAAAAACAGAAGAACCAGAAATCAGTTATGTAAACCTCACAGCAACAGACAAGCGTTTTATTGAAAACAGCTATAGCCCCAGTAAAATACGGAAAGCACACCACGGAAGCTAATAAAACGTATCTCAAAATACCAAAATAAATTTGATGCACTGTATGGCCATTTCGTTGACTGACAACTCATCAGTAGTGCTCGAGAATAAAATGTTGGAAAACCGGTTAAAGATATTATGATGAATTAATAAGCACAACCATCAATAAAATGCTCCGCTGGGCGCAGCTAGATACGACCGCAGATGTCGAACCCTGAATAGTTGGGGCAATTATGAACACAACATTCAAGCTTGATACAATACTGAATTTGGATTGTGAATAAATATTTGACACAGCATAGGTTTCTGACACAGAATGAATGTTGTCTAAGAACTTAAAAATTTTTAATTTACCTATTCAAACCATATCAGTATTTTTTGTTTTTATATATAAATCAGAAATAACCAATTTAAAATTGGGCACACATATCAATTTCTTGCTATTGCGCAATACTGTGCAATTGAAAATTTCTTCAAATATTTGACACATAATAGGTTTCTGACACAGAATAACTGAAACCAAAGAACTTAGAATTGGTCATATGATTTCAATTTATATTCAATTTTTTGCTTCTTGTGCAATACAATATGCTGTGGAGAATTGCCCCCCCCCCAAAAAAAAAAAAAAAATTTACCCCTTTTTTAGCTTTTGTGCAATACACTATGAAGTTGCACATTGACTCCCCCTCCCAAAAAAAAAAACAACAAAAAACAATAAAATTTATTGTAACCCCCCCTTTTTTGCTAAAAAAAATTTGAAATTTCCTTTTTAATTTATGAATTATGAAATGAGAAAAAAATTGCCCCCTCCCCAATTTCTCATTCCCCCCCCTAAATTTTGTTTTCACCCCCCCCCCCCCCCCCATTTCTCTTGATACTTTGCAACCATAACAGCCCATTTAAATACACCATAACGTATTAAAATAGAAAATGACATCATAGTCATGGATGGCAAATTTTAAATATGCATAATTTAAAAGCAGTTTAGATGAGATAAACAAAAAAGCTTCATCAGCACATATTCAAAATTTGAGATAAAAAAAAGAGTTATCCCTCTTTGTACATATTTTTATAATCATGTTGTCATATTTGCTCTAAGTCATATTTAATTGTTAGCAGTAGTATGTATGTTAGTATCATATAATTTTAAAATTTCTGATTTGTAAGTTTATTCAATATATATGTTTGGATTGAAGTCATTGTTGGGTGTTACTGAAGTTATCCTTTAATTGTAATGTAAATAATGTAAATTGGTTTAAATTATACTGATTCTTGCTATTGCACAATACTGTGTAATTGAAAATTTCTTGAAATATTTGACACATAATAGGTTTCTAAAACAGAATAACTGAAATAAAGAACTTAGAATTGGTCATATGATTTGAATTTATATTCAATTTTTGAATTCTTGTGCGATACAATATGCTGTGGAGAATTGCCCCCACCCCCCAAAAAAAATAATTTACCCCTTTTTTAGCTTTAATTTTGGACCCCGATTTGGACCAACTTGAAAACTGGGCCCATAATAAAAAAAACTAAGTACATGTTTAGATTCAGCATATCAAAGAACCCCAAGAATTCAATTTTTGTTAAAATCAAACTAAGTTTAATTTTGGACCCTTTGGACCTTAATGTAGACCAATTTGAAAACGGGACCAAAAATTAAGAATCTAAATGCACGGTTAGATTCGGCATATCAAAGAACCCCAATAGTTCAATTTTCGATGAAATCAAACAAAGTTTAATTTTGGACCCCGATTTGGACCAACTTGAAAACTGGGCCCATAATAAAAAAAACTAAGTACATGTTTAGATTCAGCATATCAAAGAACCCCAAGAATTCAATTTTTGTTAAAATCAAACTAAGTTTAATTTTGGACCCTTTGGACCTTAATGTAGACCAATTTGAAAACGGGACCAAAAATTAAGAATCTAAATGCACGGTTAGATTCGGCATATCAAAGAACCCCAATAGTTCAATTTTCGATGAAATCAAACAAAGTTTAATTTTGGACCCTTTTGGCCCCTAATTCCTAAACTGTTGGGACCAAAACTCCAAAAATCAATCCCAACCTTCCTTTTGTGGTCATAAACCTTGTGTTTAAATTTCATAGATTTCTATTTACTTATACTAAAGTTATTGTGCAAAAACCAAGACAAATGCTTATTTGGGCCTTTTTTAGCCCCTAATTCCTAAACTGTTGGGACCAAAACTCCCAAAAACAATCCCAACCTTCCTTTTGTGGTCATAAACCTTGTGTTAAAATTTCATAGATTTCTATTTACTTATACTAGAGTTATTGTGCGAAAACCAAGAAAAATGCTTATTGGGCCCTTTTTTGGCCCCTGATTCTTAAACTGTTGGGACAAAAACTCCCAAAATCAATCCCAACCTTCCTTTTGTGGTCATAAACCTTGTGTTTAAATTTCATAGATTTCTATTAACTTATACTAAAGTTATAGTGCGAAAACCAAATGTCTACAGACTCCGACGGACGACGGACGACGACGACGACGACGACGACGACGCCAACGTCATACCAATATACGACCGCAAAAATTTTGCGGTCGTATAAAAATCAAAACAATTAAAAACAAACAGGTATCCAAACTCAGCTGAAGGTTACCTCTGCATCAAAAGGAAGAGCCTTAGAAATTTCTGGTAATTTTTGTCAAATTTTGAACGAAAACTTTAAATGCATTTAAGTAATGAATCATGCCAGAACAAAGGTTCTGGCTACTGGGCTGATAATGCTCCAGGGGACTAACAGTCCACCAGAAATGACATAGACCCAGTGGTAGTAATAAAACGTATCACAAAAATACCGAAATAAAATTGATGCACTGTATGTATATTATTCGACGAAGGGGCCCAACCATCATTTATTACACAGAGCAAAGCTAATAAATTGCCGGTAAGACCAAGTGGAAGGGACACAATTGAATTGTCGGCATTTGGAGACAAAGACAAGAATATACGACGTTCGGATACAACAACCGTTAAACTACAAACTGACAAAAGTGAATGAATTTTCCCATAGTGTCCTATGTTAAACTATGTACGACTGTGACAGCCATCTTGGTTGACAGTCCAGGTCACCGGACACAAGTCTCAAAGAGGACCATCTCAGAACCATTGCTGCTAAGTTTGGTTCCAATTGGCATTGGCTCAGTAGTTTCAGACAAGAAGATTTTTAAATGAATTTCCCGTAGGGTCCTATGTTAAACTAAGTTCGGTGGTGGTGGCCATTTTGGTTGATCGTCCGAGGTCAGAGGACCATCTAAAGACCATTTCTGTCAAGTCTGGTTCCAATTGGCCATATACCGGTAGTAGCATAGAAGAATATTTTTTTCTATTTTTAGTCACAGCAGCCATATCGGTTGGCAGTCGGGGATGCCGGACATATTTTTGGAAAGGGAAAACCCTCAGACCACCATTTCAAGGGGTACACAAGTTAGTGTGTGACATGTTTTCGCCGGATGGAGGGACAACGGTATACCTGTCTGTATGTCTGTTGTTGACGGACGTATAAAAATAAGATGATTTAGCCAGATTGGAGCATATTCTCTGTATCAAATTTACACAAAATCATCATTTTTTGGCATTTATAATCACAGAATAAAGAAATTAAGACTATTGAGTGGTATTATTAAAATGTTTAATAAATATAAAATTTATATATTGCACATATTAAGGAAGCTGAAATGTAGTGGTTTCGTTTGGCATTTTAGTATGGTGCTGCACCATGATTTTCTTTTTAAAGTACCCTGAAAATGCTTTTAATGCACTCTAAAATTTTATAGATTAAACCCTTTACGAGGCCTTTACAAATTTCTAGGGGAAAAAATTTTGAGCTTATACTTACCATACTTACCGAGATATTATTTTCCTACGAACATCGAACTAACTGCCAAATTGACCTTTCTAAGGCCTGAACAAAAATTTTGACTGAAAAAGGGCCATTCGACCTATCGTCCTCATCGACTTAAAGTTTATCATTTTAACATACATGTGGTAATCTTCACAACATTCATCCTCCCAATTCAGAGACTTGTATCTACGTTCGTTCCTTCATTGTACAAACCCCTGACAACATTCATTCATATTTTACGGGTCGGAAATGAACGACTTCTTTGGTTGCTTCTCAAAATCAAAAGAGAATACATTTGAGTCATAGGTAGAATTTTTTAGGTCCCACACCAGGCGGCGATATGTTGGACCCAATAAATATGAATGAGTGTTGTCAGGGGTTTGTAGAAACGAACGTGGATACAAAAGCCTGACCTAGAAGGATGTACAACATTACGCAACTCCTTTGCTTCATATTGCACAAATAGTCTAAAGATTACACTTTGAGTTTATTGCAAATCATTTACAAGGCCTAAAATTATTAGCTAGAAATCAGGGGAAGTAATAAATTTTAACACAATCACAAGGCCAGACATCTTTAGTTATAAATCAGGGGACGTAATAAATGTAATAATTTTATACAAATTTTATATATAGACATAAATAAAAAAATATATACTATATTATACTATACATTATCATAAGATATGGCCTAAATTAAAATATTGTTTGTTTGCCATTCTCCTACCCAGAATTTTTTATGTGGGTAGGTAGGTAGGTAAATTATTTTATTTTTTTTCTGGAAAAATTAATATTAAACTTGTATACCTTCGAAACATTTCAATGTACTACCGGAAATCAAAACCGCATGTAACCCGGAAATCAGCACTCAATTCTAAACCGCAACCGGCAAAATTCCGGAATAAAAAAAAAAGTTTTCAAAAACGGCAATAAAATTATTTGGGTCACGGCGATTTTTTTGGGTCGGTCGGCTGACAGCAAACAAACAATATTTTAATTTAGGCCTATTCCCCTAACAGAAAGCAACCAGTTTGTAACGAATGTGTAATCCATGTTTTCATTAAGTCTTTTTTCTCTTGATACTAAGTCATCTAAAAGTTTATCAAATTTGTCTTTTGCTGTCTGGTATAGAGTATCCCTGGACAATGGCCCCTGTAAAGTAAAATGCAATACAATGATGAATGATTAATCTGATTTTCTTAAGAATTGAATCATTATTTTTGTAGTTTCATTGGCATGTAAAAGAACTGAACAAAGCACAAAAGCACTTCATACTAAAATGTGTGCACAGTCTACACTTTTACAACCCTATGAAACCCCAATGAAGCAATCAATTGTTATAATAAAATCTGACAGCAATTTTACCGGTACGGATTCAAATAAGTTTTGTAGGTATTATTTTTTGAGTTCCTACGCCAAATGGCAATATCATCATTGTTGTTATGGCTTTGTAGTCGGTTTCTTTCATCTAGGAATGAAAGATTCTTTATTTACACAATGTGATTATTTTCAGCCAATCATCTCTCAGGATTCCAATGAAATGCAAGTCAAAAGTAAGTATTTATGATGGAGCTGTTTTTTTTTACCTTCTAGGATGGTAAGTTATTATAAGGTGCCATAGTAAAAAATAAAAAATAGTGATAAATTTTACACAATTTTTTTTTTTATAGAAAATGATCCAAAATAATGTCACTAGGTTTGCAAAGATATAGCATTCCCCAGCTGAACTATAATTCATAGTTTGAATTCATAAAATTATTTTCACCCCAAGGCCATAGTTGTTTTTTTCTTTGTTTTGCATCTGCATCCGTGTAGGTTTTTTGCCTCATATGGTCAAAAACAAACACAGATGTATTTTTCAATCGGTAAAAAAAATTGGAAAGTTGTCTCTTCTTAACCATGTTTTAGGTTTCTAAATGGCCCCAGGCCAGACAAAAACTATCACAAATTACTTTCCCTTCAATCTCTTCTTCTTTCTGGTGTCACGGATTAACTGTTCAATTGCAGTTTTACTCTTAGGAAATCTCTTTGAGGAGTAAATGCCTTGTGTTTTTTTTGCTGTGTGCTTTTTTTCCTGGCTGGCTGGTAGGTTTTCACAGACTCAGCTGACGCAAAACAGAGAAAAAAACAGACACAGCCTAAAGTATTTCCAAAGTTTGTCGAAAATTACCAACGTTATGCCATTCCAGTGCATAGATCATGCGGGAAATCTGGAATAATCATATGGTCAAATACGGCCAATATATTAAGACATCATTCAAGAACAGAGCGGAGCTGTTTTTTATTGTGTGTTTGAGTTTGTTTAGTGTCTAAAGGATTAGGGGTTTGCTTGAGTACTCATAAACATTTTTAACCTGCAACATTCTACTTGTACCTGTCCCAAGCAACGACCCTGGGACCCCAATGGGGTTTAGGGGCAAAGGCGTTCCATTATTTTAAAACATTAAAGCGTCTATATAGTATAGTGGTGTAAAACATGTGCTTGTATGTCCATTACTTATCCGAATAAATGTTTACCATGCTTACGCGTATCGGCAATACAGATCAAATTTTAATAATTTATCAAAAATGGAACCAAAAATGAAAAAATCAGAGTAATAACGTAATGAAATAAGAGAGCAGATTTTGGGCCAAAAAATCTGATAAACTCTGCCAAAAACAGGATGGTTGGCATCTCTGCAAGCCCTGAATGGCCCCAGAGAAAGATTGTAAAACATACATGTACCTCTAATGGTTCTTTCCTAATTTTCATTATAAATTCCCTAGTATCTCCTTGACATCTGACGGGCGGCACCTCGTCTCTCATTATATGTTCTATACAGTGTATTTTATGGAATATCTAAAAGAATTAAAAATACTGGGAATTCATTTTTTTTTAAAACTTTCCAATAATAAAATAATGAAATATAATGAACTTTTGGTAAATATTTTTTAAAACTGATAATAAAGAAAACAGTAATCTGTCTGATTGACAACAAATTGGGTTTTCTACTGTTTAGAGACATCTGTCTACCTGTGTGTTCGACCGACCACCAATCTGCCCTTCGTACATTGCTAAATTAATAAAAATACCTACCTTCCCTTATAAGCATGAAAACCTAAAAACACATATTTTTATTTGGTCTAAGTTATTAAAATCATTTTCTAAACCTAAGGTATTTAAAATAATCAAACATCGAAACAGTTCCTTTTTTTAGCCCAAGCTAAGCTTCATGTGAACGTTAGTTAGAAGCGTTTGAATCCTAGTTTAAAACAAATCAGCTAGTTACCTAATACCCTAGTTATTCTCAAATTTCTAATGAAAAACTTGAGTTATCGCCCTTAACCATGTTACATAGGGGAGTTAATTATAAAATAGCCTCCCTTTTGCCTGGACCAAAGAGATGCTCGGTTTGCTTACTTGGTAAAGGGAAATAACAGACCAATATAAAAAAAAAATACATTTCCAATTTCAATGATGATGCTTACATTTCTGACATCCTCTAAAGGAGATATTTTGCCACCAAATGGGGGGTAAAAAACTTTTAGGTGAAATCAATGCAGAATCCTTCGATTTTATCATTGACTTCCATTATAAAAGTTTAAGTTTTAAAGCCAGTTTAATCAAAACCTACGTGATCTTTATGAATTAAACTCCAAATTTCTTACATATCAAATTGATTTTATATTTTGTCAGGACGAAGATTTATCACTCAGTAAGATGATAACTTTGAATTACCGTAAATTTTTAATAGTTCCTAGGAAAACGTCGATGATATAATTCATTTTGACCTCATTTAAGGTTGACTAGACATTACATCATTGTACACTATGGTTTCTTATTGGTTACTTTCATAGATCATGTGCTTATTGTTTTCATTTATATCGAAGTAACTCAGTCTATGATGATGATTACCTGATAAAATAACTTCCTGTCTTTTGGAGATCCTCTATGTTTTTCACTATCCAGCATATTAAAATTATTCCGAATCAAACCCAAGTACTGTTGTATTGTTCTTTCAGTTAAAAATCTCTTTCTCTCCTTGCATAGGTTCTGGAAGAAAGCAAGTATGTATTTTTATGTATATATATGAAAAAATATAAATCAGCATAAAAAGATAAACATTGCTAATACACAATATCTTGAATGTAAAAAAATCTGTGTACAAAAATGCACTATGCATGTAAAAATTGGCCACTCACATATAGATTCACAAGTATGTTGCTGATAAAAGAGCCCAACAATGGAAACAATTTAAAGATTCAGTTAGAAATATTTATTTTTCAATATCAAATTTAGTTCTAATTTAAAACAATACAGCTATTTATAAAGAAAAGAAATCTCTTCATTCTCCAAGTTGCTGAAAAATCATTTCAATTTCATATCCTGACAAGATGTTAAACTGGTGTGGACTAATAAAAGATGCTTGTTTAGTTGCGGTTTTACTTTGTTTTCAGCATATATGGCTATTTCGCTGCGGCCATATTTTTATTGGTGGAGGAAGCCGGAGTACCCGGAAAGAACCACTAACCTTCAGTTGGAAAACTGGCAATCCTTGTCAATTAAGATCGGAGTCGAAGACACCTCGCCACAGGTGAGATTCGAATTCACAACCTCAGTGTTGACAGGGTAACAATCATTACTAGTCATGAAGAACTACCTACTGGGCCACTGAGGCCCCCTAATAAAAGATGAATTAAGTCTTACCTTCCACAGTACACTACTGTAATCATGGTCTTCTGTGAATACAAGCTATACAACAAAACAAACAAAAACATTTTAAAGACTAGTTTAGGCATCTTAGTAATTCAAAAAGTAATAATTGGTTACAACAAAAGGTAGACTTAATGTTTTTATTGATATTTTGCAGACAGCATTAAGGTTTTCCCGTAAAAAATAACTTTTGCGTTTTATGCCAGACATACAATTCAGGATTTAGGAGAAGCACATTCACATGTATTAGATAAATTGCTTGCTGGATAAACAGATGAATTTGCATAAAATAATATTAACAAACCTCTACTATTACTACACTGCCTTTCAGTAACATCTCACAAAATAATCTGACTTCGTAAGCCCCATACTCAAAAGGTTTTGTTGGTCCACGACTTTCATAGTTGTCTTTAATTGGTCTACATGCACTCAGAATTGTCTAAAATATATGTATCATATATGTACTAATCGTTATTCCAAATTCTGACCTGATTTTCTTCCATTTTTGGAAGAGCGGATTGTCCATTATATTTCTGCTCTTCTTACACAGTTGTCAAAATCAGGTCTGGAAATTAAAATACCCACAAAAACATCATTTAGTTTTGATAAAAGTTTGAGATAGCCATAGTTCCACTCAACATGAGAACAGAAATGTAATATTGAAAACAATATAAGGGTTTCCACTTAAATTAAAATTATTACGAAGATTCTAATTCTGCTGATTGTATTCATCCCCAATTGATTATGACAAAACCTAATACTCATTTATAAGCCATTATTTTAAGGCATTTAACCTGCTTTTCTTTTCTGAAAGGTGGCCATTTAAGATGATGACCCAAATGTAATGCTTGTTTGTACGTTTATTATTAAATAAATACAATTTTGACTCATTCAATTTTTCTCAAAATTAGTAAAAGTATATGTTTTGTAGAATATAAAATTTGTTACCACAGAAAAAATTAAGACTTGTCAAAGACTTCAAGCTAACAGGGTTTTTAGAATTTTACTTGCAAAAGGATATTCTACATTGTGTTATTCTGGCTTATCTGAAGTCAAGTCAATTTTGAATAAAAAGAATGCAAATTGATATATGATTTTATTATATTATGAATACATATATCAGAGATAAAAAAGGTAATATTTTACCGGAAGCCATATTTCTATGTATAATAAAGGACCCATTACAGAAAAATCTGAATTGCAAAAAGCAGAAATCAGCTAAGAAAACAGAATAAAATCATCCCGGATACATAATAACTTTAAATATTAAGTTTTATCTATAGGTCCCAAAATAGTTTAGCAAATAAATTTCAGTGATTTTTATCTTACTAAAACAATAAGCAAACAAATCCTTAACAAATCAAATCTGAATCTTAAAAGACATCTATGTATTTAAATCTACCTTAGTTTTCTCAGCATAAATGACAACATAATCCACATCAGATTCAGGGGTAGATAATCCATACATGTGACTTCCTGCTCTAGCTATTAATATAATTTGTTCTGGTTCCATTTTATTGACTGGTCCCCCAATTTCAGCCATCAAATTACTTAACTTGCTGTGGTCATCATTTAAATCTGTAGTAAAAGTAATAATGCCATATTAAATTATCATTTTTGTCTTTTCTATTTTTAACTCTTGTTTTGACCTATTAAACTATAAGAAATATTATCATTTTACTCCCAGCAAACAAATACTCAATTCCCCCCTCCCTTTTCTCCAACGTAAACCAAGGGTAAACATATGTTGTAGGTACTTTTTTTAATTTTAGGCCCCAGTGTTTGTGTGGGAAATTTACTGCTTAGTTGTTGTTACTCATTGGTGAAAACCACAAGATGGCCATTTGATAAAATCAACCTTTTTTTTTGTTCCATTCTCATGGGTTTGTCTTGCCTTTGGTTTTTGATCTTATGGACATTTCCCACTGTTTTGTCGCTTTGGAATTTTTTTGCCGATATCCAATTTCATCTTATTGGATAATGCCCTTCCATTTTCATCTATTTATATTTTATTTTATTACCAGAAGTTTTATTTAAATAGAAAGAAAGACATACAGACCTAGGATTCGGTATATTTTACATGTTTTAAATTTAAATTTTAGGTGAGAGGCAAATTGGATGTAATCTTGTTCCCCTAGAATACCAGTACCTACTACTGTTTAGAGGTGTTATACTTCTGCCAGCAAGTCTGGTCTCCATCTGCCATTTACCCACAATTCCTTCAACTTCCTGTACATTAGAAAATTTGATGTCATTAATCTTGGACATAACTTCATCTCTCCATGATGTCAGAACTTCAAATATGTCTTTCTTTGAAACATCTGTATTCTGAAAAAAATACAATTTTCTGGGATGCATTTACTTTTGTGGATACCTGTTTTGCAGTTTTTTTTTTTTGGAGATTTTGTTTTGGGACACCAACTTCTCAAACAACAGAATGATTATTCTAAATTGTTTTTTATACTGGAAGTCCATTCATGATGTATTGCTCAGCAATTCTAAATTGATATCCTACCACAATTTTTCATTTTAAACTTAAGGCAGATAAAGAAACCACCAGTCAAGTTAAGTTTGGTTCTAAAGCATGAAACTTTGAATAAAAAAAGACTTGACGTATCATTCTCAGAATGCTCACTTCTTGTTGATCAATATGAAAACAATTTTTTTTATTGTTTGGTTTTATCTAACTTTGCAGATATTTTAGTTCAGGCCAGACATGAAAAAATTTAAATAGTACCTTTTAATCAGTGTGCATCAGTATATACAATTATGGTACTTTATAGAGTGCAATATCATGTTTTATGGACCACATAACAGCAATATTGCCCAAGGCCAACTGCCGTGCCCAATGTTGCTTTATGAAATCCATAAAACATGATACTGCATGACAGTGAAGTGCTATAATTGTTTCATCACATTTCACTTTAAAGAGCATGAACTGAAAATAACCTGTTTCTAAAAATAGTTCAGTGTGCAATATTACAAAATATGGACTGGTTTGAACACAGTGTTTCTATTTAAATCTAAAAGTATGAAATGTCATAATACTGTTTATCCCTTCATTTTCATACATAAAAAATTATTCTGTTTATCCTGATGTTAAGTGATCATTTTACAAATTGTGAACAATGGCAGACCTGTTTACCCTGAATGATGCCTGTCAGTAGAATTGTCAGTAGTTTTGCGCTGTTGTCAGTAGTACTGTCCAGTGAATGCAGCGAAGCGGCACGAACCTGTTATTTGCGCAAGAAAAATCACGTTCACATGTAGAGCAATACACAAATGTAGGACCCTCCTTTGAAGGCCCCAAAGAAGGAAGGTTTCCTTGTAACATTCTCTAAACCTTTGGCAAGATTTCTTTGCTGCTGTTGGTCCCGAAACATTATTATTGTCATTAGTTGGTCTGGTCTGATCTGTCTTCTTGGACATACTTACCGCCATATTAATTTATTTGACCTTGTCTCAAAGGCGCTTTAAAGCATAGATATTCTGCTGCTTTCAAGCATTTAAGTAATCCAGAGGGAATTTTACACATTTTGTAACAAAATGAAAATTTTCCGAACAAGCGAATTGACAACCGTAGATTTTGAAATGAAAATCGTAGTCCGTAATTTTTCATTAAAATCCGTAGAATCTAAGGCAAAATCATACATGTAAACACCTCTGCAATGGATTAAAATTCTAAGCCTTCCTTAAAAATAAACCTGATATAACATCTTGAGAAGCTCTAATCCTTTCTTTCCTTTTTCTGGTATAATACCAGCTGATGCTGAGGATGTAAAGGGAGGTAACTTGTTAACAAAATTATCTAAATGCTGCATCAATCTGAAATATAAACAATTACATTTATTAAAAATTAAAAACTGTCACCACTAAGTAAGCTGAATCCTACATAAATATTTGGACTTACAGTGAAAAAAATTATAAATCTTAGCAGTTCTTTTTATTTTCTATCATTTATTTATTTTTTTATTTTTTTTTTTTTCATCATTTTTGTTTTACCACTGATATAAGAAACATTAGGCAGGTACCATATCAATCAAACTTACACAAGGGGAGATAATTCTAATTAAAATCAATGATTATCCCCCTTAAATAGTTACTGGGAAAAGAGCAGGTAACTCACTGATGTGTCTTATTTCATCAAACAGTATCCTTATAATAATTTGTATTCCTCTTACTTGCCTGAAACTGTCACAGAACTGCTGGCAAGTTGTAGCATCTTTAACTTTGAATTTGCCATCCTTGCCTTTCTTGCCTATGCCTGCTATGGACTGTCCTTTACAAGCTTCTACAAATCCTCTTAATCCTGAAAAACATAAAATAAATATTTAGAAGAGAATTTCATCTAAAATGGTTTTTCAGACCACCTAAAACTTGCCTATGGCTGTAATATTTTTGTCTGCAGTAACTATATCTTAACTTTAACTCTTGCCATGTGTGTGCATGGATTTTGTGTCAAGAGTCAATCAATATTTCTTCTTTCACATAAATTCTTGTATACCGAAATGTGAACTTCTGCAATATTTTTAAAAATTGAACTTCTATTTATGACTGTAAAATATCTGAATCATTCTAAAATTTTGTTTAGAATTATATTATTATTTTATTTACTGGACGGTATTTCTATTTTAGTTTTATCTAAAAGCTTAGGCATTTTCCTTAACTATGTTTTATTTCAATTGCATAAAAACATTTATACAACAAATCGAAAGACTCAATGAAAATGAAAAGATGTTTCAGTTCTGAAAATGATGAAAAATGCTGATCTCATGATGACCACAACTGGGACTTGTAGCAAAAATGTCCGAGCATATAATATAGTAGAACTAAGTTTTTTTCCTCTATGTAAGTGCTTGAAAAGGAGTGCATATAATCTATGACTACAACTGAAAATGGTATTTAAGTTTGTATCTTAAATAACAGGCCACAAATAAACCATAAAATGGCTGAATTAAAGTATCCTGATTTATCCTAGACTGAATGTAAAAAAAAATTGAAAAATAAAAAAATCCCTACCACAATTTTTTTTTACTTAGCCTTAGAAATCAGTATGACATATCCATTTCAAATCTAAATCTTATAAATATTCAATATATATTGTGTAATGGCGTCTCATTTACCAATAAATCTACATTGTACATATAAAATTCATACAATAAACTTCTTCAAAGAAATCTTTTAACCTTACCCATTACAGTGCCATACTGTAAATTGTTCTTAAGAGCAGCCCATGATTCATCCTCATACAGAATGGCTGACTGTGGACAGTATAGAACCTCTAAACATTTGGTTTTACCCTTTGTAAGGAAATGTACAAAATGGTAAAGCTCTTCTGAATACAGATATCCCTGAAACAAAATACACAAGATTTATGCAAGGTAGGAAAAATGTTTTAATAGCATCTTCAAACAAATTTTATAAACATAACCAGTATTTTATTTCAACTTTTGATATTTCAATAACTGTATTCTCCATATTAAAGTACCACAGCACCTGTAATTTAGTTTAAAATAATCCAGGCCCCTTCCTTTTCCTTTTTATTAATGTACCTGTGTTTACTTAGTTTGAAGACCAGTTTCTAGTCCATAAATACTTCCAATAATAATTTTCATTTGTTTCCATTTTTTGTTGTTTTTTTTTTTTTTTTTGGTACATTTGAACAGAATCTCAAATAATTTTTCTAAATTCCCTGATTTCTGGAGGTGCTGATCAGGGTCCCATTCCACAAATATCGGTATGACTACGATGATCATTAGTGTGATATGATTTGGGTTTCTTCAGTGTCTTGCTTCATTGATGTCATGAAACCAGTCTCAATCATAGTCAGATGAATGTATGTGAAACAGGGACCAGGTCCCTAATATTACAATTACTTTTATGTGTGATGTAATCATATATAAAATGTAAAGCACTGGGATTACTCTACAAATTGTAGTCATATAAGATTTTGTATAACAGGTGCCAGAACTTAAGGATGCTCGCTGGTCATGTTTTTTGTTATTTTTGTCAGATTTTCGGAATCCTCGGGTTTTATCCATATCTTAAACATGAAATTTTTTGCCTATGAACCCCCACTTTTTCTTTTATAATTCAATCATATATACCTTAAAATGGTATTTGAAAAAATTTTATGAAATCCTTTTTATTTTTTCATACATCTTTGAGAGACTGAAGTTGTCAATGCAAAGACAATGAAAAATCCAGAGAAAACCCATTTCCTGCAAATTTGCAAGGCCTTATAGCTCTAAAATGAGCACATTAACCTATATTTTTTTCTTGCTTATTTGTTTACTATTCATATCTTCTCTCAAACTAAAACACCTATTTCAAATCCTATTTATTTCCTATTAGACCAGCGATCATCCTTAAGAGAAGTTATGTGTGATAAATGTACTGCCTTTTAATGTATGCACTGACCTGGTCGGAAACAAAAGCTTCATCCAGAATATGTTGATTGACAGGTGCCAGAGAGAGATTGTCATGTGACATATAAATGACATAGACTGTGTTGTGACGTGCTTGTTCCCCTCTTTCCTTCTGTGTCATCTCATACCAAGGACAGGTAACCAGTATAGCACACAAGATTTTCTTACAACAACCTACACAAGATAATGTTATTACCTATCATCAAACAGTTCATAAACGACAGGGAACCAGTGTCAGTGATATATAGATTTTCATGGTATAATGGAAACACCTATTGATAAGGATCAATTAATGCTTGCACTGTAGTGTATTCTGATGCTCATCAATCTAGACCTCACAATTATGTCTAACTTTTCAACCTACATGTATAACCGTATTTGATCATTCAAGTGTGACATTGTTTCATTGATGCCTATCATCCTTTTATTCTCATATCTTAACTTAAATAAAATGCTCCGCTGGGCGCAGCTAGATACGACCGCAGATGTCGAACCCTGAATAGTTGGGGCAATTATGAACACAACATTCAAGCTTGATACAATACTGAATTTGGATTGTGAATAAATATTTGACACAGCATAGGTTTCTGACACAGAATGAATGTTGTCTAAGAACTTAAAAATTTTTAATTTACCTATTCAAACCATATCAGTATTATTTGTTTTTATATATAAATCAGAAATAACGAATTTAAAATTTAAAATTGGGCACACATATCAATTTCTTGCTATTGCGCAATATTGTGTAATTGAAAATTTCTTCAAATATTTGACACATAATAGGTTTCTGACACAGAATAACTGAAATCAAAGAACTTAAAATTGGTCATATGATTTGAATTTATATTCAATTTTTTGCTTCTTGTGCAATACAATATGCTGTGGAGAATTGCCCCCCCCAAAAAAAATAATAATTTACCCCTTTTTTTAGCTTTTGTGCAATACACTATGAAGTTGCACATTGACCCCCACTCCCAAAAAAAAAAAACAAAAAACAATAAAATTTATTGTAACCTCCCCCCCTTTTTTTGCTAAAAAAAATTTGAAATTTTCTTTTTAATTTATGAAATATGAAATGAGAAAAAATTACCCCCTCCCCAATTTCTCATTTACCCCCCCCCCACCCCAAATTTTGTTTTCACCCCCCCCCCCCCCCCATTTCTTTATACTTTGCAACCATAACAGCCCATTTAAATACACCATAACATATTAAAATAGAAAATGACATCATAGTCATGGATGGCAAATTTTAAATATACATAATTTAAAAGCAGTTTAGATAAGATAAACAAAAAAGCTTCATCAGCACATTTTATATTGACAAATTTCCAATGGAATTTGTTAATAATAAAGTTTTGATAACAGGGCACACATATCAATTTCTTGCTACTGCACAATACTGTGCAATTGAAAATTTCTTCAAATATTTGACACATAATAGGTTTCTGACACAGAATAACTGAAATAAAGAACTTAGAATTGGTCATATGATTTGAATTTATATTCAATTTTTTGCTTTTGTGTAATACAATATGCTGTGGAGAATTGCCCCCCCCCCCCCAAAAAAAAATAATTTACCCCCTTTTTAGCTTTAATTTTGGACCCCGATTTGGACCAACTTGAAAACTGGGACCATAATAAAAAAACTAAGTACATGTTTAGATTCAGCATATCAAAGAACCCCAAGAATTCAATTTTTGTTAAAATCAAACTAAGTTTAATTTTGGACCCTTTGGACCTTAATGTAGACCAATTTGAAAACGGGACCAAAAATTAAGAATCTAAATGCACGGTTAGATTCGGCATATCAAAGAACCCCAATAGTTCAATTTTCGATGAAATCAAACAAAGTTTAATTTTGGACCCCGATTTGGACCAACTTGAAAACTGGGCCTATAATAAAAAAACTAAGTACATGTTTAGATTCAGCATATCAAAGAACCCAAAGAATTCAATTTTTGTTAAAATCAAACTAAGTTTAATTTTGGACCCTTTGGACCTTAATGTAGACCAATTTGAAAACGGGACCAAAAATTAAGAATCTAAATGCACGGTTAGATTCGGCATATCAAAGAACCCCAATAGTTAAATTTTCAATGAAATCAAACAAAGTTTAATTTTGGACCCTTTTGGCCCCTAATTCCTAAACTGTTGGGACCAAAACTCCAAAAACAATCCCAACCTTCCTTTTGTGGTCATAAACCTTGTGTTTAAATTTCATAGATTTCTATTTATCATCCTTCCCTGCGATTCTATCAGCTTGTTGAGCAGCTCCGTAAAATTGGTATCAAGAAGCGCGTGCGCTGAGCAGGAGTTATCAACAGTCAGCAGGCATTATCAACAAATTCTCCCAACGTTTGGCAGCTTAGAACTTATTAAATAACTTTCAAAATTGCAAAATATTAATAAATATATCAAGATATGGTGTTCATTTTTTATATTATGGCGTTTTATTTAAATGAATGATGAAAAAATTTATAAAAGTGACATCAACAAAATGTGTCTTTCCTCGATGCTGATAATGTCTGCTGGGACTTCTTTCCGCTCTTTCCATTGCATTTCATTATTTGCGATTAAAACAATTTATTAAACGTACGCTTTATATTTTTATATCCATATTTTCGCCTGAATTAGTACTAATACAACTAAATGATGTTTAAATATGTCGTCTCCTTGGTTAAAGTTGAGTGATTATTTTATGTTGCGCATATTTTAGTCAGAAGTTGTTTCGCGAATGGAGACGGACTATGACGTCACGAGGTTGCAAGTATGAAAGCGTGTGCTTTAGTTTCCCAGAAAATCATGAATAATGATTTCCAGACTGATTTTGTTTTTTAAAAAAATGAAAATACACCCCAATGTATGTATTTATATCGTTTATAAGATATTTTACATGAACATTCAGGACATATATATACTTATTGGTATGGTAAACAACGTACGTGTGTAACGGAAAACTTGTTGTCGTTGCGGTGAAGAATCCATACTTTTCCCGCGATGGTTTGGGAGAATTTAGAAAGGTTACAAATATTTACGTTTCAGATAAGTAATTAAGATGATAAAAATATTATCTGCATTTTGACAGCTAGATATCGTTAAATATCATCCCGCTCGACAGAATATGAAGATTTGGGTCTCGTTCGCTACGCTCACTCGTCCCAAACTTCATATTCTGGCTCACGGGATGATATTTAACGATATCTAGCTGTCAAAATGCAGATAATATATACTTACTTATACTAAAGTTATTGTGCAAAAACCAAGAAAAATGCTTATTTTAGCCCTTTTTTAGCCCTTAATTCCTAAACTGTTGGGTCCAAAACTCCCAAAAACAATCCCAACCTTCCTTTTGTGGTCATAAACCTTGTGTTAAAATTTCATAGATTTCTATTTACTTATACTAGAGTTATTGTGCGAAAACCAAGAAAAATGCTTATTTGGCCCTTTTTTGGCCCCTGATTCTTAAACTGTTGGGACCAAAACTCCCAAAATCAATCCCAACCTTCCTTTTGTGGTCATAA
Organism: Mytilisepta virgata; assembly: GCA_028015205.1. Taxonomy (NCBI): domain Eukaryota; kingdom Metazoa; phylum Mollusca; class Bivalvia; order Mytilida; family Mytilidae; genus Mytilisepta; species Mytilisepta virgata. Next base: position 722,415 of record JAPWFG010000032.1, read on the forward strand.
ACCTTGTGTTTAAATTTCATAGATTTCTATTAACTTATACTAAAGTTATAGTGCGAAAACCAAATGTCTACAGACTCCGACGGACGACGGACGACGACGACGACGACACCAACGTCATACCAATATACGACCGCAAAAATTTTGCGGTCGTATAAAAACTTGACATACCAATGAATTAAACTGCATTTGAAAATGGCCAACTGTCAAAGAATACTGTCCTCCAATGATCGATGTAAAATTTTGATAAAATTTGGGATGTTATAAAAAGGCAATGGAAATTATCTATATCTATAATTTGACAAATTTGTGAATCTATATTGACAAATGAATTTCTCAGAAAGGGGCGTTCTACTGAAATCTTACTAAGTAATGATTTCCAGTTTTCCTGGTGACAGTCAGTAGTTCTTGTTCTCTGGCCTCCTCAAAACCTCCATCAACAAAATCTGGCTACCACAATTTAGTCAAATGCGCAAAAAGAAGTCTAATACACCAATAAAACAACTAACACCAAACCAAAAAGCAGATTTTTGATCATTGTTCAGGCAAAAATGAATAATTTCAATATGTATACCTTTGTATGTTTCAAAGATGAGTTTTTGGAATTTAGATCTCGTTTCTTCAGTAATGGATGATGGAACATGCATCAAGGTCAACTGTTTAAGTTCCAATAAGCAGCCATCTTGGATTTGTGGCATTTCAAATCCTTCGCTTGATCCATCAGCTGTTGCTTTGATCTCTCTTAAATTATCAAGTGTCTGAATTGATTTCATCAATACTGAAATTAAATGTTAACAAACATAAACAAGAGCCTTGAGCAAAGCACACTTTGTACAAACATTGTATGAAGCCCAAAAGCTTTAAAAATGTGCACACGGTCATGGCTTTTACAACCCTATAATAAAATGCTCCGCTGGGCGCAGCTAGATACGACCGCAGATGTCGAACCCTGAATAGTTGGGGCAATTATGAACACAACATTCAAGCTTGATACAATACTGAATTTGGATTGTGAATAAATATTTGACACAGCATAGGTTTCTGACACAGAATGAATGTTGTCTAAGAACTTAAAAATTTTTAATTTACCTATTCAAACCATATCAGTATTTTTTGTTTTTATATATAAATCAGAAATAACCAATTTAAAATTGGGCACACATATCAATTTCTTGCTATTGCGCAATACTGTGCAATTGAAAATTTCTTCAAATATTTGACACATAATAGGTTTCTGACACAGAATAACCAAAGAACTTAGAATTGGTCATATGATTTCAATTTATATTCAATTTTTTGCTTCTTGTGCAATACAATATGCTGTGGAGAATTGCCCCCCCCCCCCAAAAAAAAAAAAAAAAAAAATTTACCCCTTTTTTAGCTTTTGTGCAATACACTATGAAGTTGCACATTGACTCCCCCTCCCAAAAAAAAAAACAACAAAAAACAATAAAATTTATTGTAACCCCCCCTTTTTTGCTAAAAAAAATTTGAAATTTCCTTTTTAATTTATGAATTATGAAATGAGAAAAAAATTGCCCCCTCCCCAATTTCTCATTCCCCCCCCCCCTAAATTTTGTTTTCACCCCCCCCCCCCATTTCTCTTGATACTTTGCAACCATAACAGCCCATTTAAATACACCATAACGTATTAAAATAGAAAATGACATCATAGTCATGGATGGCAAATTTTAAATATGCATAATTTAAAAGCAGTTTAGATGAGATAAACAAAAAAGCTTCATCAGCACATATTCAAAATTTGAGATAAAAAAAAGAGTTATCCCTCTTTGTACATATTTTTATAATCATGTTGTCATATTTGCTCTAAGTCATATTTAATTGTTAGCAGTAGTATGTATGTTAGTATCATATAATTTTAAAATTTCTGATTTGTAAGTTTATTCAATATATATGTTTGGATTGAAGTCATTGTTGGGTGTTACTGAAGTTATCCTTTAATTGTAATGTAAATAATGTAAATTGGTTTAAATTATACTGATTCTTGCTATTGCACAATACTGTGTAATTGAAAATTTCTTGAAATATTTGACACATAATAGGTTTCTAAAACAGAATAACTGAAATAAAGAACTTAGAATTGGTCATATGATTTGAATTTATATTCAATTTTTGAATTCTTGTGCGATACAATATGCTGTGGAGAATTGCCCCCACCCCCCAAAAAAAATAATTTACCCCTTTTTTAGCTTTAATTTTGGACCCCGATTTGGACCAACTTGAAAACTGGGCCCATAATAAAAAAACTAAGTACATGTTTAGATTCAGCATATCAAAGAACCCCAAGAATTCAATTTTTGTTAAAATCAAACTAAGTTTAATTTTGGACCCTTTGGACCTTAATGTAGACCAATTTGAAAACGGGACCAAAAATTAAGAATCTAAATGCACGGTTAGATTCGGCATATCAAAGAACCCCAATAGTTCAATTTTCGATGAAATCAAACAAAGTTTAATTTTGGACCCCGATTTGGACCAACTTGAAAACTGGGCCCATAATAAAAAAAACTAAGTACATGTTTAGATTCAGCATATCAAAGAACCCCAAGAATTCAATTTTTGTTAAAATCAAACTAAGTTTAATTTTGGACCCTTTGGACCTTAATGTAGACCAATTTGAAAACGGGACCAAAAATTAAGAATCTAAATGCACGGTTAGATTCGGCATATCAAAGAACCCCAATAGTTCAATTTTCGATGAAATCAAACAAAGTTTAATTTTGGACCCTTTTGGCCCCTAATTCCTAAACTGTTGGGACCAAAACTCCAAAAATCAATCCCAACCTTCCTTTTGTGGTCATAAACCTTGTGTTTAAATTTCATAGATTTCTATTTACTTATACTAAAGTTATTGTGCAAAAACCAAGACAAATGCTTATTTGGGCCTTTTTTAGCCCCTAATTCCTAAACTGTTGGGACCAAAACTCCCAAAAACAATCCCAACCTTCCTTTTGTGGTCATAAACCTTGTGTTAAAATTTCATAGATTTCTATTTACTTATACTAGAGTTATTGTGCGAAAACCAAGAAAAATGCTTATTGGGCCCTTTTTTGGCCCCTGATTCTTAAACTGTTGGGACCAAAACTCCCAAAATCAATCCCAACCTTCCTTTTGTGGTCATAAACCTTGTGTTTAAATTTCATAGATTTCTATTAACTTATACTAAAGTTATAGTGCGAAAACCAAATGTCTACAGACTCCGACGGACGACGGACGACGACGACGACGACGACGACGCCAACGTCATACCAATATACGACCGCAAAAATTTTGCGGTCGTATAAAAACTACAAAAATGGTGCATTCAATTCTTAAAATAACATTTTACACTGACAACAATAACATATGACCGCATTTTTAAATTTTGAGATATTCTTTATATTGTCTTGAAATATAACTCTGCTCCACAGCAGCATCATCAGATTCGTCATAGGAGCACATGCTAAACAAGATTTTGACTTTTACTTGGTTATGATTAACATCACTTTTCAGAACCACATGATTCAAATCCTCCAATAAAAATATGGATTTCAATGAAACAAACAATGTTATAATTACATTATTATTTGAAAATTGAAATCGTCAAATTAAAAATATTCTCAGTTTTCAAACTAACTTAACATATTATAAGCTGCAAATGCAGACATTGACAAATTTGACAGATTTCTGTCAGAAAATTTGTTCATACAATATAAACTACAGCTTAACTGCTGCATGATTTTCTTGTGAAAATGAAATGTGAAAGTGAAAACAGATCAGTGTAAATATTCAATTATTTATTTTGGTACAAGACAGTATCAACTGATTTTTTTTTTTATTATAATTGATAATCAGAACATCATTAAGGATGCTCGCTGGTCATGTTTTGGTCTTTTTGTCAGATTTTCGGAATCCTCAGGTTTTATCCATTTCTTAAACATTAAATTTTTTGCCCATGAACCCCCACTTTTTCTTTTATAATTCAATCATATATACCTTAAAATGATATTTGACAAACTTTTATGAAATCCTTTTTATTTTTTCATACATTTTTGAGAGACTGAAGTTGTCAATGCAAAGACAATGAAAAATCCAGAGAAACCCCATTTCCTGCAAATTTTCAAGGCTTTATAGCTCTAAAATGAGCACATGAACCTATAATTTTTTCTTGCTTATTTGTTTACTATTCATATGTTCTCTCACACTAAAACACCTATTTCAAATCCTATTTATTTCCTATTTGACCAGCGATCATCCTTAAATGGAGATATGCATTATTTGTTCATTTTTGTCCCTCTTGTATATTTTTGAACAAATGTTTGTGTATTTCAATATGATTTTCAACATCCTTGGATATCTTAACCAATAAAAAAGTTTCACAAACCATCTTTTGGTCCATGTTTTAATCTGTTCCTCTTTAAATACAAATGAAGTCTTTCGTGTGATTGGACAGCCTGGGTTGCTATGGTAACAAGCTCATCACTTTCTTTGAAATCAGTCATTTTGTCATAAAATTCTTATCTGAAATATGAAAGAGCAAAATAAAATAATATAATATATAATTGATTGAATGATTTGGGTTTTATGCCACTTTCATGGAGTTTGTTTTTAATGAAGCACTGACCTGGCAATCTTTTGTCAATATGATTGTTTTTAATGATCTTTCACCAGAACAAATCTTGTCTGCATGCATATTTGATAGGGAAAATCTGGTTGAGTCTTCAGCTTTGAGTTACTTAAAGACCAAGTTTAAAAATACATACATGTAACCTGGAATTATGAAAAATAACCTTTCGAGAACTTTCTCCTTATCCTCTCCATGGTAAGGAATTTATAGACTTGTATACGTAGTTACTCGTTTCATCTAAATGATGGTTATTGACACATACTTACGGTATTAACATAATAAACAATCAATCTGACTCTTTAGGGGTTTAAAATACAGGCTTGGGTAATACATTTGTAAGTTGGTTAATTACATCATAATGCCAATTTAAGTGAAATGGTTATACAGTGGTGGAGATGATTTGAAACAATCATATTAAAATCAGATTCAAACACAATTTGTCATGAGCTGTGTTCGAACTTACATATATAATATATGCAGTATAGTGTACAACACAATATACCGTTTAATTTACAATTATTAATATAATTTGGTGAATAAATAATGTTGTCAAAGGAACCATTAAAAAGCAAGAGATTTCTTAATCATTAAATATCGCAGCTTAAATATAAACGATTTTACAAAGATTTCTAACTGGAAAAGGATCACAATTTTACAATTGTTTTTTTTTTTTAATTTTGGATACATTACAGAACAGATTCTTTCTCAAGTTGGGTGTCATACTTTTTGAAAACTAAATTAACATACTTATGCTAACACTTCGTGTGTACATTAATCTTTAACTGTTTAATTTTGGCTAGATACCCACTTCGTAATCTTTGTTGAAGTTGTGAAATCAATAGATTGATGATGAAATAAAAAGCAATTTAATTTCTATTTTTATCTTCTACCAGCACATGCCTTGGTAAGATGTTAACATGGTTTGAGGTAAAATCTTTTTATTTTTGTTTTGCTATCTTCAATAAATATAACTGATCAGAGAGAGTTCAGGGATTCCATAAGTTCACACAATATACGGAAAGTCATTCTTCTTTATGTCCGCCATGTACTTTGATATTATAATATCACATCATGGTTATAAAGACGTTTAAAATAACAGAAATTGGAAGTATGAAGTGCTGTTCTTATTTGACATTGAAAATGAACGAAACACAAAAATTTGGGAGATGTATCGTAGGAATTTGTGAATCGATGTGTCCAGAATATGAGAAAAAATTGTAAGCTCTTTATTTTTAGAAGTAAATTTACAAATACTGCACATTTCTCAGAGAGCTGTAATAATCCGATGACAAACAAGGTACACTAAACAGCTAAACCGCACTGTTTTTGCAATCCCAAACAGCAAGCAAGGATTACAGGAAGTACTCATTCTTCTGCAACACCATGAAGGATTGGAACAGTCTTTTGCAGGAAATTTCTGGCGGGGTCATCAGACAAATTTTTTAAACTAGATACTTGTCCACTTCATACTTCCTCGCTTGAAATTTTTAAATCTCAAGTGTCGAAGCTAAACTAAAAATTAACCCTTTAGCGAAAGTTTAGGGGGAAGGGTCGGGGGGGGGGGGGGGGGGGGGGGTTGGCATGCGCATACACAAAACTGGCAAAGTATTCAACTAGTTGAAGTAGAAGAACAATAACAAATTTGAAATAAAATTCATGGGCTTGTCGGTAAATGTATTATTTAGAGAGTGAGTTTGTGAGGGATTCTCATAATGCACCAATACAAGTCCTGTACGCATATTTGTTACTCTGGACGTGGCAATTTTACTTCAGATGCATCCCTGTACATGTATTTGTTAAATTGTGATCATGTCCTATCTGCGAAATGTATTCTTAATTAAACCAAAAAATCTAGCGAGGTTCTGGTGAATATAGGATGAGGTTTGGGTATTCATAAAATGGGTTTAACCCCACCACTGTATCAAGTCAGACTATACTGACTTGTTTTTTTTTGTTTGTTTTTTTTGTGATCATTTATGTTATTTTTTGCATGAGGGCCTCTCAATGGAATCACTTTCATTGGCTGTTATGTTGTTGACCTTTCCTGTTATCCATTTTGTTGTTTATGGTAATTGTCTGGCAAAGAGCAGAGTTTATCAGAGCAATTACAGTACCCTGATTGAGGTTTTGGTAAAGTCTTTTGGCAAACTAATTTGGTTGTTGCAAACTTTCCACAAATTTTCTGCAAACGGAAGACATATGTGCATATGAGGTATACAGGGTAATATCTATAACACTCAACAAACAAAGAAATTTAACACATTTTAAGGGAATACGATACAGTAGCAGGGGGATACACATTGTGACATCATAGTATTCTTCAAGAAAAAACCCTATACGATCCTTAAAGTTGAGGTTTTTCTCAAATATCTCCAAAATAATCACATAGACCCCAACATTTTTCTTTTGCAAACAGAAGTCCCTTACTTCACGATAATTACACTAAAATTTAAAGAAAAAATCAGTGGAGGATTTTTATTATACATGCATCTAAAGTTACCAAATCATAATCAATGTTCCTTACATGTACATGTATGTGGCTTAAATTTGCATAATTTTCTAATTATTTTATCAGTCTTTTTCATCAATTATTTATCAGAATACAATGTCTATAGTTGGGAATATATTACAAAAGTTCTGGTGAAGTTATCTTTTATTTTTAAAAAGTTACTAGACAAGTTTTTTGTCGGTCTTGAAAAGTGAAAAATTTAGGGTTTTTGGCTCAAATATACCAAAATCAGCATCAAATATCTTAAAACCTAAGTCATGATGGTATGTTTTTCTTTCCCTATTTGAAAAGGATACAGAAAAATTGACCATCTGGTAAATTTTCTGCAAGAAATCAGTGGAGGAACCTGATTGCATTGTATTCCCTTAAACCATAAATGGTACTGGTCAAAAATATTTGTTGTATGTAGTGTATGTCAGTCTGACATAGGTTACCTGACCATGTAGTGTATGTCAGTCTGGCATAGGTTACCTGACCATGTAGTGTATGTCAGTCTGACATAGGTAACCTGACCATCTAGTGTATGTCAGTCTGACATAGGTTACCTGACCATGTAGTGTATGTCATTCTGACATAGGTTACCTGACCACGTAGTGTATGTCAGTCTGACATATGTTACCTGACCATGTAGTGTATGTCAGTCTGACATAGGTTACCTGACCATATAGTGTACCGTATGTCAGTCTGACATAGGTTACCTGATCATGTAGTGTACCGTATGTCAGTCTGACATAGGTTACCTGACCATGTAGTGTACCGTATGTCAGTCTGACATAGGTTACCTGACCATGTAGTGTACCGTATGTCAGTCTGACATAGGTTACCTGACCATGTAGTGTATGTCAGTCTGACATAGGTTACCTGACCATGGACTACAACATGTACATGTATTCAAATATTTGTGCGCTAACTGACCACCAATTTTTTTGAAGTTACAGGTCAGACTTTAGATAACTCTTGCTTAGTTTAAAGATAAATTTTTAAATTAAAGTATTGATTTTAATTGTCTAGACTAGGTAGAAGAAACTAGTAATTTAAGAAAGGCTGAGAAAGTTTAGAAGAAGTCGAGTAATATTTAGACAGTTTAAGAATGTCAAAACACAGTCAAGTAATATTAAAACACATTTAAGAATGTTGAGAACATAAATTAAATGTAAAGTAAAAGTTGGAGATGTCGAGTCAAATTAAGACACATCTAGCAATGATCAGAATGTCAAGTAAATTTTAAGACTAATCAGACAAAAACCAGTTAATTCAGATATTGGTTACTTTGTAGTGCCATGACCTCACCTCAACTTAACAGGAGGCAGAAGAGGTATTTTTGTGTGTTTGCTCTTGTTGTACATATATATGTGTACATATTCTAGTCATGTAATGACTTTAGCCTGTTTATCTTATATTGAGCAAACTCAATTGAATGATTTATAAAATAGATCAGACCATGGTCAACAATGACATACCTACCCATTAAAATCATCCAATGCCATGGGCACACTTTCAGAAAAAAACAGGATGATGAAGCACAAAACGCAGGCATACATAAAGAATAAACAGAGTCGACGTCAAGAAAGTCTGAATTGTTTAATTTTGTTAAGTACCATGCTACAATATTTTGTGAAAATATTGATTTTTTTGCAGCAAAGCATAATTAAATTTGGCAAAAGTTTGTGTGTTTGTTCTAAAGCTTTCAACTTCCATTGGTATATGCATGCTGGTGCACAAGTGTGATGTTTAAATTACAGAAAAGAGAATTTATCATTTTGGTTTTTTTTATTTTTCAGGAGGATACGTGAAAAATTAGTACACATTCTTGAAAAAACTTCACAAGATGGATGGTGAGTTGTCTTTGAGAATTTTTAACTATATACATAATATATGAAATTCTGTTGCAGCTGAGTTGAATGTTCTATGGTGATAAACGCAATATAAAGTGAATATGCACTAGCCTGTCAACACTGCGGTTGTGAGTTCGAATCTCACCTGTGGCAGAATGTGTTCGACTCCCACCTTAATTGACAAGGATTGCCAATTTTCCTATCGGTCGGTGGTTCTCTCCGGGTACTCTGGCTTCCTCCACCAATAAAAACTGGCCGCCACGAAATAGCCAAATGTGCTGAAAACGGCATTAAACCCCAACTGAACAAACTAACAAACAATCAACTTTGTCAGTGGTCTTTGTGGTAAAAATGTAGCTTTCCTGCCTTGATTGCAGGAAGTCCCTGGTTCAATTCCTGGATGGATGAAAATAGACTTCAAAATTGGTATTTGCTGCTTTTTCCTTACCTGTAAGCATACTATCTAATTAGCTTAGGGTCAGAATGAACATGGGTATGCATGGGGTGACTTGTTCCCTCAAGCTAACATGTGAAAATAGTTAACAAAAAATATCTTTATCTTAAAAAATGTTTATGAGGATTAAAATTTATGGATATTCTTTTTAAATTTTTGTAGAGCCGAAAACTGATTTGTTACCAAAAAAATTAAAATTGTTTCAGATTAATATTTTAACCAATGGGGAGGCATTTTTTTACTGATTAAAGATTTTATTTATGGGCCACTGATTCTTTCAGTCCTGAGGTACAAGTCATAATTTTATTGATAACATGTAAAAATTCTTTTTCTTTACATTGATATTTTTACATTTTTTGTATAAATGATGCCTTTTAATTGTAGTAACAGTAGTGGGTTTGATCTGATTAGATCTAATATTTATCAAGATATTTTATTCTTCAGTTTGCATGTTGACCCAGATCGAATGGTTAAAGAATACAGCAGACCTGCTGCAGGAAAGAGTGACCCTCAACCTTCTAAACTTCGACCTCCACATGTTTTGATGCAAACAGTAGATTACCTGCTTGGTAGGTGGGTAATGTTTTCTGATCAGTTTGTCGTTATGACGACAATGCCATTTGCTTTGTGTCTGCTTTTCAGCACTTCACAAGAGGAGGCATTGAAATTCTTTTAATCCCAATAGTGAAAAAATAAACATGGCAGAGCAAAGGGAGATAACTGAAAAAAATTTCATTATAAGATGCAACCCTCTGTGTGAAAGTAGTTTCAGATAATTTTCAATCTCCTAGCTGTCTAGGTAGTTTGTCTTAGGTGTTATTCGTTACCAGGCTATGAAGTCGAATGTTGAGTTATTTACTTTCCATGCAAAGTAACGAGTCAACAGCCTTCAGTTAGTAATTATTCAGAAATAATATTTAACTTATTTTCATAGATCCAACTCATAAACTATGAAATATGTTTCAAATTTGGAAAGATATACTTAAACAACACCTGCTTTAAGGATGATCGCTGGTCTAATAGGAAATCAATAGGATTTGTAATAAGTGTTTTAGTTTGAGAGAACATATGAATAGTAAACAAATAAGCAAGAAAAAAATATAGATTCATGTGCTCATTTTAGAGCTATAAGGCCTTGAAAATTTGCAGGAAATGGGTTTTCTCTGGATTTTTCATCGTTTTTGTATGAAAAATAAAAAGGATTTCATAAAATTTTGTCTAATACCATTTTAAGGTATATATGATTGAATTATAAAAGAAAAAGTGGGGGTTCATGGGCAAAAAATTTCATTTTTAAGAAATGGATAAAACCTGAGGATTCCGCAAATCATACGAAAAGACCAAAACATGACCAGCGAGCATCCTTAACTTATTGGTTCAATTTATTTTCCATCAAAGAGAAATAAAATTTATGGTCATTGCCTTTTATGCTACAGGAGTTCCAGTCTGTGTTGTGGAGAAGTATTTTCAACTCCAGGCTAAATTGACAAGGATTGTCTTTTTTCCTGCCAATGGATCAGGCGGTGCAAGTTTTTTCTCTCAGGATTCTCCTGCTTCTTCCACTAATTAAAAACAGCTGACGTAAGACATCCATTTACACTGAAAAGTAGCCATAAGCGATTAAACAAACCAAATGATTTTTCAACTATTTTTATTACAGTGTTGTAAGCAGAGACGATGTTAACTGGAAGGACATCTATGATTTTGTATTTGATCGTCTGCGATGTGTTCGGCAAGATATGGTGATACAAGACATAGGGGGCAGCACTGGAATAGAAATTTTAGAGAAAATAGTTCGCTTTCATATTTATGCTGGTTACAGGTAATGAATGGTTTAGAAAAATCATTATAGGCAGAGAAAACATTAACCAGTTTAAATTCAAAATATGTCCTTGAAATAAAACAGATTGTTTTCATTAAGAATTGCAACTAATTAAATACAGAGGGCAATAGTTGGTGGCTCATTGACAGTAAACCCCCTCAAACCCAGGCAATAAGTGTAAGATATTTAATAGTGGCTTCCTTTGATACCCTGCAGAGTTGTTTTACGACTGGTTCTTTAAATATTTGTTACATGTATATTTAATATCTGGATAGCAGATCTACTGTTTGCAAGTCGGACAAGACGCGCAATTGTTTTCCTGTTACAGAAGTCATGAAATAATAGGCTGCCATTAAGTATGTAAGTTTCATTGAAACATGGGAGATGGCTCAAAACGATCGCCAAACACTGACACATATCCAGTTAAAATTTTGGGGTGTGAAGTCAGTCTACTTTTTCCATAATTTGACAAATCACGAGCCATGGTAAAAAACAGTCTCCTTCCACAAAGTAAAATATACCTCTTTCATGCTCTCCGTGTAGAATAAAAATTTTCTTGGTTTTATTTATTTAATCTTTGAAAATTTCTATGTCAAATGCCTCAGGTAAGTACACTTTTAAAACAACACTAGTTATTCAGTTATCATGGTTGGTTTTGTTCAGTAGGTCCATATATCATGGTGCAATTATATTTTTTTTTATTGACTTCTTTCTATCCCTCAGGTCAAAGTTCATTGCAGGTCCCCAGGGCTGCACCTAATGTTGAATGAAGTTCATTATGTATGTACATTATATTATATAAAATAGAATAAATAACTTTTAAGTACATATATTTATATTCTATACAGGCTGTGCACTGAACCATTTGCAAGATTTGATCCAAAAATAAATCACCAGCATACACAAGAATGCTTGAAAAGACTGCTATATCTGTATTCAGAAGTACAGGATTACCATGACAACAGAAAAGAGTTTGAAAGCGTTTATTTATTGTACAATCTTGGTCAACCAGATGCTTTAATGCATTATTATGACTTGGACAATGAGTTAAGGTAAGAGAGTCATATTCAACCATTGATACTTAGCTGATTTAGCAATTGTGAATTAAGGTGGCCCTGAATCAGTTTGTCATTGGCCATAACTGAAATTACAAAGGTTTGATGTAAAATTAACGAAAATCCAGAATTTTCTGGAAGATGGCAAAAAAAATAATCCATTTTAAATTGTAAAAATTTGCATATTATGATAATTGTGTGAATCATTAACAAAGATTTAATCTCAGATTTTTTAAACTTTATGTCATAGTAACTCTAAGGACTATTACAGACTTTTACCACTTTTAAAAATTATTACAGTTGAATTAATTCTTTGTCTCTTTAACGAAGAGTATAGATGCAGAATTCAGAAATAATCTTAAAAGTTCAGGCAAATTAAGGATAGAAAGTTAACACCAATGTCTGTGCTATAAATGATATGTACACAAATATATTTATATGCTTTTTTTAAAATTTTTTTCCAGAAATGCAACAATGGTAAAACTGTGTTACAGAACAAGTATTGAGTACATGCTAGGAGATTATATGAGGTGTCTTCGACTTTTTCACAACCATATATGTAGACAATATCCACTTCTTCTTTGTGCAATGCATCATCATCTTACAGAAATACAGGTAAGAAGATACAACAAATCCAAGGCTTGGTGTTACAATTATCTCTCCAGCCCCTTTTGGGGCATCAGTACCATAGCACTATATTTTTCGGCAGTAGCACTATACAATTTACTGTGGCGCTATTTTTTTCGGCCCTAGCAATATAATTTTTATCAAGTTGAAATATTTCCAAGTACAATGCTTAGATCAATGAAAAAATTATCGATCACATGTTAACATGTTTGAATAAAGAAATTACGATCTATTACAAGTTGTTTTAAATTCATAAGTTAATAAGTTTATTGCTTGCCAAGCCCAGTTAGATGTTACCGGTAGTTGAGAATCAATGTATCGGTGAACAATAATAATATGGTGAATGCAGATCAAAGCACATGCTTATTAAAAAGTAATTGACTGAAACTACATCATCAATGTCAACTCAAGCAAAGTATATCACCAGAAAAAGTCACATGTCTGAAATGTACATACATGTAACCACCAAAATAATGGATGTGGTTAACATTGAACAACATCATATATAAAGAAGGGGCCTCGGTGGCCGAGTGGTCTAGGTAGTTCGTCATGACTACTTATGATCACTAGCCTGTCAACACTGAGGTTGTGATTTCGAATCTCGCCTGTGGCAGGGTGTGTTCGACTCCAATCTTAATTGACAAGGATTGCCAATTTTCCTACCAAATGTCAGTGGTTGTCTCCAGGTACTCCAGCTTCCTCCACCAATAAAACCTGGCTGCCGCAAAATAGCCAAATGTGCTGAAAATGGCGTAAAACCCCAACTAAACTAAACAAACAAACATATACATGCGTATAAAGACCAAGTCTAAGTCCATATTAAAAGATTATTATGAACGATCTGGAATAGATTGTTCAGTGAAAAATCATCATTAAATGACCTGAAATTATAAAGACTCATTTGGAAAAAGATTATTAGAGTTGAAACTTGACAAACATTTTTAACAACCAGCTAAAAGAGTTCATGTAATCCTGATTTATTCAAGAATTTTAAATGTAAACAGACGTGTTTAACAGTTTAACAACAGAATATGAACATCTACCTGAATTTTGACTTCAATAGTTCAATAAATGTTCAATTTTCCATTTATTTTATTTTCAATTATTTGTTTCATAGTAACAAAAAGTACACATAAAGCATGTTACCTATCTGAATATATGTTGCACCAGACTGATCGATGACATGTTCATGTAATGAAAGAAATCTCTACATATTACCATACTGCTTTCCAAAATTTATGGGGAGAACATTGTTTTGGGGGTTCTTGTCTGTGGTAAAAATAATAGGTATCCAATTCGCAGTGTCATATTTGTTCAATTGTCTAAAACTTTCAAAAAAGGTTTATTTTGTAAATACAGTGAAGTTAATTTTAAAGATATAATTCTTTTTTTCTTTGCTTCAGAATAAAGTTTTACAGACCATGGATACAGCCTACAGTTCCAAAGCATCCAAATACCCTGTGGAGAGCCTCTTCAGATTGCTTTTGTTTGCAGACAAAGGTCATGCAACAATTCAATGTAAAAAACATGGCATGAAGATTAGTGATGATGGACAATTTGTCACATTCTTGAAAGGATCATTTGTAAATGTAGAAAAAGTTAGTATGACAGTTTTTCTTTACAAAGCTTTGTTCATAAGATCAGACACAAATAACTGTCTTTTTGGATCACCTTGCTATTATTGGTGCATATGAGTTGTCTCCCATTTACAGAGATATGTGCTCTTTGGCAGTGTTTTACCTAGACAGTAATGAACAAACCATTTTGAAAAATATTTTTTCAGGCCTTCTTCAATTCAATATTTTCAGGAAAGGTAACTCATTAAAATGGGAGACAACTCCAATATACTATGCACTTCCCAGCATGATAAAGGCATCTGCAAAGTAATATATCGCTTATATAAACTAATATACTAGCTGTCTGTCAGTTTAAAAATTAAATATTACTCTTAAGGATGGTCACTGGTGAGAGTTTAAATATATAGATTTTTAAATACTTTTAAATTTAGACAGAGGTTGAAATCAATAACAAAATAAGAAGAAAAAACTATATATTGCTGAACTTGTTTCTGAGATATAAGGTGTTAAACATTTTGCAGAAAAACAAGTCTCTCTAGATTTTTCCTTTGGTTTGAATGGAAAATTTGATGAACTTTAAAGTTGTATAAGAATTAAACTAATATATTGAATTTCATAAAATCTTTAAGATATGTAGAATAAATAGATAAAAAGAAAATAGGGGGTTGCTGGTAAAATATCCCATACTATAAATGAATGAACCATGAGGAGTTTGAATAATCTGACCAAAATTGAAAAATCTCACAGGTGACCATCCTTAATATACATTTACGCTAACATTATTTATGGACCAGCCTAGATCTGATCTCATATAAATTTAAATCTAAGAACAGCAATAAAGAGACTGATTATAAGGAAGTAAAATGTAACAAATAGTCCATGACCTTTTGGGTCACATATAGTATATGGACCAGTTGGTTGCCCTAAAAAAAAATTATAATGACCTCAGCTGTGCCTCAGTCGATATACATATAATTTTTTTGGGACAGCAGACCAGTCCATATACTGACAAATGACACTCAGTGTAATGAACTGTTTGCTGAAAAAATATGGGATGTATGTCAGTGTGTAGCCCAAACAATAGACCAATTTATTTTGAGTGTTGGAAAGTTTTTTTTAAGGATTTTGTCTTATTACTACCTTAAACGAAAAATTTCTTTTCTCCCATTTCAGCAAGAGAAATGCCATATAGACATTATAGAAGAATTGATAACAACAGAGAATCTATCACAAATACTATTACACAAGTTGCCAACATAGAATTTGGAAAAATAAAATCCAGAAATAGAAAATAGAAGTGGAAAACCACCATAAATAGAAATTAAAAGCAAAGAGCACCAAGGATTTTCAGCAAATGCAGAGCTTGATAAAACATCAAGAAAACTGACATAATCATGTGGAATGTATTTCAATATTGCCAAATGAACTTACTTATTTACAATAATTGATGCCCTTGAAAACGATCAGGTCTTTATAAAAATTGTTAAATAAAAACCATGTTGTCTATTCCTGTATTAAACAACCCTACTTGTACACATGTATGAAATAAATTGTTTTGACATCAACTAATTTATTAAATCTATTTTCTACATGTGTTCATGTTATAAATGTGCATATACATTTTGCAGATTACATACTCCCAAAAATGTCAGTTTGAGAAGTGGTTAGTTAAAAAATCAGAATTTATTTTCATGGCTGTATGTCATTTTAAATCATTCTGTATATTGGAGTAAAAAAGGTGTTTCCTGTTGACAAAGAACATAAAAATTTACTTTTATTGTAAAGACAATCTTTATTTAACTGCACATTTTATAACAACTTGAAATGGAGTTATCTCCCTTGTCGGAAATTTCGGTGTTAAGTTCTATATTGATTTTGTTATGACTGAATTATTGGCATTTGTGTTTTATAAATTTTGTTTTATGAGTCATCTGTAAATGAAATTTTACATAAATGTTTAAGAAAATATTTTATGTATTTACATATTTGAATGTTGGATTTAATTGATATGTTTATTTTTTTAAACATTATGATATAGTTTTTGTTTTTTAAAAGATAGGAATTTTAAATATAGAAAATATTTTCAAATTTTGTCCTGTAGTCTTAAAATGCAATAATGTAAGATTTTAGAATATTTTAAAACTTTTACTTTATATATTTACATGTATTAAATGTGATTAAATGTGCTTGTTGTGGAATTTATGTTACTTTTTAAGTGTTATATGTCTATAGGAATATCACAAAACTGAATAATGAGGTCTCCATACTTGTTGTTATAAAGATCCTTATGATTTTAAAAATGAAGTGATTTATCCAGCTTGTCTATATTTTTTTTGTGAAATCTTTAGTGGATGATCATTTGAATCTAATTGGGGGGGGGGGGGAGTTGGCTGGGAAATTTGATATGGTTAAGATTAAGCCTTAATATTATTTACCCACATTCTGGGGTCACATATATATTTTTTGTTATCCTGGTATTGTTATATAAAAAGTGAAAAGCAAAATAATTTATTGTTAGGGATTTAGGGATTTTTTTTAGGGGGGGGATAAA
Source organism: Mytilisepta virgata (assembly GCA_028015205.1). Lineage (NCBI taxonomy): Eukaryota > Metazoa > Mollusca > Bivalvia > Mytilida > Mytilidae > Mytilisepta > Mytilisepta virgata. The sequence continues at coordinate 739,469 of JAPWFG010000032.1, forward strand.
AAGATATGTGTTTTTCCAGAAACTTCCAAGTCTAACATAAAAATTTCCAGTCCCTTCCTAATGTATTTCATATTTTAAGGATTTGTATATACATTTAAATTGTATAAATTAAGTATAATATTTATTAAAAATTTTAATATGTACATATGTATGTTTAAATATTTATTAAATTATTATTAAACAATACTGCAAAGATATATAATTATTTTTAACATGTGCAGCTTTTACTATCAACAAATGGTGATTCAGAAAATATGCCAAGATAAAGCTCTCAGTTGCAAACACACTAATGAAGAACCAGAGTGAGTTATTTTTTCCTAACCAATGTAGGAAAGGGAGATAATTAAATTGTCTCCCTTTTGTCCTGAGGCTAAAAGGGAGGCAAATTTATTATCTCCCTTACCTACATTGGTTAGGAAAAACTCACATTGGTTTCTCATTGGTTAAAGAATCCAATCAAAATTTCAAGCATGTTACTCAGAATCACATCAGCAATATATTTTATGCATGACATGACCTCCAATATGAACTGAGTTAATGTTTCCGTTAATCCACGAAGTACTTGACAATGGTTCTGAAACATCTCCAGATATCCAGGCCTGTGGCAAACAACTGACCAGATTAGTCCATCTAATTGACAGATTTTGTGCAGTGTAGGGTTTTGTGTAAAATAAAAGTATATATAAAAGGTCCAATGTTTTGGCCATCCAGCCTTGGGTACCCAAAAAACCAATTTAACACCCCCCTCCCCCACTCGGATGGGTACCCATAAAATGGGTTTAACCCCACCAGTGACTGTACCAAGTCAGACTATCCTCTCTATGTTGTATCTGTTTTTATGCCCCCGCAACTAAAAGTTGGGGCGCATATTGTTTTACCCCTGTCTGTCCGCATCTGCGGGGCATCAATTGTGTCTCCCAGACACAATAATATCTCAAAGAAAGTCCTACATTGACATTGTTATAATACAGTTACTTCAGAGTGGAGTGCAGGGGGATCATTTTGTCTAGTTGTGTTTTGTGCTCTTTTATGTTATGTTGTTACGACGGTCTGTTAAATGACCAATCAATTTCGGTCAACTATTTCGAAGGCGGGACATTAGTGTCATCCTGACTCCTGTTCTTGTTTGTTATGATGGTCTGTGGATTGAGGGTATTAATTGATTGGTATATAATTGCTGACCTTCCCTGTTACTGTAAATTCAGAAATTATTGCGTGCATTTATTATTGCAATTTTATCATTTTAGACCAAAAGGCGATTTTAATTTTTGCGATATTGAGAAAAATCTCGCTTCATTCATATAAAAAATTCCAAACTGCAAGTTAAAATTATTGCGATTACAACCCGTCGCATTTTTCGCAATAGTAAAAACATCACAATAATAACCAAATTTACAGATCTGTTTTGTGGTTTATTGTTCATGACAAAAAATAAGAGATTTCTGTTGATTCCAGAAGATAATGGTTATCTCCAGTATTAAAACTAAAGGTTCAGGTAAAAGAAAGTCCATGTTAGTTATTTCACTCAGGTTTGTGGTGAATCAATTGTAATTTTTCATTTTAACATCCTATCAGACCACAAAGGACTCCATGGGAATATTCACATTTAGGTGATCTTGTCAGAAACGACTTAGACCAAGGAAGCTCTTTGCTTTACATTACTGGTCACTCAGGCAGTCATGACTGCAATAAGTGCCAATTATAACAATACAATAAAGCAAAGGTTTGATCTAATGTAATGATGGCTCACTGATGCACACCCCATATCTTCAATTTTACACACTAATAAATATATACGCTAAATATCATGACTTACTAAGACAACAACAAAATTTTGAAGACTAGAATTTAATAAATAAAGCTGATTAAAGTGACCATACTTCAACAAAATCATATAAAATTATTACAATAATATCGATATAAAATAATATTTCTGTCTAAACATACAAATGCTTTATACAGGTAAATATCAGTATTTTCAAATATCAAAGGTTTGCTGCTTCATCGGCCATTAATGTAATAACAAGAAAAGGAAGTCTGACTGACAACAAAAACTAAATTTTCCTTTGAAGTCTTCTACCAAACCAATGTACATTGCCAACTAAAGCTATTCCCCCCCCCTCCCGATTTTTTTAAATTTTTTCATGTCCCTGTGAGTAAAATGTTTTATTCTTTCATTGCTTATTTTTCAGTCTATGAAAAAAAAATTCTATCGTACATGTTATTTCTGCCAAAAGTGAGAGGAAGGCATTGATAAAAATGTTGAATGAATATAAAATGATTGCCAACAACAAGGAGACTTTTTTTATATGATATTATAAGTAAACATGACATAAATGATCAAGACTATGCATCTGTGATGCACAAAATATGAGTGGAAAACTAAAAAAACAGGAAGTAAAATCCTCCCACCTGCCCCATATTTTTTAGTAGTTCCAGATGATAATATTTTAATTAACTTGAACTGGCCTAATAACTAGATTTTTCCTTTGGAAATAGTCAAAAAAATATTTTAAAAATATATGCCCATTTAATAACTTTTATATTATAACATCATTCAAAATTATTTAATAAGCTTGACATTTTGAACCCTAACAAAAATAGACTTACTTTCAGCAACCGTGAAACAATTTCTGCAATATAACAATTTCACTTCAACGAGTATTTTTGTAAGTGAGCTGTCCTTACTAAAATGTTAAGGGGAGATAATCAAAGTCTTCTTCAGCCCTAGAGAAAACTTGATGTTAAAAAATGTTCAAAATGTCATTTTGTCATGCTGTTTAACTTTAAAACAAGACTGTTGGTGACTAATCAACAATATGTTCTAAAAGTGTAATAAAAAATTATTCCAATATACTTTGTATTGCTGTAATCCAAATAGAGGCCTAATAGAGGTTTTCCTTTGCATGATATTTTGTCGGAAGCATGTGTCAGAATTTATCCAGAATGATATAATAATAGAATATGGTGAACTACATTTGTAATTTTTGACTCAAAATCTCTATATTTACATGACAATTTATGTAAGCAATGGAAAATCATTTTTATTGCTGTTTTTCATCTTAAAGTAACAGTGAAGCCTTCAACACTGACAAAAATTTCACACATTGCAAAGTTCAAAATGGATCCTAGCACTAATTTGACAAGAATCCTTTTTTAAGGCAAAGAAAAGAAAATATGTGTGTAAATGTGTGTTCCTTTTACATCCATGAAAAATATAGGGGTGGTACCTTAGCAAAATGAATTAATTTATTACAAAATCGGGAAAAAAATCATATTTTTTCTGGTCTGTATCTGGTTTTATACAGTTTACCACTTGCACACTGACAATGAACTAATTTACAACAATTAAAGCGATTCTTATCAATTCTAGCATGATTTTTTGACAAAAAAAGTTAGCAGTTATGCAATCTGAAGGTTAATAAAACATGTTTAATAATATCTGAAGTAAAAACTTTAGCGTCAGCAGCAAGAAAATAGGGTCGGCTGGGTAACTTTTTTTTTTGCCTAATCACTAAAGATATGAAAACAATCATTGCCTAATTTCAAAAATATTTTGTACCCGTACTGAGTATTAGCAATAAAATGATCAGACAAAGACAGGGAGATATATTTTTGGCACTGTCAAGTGGTACCCATTGAGGAGGATAATAATCTTCCTTGACTGTATCCCTGTCTAATCTAGAGCCTGGTTCAGGATAATTTCTGTAATAGACTGTATATCCATTAGCTAGCCAGGCTCCCCACCATCCAAAGGTACCAGTAGATATAATCGAGCTATTGCACAAAGACATCAATGCTAAATCAACACCTTCTGTATTTCTTGGTATAACAACGGAATCGGCAAATTTTAAGTTTTTTGAGCACCAACTAAAATCGTCTGAAATGATAATAAACCTAACTTTATTATTGAATTTTTCACGAAAATGTTTCATAGCATTTTGAATGTACTGTAACGGAGCTGCCTTGAATCCTAATTTTGTCGAGCTTTTAATCATCATATCTGTTCGTCTCACATGAACACATGTCATCTGATGTGAATGTATCATTTCAGAAGTGACATGATGAAGCAGTATCTTTTTGGCATCTGACAAGATATTGCTATGAAATGTAAACTCTTTTCTCACCTGATCCTCTACATCCCTGAAGTATTTCCATGATTGCAAATATCCATGAATTGTAAAATTTGAAAGGGGAAGTAACTCTAATTTTGGATCATGTGCACATGGCAATTTTTCATAAACATGCTGTTCACACACTGAGGTTATAAATTTTACATTTTGAACTGTGAAATATCTAGAAAGTGAAACTCTTCTGTCAGCATCAGGTCTTGTAAAAAATTCTACTTTATTTTTTGCCGCTATGCCAAGCAGTGAGGCGTATGCAAATAGCCAGTTACCAAGACGTCCCGAAAGTTTAGCAGTAATGTAGTATGGATGTCTTTTCCACTGTGGCAATTTGGCTTGTGTTTCAATATGCAGCATGCACTTTGAAAAGTCTTTATCCCAAATCTTTCTGATGAAATGAACATTTAGTATAGATGGCACCACATGTAACCATGCCAACAAAATGTAAACCCCGATCAAGATCACGGCAATAAAATGTAAGATTGGATACCGACCAAATCTTCTCCTTATAAAATCCATTCCCCATGGTCAAATTGTTCACCTGAAAAAGGCAAAAATAGTATCTGTCAAGAATTAAAGAGTAAAAAACTGGATCAGTTATTCATGGTTGGGATTTGGATTTCAATTTAATTTATACATTGAACTGACACATTTGTGAATCTCGCAATTCCCAATTAGGCCAAGCATTACATATATGTAGTTGCAGTAAAATGTAGAAATATGAGCAGGGTTAGTCGGCCAGACAATTTTTTTTCAATCTAAATTTTGAAACAGATTCTACATTTAATGTTTTTTAGAACTTTTTGAACCAATAATGGAATATTTTCCTCTACTTATATGGTGCAGACATCTAAATACAGTAGCTGCCCATAATTATTTCATCACTTCATTTTTCCCATTGATTTCTATACAAATTTATTTAACATTTTTTTTAAATTACTGTGATGTTGTTTCTCACCCGATTTTTATGAATTTTTCAATAAAAGACTGAGAAATATCTGAAGATTAAATATACGGTTTATTTGTAAATATTTTTGCAATTAAATTACAAATAAAAAATTTGTCGTCATAAATTTGGTTGAATATATAGGGAAAATGTGACGTCATAATTTTTATACTTAAAATCACTGTAAGCTTGATAAAAGATTTCAGATCTGTAAAAACAAATAAAGAATTAAATTTCTAGTTTTCTTCTTTATCATGGTGAAAATTTCATTAAAATCGATATAGAAATCACTTCGCAAAGATTTTTGAAAAAATGTAAATTTACACAGAAATGAAGTGATGAAATAATTATGGCAAACTACTGTAAATTTATTTGGACTAAAATATGTGTGATTTTGACCTCCCGCAATCCCATAGTTGTTAGCTTAATCAATACTCACGAATTTAGTTATTAAAGCAAGATATTTGTTTGAAAATAGTATTTCTTATGTTTATAACCAAGTCCAAAATATGAGTATGACATTGACAGCTAAAACGTGTAATACTGGTGTCATTCACAACCAGCATGGGAGCTACATTATTGATTTAATGAAATTTCCATTCATCTGTCACTCAACCACTGGCTGACTGATCAATGGTCAATAAACATATTCTACAAGAGGAACAAGCGAATCCTTACTTAGGACTCCAAATCTCAAACGACCTGAAATGGAGTATCTGCATAAATAACATCAGCAAGAAATCCAACGCCACCTTGGGCTTTCTTATGAGGAACTTAAGAAATGTACCAGAAGCGTGTAGAAAAGCAGCATACATATCCACAGTAATTAAGATCTACAATGGAATATGGTGCAACCACCTGGAATCCATCTATGAAAGGGGATATCGACAAATTGGAGCATATACAAAACAGAGGCATACGATTCATCAAGAAGTACTACAGGGTCCATAACCAACATGAGACGTCAGCTAGACATTTAGACTCTAGAGGAAAGAAGACAGTCTCTGTCTGATCCTGATATATAAAGTGGTTGAGGGACTGGTGCCGGCTCTGCCAGCCGACAATTGTGTCACACCAGCAAGACCGAAAAGAACTATCAAAGCCAAAGTATTTACAAACTGTGAAACAGACAACATAATTGAACGGCACATAATAAACAACACCCGAGGACTCAAAGTGCTAGACAGCAATAAGCCACCATATAAGCATTCATTTTTTGTGGAAACAATTATAAACTGGAACCAACTGCCAGATAAAGTTGTGCATGCAGATTCTGTAGAGGCATTCAAGACCGCACTACAGGAACACTGCCCATAACAATGGCACTCTTCTCCACCGTGTATAAAAACCTAAATAGGATTCAAGTACGCATACAGATACAGATACAGAATCTATTTCTCATTTTACTGGTAATTACTTTTGGAATTTGAGCCTATTCAAATAATTCATGTCCTAAAATTTGGGAACGATTTTTTTTAAGTTCGACATTTTGCAAGGAATTGAAGTATTTTATGTCATAAGTTGAATTTACTGTACATTTAGTTCATAAATTTTACATTTTTGGGGGATTTCAACCAGTTTTCTCAATTTCGTCTGTTTCTTCTGGTACCCCGATTAAATTGGAAACCAGTAGCTTATATTAAACTCCGGTTTATGATCGGAATGAAAACAGTTATAATCCGTGTCCGTGTCATTGTATCATTTCAAAAAATCAAGGAAACAATGCACCACATAATAAAAAAATGAACTTAAATGGAAGTTTTACAGATTTTGATATAAAAACAAAAGAAGACATTTTTCAATTAAAACACGTCAGTGACAAAGCTATAACCTTGTTCTGATGTGGAAGCACAAGACAATTTCCCAGTGACCAGAAAATTAAATTAAACTCAAGACAAAGTGTCATAAATGACAGTTAACTGTTAATATAAGAAACACAAAAATTATGTTTTTTCAAAATAGTTATACCCCTACGCAACCATTATTCTACCAAAGGCAAACATACTTGGATCATGTGTCCTCGAAACAAGGGAGTATTTATAATGTCATAGGCCATGCTATTAATTTTTAATATCAATACAAGAACTGTCAAAGAAAGCTTTAACAGCTATTTTTGATTTGAAAGTCGTTTTTCAAATTTCCGAAAAAATGTAGCTGTTGAATTTGCTTGTAAATTGTTTGATATTTTGTTGCATAATTGTGAAATACTGAGGAATATATTCCTATTATGAGGTCAGTTGAACGAGCGGTCAGAAATGGTTCTATTTGTGATACACTCTCATCAGAAGAGATAAAATCTTATGAAAGGATACACAACAGACATTGTAAAACCATTCTTGGAATCAAGAAAACCGCTAGCAACTTAAATTAGCTGCTAAGTGGGAACTTGCTTTTGATTCATTTATAAAACACAGCTATTGATGTGCTTTTCTACATTGGATACTGATTACATCAACCCTCTAGCAAAAATTAGTGATGCAGGTATGTAAACATGGTTGCCTCTGCAAATTTTAGAGAATTTGATATAGACATAAATGATTATTCTAACTTTGATAAGCTAATTTTTAGTATTAAGAAGAGTTTAAAAGATAATTATAATAAACAGAAATCATGAAAAATTAATAATGTCTAAATTCTAAAAAATAAATAATCTAAGTTATATTTATATTGTAAACTTAAAGACATTCTGAGTTTAGAAAAGTAATTGAAATATGAAAAAAAAGGTTTTACAACGAGACAGCTTCTGACAAAATATGTTGGGCCAATAAGGCGAGAAAATGTTTCACTCAGTGGACCATTTTCTGAAAGTTGTTAATATCCGTGAAATTTATCTTTTTCTCATAGTAAAAATAGTCTCTGTTTGCGTCTCAATTTTCTGCATTGATAAATCCAACATAAAACTTACAGTAAGCTCATTAAAAAACGTTGAAAACTCATTTTTGTCATTTCGAGGGGTTTTCAGCACCTTTTAAGTGGGAATTCCCTGACAAGCACCTCCAGAACCAAATACATAAAACGTTTTCCTGAAAGACTGCACTGCTGGTCAACTTTTGTGTGTTTCCTGTTTTGGTTCTAAATGTGCTTTTTAACGAAAATGGAACTTTTCTTTAAAAAATCAATTTAATAATTTAAAAAAGATACATATACCTTTAAATTACCGTTCTAAAGTATGGTCGGTATAGTCGTTGGTTATTAAATAACAACGAAACTGTCAAAGAGTTCGAACCTCGGAGAGAGCTGATTATTTTGTTTCTTGCTAGATTCGCATTTTTGTCATATTTTTGAAAACCGCAAAAATTTCCTTCTTTATTTTCCCTACCTAAAATGTTTAATTATCACTAAATTTTAGCACAAAAGAAATTCAAGATTCCCCCGTTCCTTTGTGCAACTTCCTCCCCAAGTTTGATTATATTGCTGTGCTTACACGAGTAAATGGTAGTGAAAGTGGACTATATATTTTTTTTTATTTATAACACGTACCACTCATCTTATCATTATCATGTAAAGAAGCAAACGTAAATAACGATGATGAAACCATTTTATTGTGCGGTGCTGCAAATCAATGTCTAAACAATGTCGACTCCGATCTTATTTGACAAGTATTGCCAATTTCCTACCGAATGTGGGTGGTTTTCTCCGGGTACTCCGACTTCCTCCACCAATAAAAACTGGCGGCCGCGAAATAGTCAAATGTACCGAAAACGGCGTAAAACCCCAACTAAACAAACAAACAAATATATTCCAATGGATACCTGATTGTGATTATTATGCCCTGACCGAGGCTTTAGCCCGAGGTCCGATATGGGTCGAGGGATAATATTGGGGCCGATATGGAAATTGCCATGTAATGATCTATTTATCACATATTAAAATAAATTGCTTCGCTGAGCGCAGCTGGATACGACCGCAGAGGTCCAACCCTGAACAGTTGGGGCTAAAATGGACACAATATTCACGCTTGATACAGGTCTGAATTTGGATTGTAATTAAATATTTGACACATAATAGGTTTCTGACACAGAATAACTGTAGTCAAAGAACTTAGAATTGGACATATGATTTGAATTTATATTCAATTTTTTGCATTTTGTGCAATACAATATGCTGTTGCAAATTGACCCCTCCCCCCCCCCCCCAAAAAAATAAAATTTAACCCCTTTTTTTGCTTTTTTGCAATACACTATGCTGTTGCGTACTGACCCCCCCCCAAAAAAAAATCATTGTACCCCCCTCCCCACCCTTTGTTTTGCAAAATAAAAATTTGAAGACATTTTCTTTTTAATTTCTGAAATCTGAAATGAGAAAAAATTGCCCCCCCCCCCACAATTTCTTATTCCCCCCCCCCCTTTCCCTTTTTCCAAAAAAAAATTTCCCTCAAGATATGGTCATAATCCCTGTTCAAATTTCTCATGGAGTTTGCAAACATAATTACCCATTTAAATATATCATAAAAGTCTTAAAATAGAAAATGACATATGGACAAAATTAATATTAATTAATAGTAACTTCTAAAAATAAACTGCATAACAGCTATAAATCACCCCAAGACAATCTACATTTCTTTATACATAATTTACAAGCAGTGTGAGGGAGGTAATTGAATCATACACAACATTTTACTTTAAATGTGTTTGGATTACCTCCCTTACACCAAGATAATAACCAAACAGAAAAATGCTTATTGGACCCTTTTTGGAACCTAATTCTTTTAAAACTGTTGGGACCAAAACTCCCAAAATCAATCCCAACCTTCCTTTTGTGGTCATAAACCTTGTGTTTAAATTTCATAGATTTCTATTAACTTATACTAAAGTTATAGTGCGAAAACCAAATGTCTTCGGACGACAACGACGACGACGACGACGCCAACGTCATACCAATATACGACCGCAAAAATTTTGCGATCGTATAAAAATTAAAAAGAATTTTAGATTTGTAAAAAATGGAGAAAAACAAACAAACAAACAAAAATATGGATTTTCGAGGGCCAATACGGATTTTCGAGGGCAAATATGAATTTTCGAGGGCCAATGGATATTGGCCCAGAGGACAAATTACCGACTCCGGCTTCCGGCTTTTATTGGACATGCAAAAACGTACATATTAGTTCAAAACATATGAAAAAACTGGAACAATTATGGAATACAATGCTGGAATAAATTTTCATTCCAGAATGGTTCAAAGTTCTGGTTTTCTTTTATTTTTAGGTTAATTTTGTTCATTTTTAAAAAATATTAATTAAAATTTATGATCTTTAAGCCCGGTCTTTAAGTTGTTAATTAAGTTACCCCACATTGATCCCCTCGCTATAGGTTGACACATCCGAAAAACGGAAGTGAACGTGAACTTCGCCAACGCAAGCGCATTTCTTTATTTTGATTTAACTCGCGCCATGAAAAATAAATAAATTAAGCATGAATTAAAAATGACGACCTAACAATTGATCGGTGATCGGGTAAGTAATCAATAATTACGTGTCGCAGATGAGGAGATAATTTCTACACCTGTTAATTATCGATTTATGCAGGAAAATACTGCATGCCGGCCTCGGAGCCTGGCTCCAGTCGGTCTGGAAACATGTTCTCGGTATGCAGTGCAAGGGAGTGGGGATATTATAATAAGAGGCCATATTTTTTTTTATTTCATTGATTATTTTGGAGAGGATTTAACTTTTAGTTTTTACAGGTTTCGTCAATTTAAATTTTTCTTCAGAGAAAATTTTACTTGCTCTTTAAATAAACAAAGAAATGATGATGTTAAAAAGGAAAGTGTAAACAATGACAGTGTTAAAACTACAGAGGTTCATATTGGTTTTTGATCTTATACATTGTATTGATTAAAGGACAAGAAGCTGATCTTCTTCATGTAAACAATCAAATTAAATTTATTTTTATATGTTTTAATTTATAGTTTTACAAACTTATGTCTTAACGGAAACATGAAGTTACCCCCTGAATAATTAGTAAAACTCAAGTAATTATGATGGATGATTTTGAAAGCCTAACATATAAATTTTCTCTGTTTTCAACATTAATGCCACGGTACCCAAACTGTCCAGTTGGAAGGGTGTTTTTCAAGTACATAAAAACATCAACAAATGTGTTGATGAATATTGCTTTAAGATGGCAACTTGATGTATTTCAACTGATTTCTTGATGAAAAACATTGGAATGCATTACTATTCTGTGGATTAAGAATAACAATAAGGTGTGTCTTAAATGTCAGGGATGATTCTTCCATTTCTGTAGGGCCGCTTGGCGGCCCTAAAAAACTTATGGCAAAATTATAATTCCCCTAAAACAATTATCGGTATTTGAGGAAATTCTGAGCAGTCCCAAATTGACTTTTAATTAGAAGCGCAAATTCTTGATATGCTGCAATTTAAGGAGTTTAATCTGTTTTAGCTGAAATTAATAACGCAGATTTTGAACAGTAAACAAACGGTAAGGACTTTATTGAATCCCAACAAGAAAATTTTAACTTGTAGATACTTCTTGTCTATGTATTGTAGAAGTGTAAATGGATCATGCATTAATGCACACTGACAGTGTTCTGCAGAATTTCCCGTTCTGATTATTAATTTCATAGTAGTTAGCTTACATTCACAATTATGACAGCCTTTTGCAGTTTAAAAAATTTGTTATCCTAAATATTTTGAAAACGTTCATACTTAGCTGACAAAACTATACATTTGAACAGGAATACAAAAAGAGTAACATTTTTCAAAATATCATTCAAATCTAATAGTGCTATGATTGTTTATCATCTTGCTGTTGTCGGTTCACAATTTTCCCCAATTTGATAGTTTGGGGACCCATTTTAAAACAAGTGGAATCATCCCTGAATGTCAACATGGATCAAAATTTCCCAAAACAGATCTTGCATATGTTCTGCATCGTCACTTTGTTTTTGTTGACATCATATAGCAATGTCAGTAAACACTAGGGGCGCTACTGGGCGGAAACCACAGTTTGTTTACAGTATACTGGTCCCAAAATAGACTGGAAAATGTTGTAAAGAAGCGGAATCCAGTTTTCAAATAACTTAACCCAAAACAGCTCCACCTGGCGTATACTGACATTGCTACATCATATATGATGCAAAAATCAGCAAAATGCATACAAAAAAATACCAGCTGTGGTCAAATATTTGGGCCATTTCAGACTAGTAGTGTAATACTTTTTACTTTCATTTTAAGGAAACCGCCTTTGTAGTCTTATGGTAGCATTCCCGGCCGGGTCAAACGCAAGAAATTAAAATTGGTATTTGCTGCTTCTCCATCAAGAAGTATAATGTGTCCAAGTGGGGTGACATGTCTTCCTGCGAACAGTTACCTTGTGAGCTCGCAAATTAAAAATCTGGCTCAGCATGACGGTCTAGTACAAAGCAGGGATCATATGCATATCACATCAACATGTTCTCATCCTGATATGCACCTAAATGCCACCACCCCCCCCCCCCCCCCCCCCCAAAAAAAAATGAAATTTAAGCATAAAATCATCCAAAACATTTTTTGCCTCGCTCTGCTTGGCGCTACATGTATATCAATCATTATCAATCTAATTAAAAACCGATCTCTCATCGCTCCCGTTTTCTGATATGTCGCGTGGGAGATCTAACGAAATCCGCTTTGAGGTCACATGTGAGTGAACTGGAACTTATGAATTTATGATGACATTCAAATGAGTTGACTTCCTATCAGTAAGCCAATCAAAAAAGTTTATGAATTCTGGGGACTGACGATTTCTTCGTAATCAACTTACAAGATCGCGTAAGCCACAATTCCATTGGTCGAACAGGACACACCTACGAGGTCACTCACATGTGACCTCAAAGCGGGTTTCGTTAGATCTCCCACGTGACATATCAGAAAACGGGAGCGATGAGAGATCGGTTTTTAATTAGATTGAATCATTATCAACACTTCAGTGCCCCCTAATGTCAAATCCTGGATCCAGGCTTGTTGAACAAGTGGAAGTTTTAACCATGTTTAGTTACAGCATATTCCTGTTCAATATTAGAAATGTGAAATTTCAGGTAGGGCCTAAAAAAAATATAGTTGTGTTTAGGGTAACCTGACCCTACCTAATCTTTAGTGCATACCCTAAATTTTTTATAACCTTCAACAAGCACTGTTAAAGTCAAAGTGACTCCAGTATACAACCTAACTAAAAAAATTAATGTAAAAAAAAAATTCCCTACCTACCCTACCTTTTTTCAGTGTGTTACCCTATAAACACATGTATTTTTTTATTTGGCCTAGTCTTATTTTTGTACCAAGAAATAAGTTCCTACAATAGTCCTTTAAAAACACACAGTAGATGTTCTTTAAATTGGCTTTCTAAAGAAATATGGTACATATACGGGGTTCTCGTTACCTATTACAATGGATGTATCTGTTGAGATTTTGTATTGGAGTTTGTTTCATTGTCGTTTTCTGTACTAAACCTTAGAGGGATGTTACCATCACATTGTAACATTGATTATTTTTGAATTATCGATCAATATTGTTCTTCCATAGAGAGTTTTGAATGAATTGAGGCACTCGAAGTCTCAATAGGGTAAAAATGATGAATATCAAGGGCACAGTGAAAAAATACATCATTTTGTATCTAATCAAAATGCAGAGAAAATGAAAGGTGTGAAAAATGCAATTGGAAATCAACTGAAAAAAATCAAGGTCTTTAGTTTAAAGGTAAAACTACAGATCATAAACATCAGCTTACACAAATGTAAAAAATGGGAAAAGATGATCTTTTTTTTTCAGGGTAGACAATCCACATAATCCCCACTAACACCATGGGGACACAGGCTCCTACATCAGCAGATGCCTGTTTAAGTATAGTCCATAGTTTGATGTGTCACAGACAGGGTGGAGAAAGTGAGAGTTTTGCCAAGCGGGCAATTGAGAGTCTCGTCAAGAAATTGAAGGAAAAACGTGACGAGCTTGATAGTTTAATTACTGCTATAACTACAAATGGAGCTCACCCATCAAAGTGTGTCACAATTCAACGGACCTTAGATGGTCGACTTCAGGTACATACTTTACGTATTGTATAGCTATCACTCGGTTGTAGTTCCTCATTTTCCTATTATTTAATACTTTTTACAATTAAATATTTTCTGAAACTACAATGCCAGTTTGAACTATACTTGGTATCAGTGGTTCTTAAGTGGTCCTCTTTCATAAGTATGACTGCTGTTGCCAAACGTAGGACTCTATTTTCAATTTTGGAATAGAAATATATGATTATATGTTCGAACCCACTTTGAGGCAGTTTACACATCATAAACGTAAAACCTCGAAGCGGTTTATTCTTATCGTAAACTCATGAAAGTACATGTAAGCATTACTTGTGTTCAAACATTTTAAACAATTCTTATAATTTAATTTTCAACAATCAAAAATGCAAGTAGAATCAATTTCGCATATCTTTTCAATTGAAATTATTTAAAAATAGCTAAAAAAGGGGGGGGGTGTGGCTCTTTATTTTTTTTAATTGACCGCATTAGATTCCAGTTGTTTATTAACCAGATTTTAAAAAGGAAAGAAATATTACTTTGATGAAGTAAAGTGGGCAGCTTGGCAGGTGGTTGGTTGACTTTTCATAATGAGAAAAAATTTGGTGTGCCGTAAGTTTGACAATGCATTTCTTCTTATCTTCTTAAAATTTTGATAGTCTAATTTTTTTAACATTTCAGGTTGCTGGTAGAAAAGGTTTCCCACATGTGATATATGCCAGGATATGGAGATGGCCAGATCTACATAAAAATGAACTGAAACACGTCAAATATTGTCAGTATGCATTTGATCTGAAGCAGGATAGTGTTTGTGTAAATCCTTACCATTATGAAAGGGTTGTCTCCCCTGGTATAGGTAAATAGGTTTTGTTAATAATATCAGAATATTTGTTCCATGTCATTTTACCAAAACTACCTGGCACAAAGGTTTGTCTTTAGTTGATTTTTGCTATAACCATTTTGTTATTTTGAAATTTTTTAAAGTTTCTCTTTGATGTTTTGAATTATTGATTACGAATATAATACAGACCTGATTTTCTTCCGCCTTAAAGCGGAATTCCGCTTTTGGAAGTCCGGATTTTTCCATTACGGTTCCTTTATTATACATAGTAAAATGGCTGCCGAAGTGTGATTTCCGCTTTGTTTTCCATGTTGTCAAAATCAGGTCTGATAATAGGCCCTGAGCACAACTGGTGAGTTGTAGATTAACAAAATGTACATATCTGGTGCATCAAAATTGATACCTCATAGAATTTATTACAAGTGCTGTAATGTTAGAGTTTAATGTGAGGTGATTGATAAAACCCAAAATGTGACATGAGGAGCTTTGCTATAATTCAGATTTTAGGTTCAAAGACATAAATTTACGAAGTAATTTTCAAATTTACATCATTGAAATAGCCTGAATTTTGCAATAAGAGAAAGAAGAGTTATGTTGTAAAATGTTTAGAAGACAGCATTACACCTCTGAATCAAATACATTAAAATTAGATATTTACCATTCAACAGAAGACCTACAATGTGATGGAATGTAATATTACTGAGACCAGTTTATGTATTAAGGATGCTCGCTGGTCATGTTTTGGTCTTTTTTGTCAGATTTTCGTAATCCTCAAGTTTTATCCATTAAACATGAAATTTTTTGCCCGTGAACCCCCACTTTTTCTTTTATAATTTAATCATATATACCTTAAAATGGTATTTGACAAACTCTTATGAAATCCTTTTAATTTTTCATACATTTTTGAAAGATTGAAGTTGCCAATGCAAAGGCAATGAAAAATCCAGAGAAAACCCATATCCTGCAAATTTTCAAGGCCTTATAGTTCTAAATTGAGCTCATGAACGTATATTTTTTTCTTGCTTATTGTTTTACTATTCATATGTTCTGTCAAACTAAAACACCTATTTCAAATCCTATTTATTTCCTATTAGACCAGCAATCATCCTGACCAATAGTTGAAATGTATATACATGTACTTTGAATCTCTGCTCATTGTGACTTTTGCTTCTTTGTTTTAGATCTTTCAGGATTAACCATACAGCATGCAGGTAAATATTGCTTTAATATTCTATCATTTTACTTTCTTCCAAGAATTTTTATATTGCACTGTAAAGGGACATTTTTTGTAAATTTCAATTCTTATACATTGTATTGTTGTTGTTGGTACATGTACTGTAAATGCAGAAATTATTGCGTGCATTTATTATTGCGATTTTGTCTTTTTAAACCGAATGCGATTTTAATTTTTGCGATATTGATAAAAATCCCACTTCATACATATACAAAATTCCAAAGTGCGAGTTTAAATTATTGTGATTACAACAGTGTCGCATTTTTCGCAATAATATAAAAAACATTGCAATAATTTCCGAATTTACAGTATATAATATCTACATACAGTTGACTCTGTTGTTGGTGTAGAGAGGGACCATTGATGCAAATTGAGGTAAGATTTAATAAACAGTTTCATACATTCTCACCAAGGAAAAAAAAGGTGAGTGGCTGAAATTTATTTTTTATTTAAAACCAGGGATCGCGCTGTCGGTCGCCAATGTCGCAAATTGCGATTTTTTTTCTCAACTGGCGCCTGAAAACGGCTGCTGGCGATTTTTTTGGTGCCTACATTTCCCTGTGTAAAATTATCATCATTTACTGTTTACGTACCAAAGATCGATTATGTTGGATAATACAGTTAAGTTTTGTGTTTTCTGGAGCGTGTCGGTATTTAACTGTCAAAGGAAATTGACCTATAGTAATTGCCACTTATAATCAAAATAATACACCATTCCCTTGATTGATTACACCTGTAATTAGTCCCCAATGCCATTAAACAGTGATTAAACAGGTGTTTATTGGCCTTAAGCAATATGACTGTTGATGTTAACGATCCCAAGCTGACACTAATTAGCTTATGTCATTGAAAACTTCAATGTCAAAGGTCAAAATTGTGACCGGGAAAATGCAAAACGTAAACAAGACATCTGACTGTCTAATACGAAACCAGGACGAGCCAATAATGAATGAAATTTTGAAAAATAAAATTGGTTATTCCAATGCAAACCAAAAGGCTGACAAAATATACTTTTCCAACTAATACAGGAGCAATTATTGAATCTCTGTGCGAACGAGTGACAATGTGCAGAAAAATAACGGATTTGGGACAATTGAATCTTTCCAAACAAGCTGCCAACACGTATTATGCAGATTCACTCATGATATACATGTATGATTTATATGATTTACTCAAAGGCTTTTCAGTCCAATTACATGTACATGAAGATAATAAGCAGCCATATCTAAATATCAACATTATTCATACATTCTGAGTTTGGTTGTTTTTTTTTCTGTACATATTTTTTGTTAAGAATTTTTTGGATTATATTTTCAAATTGTAAATTTAGTAATCTATGTCTGGCTCCTGTGACATGCATGTAATCTTCAATAAGTTGAAGGTGGTCACTGTTTGGTAGATGTAGATAATGGGCAGACATTATGACATTTAAAAAAATAATGAACTATAAATATTTCTTTATTTTTATTTAATAAAAACAAGAAAAGATAGAACAAATTATTGCATTTAATATATTATAATATAAATACAATACATCATTCACAAATAAACATGCAAGGCAGTTGTACATGTACGTTTCCGCGACGCGATCCGAAGTGGTATCTACAAATAGGAAAGTACGTTAAATGTGATGCTATCCAAAATTTCTGGGGAGAACACTGAACAACAGTTTGACACAGTTTGGCTCCTTGATATAAAATTTTATCTGGCTCCTAAACTGGCTCCTGAAAATGGCACCTGGCGATTTTTCTGGCTCCTACTTTTTAGGAGCCAGAGCAACCCCTGAAAACATTAGATCAGCAAGAAATCCCAACACGAAGTTACACAAAACAGACATATTTAATTTTTTTTTGTCCAGAAATAGTACATGGAATTTCCTGAAATAAAAAAAAGGAATCGACTCGGGAAGTGTTTCCTGTTATGGAATTTGCATATTTAACACAGATTTTAAATAAAGAATGAGGGGCCTCGGAGGTCGAGTGGTCTAGGTAGTTCGTCATCACTACTAATGATCACTAACCTGTCAACACAGAGGTTGTGAGTTCAAATCTCACCTGTGGTGGGGTGTGTTTGACTCTGATAGAAATTTACAAGGATTGCCAATTTTTCTACCGAAGGTTGGTGTTTTTCTCCGGGTACCCCGGCTTCCTCCACCAATAAAATCTGGCCACCACGAAACAGCCAAATGTGCTGAAAACAGTGTAAAACCCCACCTAAACAAACAAACATAAATAAAGAATGCAGATTTGGTTGCCATACATAATTACGCTTTTCATTGTTGAAATTTATTTTTTTATTATTTTTTTTTCGTGTGTGTGTGTGTGTGATAAGATTGATTTTTGAGGGGCAGGGAGGAATGAAATTCTATCAATTCATTGTAATTAACCAAACTGAAATTTTGAAATATTAGGAGTTGATGTATAGCTTTATATCATTTTTATGTCCCACCTGTGATAGGAGAGGGATATACATATCATTTTTATGTCCCACCTGTGATAGGAGAGGGATATACATGTGCACAAATGTATAGTGTTTCGGAACTGTGTTTCTGTTGTATGCCACTCTTTAGGTTAAAGTTTAGATTGAAGGTAGTTTAATGAGAATTAGATGTCGTATCAACATGAAAATTTTTAAATAAATATCTTACAATGGAATCTATTCAAAGGGTAGGTATAGTTATCTCACTTTCATGGTTGACTGATCATGATTTATGTTTTTGTCAGTATTGAGATTAAGGTTTAGATTGAAGGTATATTGATGGGAAGTAGATTTCAAGTAAACATGAATCTTTATCAGTAAATAACTTAAGATGGGATATATTTAAAATGGTGGTGTGACCTAGATGTCACAGTTTACTGATCATGATTCAGATGTTTGTTTAGAAGCGGAGCAGTGTTCCAAAAGATAAAAAATAGTATACCTCAGATGATATATTGATTACAATCCCTTTAGATCACACATGAAAGTTTTTAAACATAGAGCTTAGTGATTTACTTTTGGTTGAACATGCAGACAGATATCTAATTAAAAATTTTCACACTTGTATTCTTTCAAGCTCCTCCTACAAGGCTTGTGAAAGATGAATATGGGAGTGACATTGGTATGGAAGGGGCCAGTAGTCAACATGGTGAGTTCTGATTGGTTTATGTTGTCATGTGACATTGTATAAGTTTTGAAATCTTACAAATAATTTACAAAAAGAAAATAAAAGTCATGAAATGGATATAAAGTAAGTTAAGTTCAGAATGTTGGACACATTATGTGAATCTACACTTCAGTAAATAAAAAAATAAAAAATTCCTGAAAGTTTTCAGCTGTTGTTTTTATTTACCAAATCTATTGAGCTGATAATTATACATGCAATTATATATGTTATTGCACGATATGTCATAATGCTTACTGTAAATTTGTAGGTGCGTGTATGCAAATTAGATTGAAATCCTTTGATTTAAATTCATAAAATTTGTATTGTAGCAATCCATTGCAGTACCATCATTTTTTTTTTCAAGTTATGAAAGTATGATTTTGGAAACAAATCAGTTGCTTGTTATTCATAGATTTTAAATTCAATTCAATAATTTTCATTAGGTTTATGAATTTTTAAATATTCATTATGTAAAATTTTAAAAATCTTTATGGAATATTTAATTTTTTCTTCACTTATGTAAACATGCATTGCTTTCAAAAGTAGTGTGTAAATAACACATCTCCACTTCCTACCCTTGTGCCTCTACCATCTAATTTTGCAAAATTTGCTTACAATATATGGGCAAGTCCACTACTTTCCAAGTTTGGTTCAGTAACTCTCAAATTTCTTGAAAGCCGAGCACTTTTACATTTTTTTTTTTGACAAAAACTAACATACTATATAATATATGTTAAGGTGGTACCCAACACCTTGACTAAAATAAAATTGGCTCGTTTAATTTTCATAAAATTTTTAGGAAATATTTACTTTGACCTGTTGACATAAATGTTGATTTTTTTTAGTAAACAGAATTTCAAACTTTGCGGGAATAATTTCATTGAATATATAGCAGTCTGGCAAACATCAATTTTGATCATAGAGAAGCTTAATGTCTCTTTACTTATTAAATTTGATTAAAACACTCTGGTGATTTTTAAGAGTTATCTCCCTGTAGTTTTGGGTACCACCTTAAGAACAACCTGTGAAAAATTGTAAATATACATTTTTAGTTTAGTTAATCCTCGTTTCATTGTATTTTAAAAATGATTACAATTTTTGTAAAATGTGAAATGAGAGGTATTGTGTATGCCTCATGGAGGTACGTATGTCTTCTCCAATATATTCAAATGATGGTACTTTAGAACTTCTTTTGTTTTTCATTGAGCTGAATGAATAAATGTTTGCAGCCATATTGGCAAATGTAAATATTTGTTATGATTTCTTAGGTGATGTCATTTATTTGCTATTTGATTGGTTGTTTATATAGGTCAAGGGTCACCGACCCCTCAGAGCACAGTTCAACACCAACAGCTTCACCAGGCACAGCAGTTATCAGGGGCGGGACAGGCTGGACCAACAACGATCCATGCCATGTCCCCTCAACCCCTGTCTCCACCTACTCCCCAGTCAGGTTAATGTTTGGCTGTGTGTGTTACAAACTGTTAGATTCAAGCTTTTACTTGATTGCTGTCTTATAACTTCCATTTCAACTCAGTTTGCTTAGGAAACAAATACACTCCATACAACTTGTGAACCTTGAAAAATATAATATAATATCTGTGCCTTGAGTACAGATTTTGCCAAAATTTATAGCACTCATTAAATGTCTTTTTAAGTATTTTAGTTAAATACAGTAGAATCGTGATCACTTGAAGTCAAAGATCCTTTGAAATTTGTTATCCGCATCGGTAGTTTGAGCGATTTAGTTCTGGAAAAATTCTGGTTCCTTGGCTCTAAGAGACTAAGTGGAGCCTAATTAATATGTTTGGTGCCTTGAAATTCATGATATGATCTAGGAGCCAATGGCGTCTTGAACCAAAACTTACATAGCGGCCTGCGTTCCATGCCAGCATTTAATTCATATTACATTCATCAAGTTTGTTTTACTAATTGTAAATATAAGTGGCTTGTTAAAGCTTAATTAAGGTTTAGTTAATGCCAATTACCTAAAACAATTACTGTGGATTCATTTATTTTCGTGGATACCAATTTTTGTGGATAGGGGGGAAAAGTCATTTTGTGGGATACGTAAATTAGTGGCTTGGCACATCAGATATCAACGAAATACTTCGATAAAACGTGCCGTTCAGACTTTGATATTGTACAGTAAAGTACTGATTTTAAGCGTTTATAAAACAAAAGTCTAACAAACAGATTCTTCAAATTTGTCATGAATTTAACAAGATTAACAAAGTACCTAATTATTTACTTGTTAGGCTAATCATGTGTGAAATATGTATTGACAAAATTGCAATCACTTGTCACCAAATACCTCGGGTCATATACATACATTTTTAATCCGATTACGACCAATAATTTCTGCTTTATTATCTTTTGACAAATTGTTTTTACTGTTTAGGCCTACTTAGGATTAATATTTTTCTTGAATGTTTGAAAAAAAAAACGTAAGTGAATTCCGCGACAATTTACACAGTCAAGATATTTTTAAAGAAAATTATTTGAGCGTTTATATGTTATTACCCAAGACAAAATTACATGAAACATTATATCCTCTATGGATATAGCTGACTCATCATATGTCAGTATCCAAGTACATGCTGTAAAAACGTAAAAACACAATTGTTCAATGTTGTCTCGGATAGGTACATCATAACCTTCAGTGCATTTAAGCTAAAGAAAAAATATTATTTTTCGTTGGATATTTAAATTTGTGGTTTACTGGGACCCACGAAAACCACGAAAATTGGTATACAACGAATAATAATGAATCCAGAGTTGTAGTCACATTGGATTTGAATTATATCTTGTAACCGCCCATAAAAAAAGTATAACAGACCATATATGTGATCATTATAATACTTATATATTGTCCTTTTAATTTCACAAATTATGATCCGAATTTTAAAAAGGATTTCTCATAACAAGGTTTTTCAAGGATCTACAGTCACTTCAGTATATCGCAAATAAGACATTTGTAAATTTTAAAGTACAGTTAATTGTTTTACAATTAAGACAGCAAAATAGTAAAAGCTGTAACTAACAGTCTGTGAATTAAATGGCTTCATTAGCATACTATGTAGTCGCTGTATATCTTGCATGTCTACTTACCTATAATCTTGCTTAGGGACGAGATCAAAAGTTCAATGTAGGATAAAAAAAACTTAATTCAAATAGTTTGGGGGTGGGGGGGGGGGGGGTTAAAATCGCTGCAAGTTTTGTTATCTGACATCGATTTTCGGATATGCCCATATTGGTCAATAAATTTTTCCCAAATCAAGTTAAGAGGGGGGGGGTGGGGGGGGTCAGTGAAAAAACTATGTGAATTAAGTTTTTTATCCTACATTGAACTTTTGATCTCGTCCCTTAATATATTCATATTTATTATATATTTAGAAATTTTATTTAGTTCTTAGTGTTATTGTACAGGGTGAAAACCACCATTCAGAGTCCTGGATTTAGGCCAAATAAAAAAATAGGTCTGGTTCCTTTTACCTTTAGATAAAGATATGGTTGGTAGCTGCTATTTATTTCATGGGTAAGGGAGAAACATTTGACTTGAACAGTGCTTATTATTACATGTATATTGAAAAATTTTTTAAAAAAAGTGTTAAGAGTAGGTGGGGTAACCGGAACCACACATATTTTTTTAGCCATATTTTGCCAAAGCCCTGATATGCATGTGAAGAACAGCTGTTAATACTCTTCATGTAAAATTGTTATGTAATAGTTGTTGAGAAGCTGTTTTGGCATAGGTATAGGATTAATGCGCTAGTGCAACCCAAATATTCCGTTGGCAAGGCATGTCACCTACACCTAACAATGGCACTTGCTTTGAAACTGAAAAATGAGCAGAAACCATTATTTTTCAGATTAAACGAATTTTTGATAATTTAACAGACAACTTTAAATGAAAGGTTATGGGCATAATTAAGAAATAATTTATAGAACTCGTACTTTATTGTCATTTTAGCATGGGTTGGTTTATATATTCGTGAATACACAAATATATGTATAATGCCAGCCATGGTAAAATGAATTCGTGAATACACAAATATAATGCCACCCATGGTAAAATGAATTCGTGAATACACAAATATAATGCCACCCATGGTAAAATGAATTCGTGAATACACAAATATAATGCCACCCATGGTAAAATGAATTCGTGAATACACAAATATAATGCCACCCATGGTAAAATGAATTCGTGAATACACAAATATAATGCCACTCATGGTAAAATGAATTCGTGAATACACAAATATAATGCCACCCATGGTAAAATGACAATAAAGTATGATTTCCATGAATTGTTTCTATTCCAATTATGACAGATAGGGTAATTCTGACGTGACGTCCCTATTCACTTTGACAGTAAGCAGGGATTAATTGGTTTAAATTGTGGGAAATTTAATCACAGCTTTGATAGGGATGTCATATTTAATAGAATATTGTATATAGCATTGACCATGCAAAATAGTAGCCTGTGCTGACAGAATAGTGCAGTATGCTGCATGTCATGCACTGTTTTGTCACCTCACTAAGCTACAAATTATGCATATTCATTGTTACAATAACATTATTATATAAACAACTATAAAAAAAATTTGCAATAAATTAATCATTGAAGTAATATTTTAAAGCCTTAGTGGTAGAATTTCTGTGGTAAAATTGGTGACTATTTTTCATAAGGGAGGTATCTTTTACAAATATATGTCCTTCCACATGACAGAGGGTACCTGTTCTTCCAGGGATGATTCCACGTTTTAAAATGGGTCCCCAAACTATCAAATTGGGAATTTTCCAGAAAATTGGGAAAAATTATGAACTAACAACAGCAAGATGATAAACAACAACCATAGCACTATTAGATTTGAATATTTTGAATATTATTGTATTCCTCTTAAAATGTATAGTTTTGTAAGCTAACTATGAACGTTTTCAAAATATTTAGGATAAAAAATTCTTTAAATTGCTAAAGGCTGTCATGGATAAAGTGAAGAATAAGAACAAGATTCTGGTACAACCAGAATTGTGCAATGCTGGTAGAAAAATTCATTCCAGAATTGTTGCCAGAATTTTCCAGCATTGCAGATACTGGAAGATGCTGGAAAATTCTGGTAAACCAGCATTGTAACAAATTTTCACAGAACATCATGAATCACCCAGAATTTACCAGAATTGCAGATTCTGGACAATGCTGGAAGATTCTGGTTAAACCAGCATTGCAGATTCTGGAGAATGCTGGAAGATTCTGGTTATACCAGAATTGCAGATTCTGGACAATGCTGGAAGATTCTGGTTAAACCAGCATTGCAGATTCTGGAGAATGCTGGAAGATTCAAGTTATACAAATGTACCAGAATTGCAGACACTGCTCATGAAATTGCAAATTTGTGGCTTTGTGACCATTTTGAAAAAAATAATGTGAAAATTTGGTATTGTTTATATCTGTAAATTATATTTGTTCAGCATCTACCTTTGTTTAAAGAAACTTTAAACCACAAAAAGAAGAATATATGCTTAATCATTTTTATTAAATTTGAGATTCTTTACCTTGACATGTTGAAAAATTTAATAATTGGTCAACTAATGAATTACGAAATCTAGATTGTAGCTTGATAAAAGATATGAAAACACCTTTAGAGTTGTTTGTTATACTCAAAAGACGGCTAAAATATCAAGAATCAATACATTCTGCTGAATAGAAGCGGTAAAGTTATAATTTTATATTAATTTTTATTGATATTTCTGCCTTTTTTTGCAGAGTTATCTCCCATTTTCAATGCAAATCTCCATAGGAATTTTAAAATCGTGATTTTTTAGTCTTCCTCAAGTTAGATTTTCTTGGACTTTTTTCTGTGTATATTTGGGATATAATTCTAAAGATTAAAACTTAAAAATCTTCTTTTGCAATTACTTTATGGTTAGGGTCAAATTTATGCTAGATTGACTGGACTAATAGTAACTTCCTGTGCATTGTTTTTACAACCATTAAGATTAATCAGGAAAATGCATCATAACTCAATTAAATGAACACATGGATAATCCTCTTAATAAGCTTCATTTATGGATTCAATGTCACTCATTAATCTTGTCCTGTCAAACTAATATACATGGGCATCAAAACATTTCTATAGAAAAATTTATTGGGAATATACATCTCCAGGTTTATGTGTATTCCAAATACACAATTTTTTAAAAGGTAACAAATAAGTCTGTTATTACCTTCATTAAAAACAAGAGTTAAAGTGGACTTACAGATGTGAAAAGATTAATGTTTGATAAATATAATTAAAATGTTCTTAGAGGCCATTGAATACCAATCATACTAAAAAGAATCTAAATTTGTTGTTTTACAATAGGTCTCTTTGTAAATGCTCCAATAAATTATTATGTTTTTGTCTGATATTCTATATTCTAACTAAATTCGACATTGTTGGAACTTTTACCAGCATTGTATATCTTACAAAGCTGGTTGTACAAACATTGTCAACTTACAATTCTTGTTTTACCAGAATTGTACATCTTACAATTCTGGTTGTGTACCAGCATTGTAGGTCATACAATTCTGGTTGTACCAGCATTGTATGTAATACAATTCTGGTTTTACCAGCATTGTTGGTCATACAATTCTGGTTTTACCAGCATTGTAGGTCATACAATTCTGGTTGTACCAGCATTGTATGTAATACAATTCTGGTTTTACCAGCATTGTTGGTCATACAATTCTGGTTTTACCAGGATTGTAGGTCATACAATTCTGGTTGTACCAGCATTTTAGGTCATACAATTCTGGTTTTACCAGCATTGTAGGTATACAATTCTGTTTTTACTAGCATTGTTCATTTTATATATATGATACAATTCTAGATTTTCCAGCATTATTTTTTTTTTAATTTTGGTTTAACCAGCATTGTAATTGCTACAATTCTGGTATTTCCAGAATTGTAAACATCTTTTTACAATTCTGGTAAATATATGTATACCAGAATTGTTGACAATTCTGGAATTCCAGAATTGTACCAGGATACAATGCTGGAAATACTAGAATTGTTTTGCACAATTCTGGTATTTCCAGAATTGTTGAGAACAATTCTGGAATGAATTTTTGTACCAGCATTGCACAATTCTGGTTGAACCAGAATCTGGTTCTTATTCTTCACTTTATCCGGCTGTCATAATTATGAATGTCAGCTAACTACTATGAAATTAATAATCAGAACGGGAAATTCTGCAGAACACTGTCAGAGTGCATTAATGCACGATCCATTTACGTTTCTACAATACATATCTAGACAAGAAGTATTTACAAGTTAAACTTTTCCTGTTGGGATTCAATAAAGTCCTAACCGTTTGTTTACTCTTCAAAGTCTGCGTTATTAATTTCAGCTAAAACAGATTAAACTCTTAAACGTCAGCGTATCAAATAGAAACCTCATAACACGATAAAAGCGCTCAAGTTATCAATAATTTGCGCTTCTAATAACAAGTCAATTTCAGACCGGTAAGAATTTCCGGAAATACCGATAATTTGTTTAGGGGATTACAATTTTGCCACAATTATTTTAGGGCCACCAGCAATTTCTGGGGCCGCCAAGCGGCCCTACAGGAATGGTAGAATCATCCCTGTCTTCAGAAATAAGATACTAAGTTGGAGATATCAATATGGATAGTCGGTGTGATTTTAATAAAACTGAAATTTACTGAAAGAAACATATAAAATATAGCATGAAGAGAAATCAATATTTACTTTACTTTAATAGCTATGGTTTGGTTTCATTTTCAGCAATTTAAAATTTTTTTGATTTTATTATTTTCATTACAATGGTACGAAAGAATCTGTCTGTGTCTTTTTGTTTTTGCATGATACTTAGTTAACTTATGTATGTATAGATACATGTATTTGTACGAAGTCTTTTGTTATAATTTAAAGAATTTATAGTTTGATGAAAATGTGATGATTGCCCTTTTTTTTTATAAGAAATGCTAAATTGGATCCCTTTGGAATGTCACTTATTGTTTTTAAATAAATATAATTTATTAGCTTGATGTTGTTGAATGAGAAAAAAAAGTGTTTAAAATATTTTTTACTGCTTTATCATTTTGTTTCCCATATTGACATTTTTTACCTTGTCACATGATGTTGTATTTTGGTCACATTACTCATGTATATGTCATGTGATTTATAATGATATCTTTACAGCTGCAAGCTCCATCGGTCACACACATGTTGTTCCTCAGTCTCCATTGGATTGTTATGGCAATCAAATACCTCATGTTTCTCAGGCACAACCAGCCCTCAGCCCTTTTCCTAGAAGTAAGTACAAGTCGTGTGTCTTGGGCACAATAGCCCCCCAGCCTTTTCATTTGAAGTAAGTATACCTCATATTTTAATACAATTGATCTCCGCATTTTTTCTAGTGGCCTAGAAGTAAATACCTCCTGTATCTCCTGCTCAACTAGCCCTCAGCCCTTTTCCTAGAAGTAAGTACAAGTCGTGTGTCTTGGGCACAATAGCCCCCCAGGCTTTTCATTTGAAGTAAGTATACCTTATATTTTAATACAATTGATCTCCACATTTTTTCTTGGGGCCTAGAAGTAAGTACCTACTGTATCTCCTGCTCAACTAGCCATCAGCCCTTTTATTAGAGGTAAATATACCCTTTGTATCTCAGGCATAACCAGCCATCAGCTCTTATTCTAGAATTAGTTATACCTCATGTATTTAAGGTACAACCAACCCCCTGCCCTTCTCCAAGAAGTAAGTAAGCACCTCCTGTGTCTCCGACAACTAGCCATTAGCCCTTTTCTGGGAGGTAACAATACCTCATATATCTCGGGCAAAACCAGTCCTCAACTCTTTTCCTAGAATTAAATATACCTCATGTGACTTTGGCACAACCAGTCCTCAGCTCTTCTCCTAGAAGTAAGTATATCCAATGTATGTTTTTAAATTATTCCCCTCTGTAACAGCATAATCAAACAAAGAAAATTATCATATGAAACATTTTTGTATAGATAGTCTGCAGTTCATGAATCTGATCCTTGTGTTAATAAGCTTCCATGTGATTGATTTAGGCTCCTTTTAGCTTTGATAAACTATTGATTTTCAGTATAAATTTATTTGAGAAAAACATGTTTAAGACTTAAACAGTTT
Organism: Mytilisepta virgata; assembly: GCA_028015205.1. NCBI lineage: Eukaryota > Metazoa > Mollusca > Bivalvia > Mytilida > Mytilidae > Mytilisepta > Mytilisepta virgata. Next base: position 767,946 of record JAPWFG010000032.1, read on the forward strand.
TCAAATTTCAGGTTGTAAGACTGGACTGTCTTGATATATACATTTGCCACAAAGAAATTGTTATAAACTTACCTGGATATGATCATGGTTAGAAACAATTAGTTTTATATGCTTTATTTATTTTTTGTAGCTGCCCCAGAAGGTGCGACATGGACAGGGAACAATACTGCCACCTATACACAAAACCTAGAACCTCAGTACTGTAAGTACTAAGTACAACAGATCTGATTTTGATGCATGTAGATCTAACAAAACTCCATTTTACTTTCTGTTTTGATGTCCTCTCCAATCAGCCAATCAGATTTCAGCCTTCATGATTTTGAAGGCATTAGCCTAGTGATAAAACCTGAGGATTCTCAATAGGTCATCAGAACAGAAAGTAAAATGAACTGTTGTTAGATCTACATACAGTGACTGAAAGGAGCAATTAGTAGTTCTAATTTTAATTAGATTGATGCTGAAGAATCTTGATATTTCACATCTTTTGTATTAATGTATATATATATTTATATCAGAGGTGTTTACTATTAGAATTTCCATAATTGTCCCGGATTTTAGATTCAAAATACGGATTACAGATTTACCTCTGGAAATTACGCTCTCCGGTTTTGTACCCCTTTTTTTTTTTATTTCTGGTCGTGTAAATGCTTTGTAATTGCACTTGAGTTTCCAATTATGAAAAGCGCTTTAACGAGATTGATGATAAAAACTCGGATTGTTTCTAGACTTGATACAATATAAGATACTTTGCTGGCGTGTCTCTGTGGTAGTTTTCATGCTGAAATTTGAGATTACTGACAAAAGGTCCAAATTACTGTCAAAAATCATTATCATTAGTGAAAACACCAGAAAGGGGTTAAACCTTTCTGATATATATATATTTTATGACATTCTTCCATATCATCTCATTTTGCAGGGAATAACAATCATTTACAGAGTCCAGAAATGTTAACACCCCTCACTAACCAGCCACGTAAGTACAAGTGTTATTAAGCAGTTATATATATAAGTAACATGCATATCCATGGGAAAAAAATCAGTGAGACCAAAGGGAGACAATTACAATCACAATTGTCTCCCCTTTAAGTTGGCAGTTGTGACTCATGTTGGTGGTATGAAGATAATTATCAATTATGGATTATTAACGAGGTCAGTATGTTATATATGGACCTGGTAGTAAGATATTGACCAAGGTTCCTTATCAGGTGTAATGGGGAAAAAAAAACATTCTCCGTCAAAGGGACCAGCAATAATTTTAAATTAGCACATCCCAGAAAATAAAATAATGAAAGAAAATGACAAGGACTGTATCATAACATTATAAAAACATGAAACTACATGTGCCATTATTTTTACTTAATATGAAAAATCTACTCAAGTTTACTTAAAAATAGATAAAGTCCATTAATTACATCTTGATGAATAAGTGATATAATGAATCAGTCGGAAGAAAGATTAAAAAATAACACCATAGGGAATATTGTTAAAAATGGACTCCTTAAACTTTTAAATGCCTTTTATATTGTTTCTGTCATTGCTTAAGGAGTTAAATTTGAAAACGAAGGCTAATGAATATTTTTTATCAACAGCTCCAGAATTTTGGTGTACAATTACATACTTTGAACTAGACCAGCAGGTGGGTGAGACTTTTAAAGTTCCATACAGCTATTCCACAGTGAAGGTAGATGGTTATACAGACCCGTCAAGCTTGGACAGATTTTGCTTAGGTCAACTTTCCAATGTTCACAGAACTGAAGCTAGTGAAAGAGCTCGGTAAGTTCAGAGTTCATCGATCCATCAAGCCCTTTCTTTTATTACACAAAGCAGGTTTGGTACAGCATTCCACTTTTTTTTCTGCTTGGCAGATTTAATGCTGAAAAATACAGTACTACTGTTTTTCCAATTTATATCATAAACTCTGTTTCCTAACTGAAAATCCAGTCTGTGTGAAATTAATTGTCCCCCGCCGCAACGCGATGCGGGGGATATGGTAATGCCGGGCGTCCGTCCACCTTGTAAGCGCTCTAGCAAATTTATTTCTTGACCGATTTGGATAATATTTATACAGTAGCTTTAACTCAATGATACCTCAAGGGAGTTCGAAGATGAGTCATGTCGAGATATTTTTGTAGGAGTTATGCCCCTTAATAACTTTGAAAATTGACAAAATGTTCATCTAAGTGTTCTAGAAAATTTATATTCTCCTTGCATTGGAATAATATTTATACACTTGGACCTAAAGGGAGGTTTTATACATAAACTCCTATCGAAACTTATAAAATTGAAAAATACTGTCTTTAAGAGTTTGTTAGGCGGAATACTTTTGATCAAAGCATTTCTGTTTATTGAAAAGGAGTAAATGTACATTTGTATAAATTCTCAATACACATGGTAAAATAAGATTTCAACACTATACCCATATTGTATAAATGTCTTCATACCACTCATTAACTTGTAAAAAACTTTAGCAATAACCACAAATTGTTTGTCCTTCAATTCTCTCTCTTTGAGAAAATTTTGTTATGTTTCACTTGTACAAGGGTTTCTGATGCTCTAGCGGCGGGGGACTTCGGAACTCTGTTCGATTTTTTATTTTTACTCGGCATTTGTTCCTGTGTCATAATTATCTTTATTGTGTCAATGTCTATATTCCGAAGATCCAGTGGTCTAAAATCATTGGTCTGAAAGCCCAATAGTCCATAAAACATTTGGCCCAAAAGTCATAAAAGTTGTCCAACTAAAATGGACTGCTTCATTATAAAGCATCTATGATGGTTGTGATGTGTTACATGTATATTTAAATGTGTTTAAATATTATTGCGAGAAATATTTTGATGGTACTTCTATTTGTGCTTATTTCATCCTCAGCGTATCGGTTGACAACTAGAATTGAACAAACACACCCAAGTAAATTATAACACATCGAATTAAATTCTTGGAATTTTGAAATAAGACCAAAAAACAAAATATGTATGGTTCTGGCTACCCTATCTGCTATATTTTTAGGCAACTACCCTTAAGAATTTTTTGACATTTTTATGAAATCACTGTTAAAGTTAGAAAATCTCTAACAGTGACTCAATGTTAAAAAAAAAAAACTACCTTTTTTGATCATTGATGTAACTGGAATCACACTTATTTTTATACTTGGCCTAAAGCAGGAAAATGCCAAAATTTATCAGATATTATGCATGAGATAAACTGACATGTTTTCTGCCCACTTCATTTTAATTTTAGCAATATAATTTATATTTTAGCTTACATATAGGGAAAGGTGTACAGTTAGACTACCGGGGAGAGGGAGATGTTTGGATCCGTTGTGTCAGCGATCATAGTGTATTTGTACAGAGTTATTACCTGGACCGTGAGGCTGGCCGAGCACCCGGTGACGCTGTACATAAAATTTATCCTAGTGCTTATATTAAGGTAAGGAATATAGTAAATTAAAGGAATTCAATTATTCCTGGGACTCACCATTCTGAAAAATGATGGCGTTCCTGGACTAGGCCAGCCTTTAAATAATGTTTGTTTGCCTTTTTCCGACTGTACCTTGAGAGGGGAGGGTAGGTAGGTATGGAAAATATTTTATTTTATCAGATTTGATGGAGGTTCATCTAGCAATGAAAGAGTGGAAGTTATAACCATGATATAAGTTTTGCTTTGTTCCCAGTGTCAAGTTTTACAGACGAAGATATCGTAAAGAACTCTGTGCCCTCCATCAGCTTCGCAACATGACAACAATGACATGCGGTTTTCACGAATTTGTCCCACAAACGATTGACTTAAATGGCGCTTACTTAGCGAAACTGAAGCATCTCATTGATACCGATAGTTAAAAGAAAAAACCCGGCACAGGTGCGGAAACGACTCCGAGATTCCGGGAGCGATCGATCTTATAAAAAATTTTTTTATAAAATTTAAGAGCAATAAAATTTTGTCACTCGGCCCGACTTTTGACGGTCGGTCGGAAAAAGGCAAACAAACAATATTTTATTTTAGGCCCTATCATGAAAAATTTTAAAATGTTTCACTAAATTTAAAATTATCGCACAAACAAACAAGTCATTCTGAATTTGATTTGGAAATTAGAAAGTTGTAGTTGATTTCCATTGTCAGTAATTCATCTATTTGTTTTAAAACTTCAGCATTTTCCTAAACAATCGTTTATTTTAATTGCATAAAAAAATTTATAAAACAAATCAAAGACTCGACAAAATAAAAACATGTTTCATTTCTGAAAATTAATGTATGAAAAACACTGATCTAATGACGACTACAACTTGGACTTTGTTGCCAAAATGTCTGAGTGTATAATATAGTACAACTAAGTTTTTTTCTCTGATTAAGAGCTTAAAAAAGGGTGCATATAATTTATGACTGTGTATTTTCTACAACAAAATACAGTATTCCTGTCAAATACATCTCCAAAAGCCGGCCGAAATCTTGATCTCTTCATTGAGGGGAGTATTTTCTATAAAGCCCCATTTATGTGTACAAGGAAAACTTCGTTCTAAAACAAGATTTCAACACAGTTAAATAAAAAACAATGAAAATGTAGTATATATGTAATTTTGATGCGTATCGATTTCAGTACACATACAGAACCTCTCAAAACCGGCACTTGGATAAACCAGTCAATTTCTATGTTCCTGTTGCTGTTTGGTTTAAAGAGGATCAACTGTAGTCATTTGCTGCATATGCAAAACTTGCATATTCCTAAGATGCTGTTTTATCTTGAAACACTTTTCAATAATTGAATTTCTACTTATTTTGATGCAAAATATGTGCACATTTCGTTGATTTACAACTTATATGTTGTGCTGAAGGCCTAAAATGTTAATAAAAACAATAGAACAAAACCTCAAAAGAACATATTAAAAAATTGCCAGACCCATTTAAGGACAGAGCAATGAACAAGGGAGATAATACTTAGCTTTCACAAAATTTGAACATTTTTGTAACAGTAATTTTAAAGTTCTGTACATTCAGAAATTATTGCGTGCATTTATTATTGCGATTTTATCATTTTAGACCAAAATGTGATTTTTATTTTTGTGATATTGAGAAAAATCCCGCTTCATTCATATAATAAATTCCAAACTGTGAGTTTAAATTATTGCAATTACAACCCAGTCGCATTTTTCGCAATAATAACAACATTGCAGTAATTTCCGAATTAACAGTACCGATTTCATGCTAATTAAGATGCAGTAACAGTTTTTTAGCTCACCTGACCCAAAGGGTCAAGTGAGCTTTTCTCATCACTTGGCGTCCGTCGTCCGTCGTCGTCGTCTGTTAACTTTTAGAAAAATCTTCTCCTCTGAAACTGCTGGGCCAAATTGGACCAAACTTGGCCACAAGCATCATTAGGGTATCTAGTTTAAAAAATGTGTCCGATGACCCCGCCTGCCAACCAACATGGCCGACATGGCTAAAAATAGAACATAGGGGTAAACTGCAGTTTTTGTCTTGTATCTCAAAAATAAAGCAACTAGAGCAAAACTGACATGGGGTAAAAATGTTCATCAGGTCAAGATTTACCTGTCATGAAATTTTCAGACGAATCGGTCAACCCTTTGTTGGGTTATTGCCCCTGAATTGTTAATTTTAAGGAAATTTTGCAGTTTTAGGTTATTATCTTGAATATTATTATAGATAAAGACAAATTGTAAACAGCAAAAATGTTCAAAAAAGTAAGATCTACAAATAAGTCAACATGACCAAAATCGTTGATTGACCCCTTATAGGAGTTTTTGCCCTTTAAATACGGCATCCAGCGTAAACTATCCTTTAAAGATCTTTTCCTCTCAAACCACTGGGCCAAATGAGACCAAACTTTGGTGGAATGGTCCTTGGGTGGCCCCCTTCCAAAATTATTTCTGGCATGCCGGACTTCCAACCGAGATGGCTGCTGTTACTAAAAATAGAAAAAAAGGGGGGTTGATTTTCAAAAATCTTCTTATATGAAACTACAAGTCCTGTTGCAACCAAAGTTGGCAGTAATAGTTCTTAGGAGGTTCTCTTTCAGAAATATGTCCAATGACCCGGACTGTTAACCAAGATGGCCGCCACAGCCGAACTTAGTTTGACATAGGGCCCTATGGGAAAATTCATTGAAAAATCTTCTCGTCTTAAACCACTTGACCAATTGGAACCAGACTTGGCAGCAATGGTCCTTAGATGGTCCTCTTACAGAGGTGTGTCCAATGACCCGGACTGTCAACCAAGATGGCCGCCACAACCGAATTTAGTTTAACATAGGGCCCTATAGGAAAATTCATTGAAAATCTTTTTGTCTGAAACCACTTGACATATTGGAGCCAGACTTGGTGGCATTGGTCCTTAGGAGGTCTTTTTTCAGAAATGTGTCTGATTTCGTGGACTATGAACCAAGATGGCCGCCACAGCAGAACTTAGTTTAACATAGGACCCTATGGGAAAATCACTCAAAAATCTTCTCGTTTGAAACAACTAAGCCAATTAGAATTAGACTTGGTAGCAATGGTCCTTAGATGGTCCTCTTTCAGAAATTTGTGCGATGACCCGGACTGTCAACCAAGATGGCCGCACAACCGAACTTAGTTTAACATAGGGCCCTATGGAAAATTCATTTAAAAATCTTCTTGTCTGAAACCACTTGACATATTGGAGCAGGACTTCGTGGCATTGGTCCTAAGGAGGTCACTTTTTTAGAAATGTGTCTGATTTCGTGGACTGTGAACCAAGATTGCCGCCACAGCAGAACTTAGTTTAACATAGGGCCCTATGGAAAATTTCATTGAAAAATCTTTTTGTCTGAAACCACTTGACATATTGGAGCCAGACTTGGCAGCATTGGTCCTTAGGAGGTCCTCTTTCAGAAATATGTCCGTTCACCAAGATTGCTGCCACACCGACCTTTGTTTAATATCTTTTAGTCTGAAACTGCTTAGCCAGTTGGAACAAGACTTAGCAGAAATGGTCCTTAGATGGTTCTCTTTTAGAAACTGGACTGTCAACCAAGATGACTGCCACAGCTGAAATTAGTTTAACATAGAATCCTATAGAAAAATCAGCCAAATTGACTGCAACACTTAAATTTTTAGGTCTGCTCAAGATGAAAAGTTAAATCCAGGTGAGCGATACAGGCTCTTGAGAGCCGCTAGTTTTTTTTTGTAAATATTACAGGTCTTTGATATCAGACAGTGCCATAGGCAAATGCAACAGCAGGCTGCTACGGCTCAGGCAGCAGCGGCAGCTCAGGCGGCTGCAGTTGCTGGGAATGTCCCAGGTCCTGCATCAGTGGGTGGCATTGCCCCAGCAGTTGGTAAGTTTACAGTAGACCCCTACCCTTATTGTCAGACTATGCAATTAAGAGGAGTGCGCTAATGGGAGGAATTCTTTATTTTGTTTGTTTGTTTAGTTGTGGTTTTACGCCGTTTTCAGCACATTTGGCTTTTTCGCCGCAGCCAGTTTTTATTGGTGGAGGAAGCCGGAGTACCCAGAGAAAACCACCGACCTTCGGTAGGAAAATTGGCAATCCTTTCTTTATTTAATGTGAAAACACAATATCTGTCAGAAATATTGTGATAATTATGAATGATTATCTTAAAGTGAGGTTTCAGTTCAATAAATTTAGAATTGGTTTCATCAAATCATTTGAAATTTGGAAATATTGTTAGGGACCACTATTGTGTTTGAAATTGTCATATTTAATTTTAAGCAAGTTATAAAGTGTTTCCAAAGTTTGCCAATAAATACCGAGGTCTCCTGCTATTTCTTTGAATGGAACCTCCAGGACATTTGAAAAAATTACCATTAAAGTTAACAAAGAAAAATTTAAACTTGCCCAAAATTTTTTCTTTCAGGACTTAGTGCAGCTGCTGGGATTGGTGTGGATGACTTACGACGGTTGTGCATATTACGGCTGAGCTTTGTGAAAGGATGGGGACCAGATTATCCACGTCACAGCATTAAAGAAACTCCATGTTGGATTGAAGTTCAGCTTCATCGACCGCTACAGCTTTTGGATGAAGTCCTACAAACGATGCCCCTTAGTGACCCTCGTCCACGGGGATTCTTTTTAGGATAAGACCCATTTCTCAAAGATTTCAAAGATCTGATCAGGTTATTAAAAAAATCAAGATGGCGAAAAAACTGACATGAGAATCGTACAGTAATAATGTTGTTTTTGTAGCTGTTTTATACTGTTAAGTTTCAACCATTTGTTAGAACTGTATTGATATCATATTGTTGGCTTATCTTTTAACACCAGGTGGCAGTGTTCTGGGATGAATGTTAACAAGAGTTCCCTTATAAAAAAAGTCTTTAAAATAAGATAGAATATTTAGTTCATAAGAACTATGTAATACATGTTTTATGTAGATTTTTCTAGAAATGGCCTTCTTGGAGGGTTCTACAGGAAGGGTCGAGAATTGAAAATATCATTCACGTATCAAGAAAAATAAAAACTTGACCTTTACATTGCATTGTTAGCAAATTTGCAACATGCATGGAGAATGACAGCCAACACGAAAACACCTTGAATGCATGTAAAACTGCAATTGGAAATGCAGACAAATATAACTTTGTACCACCAGCTTATGACATTCCTGTTTTTGAAAATGGCTACAAACATTAAAGGATTTGTTTTTGCAGTCAGTCTAGTAAATATCCAGTAAGAGTGAAATACTATAAAGATATTTTTGCCTATTTGCTATTGCAGACATACTTTTTGTTTTAGAATATTAGTAGTGAAAATCATAGAGTGTTAGTTATTGCAATATTATTTTCACCGTATTACAATAGAAAATAATTGCAATAATTTTCAAAATCTACAGTCCTTGATATTAACAACTACTTCATAGGCTAATAAGCAAGCAAAGCTCGCTCTTAAATTTAGAGGTGTCAATCGAATAATTCCCACTACTACACTATGCTGGCTAAAAAGTTTCAACAACATGGCAGCATCCATACGAAATATCGTTCTACCATTTGCTTCTGACATGATTACGTGAATTGAGATTATCTTGAACAAAATAAGTTATTTATTGACTTAACTCAATTTTTTTAACATTAAGTGTAAAAATAGATACGAAAGAATCCAACTGGAATCAAATTTGACAATAAAAAAAGATGCAGAAGCAAGTGTCACATTTTCCCACCATGACGAAGGTTTTGCTAAACACCAACAAAGCAAACGTAAAAACATTAATTAGGCTTTACTCGCTTTCCTGGTCACACCTGTTTCATATTAAGTATATTCATATTTATTTTTGCATGCTGCCACCTGTTGTTAAATGGCATGCATACATATTTATTAAATTCACGATGAGGTGTGTTCATTTTAACAGTGTATTACAAAATACCAAAGATTTGAAAGATTTTACATAATTGTTACAACATATTTTTGTCTTTGGTTTTAGGCTAGATTTTGTACATGTATTAACATATCATTCCACAGACAGGATGCTGCATTATGGGATATGTGCAAAATTTTGTAAGATCGTGATCTGATATGTTTCATAAAGTTCCGATAATATGACAACTAGGGCTTTTAAAATTTGGGAAAACCTGGTATTTTATATGTTATTGGAAAGGTAATTTTATGTGATACAGATTTTTGTGTTTAGTTGTCAGGATAGTAGTATATATACATGTAGTCAATTGTGGTGCATTTGTTTTTTACAAAATTTAAATCTTTTTGAAATGAATTCCTCTGGGTGTGGGATTTTCACACTGCGTTGAAGACCCATTGGTAGACTTGAGCTGTTTTTTGCTCTTTAGTTGGGTTGTTGTCTCTTTGGCACATTTCCCGTTTCCATTCTCTATTCTATTTGCAAGTATAGAACACGTGAATACATTATTAAACAAAAAACAGAGATGGGTCACAAACTTCACACATGAATTATTCAGAATAAATATTTTACAGTCATACAACACATAGGTAATGTAGCAATGTCAGTTAACACCAGGTGGAGCTGTTTTGGGGGAAGTTATTTGAAAACTGGATTCCACTTCTTTACAACCTTTTCCAGCCTATTTTGGGACCAGTATACTGTAAACAAACTGTGGTTTCTGCATTAGATTGTACATGTTGTGAAGTTACGTTTTGATCCATAGAAAGAAGGAGGAGGCAATGGATCAGCGAGCTGTCAAATGTGATAAAGATAAATATTGGCCAAAAAAAAAAGAAAAAAAAACCAAGAATGAAAGATAAATGGCTTCACATTTTTGCTAACTAACCTTGATCACAAGCTCAAAAGAGAGATGTTAACATGTCATTGAAGAGGTTTTTGAACTGTTAACATCTCTGGTTTTTCGTGGTCTTGATCAGGGCTAGTTCTGATTTGCTGATTTAGTAATTTTGCAATTAGTAGGGGCAAATATTGACCTTCCCACACCTTGTCTTCTAACATAGAAAAAAACCATTCCTTAGTTCCAAGCCTGGTTATCACTCTCATGCATAACAACTGATAAGATTAAATATTCTTATGTTTTATTTTGAAAATCCAAGAATAAGATTCTCTGTAAAGCTATTTCCTTTCTTTGTTTAGTTTTAGTTCTTAATTCGCCCTAGACTGCCTCGGTGGTCTCATGGTAGCATGCTTGCCCCGAGTGCAGAAGGTCACGGGTTCGATCCCTAGCCGGATCAAACCAAAGACATTAAAATTGGTATTTCCTGCTTCTCAACCAAGCACGCGGCATCTAAGAGTAAGAGCAAAGACTGGTCGGCTCGGAGTCAGCATAATGTATCCAAGTGAAGTGGACAGTTACCTCATGAGCTAGCACATTAAAAACCCGACTAAACGTGTCGGTCTAGTACAAAGCAGGGATCATATTCATTATCATATCAACATGTTCTCGTCCTGATATGCACCTGGTTGCCATTAAACGTTAAATAATAATTCATCCATTAATTCGCTCTAAACTAATCTCAATCTCTTTCATAGTCAATAATAATTCGGAACAGATTTTTCAACCGTAATTACATTCATCGACATGCTGTATTACACACTTCAAACGGAAAATATTTCATCGAATAACATTCTTTAAATTTTTAAATTACTCTGCACGTTTTAAAAACTTGATAATCAATTGTTATGAATTAGAGAAATAAGTGGGCATGAGTTCTTCAGAAACAAACTAAGAAATGGACTTGTTGATTATTTTTGTTATTGTCCAAATTTTACATTGCATATTTTTACACATTTTTATCATTGTATATATAGCATTGTTAATATAAATTTTACATCATATATATATTGTATCTTTTTTCTCTCATCGTGACATATTTTTATTTAGTATAAGTCATTTCATCCATTTGTAGCATATTTTGCATTTTTTGAAAAGCTAGAATGTCTGTTGACAGATAGTGCTATTGTATTTTACAATGAATCTGAGATTTTTGTGAAGGTGTAATTTTTGTACTTCGAAGTGAAAACAGATTGTCATAATAATTATATATTTGTCATTTAGATGGTTTAGTTAAGTTTTATATAATAATATTGTTGGCAGATGGTTATACGTAAAATGTTTACTTAGTCTGTTGTTTCAATACTGGAGATTTGAAAATTATTTCATTATAATGGTGGATCATAAACAGTCAACAGTAGTTGGGGTAATTTAATGCAATTTCTATAGATGTTGCAATAGAATATTACAAGCAACAATTGAAATGCAAGGCTCAATTATTGCGATCTTTTTTATAAAATGAATGAAATATCAAATATGTGGCGGAGTGTGTTTGACTCCGATCTAAATTGACAAGGATTGCCAGTTTTCCTACTGAAGGTCGGTGGTTCTCCAGCTTCCTCCGGCTTCCTCCACCAATAAAAACTGGCCGTCACGAAATAGCCAAATGTGCTGAAAACGGCATAAAACCCTAACTAAACAAACAATCACATTCATTTCAGAAATTGCAGTATTATAAGGGGGTACAGAACACATAAGGGAGTTAACTCTTTAAAATTCAGCTGAACGTTTTTAATCACATACTATTAGTATAGAAAAAACAAGCTTCTCAATGATAGAATTAGTGTTTGTCAAATTTCTTGAAATTTTTATATTTTTGTCAACAGGTGTCAAAGTAAATATTTCATCAATATTTTAAAATTAAAATTGAAAATTAAGCGAGCCAAATCTATTTTAGTCAAAGTGTTGGGTACCCCCTTAATCAGACAAGGAAAATAATTTCCATAGTGCCAAATGATGTCAACATTATTATTTTTCTTATTATTATGCTAAATGTCTAAATGTTATTGTCAGGTTTATTTCTATTTTATGCTTGTCATCTTTCTTCAACAGTGTCAAAAAGTATATTATAGACATTAGCTTACGTTGAATGGTTTAAAGTGCACCAATGAACAAATGATTATGTTTCCATTTTGTAGCTGATATCTGCTTTTGTAAGTCTGGATTTGTTCCAGCTCCTTATCATACATAGTAAAATGGCTGCCTAAATATCATTTCTGTATTTTTCCCTTGTCAAAATTATCATTTGTTTTCAAAGTAACCTACTGAACTCAGAAACAGCACCAAATTAAATATTAGTACAGAAACTTGTATAATTTTCTCAATGTTAACCTAATTTTCCAAAGGAAAAAATCCAGTCATTTGTTTGCCGATTTCAAATAGTAACGAGAAATCCAGTTTGCTGTCAGTTTGGCAACTCATTTCTTGTCCGTTGTCTTCGACTTTAAAATTTCCTTGATTTTCCAATATAGAATGCATGATAATTTTCCGGAATTTGCCTGATTTCCGGATTTTGACCGTGTTAGTCTTTATTCCTATATGAAATATTTAGAAAGTATTGGATTCTTGCCAATTTCCAGTTTTTTGCACCTTCTGTACTTTCACCCATGATACAGTAGTCCGATTACTTTGTGTTCGGTGGTGCTATTATCATTTTTGTAGCTTTCATGTTTCCTCAACCTCCTTTTGCATTATACAATGAGAAACCAGAGTGAGTTATATTTTCCTTACCAATAAAGGTAAGGGAGATAATAAATTTGTCTCCCTTTTAGCCACAGGACAAAAGGGAGAGAATTTAATTATCTCCCTTACCTACATTGGTTAGGAAAAGATAACTCACTCTGGTTCCTCATTTTATATTGAATTTAATCTGTATGATATTGATGGTACAGCTACTTAATTTTTCCCGTCTATGAGGAAATAACCTCAATCACTTCCTGCATAGTGAATTATTTAAACACTTGCATTGAGGTTATTTTGAATAGTCCAAAAATAAAATGACAGTTAATCATTTAAATTTAATCTCCAATGTTGTTTGGGCCTAAAATCAGAAGACACTTTGGCCTCATGGCCTTCCTACAACTAAATGACAATATCAAAACGATTACAGAAAGCAAGTAGTACTGGTTACATAGATAAAATAAACATCCACTATGGAAGGTGCTGCTCTTTTATGAGAGTTATTCCAAAATCTAATATGGGCTGCTAAAAAGTCATTGAAACTAACCCGTTGTAAAATTTACAATAAACCACGACCTTCACATGGTGACAACGTCACAATATGTTTTGAATGCAAAAACGTCATATTTCGTTTAATGGCGTTGGCAATTTGAAGACATTTTTCAATGGTTTTTCACTGTTAGAATCGAAATAAATTCATGAATACCCGTGCTTTGTGGTTGATTTTCCACGGGATAGCCATATTTCTGTAAATTTCGCCCCTCGCTACGCTCACGGTAAAATTTCAACAGAAATATGGTGCACCCATGGTAAAATCTCCAACAAACCACAGGTGGCCATGAATTATTTCATAAATATTGTAAAAATTGGATATACCCAATTGAGCTGAAAGTGGAATAAAACTAATATAAACCAAAGCAGTCAAGTGATTTAATTTCAAATGACCAAAGTTTTTCTGTATACATTACTCATCAATTTGTGAGTTGCTGTATCTTTGATAAATATATTATTTAACTGATGTTATCTTTTGTGATTGTCATCATTAATGGCCGTCATCACATAATTTCACTTAAATTTTGATATGTATATTTGCTTCTTATTTGTCAGACTGTATTTTCACAAACAATTATTCTCTGTCATCGTAACACTACAAGTTTCAAATCAACTTCGAATAGAATGACCAGGATATCAATCTGACTTCTATATATTTTTTTTATTTGTAGTGAGAAATACACCTCTGATTTTTTTCTTGCACCTAGTTGCCATATGTGGGTAATAGGGGGATAATTCTTTTTTTTTCTATGTATAAGTGAGTGAACAAATTATCCCCCCTCTTACCAATATACAAAGATATGATAGAGAAATAAAATGCTATAGATATTACACATTGAATTTGTGAAATAAATCAGTTTCCTGCTAAATTTAACAAATTTTTTTTGGGTATTCATGTTTTATATTAATCAGGTCATATAGTACAAAATGAAAATCTGACAGGCTAAAGGTTGTAAGTGTAAGGTATGGTATTAAGCATGGTCTAATAAAAATACAAAATTTTATGCTCAATATTAATAGAAACGTGACTCGTTTGTCTCCATTAATCATGTTATCAAATGGGAGATAATTGTGATTGTCTCCCTTTGGTTCTGTTTTCAATTAGGGTGAGGGGCAATTTTGTTTTCTCCCCTTGGTAAAGGAGATAACTTTACTCATGATTCTTTTTAGAAATAAATAATTGAGGTTTTGTCACAAAGCCATGGAAGAAAAGCTCAGTTTCAGAAAAGCATAGAAATTGTAGGGATCAGCCATAACAACATTATAACTTTGAATCATATTTTTATTGGTTTAGTGAAAATTACAGTAGGTAGTCCAGGGATCCTAAATTTCATGATTTTGAAATATTATAGTGCAGGCGCCAAATGCTAAGTCAAGCAAAAATATCTTTAAGCTTCTCAGGCTTTCTTTTCCAATTCAATTGTAGATGAATACCAGCTTTTATTTCATTTTTGCAATTTGAGAGGTCAAGTAAGGTTTTATTCTGAATGGTTGACAAGAAATTCACCTCTTCAAAATATTTATCATTTGCAAAGATGAATGTCAGAGGGGGCCTGAGATGTTAATATTTTGTTTTTGGCCTTCTATTTAATAAATGTATTATTTTTGTGCACTTTTAAGTTTGTACATGTTTAGTGCTGCAGAGACACAACCCATTGCCAAAAAATTAACTTAAAAAATCAAAATTCAGTATTGTTCATTGATGTTAAGAACCATGTACATTGTGTAAATGTATCAAAATAAAAAGTAAAACAAACACCAGAGTTAATTATCAGGTACCTCTGATGGCCAGTGCCTAACGTAGGACCAGATAGTTGCTGCATTTATTGCTGTTGAGTCCAGGTGAGAGATACAGGCAACTGAGATCCTCGATATACCCGAATCCATTTGCGCCCTAGGTAGAATTTTCTAGGCCCTACACGAGGCGGCGATATGTCCGAACCGCAAAATATGAATGTGTGATGTCAGGGGTTTGTAGGAACGAAAGTGGATACAACACCCTGACTTGGGGGGGGGGGGGGGGAGGGGGTAAAAAATTTCTGCTTTTATATTTACTAAAAAGATAAATCCTTAAGACAAGTGCCAAATTATATTTTCAAAATCACCTGTTTCAGATTTGTTACCTGAATTTTGATACTTACCTTAAATCAAGCTGAAAACTTTATGTATGTTTTTATGTTTTCTTGCTGTTGACCTAACGTTTTAATTAATGGATTAATGGATTCTCTGATCAATTTCTACACATGGTTTGCAACAATCATCCAATCATATTTTTGAACCATTGGAAAATTTATGTTTTTTTTTAGTTGGGGTTTTACGCCGTTTTCAGCACATTTTGGCACAGGCACTTGCTTCTGTTGAAAAAAAACATATATCCTTATAATAACAGGATATATGTTTTTTTTTTAACAGAAACCAGTGCCTGTGACACACCGCCACAGGTAAGATTCGAGCTCACAACCTCAGTGTTGACAGGCTAGTGATCATTAGTAGTCATGAACTACCTCGACCACTCGGCCACCAAGACCCCGCATTAATTTCGGAATTAACAGTATGTTAAATTGGGAAAATAATATATATAGACTTGAGTGCTTGTCTACAAATTAGAATAAATCCAATTAGGGTTGGCACATTTGATGCAAAAATTACGATTGGTTGGATTCCCTTAAACAAACATATATGTATTTAATTTGATCCAGAGGCCTGGGCTAGTTGGCCGAGTGGGCTAGATAGTTCAACACTGAGGTTGTGAGTTTGAATCTCACCTGTGGTGGGATGTGTTCGACTCCGATTTAATTGACAAGGATTGTCGGTGGTTCTCTCCGTGTACTCCGGTGTCCTCCGCCAATAAAAATTGGCCGCCGCGAAATAGCCGAATGTGCTAAAAACGGCGTAAAACCCCAAATAAACAAACAAACAAACATTTGATTCAACCATTTTGAGTACTTTGATGTGCAAGTTCAAAAATCCAAGTGGTCTACTATTAACCACTGAACAGATACGACTGCAATATTTTTGAAGATAATAAACCTTAATACACCAGTTCATTCTTAATGACTTTATTCAATATTTTACAATCTTAATCCAGCTATAGCAACCATGTACAGCCAAATCTGTGTTACCAGTCACATCTTTTAAGAGGGCATCTCAGTTAACAGGTGACTCTAAAATCCCCTCCATGTTTCATTTTATATATTTTCGAACTGGAATATAAAGTCTTCTTTCTTCTAAGGTCACTTCTGGTCAACCCAAAGGTGACCTGTTAATATATATTTTGTTGCAGTTGATCTGACAGCTGCTATTAACCAAAACTCATGTTACTGAATTAACCTCTGCAAATAACATTATTTTTTATCAAAACATTGTTATGATCGTAATTAGAAAATTAAAAATGACAAACCCTCATTAAGGATGATCGCTGGTCTAATAGGAAATAAATAGGATTTGAAATAGGTGTTTTAGTTTGAGAGAACATATCAATAGTAAACAAATAAGCAAGAAAAAAATATAGGTTCATGTGCTCATTTTAGAGCTATAAGACCTTGAAAATTTGCAGGAAATGGGTTTTCTCTGGATTTTTCATTGTCTTTGCATTGAGAACTTCAGTCTCTCAAAAATGTATGAAAAAATAAAAAGGATTTCATAAAATTTTGACAAATACCATTTTAAGGCATATATGATTAAATTATAAAAGAAAAGGTGGGGGTTAATGGGCAAAAACTCTCATGTTTAAGAAATGGATAAAACCCGAGGATTCCGAAAATCTGACAAAAAGACCAAAACATGAGAGCATCCTTAACAACTGGTTGTGAAATTAAAGTATCATTTATAATGTATAGCTTTGTAGATATCCTGAGCTATAGCGAGTAACAGATACCATCAAAATGTACTGATCTGTTGCAATAAAACAGGAACATCATAGCTGGGTTAGTATGATAATGTAAATTTCTTAATGCTGCTCATTTGAAATGTCAATATGTTGAAATCTTAAAGAAAAAAGAAGCTAAAAAGTAAAACATTGCTAGTCAGCCAACAATAAGTTCTACAAATTTTTTTTATTAAAGACAAGCACATCATGCATACCTATAATTAAAGGGAAAGATGACATATGTATAAAATTTATGTTTGACATATATTATTACAATATTCGATGGCTTATAATCGATGCTGTCCTGTGAAAAATATGTACTTAACTTTGATTACTGTATTTCGGAAATGGAGAATGAATGTACTATTTAATGGTGCGATTTGCCATTTTTACTTTCATAATTCAATAAATAGGCCTAAAACATGCATTAAAGTACTTTTATTCGTGGGGCACAAATTTTCGTTGATTTTGTGGTTTATCAAAATTTCACAACACAATAACTTGCAGAAAATTCTTAATGTAGGAAAATTTGATTATCACGATTTTTACGATTTTAACCAGGGTGTTATCAGGGATATATGGGATCACTTAGGAAATTTTACGGTCGTAATCACGAATCGATTGACCGTTACAGTGTTTCAATATCTAAGTTGATGTTGGACCTGTTCCCACGTTCGTATAACATTTCATGCACCTCCACCGATGTGTGACTACCACCGGATTGACTTTGTTGAACTTCACGACGGGTGCCGCATACGGAGCAGGAAATGCTTATCCTTCCGGAGCACCAGAGTTCACTCCTGGTTTTTATAGGAGTTCTTGTTCATTATTTTTTAGTTTTCAGTGTTTATTTGTTGTGCTTATGGTTTTCATATGTCTTTCCGGGTTTGTCTGTCTAATGGATTTCGTTTTTTGGTTTGCTCCTTAGGTATACTTGTCCTCTTTTTTTAGCAGTGAACATTTTCAATTTTCATTATGGAGCCCTGTTAACCTATCACCAAAGCCCTTCATAATGGAAAATTCCACTGGACAAATTTGTGGATGTACAATGAAGTTTTGCTGTTTGTCATTTATTTTTGTTATTGTTTTAAATATTCAACCACGAATCTGCCTGTTTGCCTTTGTAGTTTAAGATGAAGAGACTGTAATGTTAAAAAGGTAAAAGCAGTTGGACAATATGGAGAAAGGACATAATTTGTGATGACTGCAGAGGTTTCTTTGACCTTGACCTAGTTCTGTCAAAATTTGTAGCAATGTCAGTAAACGCCAGGTGGAGCTGTTTTGGGGGAAGTAATTTGAAAACTGGATTCCGCTTCTTTACAACCTTTTTCAGCCTATTTTGGGACCAGTATACTGTAAACAAACTCTGGTTTCCGCCCAATGGCGACCCTAGTGTTTACTGACATTGCTAAAATTTGCTCTTATATTTGTGACAAGCAAGTAGAAATGTAGGAAGATGTATGTAAATACGTAACAATTATTTTCTGAATAGGTCTAATTTTGAGAGTATAAGGCATTGAAATAATTTTTAAGAATTTCCAAAATTCCAATCAATTGGTTTGCATGTTATACCATAATAAACACCTATTAGTGTATATAAAATTTCATTTTAATTAAATGTTAAAGTCTGTTACATGTAATTTTATCCCTGTACCGTTTCTCAGAAATATATATAAAAGTTGGATAGCTGTACAAAAAATATTCCTATTGTGGATTCCAATATTAGTACAAACTACTAGAAAAATGCCCTTTGCTCTCTGCTTAGCTGGTTTCTTAGTATTTTTACAGACGGATCAAACCAATGCTACTTGTGAAAATGGTAAGGGGGCAACCATTTGATTTTTAATGGGGGGGGGGCATGAAAGTAATCGTAAGTCCTGCCTTTTTTCAGCAAAATTTCGAGACTGCCTTTTTTTTACTACCTGGTGTTGTCCTGCCTTTTTTTGTATATATAAATCCAACAAATGTCAGCTGTTTTGCAGCTTTCCAACACCATATGTCAGTTCAGTGCATAATTCTTTTTATTTTATTTCAGTTGATCTATCTGAAAACCTATTGGACATGATGTGCAAAGTACGAAAACCAGGGACTAATGGATGTTCTGGTAAGTACTCAATTCTTCAAAATTGATTAGAGGACCAGCTGGTCTCAAAGTGATCGAGCTACTTGTCTTAAAACTTCATTGCTTCTTTATGTCTAAATCATAATTTCTATTTTCAGTAATCAACCTTGGATTTCAGGTGAGGCTGCCTGATATAATTTTAAAAGAGAACCATCAAAGACCTTTAAGATCAGGTTTGGTTCCAATTTGCCACTTGGTTTCAGAGAAGATGATTTGTAAATAATTTTTGTCTTATTTATGCCTAAATTGCATAATCATCCAAAATCGGCAAACTTCACAAAAAGAGCAGAATATATGTTAAAGAACTCATAAGTGGACCATATGAAGACCATCCCTTCCAAGTTTGGTTCAGATTGGTCCAATGGTTTCAGAGGAGAAGATTAAAATACGAAAAGTTAAAGGACAGACCACGCAGGGATTTAAATCTAGCAATTGATATTTTTTTGGGGCTAAAGAGAAGAATTTTGTTGGCCTTTGCTTCTGTAATACTACAGTCAAACATTCACTTTTAAATTTGAAAATGAAACTTTTGAGTAAATTAGACAATATAACTATAAAAAGACAATGAAAATAAACGGTTTTTCAGTATTTTTTAATTCAAAATAGTGAAACAAATAACTTTCTTGCTTTTCTTTCAGAACTAAGCAGAAAACACAGACCAGCATTCACAGCTTCATTGGCTAGGAGCTATAACCTTGGATCAAATGAAGTTATAAAGTTTGATACTGTATGGTTAAATACTGGGGGTGTATACAATCCTAAAACAGGGATTTTTACTGCACCAAAGGATGGTCTATACTTTGTATCTAGTTCTGTCATGGCCAACAGAGGGAAACAGCTGACACAGCTGCACTGCCATCTTTGGAAGAATAACCAACAGCAAGTTGGAAACTATGGAGTAGGTTACTCACAAGGTGCCTTAAATGCTGTTATGGATCTGAAGAAAGCAGACAGGATCTATGTCAAACATGACAATGGAGGAACGGAAGGAATTTATGGTGCGAATCGGTCTATGTTCTCTGCTTATTTAATAACTGAGTAAATAAAGAGATGAATTTAAACAAAGAAAGCAGACAGGATCTATGTCAAACATGACAATGGAGGAACGGAAGGAATTTATGGTGCGAATCGGTCTATGTTCTCTGCTTATTTAATAACTGAGTAAATAAAGAGATGAATTTAAACAAAAATTTTATTCTTAATAATTTGAATTCAAAGTGACAGGGGGGCTTGGGTGGTAGAGTGGTCTAGGTAGTTGGTCACATCTACCTGTACAGATCACTGTAGCCTATCACGAATATAGTTCGTGTCCCGCTTTGTACAATTACAAAAAGGGTGCACTCGACTTGCAGTCGCAAGTGATAAAGCTTACTAGTTGCTACCCAAGGTCGGTGGTTTTTTCCGGGCACTCCGGTTTCCTCCACCACCAAAACTTGTAGCCACGATATAGCTGAAATATTGCCGAACAAAAAATCTAAGTGACAGATTTCTGCATCACGATAATATGGCAAAACATGAACATGTTTTTTGAATTTTGGTTCATTTGTATGTTTTTGAGTTTATTGTGGCGTCCATTTCGCTGAAACAGCATGCATTATTAGGGGGCCCCATTATTGTTTATGGGCCAGCTGAAGCCCGCCTAGGGGTGCGAGATTTTCTCGCTGGGTTGAAGACCCATTGGTTGCATTAGGCTGTTTTCTGCTCTTTGGTCGGGTTGTGGTCTCTTTGACACATTCCCCGTTCCATTCTCTATTCTATGCATATATATACCATATAACTGGTAATTTTTGTGGGGTGAATTTTTTTTATTAGAACCCACAATAGAACCACTTATACCCGTAATGTGCAGATTTTAAACATTGCTATTTTAGAAGCCGTGTACCCATTTAAGTAGGAAATTACATTATGTATATTTTATTTTTTGCAATTCTGGGTTTGCTGAAAAATGTCACAAAAAATTCTAGTTATATGGTAAACTGTCATGGTGAAAGAATGGTGATGTTCTGAATACAACATTAAATGAATTTTAATGATTTTTGCATTAACTTGTTAAAAAATAACAATCCAAAGATACTAATATTAGATATAGTAAATTTATACTATGCTGTATACGACGCATTTCAAGGAGTTACCTCTCATCAGCAGCATTAAAACCGAAACATTTGGAAGACCAAAAACCAGATTTATATTAAACAAGAAGTACTCAACCAAACAATACCGAAATAGGAAGCCAAATTTCACATAAGGAGATCTACCATGTGCAATACAAGGAATGAACCCTTAGTATTTCTATTATTTTTGAATTTTGCTAAATACTGGTAATTTCTGTAACAAATCATTGAATAATCATGTCAGACAAGTCTGACGACTGGGTTGGCGAATACCCTCGGGGACCTAGGGTCCACCAGCAGAGGCATCATCCCAGGAGTTTCAAAATAACAATCCAAAGATACTAATATTAGTTAAGTGGTGAAATTCCTCAAAGATACTGACACATGTCATAACATGGAAAACTTTACCAATGAACACTGCACTTGTAAATATCATGGTTGAAACATTAAAATTCAATTTTGCAATTTGCCATATTTTCAAAATGTTCAATTCAAATCATGATATCGTTTGCATTGAAATGTTCAGGGTTTGTAAAAATTCAAGTGTTCTACACATCCAAAAAAAATATTTTGAAAATACCCATCTTGACAGTACCCATCTATTTAGTTAGACAGTTCCGTGTATAACAGAATTAATGAAATCAATTTAGTCTCCTGCATGTTTGCATTTCATCTGAAAACATGTAAGGTATACTGAAAATGAATTTAAAAGTACATGTAAGATTTAACTTAAACTTCAACTATAGGTTCTTCCATTGTTTGACCTGTGCTCACGTGGAATTTGACGATGTTGAACAAAATTAAAGTTTAGCGAAGTAGCAAAATACATACTTTTCCAGGTGAATGAATAGAAAACTCTAAATGCATTTTATCAATGTCTATTTTAAAATAAAATTATATTTCACATTTGTTAAATGTAAACCATTTCCTGTATAATGAAAACAGTCACAATAGGAAAAGACAAAAAATTTCTAGTTGCGTGAAAAATACTATAAACGAGAGGCTCCCAGGAACGTGTACAGCTCACCTGGATTCAATTTGCCAATCAACAGCCATAAAAACATCTAAGAAACAAACGACTGAAAGGGGGCATTCTAATAACAATTTCTGCCAAGTTTGGTTCCATTTGGCTCAACGGTTTCAGACAAGAAGATTTTTTTATTAATTTTCCCATAGGGTCCTGTGTTAAACTAAGTTCGGCTGTGGCGGCCTTCTTGGTTGACATTCAGGGTCATCTGACACATTTCTAAAAGAGGACTACCGAAGGACCACTTCTGTTAAGTCTGGTTCCAATGGGCAGAGTGGTTTTAGACAAAAAGATTTTTTAATGAATTTTTTCATAGGGTCCTATTAAGTTCGGCTGTGGTGGCCATCTGCTACACTTAAACATGAAGCTGAAGGTGGAAAAGTTAAATTCAGGTGAGCGATACAGGCTCTTGAGATCCTCTAGTTCTATTTTTAGTCACAGCAGCCATGTCGGGGATGCCTGACATATTTTTGGAAGGATGACACCGAAGGACCATTCCACCAAACAAAGTTTGGTCCCAATTGGCTGAGCGATTTTTGAGAAGATTTATTTGTAATTTTGGACGGACGGACGGACAACAGACGACCGACACAAAGTGATGACAAAAGCTCTCCTGGTCTTTTATGCCCCGTGAGGGAAAAAGCAGAAAGTAGTCAGTCATTCCACAAGCCTGTGAGAGGACTAAAAAGTTGATAATTAAAGCTATCAACACCATATAAATCATAGTTTAGAAATAACCATGTGAAAATCTATTGTAAAGATTTATAGATAGATACAAATAAACCACGATATCAAATTTATTTAAATAAACATATCATTCACATTTCAAATTCATTTACACACATGGTAGAGGGTGTATACATGCAGACGATTATAAAGAATCTATGAATAATATACATAAATAATCCAGTTGTCAAATCAAGGGGTAACAGAACACCTAAGGGAGTTAACTCTTAAAAAATCAGCCAAACGTTTTAATCACATACTATTAATAAAGATAAATCAAGCTTCTCAGTGATCAGATTTGGTGTTTGTCAAACTGCTATTATATATCCAATGAAATTATTTCCGTAAATTGTGTGGTTCAAATTTCTTGAATATTTTATATTTTTGTCAACAGGTCAAAGTAAATATTTCGTCAAAAATTTATGAAAATTAAACGAGCCAAATGTATTTTAGTCAAAGTGTTGGGTACCCCTTTAAGTAACACACAAGGTATTCAAAGTTTTCAAAATAAACATAACACTAATATGAATGCCATTACTGTTATATGCATAGGAATAATAACTATACACAATCATTAGTAAGTAACAACCAAGCAATTTTTACCTAAAATCTGTTCCATAAAGTAGATCTATGAGTAATTCGTACAGTTTTTGAGCGTTTTTTTTTTTTTGCAACTATGAAAATTTCAAAAAACAAGTACACCACAAAAATTAAGACTTTTACAGTATCTTGTAATGTACAGTAAATCTTTAGTATGTTGGTAGGTTTTTTACGGCCTTTATTTCTGATGACATATGAAGGAAGAAATACAACAGGCAACAAAGGACATGGTATGATTTGGCCCCTTGAATTCCAAAATAAAATTTTGGACCTTGAATTAAAATTATGATATGAGCAACCCGATAAGCAACAGCCTTGCCCGAAAAAAATATTTCACTGAAATGTGTCTTTATGTAAGACAAACATTATATTAAAAAATCTTTTTGGGCAAGACTGTTGCTCATAGTTTTTTTTTTACCAAAATCTACTGTAAAAAACTCAATTTTCGTGCAATTCTTGATTTAGCAGACGTTCATGACGTCGCTGGTGCATATATCATGGGGAGGAATTTTGTACAATGATTGATAGATTGTTAAAGTTCGATCATTATGCGTTAAAAATGATACAAATTTTAATCTGAAAACTCCCTTTTAATTTTTCATGTCATAGAGGCATATAATGGCTAAAATCATACCTTCTCCTCTGATCGACATTATTGATAAATTTCCATTTTTGTTTTCTGATACCGACTTTTGTCAGATTTGTCGATTGACCTTCCCTCCGTGCTTGCCAAATAACAAATTAACCTTATAAAGGTTATGAAACCTTATACCATTTCATTATTCTGTGTATGAATTGGCATTAATTGTGTTCTGGCGTCTACATTTCTCGGTTCATCCGCACTCAATGGTACGATACTATGACTTAAGTAAAGTCAAGAAATACCAAAGGGATATTCGAAGGAGAGAAAAATCGTAACAACTGACAAACCCCGGAGAACAACGAAGACAATTAAGACCAAACAATACATGAACTACAATTAAAAACTAAAAACATATGAACAACATGGACCCCACCAAAAACCGGGGGTAGACTCAGGTGCTCCGCAAGAGTAAGCAGTCTCTGCTTCCTGCAGGACACCCGCCATGCTGCCCATGTCAAATCCGGTATGAGGAAGGGATAATATCAATGGAACTGGTCCATTTTCATTTCAGAAACGGTTTTTTCATACCTGTCAACCAAGTCATGATGACGACCATAAATTAATAAGGATGACTTCATCTTATGAGCAAAATACCCCTGTCTGAGCAACTTTTCTGTCAGGAGCCGGGCTCTGTACAGGAAGTCAATGTATATGTCACAAGCTCTGGAATAACGTATGAGTTGTGAATCATACACTCCACACTCCAGCGCTTCTGGAATATTGCCGCTCAAAAATGGGAAGTTGACGATTGGAAAGTTGGGCTAACTTCTTCTGTTTTTCCTAAGGAAGCCCATCAAGGAAGACTGCCACATATGAGTAAAGGAACAAGTCGGCCAGTAGTGATGTACAATTATGCTACTTCGTCAGGGTATTTTCAAGAATTGATCTGTCGTGTTCGTAGGATTTATGTCTTTTGCTAAGTATTCTTATAAACTTCACCAAAACACACTTTTTGGTAACATTTTTTATTTTAATTTTTACATTTACAAATTGGGCAATTGTCTGGACCAAATGTGATTCCAACATTACATGGAGCGACACATCTAATTGGTGGACAAACGTTTGAATCAGTTGTTGCTATTGGTTGTATCGTTGTCAAGGGCATCTGGGTTGTCACTGGTTGTACTGTGAGTAGAGCTGGTAGTGTCGTAGTTGCTATAAGCAGGATAAAAAAAACATAATGTAAAGTGAAAACTTTAAGTCTGAGCTTACCTCACTATGGAATAGTAGGGGAAAATTTGAAGTAAAAAAAAGCAAGATTCACTATACGCGTACCATTTGTTGTTACTTTCCCTTATGATTGTTTTAACATATTTGCCTCCGCAGAGAGAAAAACCATCCAAGAGTCACAAAATTATATTTTTGGTGTAACTAATAGACAAAACGCAATTCACGGCAATAATTTGAAGATTTTTCCTCGAACACCCAATCACTACATAATGTGACGCTGCAAATATCAATAAATTCAAAGATCTTTCAGAATGCAATTTACAAACCTGGGCAATCACAATGTAAACACCCTTGAGCATCCATTTTGGTACATTTAAGCTCGCACTTATTAGCATCAAAATCTGGACAGCCGCCATTATTACCATTACCACCAGAGGGCGCTGCAGTTGTTGATTGCGGGGATGAGGTTACCGGAGCAGCTATTTGGACAGATTGATGGCATATTTATAAGAAGTAAATATATTGCAAATTATAACACAACAGTTTTACATTCATTAAATTATTAAATGGAACGCAAGTAATACTGGAACGGCAATACAGAAATTCTGTAATCCTTCATGATTATTTGACAAAGGCATTATGAACAAGAATATCAGGCAAAGCGAAAAACACATAATGGCAGATAAACTAGAGCTAAAGAAGTGCAAAACACTGGTCCCAGTTTCATAAACATTTGTACGACTGCGACCGAGAAACCATTTATAATTTTGCAATTGGAACAAAACTTGGCAGCAATGGTTCTTAGGTGGACCTCTTTCAGAATTGTATCCGATTACCAGGCCCGTCATACAAGATGGCCACCAGAGCCGAACATAGTTTAACATAGAACCCTATGAAAAATGTACTTAAAGACCTTCTTGTCTGAAACAACTAGGCCAATAGGGATAAAACTTGGCAGCAATGGTCCTTAGGTGGTCCTCTTTCAGGATTACATCCAATGTCCCTGCCCGTCCTCCAAGAGCCGAACATAGTTTAACAAAGGATCCTATGGTAAATATTTAAAGATGTTCCTGTCTAAAACCGCTTGACCAGTTGGAAAAAAAACTTGGCAGCAATGATTCTAGACTGGCCATCTTTCTGACGTGTATCCGGTGACCTGGTCTGTCATCCAGGATGGCCGCCAGAGCCGAATATAGTTTAAAATAGGACCCTATGAGAAATTTACTAGTCTGAAACCACTAGGCCAAATGGAACAAAACTTGGTAGCAATGGTCCTTTGTCGGTCCTCTTTCAGAATTGCATCCAATGACCCTGTCTGCCATTGAAGATGGCTGCCAGAACGGAATATAGTTTAACATAGGACCTAATGGGAAAAATCACTGAAAGATTTGTCTGAAACCAATAAGCCAATTGAAACCATACTTGGCAGAATGATCTTTAGGTGGTCCTATTTCAGAATTATAACAGATGACCCCAAATTTCAACCGAGAAGTTTGAAACCAGTGACCAGTTGGAACTTGACAGCAATGTTCCAGGCTGCCAGTCAAGATGGACATAGTCCAGATGAGGGATACATACTTTTCTTTAAAAAAAACCTAAAGTTTTAAATTCTGTAATAAAGTTATTCTTCATCTTTATATATCTTTGAACATATTCCAGTGCTTATATGTGGCTGTTAATTTCCGTCCTATCAAACGTACCTAACATTGAAATTACAAGTAAATTACTGAAAGACCTGCTAATATAGGACGTCTGATTTCCTTCACAAACATACAAAGTTCACGTTTTAGTATGGAAAGTACTTAAAATATTGAGATAAAAAAAATATAAGAGAGGTCAAAAACATAATAACGGTATTCTATACAACCGAGAGAAGCATAAATTACGTTCAAATAAAAGGGATACTTAAAATATAAATGTTAAAGAAGAAGATATCTGCATGGAAGTAAACTGCATTTTCATTCATCAATATTTGGGACCCCCCGCTCGCCGTAAACGGCAAAACTAATAATCGGATTTTCTTTTCAGTTAGAAAATCCGGTTTATAAAAGGATAGCAGTATGGATTATCGTCTATGAAAAAAATGTTTTTAGACAAAACATGACCCTTTAAAAGATTTCCTGAAAATGCTTTATATTTTAACCATTTCTAACCTGTTGTTGAAGAGCATTTACATCCAAGACATCCATTTGAATCCATGGAAACGCAATTTAAATCACACGTAGAAGCGTCAAATGGTGGACATCCACCGGCACCTTGACCACCACCAGAAGCCATAGTAGTTGCTGCAGCAGCTGTAGACGTAGCCCCACCAATCCCAGTTGTTGTGGCTGGTGCCACTAAAGTTCAATACAAAGTCGTAAAAAGTACAATAGACCCAGCTTCTTTGGGAAGTCATGAAAAGCTATGAAGCACAGTGTAAAATTAAGCAAACAAAAACAATGAAATTCAAACTAAAGGAAAAGATGGACATTAGAAACTGACAATTTCAAAAATATTTACTGAAAGCATTGCACATGACCGCATGTGGCCAATGCACGTCACTACTACGTGTGTACATAAAGCAATGCGGATGTCAAGTGCAATTACATATCTACCTGTGGTTGCTGGACAATGACAACTTAGACATCCGTTTGAATCCATTGCAACACAAGTTATATCACAAGAGGATACGTCAAACGCTGGACAACCACCTGCACCCTGTATCCCAGAACCAGAAGTTGGTTGTACAGTTCCGGTTCCTGCCACTCCGGTAGTTGTTGCTGGTGCTGCTGAAATTTGATTTAAATGCTTGTGTAATATCCTGAAAATTTCAACACATTTCTCTAAAAATCGTTCAATATCGAATGAATAAAAAGCTTTACGACACTTGCACTTTGCTAGAATACTGAATTTAACGAAGGGCTGCTCGATTATTCCTTGTAGACTTTAAGATTGAAGATATAGCGTAATAAATTCTTTTTTACCAGTATAATTGCACACGATGTTTACATTTCGTCGATTCAAGACTTATCAGTTTTGCCCAAAACAATGAAGTGAGTAATTATTTCACCTACCAGTTGTACTCGTACAATGAAGTGAGTAATTATTTTACCAACAAGTTGTACTTGCACAATGACAACTGAAACAGCCGTTGCCATCCATTACTATAAAGCTCATGTCACATTTGGAAGCGCAAAGCAAAAAAAACCTTCCACATTACGACATTTAAGCTAGAGCTACATTGTTTTTGGTTCCGGTTTCATAAGCATTTGTACGATAACAAAGATAAACAGACCGGAAACATTTAACTGTAGTCGTATGAACGTTTGTAAAACAACACCAAGGTGGTTAGGTGACACTGTTTGAAAAAGACTGGAAACCTAGTTATAGATAAAAAAAACCATTTATGATTTTTTAAGAATGAATCACTTTTTTCTTCAAAAAAGCCTAATGCTTTAAATCTCACAACAGAGTTGTTCTTCGTCTTCATATTTCTTTACACACATTCCGGGGCTTATATATCATATGAATGTCAATATTTGTCCTATTAAATGTACTTAACCTTCAATCGTTGGTAAAGTACTAAAGGAAGTGATGATATAAAACGTCTGACATTCTTTACAAACATACAAAGTTCATGTTTTAGTATGGAAAGTACTCAAAATATTGGAATAGAAAATGTAAGGGAGGCCAAAAATAGTCATTAAAAAAGTCATAGAAACATAATATCAGTAGGTACTGTACATTTCGGAATTTTTTAATGACACGCAACAAGTCACCTGTTGAAGTGACGTTAAACTTGTTACAGATATGTGTAAAAGTTATGAATGGAACAGTGGGCAAAATCATCACATAAATTACGTTTAAATAAAAGGATAACTTATATGCAAATTTTTAACAAGAAGCTGTCTGCTTGACAGTAAATCGAATTTTCATTCATCAGTGTTTGGAACCGCACGCACGACCGACCGCCGTACATCGCCAAAACTAATATCTGGATTTTCTTTTCCGTTGGAAAATCCTGTTTATAAAAGGATACCAGTATGGGTTATCGTCTAGAAGAAAAAAAAATGTTTTAGAAAAATCATGACCATTTAGATAAAGTCAAGAAATACCAAAGGAATGTTCGATGGAGAGAAAAATGGTAACAACTGACAAACTCCGGAGAACAACGAAGACAAGATAAAAACAATACATGCACTACAATTAAAAACTAAAAACATATGAACAACATGGACCCAGCCAAAAAAACCGGGGTTAGACTCAGGTGCTCTGAAGAGTAAGCAGTATCTGCTTCCTGCTGGACACCCGCCATGCTGTCCATGTCAAATCCGATATGAGGAAGGGATAATATCAATGGAACAGGTCCATTTTCAATTGGAAACGGTTTTAAAAGATATCTTGATATTTCGCCACAAAAACTGCTTTATATTTTAACCATTTCTAACCTGTTGTTGAAGGACATTTACATCCAAGACATCCATTTGAATCCATGGAAACGCAATTTAAATCACACGTAGAAGCGTCAAATGGTGGACATCCACCGGCACCTTGACCGCCACCAGAAGCCATAGTAGTGCCTGCAGCAGCTGTAGACGTAGCCCCACCTACTCCCGTTGTTGTGACTGGTGCCACTAGATTTCAATACAAAGTAGTATACAGTACAATGGACACGGACAAAATATTTCCTTGGAAAGTCATGAAAAGCTATGAAGCACAAACAAACAAACATTGAAACTAAACCGGAGGAAAAGCTTGTCATTAAAAACTGACAATTTAAAAATGATTTACTAAATGCAATGCGCATGGCCAAAACGTAACTACTATGTGTGTACATAAAGCATTGCAGTAGTCTCGTGCTATGAAGCACAGTGTAAAATTAAGCAAAAAAAAAGCAATGAAATTCAAACTTAAGGAAAGAAAGGACATTAGAAACTGACAATTTCAAAAAGATTTACTGTAAGCAAATGCACGTCACTACTACGTGTGTACATAAACAATGCGGATGTCAAGTGCAATTACATATCTACCTGTGGTTGCTGGGCAATGGCAACTGAGACATCCGTTTGAATCCATTGCAACACAAGTCATATCACAAGAGGATACGTCAAACGGTGGACATCCACCTGCACCCTGTATCCCAGAACCGGAAGTTGGTTGTGCAGTTCCGGTTCCCACCACTCCGGGTGTTGTTGCTGGTGCTGCTGAAATTTTATTTCATTTCTTGTGTAATATTGATATCATGAAAATGTCAACACATTTATCCAAAAATCGTTATAATGTCGACGCGATCGACGTTGGATCGCTTCGATTACCGAATTATACGATGGGTCGTTCGATTATTCGTTTTAGACTTTAACATTGAATATATAGTGTAATAAAATCACCTACCCGTTGTACTTGCACAATGGCAACTTAAACATCCATTGCCATCCATCACTACACAGCTTATGTCACATTTGGAAACATCAAAAGCAGGACATCCTCCAGCACTCTGTCCTCCACTAGATCCACCAGATGGCGCCAATGTTGATCCCGTGGGTGCAACTACAAGCACAAATTATATAATCTGCAATTAATAGCTGTTGGTCTTAACGCTAGATAAAACATATTTTGCCTCAAAGGATCTATGTTGGACTAACGTTTATGCAATTTGGGTACATTTACCGTGTTGATCGCTGGATGACGACTTTTTTGTATTCTTTGGAATCCTTTACAAAGTTCCTATGTCTTCGACGCTTATCAAATATCTTTTATTTTTATATACTGGGTATATATTTATATAAACAAAAATAATGAAGTCCATATTTTTTTTCAAATAATGGGAGCATTACAAGAAAGATCAACAATGGCACACCAAATAATGCTATTTCATTGACAGACAATACAAAAAATAACATAAGGAGAACAAAACACAAACAATAGTCAATATAGTCTGACTTGGTACAGGTAATGAGTAGTGGTGGTGTTATGGATTTTATGGGTACCCCTCCCCATTTTCTATTCTGACCCACTTAGCATATAAAAAATATTATAAAAGCCCATACAGTAGGATTATTAACAACGTGACCGCTAGGCTAGAAATGTTAAATTTGGTTTGACAGTAATCGGAAAATTGAATTCCTCCCTCTTAATATTAAAATGTAATACGTATCTTGCCATTTTTGATATTTATAATAAGATGTAATTAGAGATTGTGTGTATAAGACAGGGATGTATGGCAAGCCGTTTTACTATTTATTCTTACTTCAAGATATCTCATATAATATATAAGATATCTCATATAATATATAAGATATCTTATATAATCTAGTTTTTATAAGATATCTTATAAACTATATGAGATATCTTATAAACTATATGAGATATCTTATAAACTTTATTAGATATCTTGAAGTTAGAATAAGTAGTAAAACGGCTTGCCATAGTTATGCCCCGTCCTCCTGATGATATAATTCCCATAACTACTATATATGATGGGAACTCATTTCGAGAAATATTTTACATATACGAAAGTTTCACATTATGCACTGCAAATTGATGAATGAACATCTTAATGAAGCTTTAATTCAATAGAGTCACTCAAGCATGAAATGTAGGGCATGTTGTCTCATATGTTGCTGATATGTGTTGAAGTAATAATGACAACTGTAGTTGTAAAATATTATTGACATATCATCATAGGATTTTGCATTTCACCATCGGTAAAGAGGACAAATATACCTAAGGAGCAATCCAAAAAACGTAATCCATTAGACAGACAAAACCCGGGAAGACAAATGAACAACCACAAGCACAACAAATAACACCGACACTAAAAAACAATGAACAACACGAACTATAAAAACCAGGAGTGAACTCAGGTGCTCCGGAAGGGTAAGCAGTTCCTGCTCCGTATACGGCACCCGTCGTGAAGTTCAACAAAGTCAATCCACTTTACAGGTGTTTTCTTAGTTGAAGCAAGTGAGAGAATTATCAACACCGACATGTCACTCAATAACAGGTGACGAAATCTAATGAAGTCTGTCATGTTACACCCGGCTATGATGTTTACTTCTTTCGTCAAGTTTGCGGAATTTCATTTATTACCTGTTGATGGTGGACAATGACAACTCAGACATCCCTGACTATCCATAGTAATGCAGGATAAATCACAGGTGGAAGCGTCAAATGGCGGACATCCGCCGGAACTTTGTCCTCCTCCAGTATTGCTACCGGAAGGCGCTGCCGTTGTGCCATTTGGGGCTGTAAATTTAAAGAATAAATGATATATAGTTTAGAAGTAGGCTTAGAATTTATTATTTTCGACAACGTTTAAACTTATCTGTTCATAGTGGATGAGGGAAACTAGTTATACAACTTTAGCTAATCCCTCTCCGCTTGGCGGGTGCGAGAGCGGCCTCTGCAGCTGCATTTTTAGCCTACCTTTTTCGACTTCTAAATGAGAATCGTTTACGTGCTAAGGGTGTTGCTCTCTCTAAACCAATGAAAGCAAGTTTTCATCCTAAACGGGGATTCGAACCACCTACCTTTGGCTTCGTAGTTCATTGACAGATTAACTTTTACCAGAAAATGATATAAAATATGAATGTTATAAAAATCGTTTAATATAGTTTCATGAATTTTACACATTTATGCGCAACGTACTCGACGCATAAAAATGGGCAATGATCAACAATAATACAGCATGCAGGGGTCTTATTGCTGTCGTTCATCTTAGTATTGGCACCAAGGTCTTCAAAGGTTTGCACGTCTTGAAATGCACTTAATGGTTGCCACTGGACGTTAAACAATAATTCATCCATCACCCATCAAAGGTTTGCAAAACAATCAGACGTTACGGAAAGACCAAGTCGACCTTATTGTAGACTTAAACTGAACTGCATGCCATCTACCAATAAGCACCAAATATGTATACATGCGTATGCATTATAAATGGAACTCTTCTTAAAACTTTCCTGCAAAGCTATGTCGGCTTGTATTTTTATTTATTTGATTTACATTGTATCATTTAATATATTTCAACATTAGAAAATTCAATATACCTATTGTAGCTGGGCAGTTGCAACTTAAACAACCATTTGAATCCATGGCAACACAACTCATATCACAAGAAGAAGCATCGAATGGCGGACATCCACCTGCACTTTGACCTCCACCACCAGATGGCGCTTGTGTAGTTCCATTCGGTGCTTATAAATGAATATAAAATATATGTTATATTGTCTTATTTTCTTGTATTCATGTTGTGACCATTTGTTGCAATGTGTTTGAGCAATAAATAATGTATATTGTCTATTGTCTAAATGAATGGATATTTATTATACATGCTTTTGCAGGCTTTGCTTGTGTACACATATTGTACTCTTTTCTTGAGTAAACTAACATTTTAGAAACAACATTAACGATAGTAAAATATTAATTAAATGTCAAAATAATTTCAATTTTAGTTATATCTGCTATTGGTTTTGGATCCGATTATCATGTACTTTATTACAATTACAGTTGCAGAGAATCGCGAAAATGTGACGCAAGTATATCAAGCATGACATTGAGGACAAGGTCGGGTGATAGGTGTCAGACTGTCATGTATCCACCAAGATTTAGAGGGTCTAGGTATTACATTTGCTCAGAAATTATCTTAATCCCGAAAAAGTGAAAAGGAACTGAGGTCAAGGTTGGGCGACAAGTGTACGACAGGCATATACCCACCAAAAACTATCTATAGACCAAATATGGCGGGTCTAGATATAACCATTGCAGAGAAATGGATATTTCATCCCGAAAATGTAAATCAAGTCACTCAGGCCTGAAATCGAGGTCAAGGTCGGGTGACAGGTGTCAGACTTGCATATACCCCAAGAACTATCTACAGTTGCTGAGAAATGGACTTAATCACGAAAATGTGACGCAACTTTTACAAATGTTTATGAACCATGAAAACGGAGTGAATGTCCCACGAAGAATATACAGCGACACGGTTCATATCACATGGCTTCTTTGGACTAAAGATACAACAACTAACTTTATTGTCATGACAACATAGTAAACAGTTTGTGACAAAATGAATACAGAAAATACATACAGAATATAATACAATATTACTTAATACAACATATTAAGGGGTTATGAAACTTCTGCCCTCAGTTCTAATGACTGTTTTAAATAGAAGCCAAACATTCTAACATGTTCAGAATTCGTTGGATTAAGCAAGTGGACTAGTTTTTGTTCATCCGACATATTTTGAGATTGACCATCTACCAAACTGTTTATTAAATAAAGAATCTTTGACTTTTTTTTATTTATTTGGCATTTTAAGATAAAATGGTATTCATCTTCTAATACTTTGCAATCTCTGCAAAGTCCATCGTTTCGAGGATTTTATATTATCTCCCTTTCTCTATTTCCAGGTTATGATCACTAATACGAAACTTAGTGAAGATATTTCTGATTGAATAAATGTTTTTTAGGTGCAATGTAACTGTAGTTATTATGTTTACAAAGTTATTAAGGTTTTAAAAAATGTTCAGGTCTGGAATACTCTAGTTTAAAGTACGGCCTCATCTAGCAATTCCACTTAACGCCGGAAGTTATTTAAAAACTGGATTACAAATATTTATCACCTATCTATAGACGATTTGGATACCAGATAAAATGTTTACAATCTATATTTCCTCCCAGTGTTGCACCTATCGTTAACTTCATAGGAGAAGACTTCATAAGTTTGTGTAACTTGTGTCTCATCCTTTTTGCATCTTATTTTGCAAATAAAATATGTTTAAACTAAACCTATCGTTAACTAGAATTGATACCTCATCCACCTCGCTTTTCTTGTTTTTTAACATTTCTTTTGATTTTATTGCATACACGTTCTATGTGACTGATTTTTGCTCTGTTAAATAGAAATGGCGCAGATTTAGTATCGAGTTTATTTTATATACCTGCTGTAACGGGGCAATTACAACTAAGACATCCACTACCATCTATTACAACACAATTCATATCGCATGTCGACACGTCGAAAGGCGGACATCCACCGGAACTTTGACCTCCACCAGAGGGTGCTTGTGTACTTCCGCTTGGAGCAGCTGTGTACATGTGAAAATATTAAACTATCTTTTGAAGGCTTTGAACTTTGTTCTGTAATTTATTGCTGTGATGATGTGTATCGAAAGAAGATAAGACAACATCATCGGAAACCCACGGATGGTCGCGCTTACGTTTTGCTACACTTACCGAGCCGTGGGTTTCCGCCGATGGGGTTACAAAAGCCTTGTAAATTGTCATCACATTGAGATTTATGTAATAAATAACTTTGAAATATATAAAATAAATATTTCATGCTCCCGATTATTCACTTATACCCAAAATTTAACAAATCTATGAAAAATTGAATTGTTTCTGGCGGTTTGTTTATTATGCATTTTTTAACTCCGAAATTCAATTTAGTTATATCTGTATTCTTTTCATGTTCATT
This sequence comes from Mytilisepta virgata, assembly GCA_028015205.1. Lineage (NCBI taxonomy): Eukaryota > Metazoa > Mollusca > Bivalvia > Mytilida > Mytilidae > Mytilisepta > Mytilisepta virgata. The sequence goes on from JAPWFG010000032.1 coordinate 804,136, forward strand.
CCCTGTTTATATCTTACATGTTGGAGGTGAGCATTTACAGCTAAGACAACCAGATGCATCTGTCGTTATACAACTCAGATCACAGGCTGAGGCATCAAATGGAGGGCAGCCACCAGCACTCTGGCCGGAACCTTGATTCCCAACACTAGAATTATTAGACCCGCCTGGATTTGCTGAAAGTTACATTTACAGATTAAGCTTTATATTTTTAAATCAAAATGAATGGGGTGAAAACAGTAACATATGACGGATATGATATAAGTATTAGCTATTGTCGCATTTTATTTTATTTATTTTTTGGTTCTTGCTGATCTTGTAGAATTCGAATTTCTTTGGTGTTTTAACATTTTATTTTACAGATCTACAGTGTATATTAGTTTCTTATTTCTGATCTTTTTTTTATTTTTTTAGCTTTTTTTTTAAATAAAACTGAGTTTCGAATAGAGCATAATTATGTAGCTGCTGTCGATTGTGCAGCTGATCTTCCTCCATTAGAAGTTTATTCAATTTTCTTCGTCGATATCTTTGTGTAGAATACTTGCAGGCTTGCTGTTTCATTTAGATTTACAAAGGAGTAAGGACAGTAAAGTCCTATTTTTCCAATATTTTAATGAAAATCATATTTTCCATTATTTTATTAGTTCTACCCTTAATTTTGGTCTATCGGTATTAATACACTGGCAATCTTCCTGGTCTATGCTTATTTGTTCTTGTTTAAGGAAACAATGTTCACCTGTTGTTGGTGGACATTTACAGGTCAAACAACCCTTGTCATCCGTGGTAACACAGGTCATATCACATGTTGACAAATCAAATGGGGCACAACCACCAGAACCACTGACGGTTCCATGGTTACCAGTACTTTGACTTCCGCTTCCTGTTAAAGATATTTGAATTGCAATGGTTGGTGGGATTACAAAAGTAGTCAATATCAAAAGGATGTATTGCCAGTTATTGCACATAAGCATTCATAACATGATAAAATTTTGGAAACATTTTACAATTATAGAATCGAACTGAAACAAAATGAATTCATATCATCTATTTTCAAGTGTCGATGAAAAATGTTTAATTAGACTCTCATTCGTATATATAGTTCGATTGTCGTCAACGTTAACACTATACTAACATGAATAAGATCTCCATATGAATTTTCTTCATATTCAACATTTCTCCAGGAATTCATTACAGATCAAAATTATTACTTGGAACTAATTTTACAAAATATTGGCTTCTTTGAAATAAATAGCGTAATCGTTTTGTTTTGTGTGTTTGTTTGTTAGTTTTTGTGAAAGAGGTTTTTACCTGAACAGTCACACACCAAGCAATGGTCACTGTCATATTTAGTACAATCCTTTTTACACGAGTTATAATCAAAAGGTGCGCATCCTGGACCATTTTGAAGATTTGAACTTCCACTTCCGCTTCCTGTTGTGTTATTACTAGTACCTATTTAAATAGATCAAAAACTTCATTACAATCTTAATGTTCGAATTGATATTTTTAAAATAGAATAGAAAATCGAAACGGGAAATGTGTCAAAGAGACAACAACCCAACCAAAGAGCAGAAAAAAGCTCAAGGCTACCAATGGGTCTTCAACGCAGCGAGAAAATTCCGCATCCAGAGGCCGGCTTCAGCTGACCCCTTAACAATAATGTATACTAGTTCAGCTCCTGGCAGTGCAGGTTAACACAGTTAATGCTATGAAAGTATGCCATTTTTATATTGTTCCGAAATTCCTATGGCAATTTCAGAAATCAAAAACAGACATCTGGATAAAAAAAAAAGAGTAGTACTCTCGTTGGGTGTCAGAGAAGTACCGTTTTTAACCTTCGAAATGGTTTAATCTGTTGAGATAGAAAAAAAATAAAATTATGCATACCGTGTTAATAAGTAACTTAATTCTTTTTTTTTATTTATTGATGATGCTTTGCCTTCAGTCACTGCTTGTCAATGCGACCCCCCCCCCCCCCACCCCAAAAATAAAATTCATGAAAATTACCTATAATTTTTAACACAATAAACCCATCTAATATGAAATTGAAAGTTTTATGGTGTAATTTAATATCTTAATACGCTAGCATCCAAGGAGGGCTTTTAAATTCTTGTTGGCTTCAATAATAAGAAATTATTATTCGATACAGGCAACAAAAGATTCAATTATTACACCGATAAGTATGGGAAAAAATCATAAAAGAGCACCAAACATCCTTTCCAAATACAGCATTCCGTTAAGCAGTTTCCGAGATGGCAGACGTTATCTAAACTTATGGGCGCCGCGGAGTATTGGTTATCGCATCGGACTACGAAGCCAAAGATCCTGGTTCGATACCCGATCGGGATGAAAATTTCGGGATCAAATTTTCGACGCCCTATCGACACCATTTGCTAGGAGGGTCTCAATAAAAGATGCTAGTCCGTCGGATAGCGACAAGAAAATTGTTGTCTCGTGTTAAGGGAAAGCAACACCCTTAGCACGTTAAAGACTCCCCTGTAGACTACGAAAAATAGTAGGCGAAAATGCCGCTATAGGGCCCGTTAGCACCCGCCAAGTGGAGAAGGATTAGGATAAGTCTGCAAAAAATTGTATCCCAATCCACTATAAACATACAAGTTTAAACTATCTAAACTCAAATCAACGTTGCCGAACGTTTCTAATGCATGTATCGTCGAACCCAAAGCGCCCTGGGTATCCAAATTGCCCATCCATACTATTTGTTCAAAATCATAGGAAACATTAGAATCATTTTGCTGCAAAAGAGCTAAAAATCATATTATGTATCAAATAGTATTTTAATGTATGTATGTTGAAGGGACCGAATATAACTACCTGGGCCATTTGGATACCCTCTAGGTTTTTGTGGTTGCTTGTTTCTTTGATACCGCCAGTTGTAAATAACCAGAAAAAACACATAAGCTGTCTACTTGATATTTTATTATCATCAACAAATGCCGATTAGAAAAAACATCCTTCCAATAACTTTAAGCAAAACTGAATAAGTCTGGATAATCGTAATAGTCATCGTCGAAATCAAAATAAATTATCAATAACTATTCGTTATACTAACCTGCTATTGGTTGACATAGACAGCTAAGACAACCCATCGAATCCATGGATATGCAATTTACATCACATGCTGACACGTCAATAGGGGGACAACCACCTGACCCTTGACTTCCGGGACTCGATGTCGTTCCGGCAGGGGATGCTTTAATACAATATTAAAGGCGTGGTTAATTAAAGCATTTCAATGACTTCAAAAAGGTGTTTTGAATAGTGTTTTACACCTTCCAATTATGCAAATCTCTGGTATTGTAGTACGTCTACCACATGAGAAATTTTGTATAAGAATTTACATGTAGAACCATTCTGGAACCTCTCATTCACCGGTGTAAATTTTAGAGTTTAGAACAAGTTAATAAAAATCTTAACACTTGAATGTTTAAAAAAAAAAACATTTTATTCCCCATAAAGATCTCAGGTGTCATATGAATGGTACTTCCACGAGATCGACTCCATGGTAACCGTAGCTTTCACTCTGTCTTACCGGAGTTGTACGCTGTGTTATTACTGGGAAAGTCGTTTTTCGATATTGCCAGAGTATTTTTATTTACTCGCTTATATGTTAAAAAGTGACCAGTGCAACATTAATCAAATATCAGTTTTCTTCCTTAAACGTATAACATTATCCGTAGACGGTGGATACGCACAACTTAAACATCCATTTGAGTCCATTGATACGCAGCTCATGTCGCATGACGACGCGTAAAATGGTGCGCAACAGTCGAATCCCTCTACATTTGTCCCTGATGGTTTTGAATTCGGGTTTGCTTTTGAATCAAATCAATCAAAAATTTAATCAAAGTGACATTTATTTATAGCTATTAACGGAAACTAGATATCAGTAAACAATAATGAAACGAACATCAAATTATTTACACTATTTTGACCATATTTTTTATGCTGATTTTTTGTAATCAAATAAAACTATCTTGAAATCATTAAGATATTTTTATTGCATATGATTTATATATAAAATGTGTAACATTTTAACTTTTGTAAGGTGTTCTATTATTACCCATTCCTGTATGAAGTGACTATTGCAGGCAAGTTTTCGGACTCATCTTTTGACCGCCTGCCTGACCGCCTGCCTGACCGCCTGCCTGAACATCATGCTCATAAATTCTGTCTCATTCGCAATGTAAATGTATAACAAAACAGTTACAGACTGAGTTTTCATACAACTGTTTTGTTTGACCCTCAAATCTAAACTGTTACCCCCAGGCTCTGGCATCGGGTAACATTTTGTGAACAAAACAACTGTTGTACTAGAACCAAGTCAATAAGAATCCGACCAGTGATCAGTCATAAGATCGTATATCAAACTACACGAACTTTTTTTTAAATTTGTGATCACTGGAAATCGGACCATTCTAATGACTAATCGTGGTCGTCTGAATGTTTATGATAAACGGAATCTGATGCCAAACAAATCTTTACTGTCATCATATTATATTTTTGGACTTTTGATTATTGTTTTAGACATTTTAGAAATTCACAAACCTATGTATGGAACAGTCAATATTTGAATAGGACGTAAGAAAAATAAACTGATATTTGTGGCGTCTTGTAGCCGTTTTATCTCTAACTGGACGAAACAATATCGACGACAAAAACTGAATTAAATGTCACCAAATACTCTTAATGAACAAAATGTGACGGAAAATGAATGAATTTGAAAAAAAATGAAATCTTTCGGAAATTTTGAGAGAAAAAAGGTGTTAAAAAGAATCCAGGATTGAATATCACCTGCAATATTATAGAAGTGACTTTGAAAAATATTTGCGTACATAAGCGCTTAGAAATTATATCACTCCCTGAAAAAAAATATCACCCTCGACTTCGTCTTTGGGTGATATTTTTTTAGATGGGTATTTTGTTTTTCTAGTGTGGTAATCTAATATAATACCATCAGCTAAAGGCAGTATGTTTATAATATACCTGTTGCAGATGAGGAACATTTGCAATTCAGACAACCCATTTCATCCATTTGTACACAACTCAAATCACAGCTTGACGCATCAAAAGGAGGGCATCCCCCAGAACTTGTGCCTCCTGTATTTTGTGCACTTCCTGTTTGTAAAAAATAGTAAATCGATAGATTTTCTTTGTTCAAAGAATTACTGTGACTGGTGGAAAAAGGCTTAGACTATAAAGAAAAATTTAAGGTGTAATTTGCATTTTAAAATTTCTTGACACTGTCAGGCTATCAGAAAAGAATACTAGTATATATCTATCCTACATGGGTAAAATATTTAAACTGTCATAATTATATTTTTACCTGTGTTGTTAGAACATTTACATAAAACACAGCCCATCGTATCTAATGAAACACAGGACGTAGGACAGTCTTTTGGAAATGATGGACAGCCAGTTCCTGAAAATGCAAAAAGAACAGTCACTTTTGGATTTTTCTACTTTTTAATTAATGCAGGTAGCTAATGGAAATCATAACTCATCTTTTTTAAAATGAAGATGTGTTTCCACATAAATAATAGAAACGAAAATGCAAGTAAAGTTCTTCACAACATCAGTCTTATAGTACTTTTTGTTAGAATCAGCGTGGTATTTGACAAAACATGTTTTTTTCTTACCTAATGCCATATAATTAGAATAGAGAATAAAAACGGAGAATGTGTCAAAGAGACAACAATCCGACAAAAGAGCAGAAAACAGCCCAAGGCCACCAATCGGTCTTCAACGCAGCGAGAAAGTCCTGCACCCGGAGGCGGGCTTCAGTTGGCCCCTAAACAATAATGTATACTAGTTCAGCAAAATGGACGGCAAAATAAACTCAGAAACATAAAAATGAACCAACATTCAAAAAACAAACAAGACTAACAAAGGCTGGGGTTTTTTTGTATACTTATTCCTTGTTATGAATAATCTCATCTTGATTCTTGATTTAAGGCACCAGCTATGGTTTTTCTTTAACATTATTTATTTATTTATTTATTTATTTATTTATTTATTTTCTGATCCCAAATATTAGCGAAAAAGAATTTGTTTATGCCATGTAATAATTTGTTTCCTTATTGTATTCCAATTCCAAACCTGTATCCAAATGAATATTTAAAGACATAATTTAATTTCTATCACATTTGAAGAAACAATATAAATATTTACGTTCTCACATGCAAAAAAATTACTCATTTGAAATTATTTCACATAAAATCTCGGGCTAAATCTGGAAAAGAAAATTACTTGGGCCGCAGTTCTTTCAAATGCTTTCTAAAAAGCATTTCCTCGTTATATTGGAATTTGTGCACTTAAAAAACATCGACAAAATATCTATTTCGTAAAACCATTATAAAGTTTGTAGACTCTCTTTGATATGAGGATATTAAAATAACACGACAACATAAAGGGCGTTACTTGAATGAAAGTGAGCTCATTACCTGTCTGATCTATTCCCCCACTGTTTCCACCTCCGGTGCTGGTAGTTCCACTGCCAGATGTTGAACTGGTACCTTTTATTAGAATAAAGAATTCCGAGTTTTTATTATATTAAAATGCGGAAGTGATATATTACCAACAAGTACAAGCCTTGAATGTGAATATTTTAACCCAGAGTCAAATATTTATGATTCCAAAATAATGTTTGTTAAATAGAAAACAGGTACGATTTGATACGCATTTACTTTACTTTTCGGTATTTAATGAAAACTTAATATGGCGGAAGAAGTAATAATCTTGGCAGCAGCAATGTTACGAAGATTGTTCAGTTTGTTCGGAAAAGAATATTTTTATATCTATTACTTTTACTAAATTCAAACAAATAAAGAAATATAGATTTTTTTCTTATAATCTATCTTTTTTTAATCCAAAGCTAATACACGAGTTCACAGTACTGTCCGCCATTGCTGAATTTAATTTAATTACCGTAGTTTTTTGACATCACAAAAAAAATGTTAGCGTCACAATTAAAAGAGTAATTGTTCTACGACGTCATAAGGTGAAGTGGAGCTGAATCTTGGGGTCAAGTGAAGCTGTTATTGAGCTTGATTATAAGCATAAAATAGAAACACTATATTAATTTTGGAATGAAGAGAATAATATATTATAATTACATACTTTAATTTTTTTTCTGAAAGCTTTAATAATTTTTAGTATTTTAGTATGCATTTTTATGAGTTTATCTTATGTTAGAGACAAATTTGTCAAATTTTGCATAAAAAGCTCAAACATATTACAATGTACTGCCAATACAACAAATTATAAATATTGTACAAAGTTAGTAATAAAAATTACCCATGCAGATAACACATCCTGTTTTCGAGTCGATTGAGGGGTTTTTGCAGTCTTTTGGAAAAGGTGGGCATCCGTTTACAGCTTGTGGATTGTTATTGCTGTTAGAAATGGTCTGATTAGCTGAAAATGAAAGGAGTTCAAACGAGGCATAGACTTAAAGGAGTTCAAAATGAGGCATAAAACAGAACATGAATACAAATACAATGAAAATACAGTCGCTCAAGAGCTTAAGGTAGGAGGTACCTAAATCCGCTAAATTATGGATTTTCTTGAAATTTTACATGCAGCTAGAACTGTATCTAAATATCGAAAATTTCATATTTAGCTTTTATATTTCTTCAATGAGGTTGATTTAAAATCCTTAAAATAGAGGTCTTTTATTGTAGATTTCATATAAAAACTGGCCGCAAATAATTAATAATTTCAGTTTAAATCGTCATTTCGCAAAAAATAATCCTTAAAAATTTCTATAAAAGCGATATGTTATTGCTGTGAACTTTTTCGTTTTAATGATACTAAATAAACATAGGGTCACCAGATTCGTTTTCATTGTGGAAATCATTTAACTATACGTTCTGTCTGTAAAAACACTGAAAATCTACGTTACGCTTATTTTGGCTTTTTGACGCTTAGTTTCACTCTTCATATAGTAATACATCTTATATACTAAAAAAACGAATCTGGTGACCCCTAATAAATTTTGTATCAATAAAAAGATAATTTCAATGGAAATAATATATCATTTTTATAAATCCTAGGAACTGGATTTTGACGAAATCATTATTTAAAGTCTAAATATTTGACTTTTCGCAGTGATATCTGCGTGCATTCTATGTATTTACACATCTTTCCCAAAACTTGAAACACCATATTTCGGGAAATATTAAAGGGACATAAATTATTTTTTTATATTCAGATGCAATTCAATGTACTCTAGTTGCATGCTAAATTTTATAAAAATCTGAAATACAGCCCAATTAGGTACTTGCTACTTTTATTTGTTTTTTTAATCATGTTTCTTTTACAGAAATTTCTATTCTATAGAACTTCAATTATTCGTTCACAGCTTAAAGTGCAACCAATTGTTATTCCAAATTTGTATGTTTGAGACAGAAGACAACAGAGATTATGTACAAATTCCAAACATTTCTGAAGTAATGTGACACCCAATAGTATTTATATACACAGGAGTAACAAAATATATTTATCGTGTGATGTTTTTTTAACAATGAACACATGCTTGCACCATAACAAAAAGTAACAGGGTCCGAGAAATGATGAAACCTATTTTCTCATTGTCGTATCATAAACAGGTAAAACTGATCTTAAGATAAGGATCCAAAGTGATCTAACAAGTGGCGATATTTTAAATTTTAAGTGGCGAAAGAGCATAGGCTTGAAGTGGCGAAAGGCCAATGCAGTCACAGAAGGACACCAACTATATACTGTTTTAAAAATAAACTTTCTGAAAAATTGAATTTAGTTAAAACTCAAGTTAACGTAATTCAACGTAATTTAATGTAATCAAATTAACCATAATGGCTTGATTAATTTTGAGTTTACCCAAGAGTGTGAAAACAATTCTCTGTTATTAAAAGTTCAAAGTTAAAAAACTTTTGGTGTCTGACCTCTGTTTCAACATCTTTGGCCCTGACCACTGCTGATAAGACTTTGTTCACGCCCACTTATCTCTCTAAAAAGATAAAAATTGTTACGGTAAACCCAATTTACCTACTCACAATAGAGGTTGCAAAATATGTTCCGAACAAATATTGGCTGCGAAAGAGACCTAAAATTAGCGGAGACAGGATTTTGTAGCTATAGAAACCATGTAATTCACTAAAACACACTAAGGAAATAATATTCCATCGAATTTTGAAATAAAGCAGAATCACGTGATGCATTAAAGAGATAAGTGTTTCTGAAGTATGAACATAATAAAACGTATCACAAAATATCGAAATAAATTTTATGCACTGTATGGCCATTTCCTTGACTGACAACTCTTCAGCAGTGCTCGAGATTAAAGTGTTGGAAAACCTGTTAAAGATATAATGATGAATTAATAAGCACAACCATCAAAATACCAAAACGGTTAATAGAAAAGGGAATCCAAACTCAGCTTAGGATTACCTCTGCATCAAAAGGAAGTACCTTAGAAATTTATGATAATTTTGTCAATTTGAACGGAAAATTTAAAGGCATTTGAGTAAGGAATCGTGCCAGGGAAAAATTCTGGCTACTGGGCTGATAATGCCCTCGGGGACTTACATTCCACCACCAGTGACAAAATACATCAAAACTGGTATCAAAATATACTTTTTTCCTTACTTACTGGCAGTACATTTACACTGTATACAGCCCAGTGGATCTGTGTAGGTACAACTTGGTGGACAGTTACTTGAGATGGCAGGACAGCCATTGTTGTTATTAGACTGAACTGCTTGTCCTGAAAATATACAACTTTTAGTCCTCGAAGGTATCGCCCCCTTAGCCATAAGTCATTTCTTAAGCAATGATATGTTTTAAGATACTCGTGTTGAAATTTTCGATCGATGAATTTTGAAATTCTGTTACATAGTAGGGTCTCAGCCCCATTCAGGCAAAATTGACCTTAACTTGATTTTGGCTCAACTGTTTAGGCCTTTTTTGTTTAATTGCTCATAATGTTTTGGTCTTTATTTTTTGCCTTGAAAATTTTTTTTGTCTCGAGCGTAGCTGATGATTTTAATCCAAACATGTGCATCGTGTGCAGCAAACTTGGGTATCTGCGTGCATCGTGTGCAACAAACGTGGGTATCTCAGTGTATCGTGTGCAACAAACTTGGGTATCTGAGTGCATCGTGTGCAACAAACTTGGGTATCTGAGTGCATTTTGTGTCACAGGAGTAACAAAATATATTTGTTGTGTGATGTGTTTTTAACAATGAACACATGCTTGCACCATAAGAAAAACTAACAGGGTCCGAGAAATGATGTCACCTGTTTTCTCATTGTCGTATCATGAACAGGTAAAACTAATCTTAAGATAAGGATCCAAAGTGATGTAACAAGTGGCGATATTTTAAATTTTAAGTGGCGAAAGAGCATAGGCTTGAAGTGGCGAAAGGCTAATGCAGTCACAGAAGAACACAAACTATATACTGTTTTAAAAATAAACTTTCTGAAAAATTGAAATTTCCCCGTTATGAATTTTTAAAATTGCTATCTGTTCTAAAGATCATGAAGACAGGAGTCATTAGAAGTATTCATTGCTTAAATTGCAGAATACATATAATTGTTAATTTCTAAATTACGAACTGCGTACTAAAATTTGCATTTTCTCGCTAACGGTAATCCTTTTGGTACTCTGTTGGATAAAATACGCATTTTTTTTTCTACTTGCATCTAAATTAACCAAAAAGCAATGAATATTTATTTTTGTCCATTTTGCATAATTTATTATTAGTTCATTGGTTATTTATCATTGTTTAAAGACCGTTTGAAAAATATCAGATAAAGTTCTTCTTTTCACTACAAAGTTAAGTCTTGAAGATGCAGTTTTCTTTGTGTATATGGAAAGAACACATAAAAAATGATCATATATTAAAATTCTCCAAAAAATCAGTAGGGAACTATTTTGTATTGGGTATTCCATTAGGATTAGAGAATGGCACCTGGTGCTCTGATAAGGTAACCATGTTTTATTAATTTATGGAATCTGCCTTGAAAATTCTTATGTTGTATACTATGAAATACCTGACGTGCTACCTGTGTTTGTACTTCCGGACGGACATTGACATAGTACACATCCATTGGTAGCTATGGAAACGCATTGTGTTTTACAGTCTTTTGGGAATGGCGGACATCCGTCTCGTCTCACCGGATTTCCTGTCACACGTAAAAATGGAATTCAGTTATTTGTTTTAGCTTATAACTTTCGAAAAAAGTGGAGTTACAAATTTTTCAGCTTAAAACAGTAGTTTTTAATCTCATTTTGCTAGTTTTAAAATATTTTTTTATAAAAGAACAATCCACCGTGTAATTCATAAGTTAATTTCAAACTAAAGCCCAAATTTTAATAAAACTTAAGTATCGCTTTGAACAATAAATTGTCAAATCCATAATTTATATATAATTTATTTATTGTAACAATTAAACAGACACGCAAGCCGTTTATAGGTAAACGGACACTGGAATTTAACAAATGTGTCGGAAATAGTTCGAGTTTTGGCACAAATAGCAATTAGTGATACAAGAAAAATATGTGAAATTTATATAAAAATACATAAAACAAATTAATGTTTTGTTTCCCAACAAAATTATTAAAAGTCCTATTTCTAGAAAATTTTGTCATTTTATAACATTTTGATGGTTTCAGAATAACAGTGTCCGTAATTCATCACTTTCTATAGAAATACTGTGATACATTAAAAACCATTCAGTTAGCTGTTCAAATACACATGTCATATTGGATAAACATTCAGTATTTTTTCTGGAAAAGCTGATATGTGGTTTATCAATTCTTCCGTAAATGGCTGCATCGATGGCCACTGTTGTGACGTCTAATCAGAATTATTTTGTCATACATTTTGACCAATCAGCCGTTACTTTATTTAACTTCGTCGAATTTACATAGGTACTGGAACCCTAAGAATCCCGTATTTACGGAAGAAATTGGTACTTATACTCGTTCAATAGTGAAGAACTGAAAATCTTTAACACGTTTTTAAAATTCTGCATTTTTCAGACGTGAATTTTAAAAACTCGTTGATGATTTTCCGGCCTTCAATTTGAACTTGTGTAAGAACCTGCTAATCTACTTCTTTACTCTTTTAGCAATACATTTTATAGGTGCTAAGGAGTCATCTACAAAACGTCATCAATATCTTAAAACAATCTACGTACTTAATTTCATGTGTAAAATACGCATTTTTAAAACAACCTTGCGTAACTTTGTAAGGCGAAGATAATCATCTAGGTTTAAACGGGCCAAAAGAGTAAAAGTAAGGTCAGCTATTACCTAAGAAAAACTAATAATGATCAATAATGGTATCGCGAAATAATAGGAAAAACAAATAAACAACAAAATGGATAACAGGTAATGTCAACAATGACACACAACAAATCAATTAACGCCACCAATCGACCGATATTCAGACAAAACAAAATACAACATAAAGAGCACAAAACACAAACACAGAAACAACAGAGAGTCAAGATTGTCAAAACATGTTAAAAATCAACAAATGGACTCTTTCATATAAGCAATGATCTACTGAATTTAAATGTATACGGAACGGTAAATTGTAACTTCCTCTTTAAAGAGATCCGCATTGAAGAAAGATATGCTCGAGTTAAGGAAAAACAGCATTTTAAAAAGACCATTTAAAAACATATATTAAAATTAAGACTTGATATCAAATAAGTTTGAGCTGTGAATATATTGATGCTGATGCATGGGAGTCAGTTTACAATTCGAAAATTGTAGTCATCGCTTTTACATTTATAACATAGCTTTTTATTGAAAATGTTATTTTTATTATCAGAAAAGACATCTTTTCAAAATAATCAAACGATTCAAAACTTTGAAATTTTATCATTAATTATCTTCAACTTTTGATCTCAGAGTATTAATTCAAATTCAAATTCAAAATCAAATTACTTTATTGTCATTAAACATAAAGTTTGTGACAAAACAGATTAACAAATACACAATACTGAACATTACAAACACTACAAACAACAAGCAAAAAGTGACTAGTCCCCTGACATCAGTTTCAAAGACTGTTTTAAACAGGAACCGGTGTTTTTTACTTGCTGGGAGGACGCTAGTTTCAAAATAAAGACAAGTTTTTGGTCATTCATTATCAATCTTCGACAGAAAAAATTTTGAAAAATTATTTGTCGTAATGCTTCATTTAATTTACAATTTAATATGAAATGTTTTTCATCTTCTACCGTTTCACATGTTTTACACAAACGTTGCTCTCTTGAGGATTTTTATAATATCTGCCCTTTTCAATTTCTAAATCTTTGGGATTTTTATAATATCTGCCCTTTTCAATTTCTAAATCTTTGGGATTTTTATCATGTCTGCCCTTTTCAATTTTTAAATCTTTGGGATTTTTATCATGTCTGCCCTTTTCAATTTCTAAATCTTTGGGATTTTTATAATATCTGCCCTTTTCAATTTCTAAATCTTTGGGATTTTTATAATAAATGCCCTTTTCAATTTCTAAATCTTGGGGATTTTTATAATGTCTGCCCTTTTCAATTTCTAAATCTTTGGGATTTTTATCATGTCTGCCCTTTTCAATTTCTAAATCTTTGGGATTTTTATAATAAATGCCCTTTTCAATTTCTAAATCTTTGAGATTTTTATAATAAATGCCCTTTTCAATTTCTAAATCTTGGGGATTTTTATAATGTCTGCCCTTTTCAATTTCTAAATTATGATCACTAATTCTAAACTTCGTGATAAGTTTTCAATATTCGAAATTTTCCGAAGATAAATAGTATTCTTTGTTTAAAGAACTTTTTAATTTTTTATATAAAAATAATTTGTTAATCTATTCAAAAACTGGGCTTTTAAAGATTTCAAATGTGTTTCAAATATAATATGATGTGGGTTTGTGCTAAAAACAAACTTACCAGAGATGAATAGAGCCAAATTTATCACTATTATAATACCTAACATGTCAATATGTCACTTGAAAATTAAAGTCCGAAAAGTAAGGAAAAAACTGAAAAGTCTCACACTGACTTTTCCGAAAGTTTATGACCTGGCGTAACAGTGACTATTATTAATGTTCATGTAATATTATGTAGGTAAAATTTTCGACATGCAATTTATGATAACCTGTAGTGGAATAGATAAGTCCGACACGTCCCAAGACAACCTATGATCACAAGGCCAGATGTTTTAATAGTTTATTTGGAGAGTCATATTACGAAATTAAAATGGTGTTTTAAACTGCATGTTGGTATATCGACTTGATAAAATTTGCAGGTGTTTAATAACTAATTGTCTTTATTTTACTGAAGAAAGTATTGTTCCTTTTTTTAAATACCAGTGCCTTCATATGAATTTCTTACTAGTATTCAATTTTCTTATTTCATATTTGAATCAGTTGCAAAATCCTTATATATTTTTTTTCATTAATTTTTCGGACTTTAATTTTCAAGTGTCATTATACAATTACTGACTTTGTAATAGGTCGCTATCGGGATATTTCAACCCGAGAAATGTAATATTTACCGACCCTTTAGGCGAGGTGAATATACATTTTCAAGGGTTGATCAATCCTGATACCGACCTATTACATAGTCAGTAATTGTTTTATTACATGAATCGGAAACTTGGACTTTCACTTTCTATTTTAAGAACAAATCGGTCACTATCATTCCGCTTGACCGGTATTCTTGCACTAAATTTAGATACTTCTCAGGTACTATCACCAGTACTCAAGACCTTCTAGACATTTCTCATCCAATCAGAAAATAGAAAAAAAAATATTCATGTAATAAAGTAAATTATGTTGAGTAAATATAGTTACTCCATATAACACATTTGAAAAGATATGTAATAACAGTTGTTTTCTTCTTAGTTGAAATTTTCCCAACAAGTAATAAAAAATCAGAAATTCGCAACTAGTAATTAGAAATAAATTTTAATTTGTTTAAATGACCAAAAAAAAAGGACCAGCCATTAAAATTAGTGAAACCAGTTAAAAGAAAAACTTCATAAATATACAGCTTCTCCTGAATTTTTTAAAATTTTTATTCGAACCAATGAAAAGTGATGCATGCATGGAAGAGTCGACGTATCTGGTCTGGGACAGTTTGAACGTCACGAGGATTTCGATATTTCTGCTCTATTTTTTTTCTATCTGATGAAAATATCTAAGATTCTATAATCCGCATTTCTGAATTATAACAATTTTTTTTTTACCCTCATTTTTTTCCTTACTATTGACAGAATAACTCTATGCTTTTAAATATATTGTTAAGCATGTATTTCCCATAGGATCCCATATTAAATGTGTCCCAGTAAGCCGGTGATGTGAATATTGATAACAATGGATAAATTACATCTATAGCACGACTTTCCGAGTTAGACAAATAAACTTTCGAACGCAAAGCGTGAGAAATTTACTCGTCTAACAAGGAAGGCTGTGTTATAAATGATTTGTAACAGGAATTGACAGATGTGTCTGCCCACATAATTATGTGACCAATCGGGTGATTGAAAATAACTGCGTCAACCACACAACGCTCGTGTACCTCGATAGGGTAGGAAAAGTTAGTACGCGAGAGTTTATTTCAGTTTTGTTACGCGATACTGACATGGAAGATTTTTTCGCAATTTTGAAAAAGTTTTGGCTTCGCATACTTTAAAATCTTGAAGAGATCGGATCTGTTGGGAAAAGGCCAATTTTTTTTTTCTTCGGAGGGGATTTTTTAAGTTTTTTTTATGTTGACTATGTCAAGACTTAATTGAAACATAACTGAACTACATCGTAAATTGTATTGCATTTAATACATTCATTGTAATAATTTGTTCTGAATAAAAGTGTGTCTAATTAAAATTGTCATTTTAGGGTGTTGCCATTCTCTGTTAGAGGCGGAGCTTAGCTATGCATTATCAGATTTAGGTTATTGGATATTGCGGTCTGTTTTCAGTTGAAATTACTTGAACATCTGATGGGTTTATGCATTTTCTCCTATTCTTGACGTGTTTAATCGGTGGGATAAAAATACATGATATCTTTAACCACTTCCCGGTGATTAAATTTCTAAGTAGGAATTACCGCCATTTTTTCTACAGTTATTGGAACGATAAACAAGAGAAGTCCCGAAATGACGTCTATGTAAACAATCTTCATAGCAACGGCATTTTCTTGAGGTTTTTGTCGAAAATCATTCTCCTTCAATTTACTCTTGAGTTATGGAATTTCTCCACCCTCAATAGTTAAATTTTAGATTTTAACACGCTCGCTAAAGGCTGGCGTGTTGAAAATCGAAAATTTAACTATCTATGGTGGAGAAATTCCATAACTCACTCGTACCTGAAGAAGAATCTATATATATCCTGATTTTTGTTTGTATTGCACAGATTCCAGTTGACGCATGCTTTCTTGAATATATTCCTTAAAAAATCAAAGGAAAAAGGGGGAATTCATGTTACAATGAGACTTTTATGACAGAGTCATTATTATTATAATAATTTTTTTGCAAGATATAGACGTGGGTGTTAATATTAATGCAATACACAATAACAAACAAACACAGACAGAGAAGTTACACGGAAAAGAAAATAACTTTGACCGATGTTGACTCTATTTTCGCAGTTGCGTTGGCCGCTTTATACAGTCACAAAAAACTGGTAAAAGTTTTGGGCAATATAGATTAAGAAAGCATCGTTTCCTGAAGGAGACGAGACTCGCCTTTCAACAGAATTTTTAAGTTTATCGACTGAAAATTTCCATATTTGCTTATAATAAGGATAATTTGTTTAATGTATAACATTATGATATCAAAAACACGTAACAGGTAAGGGACGAGATCATAAGTTCAATGTAGGATAAAAAAAACTTAATTCAGATCCCACCCCCTACCCCTCTTAATTTGCGAAAAATTTATTGATCAATATGGGCATATGCTTTGAGAGTATACTTTTTGTATCATGGGTCCTGTTTTTCCTCAACAATGCCACGGTATGTTTGTTCTATATATTTTTTGACGGTTTTGTACATTGTCGGGATCGAGTTTGTAAAATGTGCGCCATCGGCCTGCAAGTATCTAATAATAATATAAGAAGGCGCACAAACGTAATGCATCCGATTACATTATTGTTTTTACGTGTCAAAATGGATCTACTGTTATTTTGAAAGGATGCAATGTGTCATTGTTGACCCCTCGTGCAGGAACGGAAATTGTTTAGATAGAAACACATTTGTTAGTGCGTATTATAAAAACAAGAAACATTATCAGATATATTATCAAAATGTGTATATAATTTAACTCTATCTTTATGAGGAAGTCATCAAAGACAGGTGCGAGGAGTTTATCCAACTTTTATCTCCGATTAGTATCCACGGCGGCTGATTATAATTACTAAAAACATCGATCGATTCAGTTTACAATCAAATATGGAAAAAATCATTATTTTTAATTTATTAATTTTCGGTCTTTTTTATGGTAAGTTTATTTTATTAATTTTATATTTATCATAATTTTGTCTGAAACTGAAACTGATTTTTCAAATTATTTGTTGATTGTAAGTAAAATTTTCTGAAATTCAGTACTCGATTACTCTTGACAAATACAGGGAGTGCTTGAGTACGGAGATGGGTGAATTCATAGAATTCATCTTTGAAAGATGTCAACAAAATATTATAAATGTATAAAATTATAAATATAAATACATTTATACATAATTTGACAAACAATATCTTTTCTTTGCTCGTTGTGATCTAATTTTATGTTAATTTGTGCGCATGTTTAGGTACGCTTGTGACCCTACTAAAAATAATCAAAACATTGTGAACAGCAAATCACACTGACACTAACAGAGTAGTAAAAAATCTAACTTAAAAAGTCAACTTTGCTTCGGTGATTTTAAACCTTATTCTAAACAAATTTCCAAAACATATCCACTGATTACGTCTTCCCCTGGTCTCAGTTTCACAAACTTTTGAACGACTGGGACTAACTCCTTTCTGGTTCCAGACATCAATAGAAACAAAAAGACAACGAAGACCGAAAATCGGATTACACTATTTGTGAAATGGGATCTAATAATAGTTTTATCCCTGAATAAATGATTACTGAAATTACTAAGGGCGTATGATACCATAGGTAGTGTGCATTCCCGAGTAATTTGTAGAGGCATGGTTATATGTCAAAGTGAGGGCAATTTCATTTTTAACGTTTCTTCTGGGGACAAAATAGATAAAAGATTTGTTATAATCATCACTTACTATACTATATGTACACCATGTTATCAAGTAATTAACACCTTTTATTCATAAACTTTGACATTTAAATGTAATAAACTTTTACAGAAATGAGGCCTCATAAAGGGTTTAATGTAAAAAGATTTTTTTTTTGTTCTTAATCTTCAAGATACGCCATTCTTTTGGTTATTAGAGTAAAAAACAGCGACAGGGGCCACCATGATGGGTTTAAGGGTGGCGTACCGCCACGCTCCATTTTGTCTGCGCAACCCTTAAATTTTCGACGCCACACTACGTTTTTGGCCGCCATCTTTGAACATGTCACTGTAGTAAAGAAAATAATAGTTTTAACATACAATGCTAATTGCCGGATTCACATTCAGGAGGCATACACTCGCAGACGAAACTTTGGGTTAGTAAGAAACGTCATCAATATCTTTGAAGCAATAAATTTAAACACCTCTAAACAGAGCAATTATAATCTATGACCCTACCACTGTTCATTATCCTGACTCGCTGTTGTGCCGTTGTGTATATATATGTTATTTGTGTTTGTGCTCTTTTATATGTTTTGTTCGGATTGATTGGTATGTCATTGTTGACCTTTCCTGTTATCCATTTTTTGTCTGAAATATAAAATGAAACATAAAAATTTCTTTGACTTCTGGTTTTGGGTTTCCATATAACATTGAGCATACATTAAAAACGAATAAATTCCGTATCATTTGTTTTATTTCAGATCCGGTTCTGTCCGAATGTCCGTTTTCTGATCCAGATTGTCACCCGTTATGTATTGAATATGTTGGTCAGTGTAAATATTGTCGATGCAAGGGAGGTAAGTACAGTATTAAAATAAAAGAATAAAAAATGTAACATAAATTCCTACTTTTCTTCGAAATTTTCACCCGAATTATATGAAAGAAACTTCAGCAAAGAAACATTTCATACATTAACTCTATGATCCTCCATAGTAGTTAGGTTTTATTATTATGAAATTTCAGGTGGAAGTGGAATGGGAAGAGGAAGTGGGTCATCTGACAAATGGAGTTCAAAATTTACAGGAAGCGGAAGTGGGTCATCAGACAAATGGAGTTCAAATAACATGAATAACTTGGAAGTGGGTTATACTGGTGAATCTAACAGTGGAGAAAATGCAGAAAATACCAAAGTTATTATTATTCATGAAAAGGAAACAGAAACTAACCAAATGAACTCGTTACCAGGGTTACCGATGGGAGGACAGATGCCATTCAATATTCCACACGGACCAATGACAGCACAGAATCCATTTGTTCATCATGTGAGTATGCTCAAATGAGTTACATTATTGAAATTATGTATAAAATACGAGGAAATCAAATTGAAATTGTGAGCTGCCAGAATGTACAAAAGACACAAGTCGAACAAAACAAAATGCAAAATAATAACAAAAGAAAAAAAGCTAGAAGTTAAAATTGCCCAACGTTTCGGACCATATGGTCTTGATCGCTAGCATGAAAAAATAAAAACATGTTGACTCTTTGAAACCCGGGGCAAAAAAGCAATTATATTTGCACTTTTCTGACTTGTTTTTTTGTCTGTCGCACAGAGCAAGTTGGCCTAGTTTCCAAAACTCTTGCTATTTTCTAATATCCCAAACTCAGGCGATACATGTAAGATGTAACATTGTAACCCAGTTACGCGGGGTACCAGATCGCCCACCTGTCTTAATTTCTTTATGACATAATGAAGCGTTCTGCTGGAATGTACTCAAAAGTCATATTCTTAAATATTTCATATTATTATAACGAATATCTGTCGATTAGGATGATTATTCTTCCTGGGAAATTTGCCTCTCCTTTTTTGCAGTTGTTGGTCACTTTAATGCCACCAGTTGTAAAAGACCAGAAAAATTGTGGCTTCCAAAAGTAAGCGTGAAAATCCCTTAAGTTGTCTTCTTGTCACATAAATATAATAAAAAAATTCGTTGCTACAGTTTTTTCTCTCCAGTACTTGAAATACACTCTTAAAATTGGGCTACCTAGACGTTATGTTGTACAAGTGATATTGACCCTCGTACCTTGTGTTTTATTTGGTATATCAGTGGAAAGTGAGAAGATATCTCTATTTTTGTCTATATCGATACTTTGTAGATGTCATACGGACATTCAATGAATGTGCCTTTGAAAAGTCCAGGCATTCCTAAGTACTGCATTTCTGTTGACAAGATGAAATTTGAGGATTGTTCATGTACGGTTGTGGATGAAGATGGTTGTTTGACCTGTCCATGTTATTCAGGTATACATTTACAGGTAAATGGACGCAAAAAGTCAAAAGTTGATTGACAATAACTCATAATTCCTGCTCCACCTCCGATGCACTCTTTGGATGATCTATAAACTCCTTAACCGGAACTTCGCCAGTACGATTAGTATAAGTTGATGTTTGTTTGTTTAGTTGGTGGTTTACGACGTTTTCAGCACATATGGCTATTTCGCGGCGGCCAGTTTTTATTGGTGGAGGAAGCCGGAGAACCCGGAGAGAACCACCGACCTTCGGTAGAAAAATTGTCAATCCTTGTCAATTTTAGATCGGAGTCAAACACACCCCGCCACAGGTGAGATTCGAACTCACAACCTCAGTGTTGACAGGCTAGTGATCATTAGTAGTCATGACGAACTACCTAGACCACTCGGTCACCGAGGCCCCAGTATAAGTTGATATCTGCAAAAATGCCAAAGCGACAAAACAGTGATAAAAGTTCGTAAATTCGTAATCCAACAAATAGACAAAGACAATGATACATGTATAACTAAATGAACAAAAAACGTATAATAAACTCAACAAAAATAGAACACACAACAAAAAAACTAAAGCACTAAAACGGAGAGTGGCATCAGGTGATCCGGAAGGGTAAGCATATCCTGCTCCGTTAACGACGTAAGTAAAAGACCGGGAAGTGTTAAGTCCATTAAAGTTTCAATACCAGAAGGACGTGAAATCTAGTCTCATACGCGAGATAAAAACTTTGTAACGGCCAATCAGGACATATCAGGACGAGAACATGTTGACATGATATGAATATGAACTCTGCTTTGTACTAGACTTACATTGTTGTACGTAACTGTAAAAGACAATGTGATAAATATTTGATTTCGATATTTCTGTTACTATATCTTTTCTTTTTGCCACTTGGTATCAGTACCTGAATACTAAGTACCAAAGCATTAAGATTAATGCTAACAACACGCATTTCCTTAGCCTAACAAACTTGATTAGATACTGTCGACTAGTATAAAAGGCCAAAATTACAAATATTTCCTAGAATTTCTTTTAAATCATAATAGTAAAAGCTTTCACATGTTAAGAATAGTTTAAACTCTTATCAGACTGGTTATTTATTTTCAAAATTACTGGGGTCGAATTCTTTTTTAAGTTTGAAAAAAATGTTTAACTCCATTTATAAAAATCGTAAAATATGATACTTAAAGTTAAAACTATTCAAAACGTTTAGAAATTACTTTACAGCAAGTAGGTTCTGGATAGCTGTGCAGAAAATAAAATCTAAACCAACAGAGGCTCCAAAGAAGAAGGAATGTGTTGGGACATTGTTATGTATGATGTCATGTAAGGGTGGATACCATTTGGGAGAAACTGGACCCGACGGGTGTCAAACATGTACCTGTTTGAAAAAAGGTATGGGATGCCAAATGTATTAAACCAGACTTTTTTGTAATAAAAGACCCAAGACTATGGCAAGCCGTTTTACTATTTATTCTAACATCAAGATATCTAATAAACTTTATAAGATATCTTATATAGTTTATAAGATATCTCATATAATATATAAGATATCTCATATAATTTATAAGATATCTCATATAATTTTATTTATAAGATATCTTATAAATTATATGAGATATCATAAACTATATGAGATATCTTATAAATTATATAAGATATCTAATAAAATATATGAGATATCTTATAAAGTATATAAGATATCTTATATAAAAAATATTTATAAGATATCTTATATACTTTATGAAGTATATAAGATATCTTCTAAAGTTTATAAGATATCTTATACAAACTAGATTATATAAGATATCTTATATATTATATGAGATATCTTGAAGTTAGAATAAATAGTAAAACGGATTGCCATACAAGACCACCATCTTTTTTTAAATGCAGCAGCTCATAACAGGAAAAATGACAAAATGATAGAATATTCTACCATTGCTGACACAAGAAACTCAACTTAATCATTTTAAACATGACAAAATTACAACTTCTAAATATTTCTGATCAATAAACTGTTTGAAATTAAGTAGTATGACCCTTGAGGTTTATATTTTAAGTAGAAAAACTTGACACTTCAAAAAAGGAAAACCAGAATATGGGGGACTATATTCGTTGGTAATCAGTTGATGCGCATAAATTGTGGTCTTCGGTTAAAAAGTAAATCCTGAAATTGATACTTTTAGGCAAGAACGTCGAAAGTTTTACTTTGTTTAACATGCTTGAGCTCTTGCAAATATAAAACCTCGTTAAAATTTTAGAATTCATTTATTTTCAAAAGCGTGTTAAAAGAACCATGTGATAACATGTACTTCCATGTTTATTATTAAGTGGGAATACTTGTCGCGATATCTTATGTTATCATATAGCAACTTAATATTCCCTGTAGGACGTAACGAAAGATTAACGTGCAATATTTGCCGATATTGCACGGAGAACAATATTGCATTGTAGGGACAACGTCTTTGATATTTTTTCGGGTTATTTACGGGATCTGGGTGGTGTTGCCATACAATAAAAGCGTTATTGCACGAAATTGGGAAATATTGTCCCTCGTCGAATATTATATCGCACTCACAAGCTATTTCTATATTAAACTCGGGACAATATTTCCCAATATTCGTGCAATAACCCTATATAACTGCCGCAATGGTTGTATTATTCTTGTCCAAAAAGTATTTTTTAAATGTACTAAAATAATATAAATGAAATGCTATGGCAAGTAAATTACAACATATACATGACTAAAGTGTAAGCAAAACGAAACCGCTTTCATATTGCTGTTATTCACCTTAAAGTCACTGTCAGGCTTTCAACATGAGACAAAAATGTACAATTATTTTAGTTTAATAAAGTTCTTTGATACCAATTTTGATGCACAAGATATGCACATTTCGTCGATTTACAACTCGTCAGTTGTACACAAGGCCTAAGATGTTGAAAACCAAAACAGTAATCCAAAAATTTGAAGAGCGAATTAAAAAAAGAACCAAAATTACCAAAAAGGGTAAAGCAAGAACCATATAAGCTAAATATTGTCCTTTCTATGTTTAGAACAAACAACAACACCTCCACCAAAGAAAACCGAAAAGGAGTGCCTGAAGCTATATGAATGCATCATTAAGTGTTCCGACAAAAAGTTGGGTTTTACAGTAGGAGAAGAGACATCTAATGGATGCCGTAGCTGCAAGTGTACAGGGGATGAAAACAATACTGGTGGAGGATCGATGATGAAGATGTTTGGCAATACCAATGGTGGAGTAGGCGGTGGAAAAAATGTTCTTAAATGTACGTCTGCAATCATAATAATCCAACAATATTTTTAAATATATATCCCACATTATCAAGTACTAAATATTTGTTTAACGTTTCATTTGTATTTACGAAAAGCCAAAACATGATGAATATATGTTGAAGTAAGTTCATATCCTAAATTTAATTTGACATGGGAATGTAACATAGTATTGAAATTGGCTATCCGCTATCATATTTTGTAGGACTATCACTATACTATCCGATGGATTAATTATTGTTTAACGTCCAGTGGCAACCAGGCGCATATCAGAACGAGAACATGTTAATATGATAATGAATATGATCCCTTCTTTGTACTAGACCGACACGCTGAGGCGGATTTTTAATGTGCTAGCTCACGAGGTAACTGTCCGCATGAAGACATATCACACCACTCGAGCACATTATACTAACTCCGAACCGACCAATCGATCTTTGCTCTTACTCCTAGATGCTGCGTGTTTGGCGGAGAAGCAGCAAATACCAATTTTAATGTCTTTGGTTTGACCCGGCCGGGGATCGAACCCGCGACCTTCCGCACTCGAGGCGAACACGCTACCACGAGAACACCGGGGTGGTACTATACTATCCGACACAATATACAAACTGTATAAAATCAATGGGTTTTCAAACTGTGTATAAAATCAATGGGTTTTCATACTGGTTTAGTTGTATGTCATGTTTTCTAGACATTTAGCGTCAGTGTAACAAACCCGTTTTTATAAAGAAACGTTTCCTACATTTCAGCCCCAGATAAAGGTGTAGGTACAGGAGGCGGATCCAAAGGGAAATGTAATCCACCCATGGTCATGTGCACGAATGACGGTAATAAAAGTAAGTAATGATAATATATAAGGGACCATTTATTTTTTATAGGGTGTGGACATTTTTCTCATGCAGCATCTATGAACGAGTTTTTTAATTGCGCGGTGGTACGCTCGATTTTTTCAATATATAAAACTACTTAATTCATATTCAATCCATCATTTTTAGTACATTTGTTAGCCTGCATGCATTCTTCCAGATTTTGGAGCCTGTTTTTGTGCATTCTCTGACTATACATTATAGATACATATATTTAGGATAAAGTATGACTTTGCTACTTAGAATTGTATAAATATGAAATAAATAGTATGGAGTACATTATACAGTGTATATTCTGTGAGGTCATTCTTATCTCAACTATATTAAGTAGATCTATTCATAAAAACCAACAATGGTTTATCCGTGGCAGTAAAACCCCATAAAATTTGCCTTAGTTCCAAACAACAAATTAAAACAAAAATTTTGTTTGTAATCTAGGTCACATAAATTCAGAAGAACGAACTGTTTATTTGTAATCCTAAAATTACACTATTTTCTAACTTAAAAGCTAATATTGCCAATGACCAAGACAATTGTTTTGGAGAAATCTAGCCTTCTATCAATTCCATCATTGCAATTTTTGAATCACTATTACAGATATCCACATGCTTTTTTTAAAAATAGCTGGACTTAATCTTGCTTAATTTAATCTGAAAAATGTAAACTAGGACCAGATGAAGGGAATCTACCTTTCCCATGAAAATAATATACAGGAAATGTTTTTTTCCGTATGTACACTTTGATACCGATTGATGACTTTATATTTTCAAAACTAATATTTTTTAAGTGATGCAGACAATGCTAGGCGAAGGTGGTGGATCTAGCGGAAGTACAAGCAGTGGATCAGGTGGAAGTTCCGGTGGAAGCAGTGGTGGGGGACAGGGCCCATTCAATCCGATGGGCGGAGGTCCTGGTTCTGGCGGTAGTATGACAAGTCCGTTCAGTTCGTCATCAGGAGGTTCCGGGTCCGGGACAGGAATGAAGAGTCCGTTTGCTGGTGGAGGTCCGGGCAAAGGGATGGGAATGGGAGGTGGACCGGGGATGGGTGGAATGGGACCGCATGGGCCACCAAGTAAGAGTCAATTCTTAAGTTTACAATCTTAAAATAAAATATAGTTTTAGTGACAAATATGTCACCAAGAATAATAAAATAAGTACAAACCACTTATGGTTGATGTTTTCCGCCCGATAGGGCTGAACTTAGCAAAAGAGAGTTCATTTCATTTGAGGATTAATTCGTGCATACCCAGTATTTAAATATTGATCTGCATCACGGCAGCCTCTATTACGAGATGATTCTTTAAGATTTAAGTTCCTACTGCACAAATTAGAGGTTTAACAACTACATTTTATACACAATTTGCATAAAAGATTTAAAATAGAAACCATAAAAGGTTGAAATTTAATAATTGTAATAAATATTACCCTTTAGTAGATCCTATTTGGTTCTATTCTTTTGTACTGTGTTTGACAAAGACACTTCTAATAACTCACAAAAACCCATAATATGAAAACATATTACCTCGTGCAAATAATAATTCAACCAAATCTAGTTTGCATGAGGAATAAACTCTTTAAAACTAATGTAAAAAGTGTAATATTGCTTCATTATCGTTGGGAGTCACTTTTATCACGTTTAAATTCTATTTTGTCTGACACCCCATGAAATCTTTCTGCTCTTTTTAGATCCGGGATATCCCAGTCAAAAGAAAGGTAAGTAATTTATTTGTTAATATAAAATAATCTCGGATATTAACATGTATACCCATTTCTGGAACAAACATTAATGAATAATCTCGCGAGAATATATGGAGAGCGGTTTAGGGAGTTCACTGTAACTAGTCGATAGTATTTCAAATCTAAGGCTGTGCGTTTGATCCAACCTTAATTTAGTTTAATTTAACGGAGAGCCCGTTTCCAGGCGAATGTCTGAGATTCTTGCGATATGTTCCGGCTTCATCCATATAATATGACCGGAACAAAATGGAAATAAAGATTTTGGAGTTATGTAATTGATTATTTTGTGGGATATTTTTCTTTTTTAGAATGAACATTTCAATTTTCAATGAGAAACTATCCCGAATAGTACAAAAACAGCGAACTGCGACTTTGTTGTTTACTTCAACTGAATTTTCGATGTTTGCAGATTTTAAACAGTATATGAGTTTCATGTGGTGATATTTTTTGCCAGTATGTTTTTGACGCATTTTACTTTACATTGCACTCTCCACTGAAATGTTCTATCTTGCTTTATTTGATACATTTTATCGTTGTTGTTTTATTTTATTTTTTCAAAGTTGAAGCAGCAGCGTACAATGAAAATTGTTTTGGACCATCATGCTCTGCAAAAGATGGCGGAGTAGTCGAAGGTTAGTTGTGAAATGTTTTGAGTTAATTGTACAGCATTAATTTATTACAAACCTTATCCTTTCTGAAGTTAAAAGGAGATAGAAAAAGAGTATTTGTTGTTCATTTATTCGCCTATTTGTTCCGGAAATTGCTTTTGTCTCTAGATTTAGTATTTCTGACTCATCATTCGGATTTTCTCATTTTGTTCTGTAAGGCTGTATTTGTCGCTGTTGATAATTGAAGGTACATATGTATATGATTGTACAAATTTCATGATTTAATTCAAAAATTTATTTGTATTGCAGGTTCCCTGTCAAATGATCTCATATTAACCGACTTCCGGAAATAAAACATTACTGCATTGCAACGAATGAGCTAGAACAATACAATAAATGTGGAGACACATACATTATTATTATGCTTCTAATTAATTGTTGTTGTAAAACTGATTTTGATTGGTTATACCGATCATGTGTTTCATATAAACAAATCTTCATATTTCCGTTACATAATTATCATTTTACACCACATCGGAAATCTTGGTACATTTTTAGTTTGTTTGTTTGTTTGTTCAGTTGGGGTTTTACGCCGTTTTCAGCACACTTGGCTATTTCGAGGGGGGGGGCAGTTTTTATTGGTGGAGGAAGCTGGAGTATCCGGAGAGAACCACCGACCTTCGGTAAGAAAATTGGCAATCTTTGTCAATTAAGATCGGAGTCGAACACACACCCGCCACAGGCGAGATTCGAACTCACAACCTCAGCGTACATTTTTAGTAATAATACCAGTAAAAACGGAATTTACACAACTGTTGCATGTATTGTATTTCAGATACAATCAGTTTGATTAGTTATAATAACTAGAGGCTCTCAAGAGCCTGTATCCCTTACCTGGATTTAACATATCCACCTTCAGCTAGACTGAAAACTTATCTTGACTGAATTCCCAAAGGACAATGTTTAAACAATGTTAGAGTTTGATGGCCATCTTAATTGACATTCAAGGTTATCAAACAGAATTCTGAAAGAGGACCATTGTTGGCACTAGTTTGGTTCCAAATGGCCAAGTTTAAGGTATGGTGATCCGCAAATTTAACTGTCCCATAGGGTCCTTTGTTAAACTAAGTTAAGCTTTGGTGGCCATCTTGATTGACAAGCCAGATCAGCGGACACATTTATGAAAATGACCATCTAATGACCAATACTGCCAAGTCTGGTCCCAATTGGCCACGTGGTCTCAGATAAGATTTTTAAATGAATTTTCACATAGGGTCCTATGTTGAACTAAGTTCGGCTGTGGCAGCAATTTTGGTTGACATTCCTGGACATCGGTAAAATTCTGAAAGAAGACTATCTAAGAACCATTGCTGTCAATGTTGATACCAATTGTCTCAGTGGTTTCAGACAAGAAGATTTTTTAATTAATTTTCCCAAAGGGTCCTAAGTTAAACTAAGTTCAGCAGTGGCGGTCATCTTGGTTGACATTCTGGATCATCTGATATAATTCTGACAGAGGACAATTTAAGGACCATTTCTGCCAAGTTTGGTTGCAACTGGCTCTGTAGTTTCAGACATCTTGGATTTCATATTAGCATGAAAAACATAAAATTGATAGAGGATCATGGAAGGATCATTCCTGCAATGTAATGATTCAATTGCTTTTGTAGTTTCAGAGAAGAAGATTTTTAAAATTTCAGTCAATCAGAGTGCAACATTGACCATGGCAGCCATTGGCAACAAAAAATCTATTTTGTTAAGGACGATTATCTGTTCATTCAGGCATATAATATTACTTTCATCTGTCAAACGGTTTCTGACAAATGTTTGTATGTATTTCTCATAGCTAGGATCCCATGTTAAATGTGTCCCGTGGTGGCAGCCATCTTGGATTTTAGATCGGCACAAAAAAACAAACTTTGTAGAGGATCATGTAAGGATCATTCCTGCAATATAACAATTCAATTGCTTAAAAATACATCAGAAAAGAATACATCCGGTACAGCTTCAGCACATGGCATCTTTGATCTTTACAGGGCGATCAGTCTTTTTGCAAACATTCATGAACTACATTTTCCGAGATACTGAAGATATGCTTAACTGTTTGAGGAAATGGTAGATTTCTCTAATATTTATTATATATGCCCTTTGTAAAATATCCTGTGGGAGTCCAATTGGATTTTCAAGTTCACACTTGAAAGAAGCAAAAGGGATAATCAACAACTTTGTCGTCTATCTTGTGTTACCAGTAGTGAGCGATGATATAAGTACATGTATAGGACATAGGTTTGTATCTGGTGGTGTTCTGATGATCGGATTAAACTTTTAAGAAGTTCCTCTATGAAATAGATTGTGAGAACACCACAAGACGTGTGAATTTTTTTATTTTATTAAGATTTAATTGCAATAAAATGTTATCTTCCAATGTAACATGTAAAAAAGTAACACTCATATATGCACCTCTCTTTTGAGGTGAGATGGACCCGAGATCAAAGTTCACAAAACTTTATACGAATGGTAAATTTTATATTCATGCGCTGTATACACTTGATGCTCTGTATGTACTATTGTCCTGCAATAATTTCTGGCTGCGTGGAACTTCCTTGACGATCAGAGCGTCATTGATATGTTGGGCTAAGGACGTGTCATCCAAAATCTGATCGCCATTTATCGCACTTACTTCAACTGGCGGAAGTAGACCTAGCGACTCGGCCGCTGAAATTTATAATGAAGAAATGTATAAAAAAAAAAGTCGTATATATAGGTACGAGACGTAGAAATGCACATACATATATTATATTCTTGAAGTCCTGGGAAGCTGTGACATGAACAATTCAAGGGTAGAAAACAAAATTAAAGACCACAAGTGCATAGTCTTTTCGAAACAAACTGGCCTTTCTAATTCGTTTTAGTTAGCTCATTATTATCATTATTATTACGGTAAAATTATATCATTTTACATGTAGTGTCTGTTCTCTGCCATGTTCCCTGACACATTCTGTCGAAGTCGCATTGTCTTTGGGATTTGATCTGAAACATTTCCCTACTATTTTTTATTTTTCTTGTTCTCTTATCTAATCATATTCTAAATATTCTTAAACTCTTTATTCTACAGATATGTAGTAATTAATATAGTTGTTTTTTTTTAGTTTATTAATGCAACTCAAGACTATTACAGCCATGGCATACAGAACAATACATTATATAACAATGACATACATATATTCATAAATTGACATAAAGAACATGGCAACAAACAATCAAATGACATAATAAGTAATATAAACATTTTATATTAATTAATGGAACATAACCATAGAAAGTGTTGACAATTATCAAAACTAACTAGGGTCTCCCTTCCTCAGTTCTAATGACCGATCTATAAAAGAGACAACAGTCCCAATTTCTTCAGGTGTTGACGGGTTTAAAATTTTTATTAGTTTTTCATTATTGTTAAGCAGTATAAAATTTGGATACCAATCT
This sequence comes from Mytilisepta virgata, assembly GCA_028015205.1. Taxonomy (NCBI): domain Eukaryota; kingdom Metazoa; phylum Mollusca; class Bivalvia; order Mytilida; family Mytilidae; genus Mytilisepta; species Mytilisepta virgata. The sequence goes on from JAPWFG010000032.1 coordinate 834,659, forward strand.
AAAAGCTTTTTAAGTAATTTATCTCTTTCCTTTTTGTTAATTGTACAATTTAAAAAGAAATGTTGCTCATCATCTATAGCGTTACAGGTTTCACATAGTCTCAAATGCCTGTGAATTTTTAAATATCTCCCAGTTTCAATCAATAATTTATGATCACTAATTCTAAATTTGGTTATGTTTTGACGTACTTTTTTATTTGGATGTTTTAAGTAAAACTCCATTTGATTTTTTGTTACTTTAATACTTTTATATAAGAATAACTTATTGTCTTCTGTTAAATTTTCTATTTTACTGATAGTTATTTTTTTATAATATTCTTTCACATTGTTTTTAATTATTTTTTTAACATGACCTAATTTTTTTATTGGATCCCAATTTGCTAACTGGTCTTTTTGTATATTAGTTTCTTCCAAAATATTTTTTGCAAAAGTGTACCAAGAATATGTTCCCTCATCATCTAGCTTTTCTGTTAGTTGAAAAGCTTCCTTTAGTATTGGGTTAATATTATTGCTATAAAGTCTAGCAAGATATGATATAGCTTGTGTTTTTATAAAAGATTCAACAGGTAGTCTATCAAGTTCAGCTCTAGTTGCTAGATTTGAGGAACTTCTCTTAGTTCCAAGTGTATTTTTACAAAAACTTAGATGTAACTTCTCAATAGGTGTTTTATCTATAAACATATTGATATTTACTTCTAAATTGTTCTTGTGAGCTCTAAGTTTGGCTCTATAATATTTCAAATAATGGTCCATGAAGCTTATTTCAGCATTATAAGTTAAAATAGGTTGAATGAGTGTATCAAATATATTGCATGAAACTTTCACAGGAATTTGACTTAAGTCTGATGTGTACCCCTTCACTGTAAAGAGTACTTTTCTGGCCTTATTTGTCATATCTACAGTGCTGTTTGTCAGACTACCATTGCTATTTATTAAGCATCCCAGATATCTAAATTCCTTTACATTCTGAATAGGAATATCTTTATACTCTGTGAATGAAGTTGGTATATTTACAGGTTTATTCTGAAAAATCATAGTTTTAGTTTTATTGGCATTCACAGTTAATTACCATTTATCACAATATTCTGAGAGATTTTTTAAACTATTTTGCAGGCCTTCTTTACTCTCTGATAGAATAATAAGGTCATCTGCAAACAGTAAGCTTCCAATTTTTGAATTTAATAATGTTAAAGGTTCGCAAGCAGCATTAGCAAATATGTCACTTAAGTCATTAATAGAAATGTTAAATAAAGTGGGACTAATAGAATCTCCTTGTCTCACTCCTTTATCTATTTTGAATGGACATGAAATAAAGTTTTGGTGTTTTAAAGAGTCCAAGGTATTCCTAAACTGATTTATAATTATATTATACATATTTTGACCAATTCATAAGTTTTTAAGCTTATAAAGAAGGCCATTTCTCCAAAGGGAGTCAAAGACCTTTTGTAAGTCTACAAAACATACATAAAACTTTTTTTTATTTTTATGAAGATATTTATTTATTAGAGATTTAAGAATAAAAAGATATATTATATGACAGTGTATTAAAAAGGTTGACAAATGTGCTCATATCAAATATAGATCAAATTGGGAAAACGCATGGTATGATTTGGCCTAATAATTGGACCCTTGAATTCCAAAATCAAAAAGTAATGAAAACCTTACTCTCAGCTAAAATTAAGTACTCTTAAAATGTTGCATCTTAAGGAACATGTCTTGTTTAAACAAGAAATTTCTGTAATAGCGGCAATATGCTGTCAAAGATAGCTAATTGTGATGAACACCACATTTCACTCATTTTGGACGTTTGAATTAAACTTTTGATATGAGCAACAGCTTTGCTAAAAAAAGATATTTCACAGAAATGTGTCTTTATGTAAGACAAACATATTTAAAAATCCTTTTGAGTAAGGCTATTGCTTACAATTGTTTTGACCAAAATCTACTGTGAAATCAAAGAATTGTATTTTTACCACAGAGTCTTTGCCACTGCTGGATGACTCCATTTCTCCGAGGGTATTCTCAGCTCAGTAGCCCGAAATTGATACTTAAATTTACTGTTACAAAATTTTACAATTTGTGAAAACTAAGGAGTATCTCCATCGTGCATAGATCTGTCCTTAAATGGTTTTGGCTTTACAGCTTTTGGTCATTTTGGCATTTTCGAATTTGCTCTTCAAATCTTAGATTTTTGTTTTGGTTTTCAACATTTTAGGCTTTGAGCACAAATCGACGAAATGTGCATCAAAACTGGCATCAAAGAATTGTCTTTTTACCAGTAAGTAGATGTCATGCTGGCGGACTCCAAATCCCCGATCGTATCCCCAGATCGGTTGCTAGTGGTCATTTGTGGCATTTTTGAATGTGCTCTTCAAATTTTTTTATTGTTGTTTTGGTTTAAAACATTTTAGGTCTTGAACACAACTAATGAGTCGTAAATCGTGTTTTCTTCAACTCCTTGGTTTAGCAGACGTTCATGAGGTCGTTGTGGCATCATGGGAAGGATTTTTGTCATATGAATGATAGATAGTGAAAGTACGATGAAAATAATAGTAATTCGAATCTGAAATCTTAATTTTAATTTTTCATGTAAGATGGGCCCAAATAATGGCTAAAATCATACCATCTTCTTTTAAGAAATAAGTACTTCGATATATCGACTACTTACCTGCAAAATGAAGTTCAACAATATTTGAGGCAAAAACAACTTTTCGTTTGCGTCCGTCCTGTGTCCACACACTAAACATTGATCTGTTGAGAAGTAAATCAAGATATTGTGTTTTCAAGATTTTTTACACAATATTTTACTGATATTTTTCACTATCTAAACATTTTTTTTACTGTTAACAACCTTGCGCACCAATATAACAAAATTCACTAAAAGTGATGTAAAACCCCCAAAAAATTATGTTTTACGAATTTTGGTGAAATTTATCAATGGATTTGCACTATATTTCGTATATATGTACTAGTATATAAACTATTAAATCATATCTATTGGCATGCAGTATATTTTGCATATCCGTACGCATAAACAATCTATACACAAAATATTTGAAGATGTGCGAGTTCCAATTTTCAGTTGATAAATTTTGAAGTTCTGTTTTATAATTCCTCCGTATGGCAAGCCGTTTTACTATTTATTCTAACTTCAAGATATCTCATATAATATATAAGATATCTTATACATGATATATAATCCAGTTTCTATAAGATATCTTATAAACTATATGAGATATCTTATAAAATATATAAGATATCTCATAAAGTATATAAGATATCTTATAAAGTTTATAAGATATCTTATAAATATTTTTATATAAGATATCTTATATACTTATATATATATATATTTTATAAGATATCTCATATAGTTTATAAGATATCTCATATAATTTACAAGATATCTTATAAAGAAAATTATATGAGACATCTTATTAATTATATGAGATATCTTATAAACTATATAAGATATCTTATAAACTATACTAGAAATACTGGAAAATTCGTAACTAATCGCCCGCGGGTGTAGTTGTATTTTATATAGTATAATCATACTTTTCCGTTGTTGATGTATATCTCGGGGTATATCTATTATCCCCGTCAGAATTTCTATTATTAGACGGAGTCCATTTATATCCGCTTTTCACTGCCATTAAACGTGATCCAGCAAACGCCATTAGTTCTCTGTCTGACGCTAAAACCGTGCCATCTTCTTCTAGGCATATGTAGAGTGGTCTGTATCCTAACATATACATTACTGAAGTTTAAACATAAAAAAATTAAACAAGAAAATACTAATCGAGCACACCTTCATTTAACGACAGACAACTATTCATTCGGAATGTAAAAACCTTTTTTTACTTATACAATTCCCAAAATTATAAAATATTATAATTTCATCTCACTTACAAAAAAAAAGTCCCTTCATAACAAACAAAAAAAAAATAAGGATGTAGAAATGACTCCATCTATGTTTTGTAACTGAAAACACTAAACAAAATTCTCTTCTTGTTAAAGTGTAGGAATATATCTTAATATTCTGCAAAAAGTTCAAACCTTTCCTGACAAGTTTAACAAAATTGTCGTTAGTCTTTGAAACGGTTGGTTGAATATATGGTTTGTTTTGCATAAACAACAAAACTCAAAGTAAATATAATCTCATCGCGATTGCAATGATTTTGAGTTATTAAACAAATAATCACATGGAACCCCCCCCCCTTTTTTCTATACTAAATTTTAAATAAAAAATTAACAGAAGATTTTTTTTCTACATGTATTTAAATTTACCAAATGGTCGCAAATATCCCTGATCTGGTGAACATTTTCATAATTTCCTCCTTAGTTTATTGATCGTTACCACCAATTATTTATCGGAGAACAATGTCTATATTTTTCAAAAAAACTTATGAAGTTAATCGTTTTCGTTAAAAAGTTATACAATTTTTTATAAAATTCTTGAAAAATGAAATGTTGCTGGCTCAAATATACCAAACCCAATGTCACAACACGGAGAAGGCCTCGAAAGTTTAAAAATTTTGTCTAATCAATTGTCAGTACCATTAATTTTACAATAAAATACAATCACGTGTATTTGTGTTAAAGGAAATCAATTCTATTTTTACGCATTATTGTAAATTTAAATGCATTCTAAAAGGTCTTTTTACCAATGCATGTCAATGAGGAACCAGAGTGAGTTATCTTTTCCTAACCAATGTAGGTAAGGGAGATAATTAAATTCTCTCCCTTTTGTCCCGAGGCTAAAAGGGAGACAAATGTTTTATCTCCCTTACCTACATTGGTTAGGAAAATATAACTCACTCTGGTTTCTCATTAATGAATCTCGCGTGAATTTAAACTATAAGCTGGTTTAACGAAATTCACGTGAGCTAAATTTGCACGTGTATATTATTCCAAAAGCATGACAAAAGAAGATGGTAAAATAAAAATCAAGTTTACCTTGTTCGCAAAGGTCTTCCATAGAATAACACAGTATCATTACTGATTTCTGCCTGTCATGTGTAAACACATGAAATGCTTCACTACAAAAGAAGTATTATATTATCTCAGAAATATCTTTGCATATATATAACAGTAATGAAATATCTTTAATAAAGAGAATCACGAAATTTCACTGAACATTACTTATGTAGGGTTTCAGCCTCAGGCAAAGTTGACTTTACATAGATTATGGCTAAACTGTTTATCGGCCCGTTTGTTTGTATTGTTCACAATGTTTTGGTTTTTATTTTTTGCCTTTCCAATGTTTTGGTCACGTGAATACCCGACGAAGGTTTCTACAGCAGTGCGCGAGGAATTTAGGTATCCGAGTTATTTTAAGCATCATTCTTTTTGTAATAAAAAATAAAACAGAGTAACCAAACGTTACTGTTTTAGAAGATGTGTCTCCTATTTATCCTTCTCTCCACCCTGACACCCACTTCCTGTTTAACCCGCGCCGCCTATTCTCCCAAATTCCCAATTCTCACTTGACTTTTTATTTTTTATATTCAGATCAATACAATATTATTCCCAATTACCTTTCTTGATAATTATACATCCGCCATCTTGAAATTTTCCATTGTTCCTCAGGTTTCAAAAACATTAAAGTTTTATCTTTATATTTTAACAAAGCTGTGTCATCTTCTACTTCCGTTCCGTCTTCTTCCAAAACAATTCTTCCATCACCGCTAAATTCGAAACAAGCTATCAAAGAAAATATGAAAATATAAGGATATAGAGTAAAGGTGAATAGAACAACTTCCCATAGGACTGAACTATTCCCCATTTTTTTGGTATATGTAAGCTATCTCTCATTTACGGAGATTTTGCAAGACACTTTTTTGCATGGTGCTGCACAATCCCTCTTTTGAATATGCCTTAATATGCTTTTCAGGCCCTCTAAAATTTTATATAAACACTCTGTGGGGTCTCATTTCTTTAAAATTAAGTCATCTTACAGTGTTTTAACAAGACTATTCGATGTATTTGTCCTAGTAAAGGCATTAAGGTATTAATAACTTGATTACAGGGTGTACATGGAAACTGATAAATATAGCAAAAGTTTTATCTTTACTTCATATTGTGTCCACAGCAGAAACTTTTAAGCATTAAATTTTCCCTACTTACAAAAATTACCATGCCTTCACAAATTTCTTGGGAAACAAAAGTATTGCATCCGGGTAGAACTGACTCTATTTGACTTAAATGATTTAATTCAACTGCACTTTTCGTTTTCGTCGTCTAGACGTTTTGGGGTTTTTTTTGTATTATATCAACGGCAATGCAATCCAAGTTTAAAATACCTGACTTCCTAAGGGAATTCATATCCTGTACCACTAGAAGCTTCTTCTTTTCCCGATCGGCGCTCCATACTTTTACACAACTGTGAAAAATAAAATTAAATTTATAGTACAATTGGAAAACATTTTTCGCACAGTCTAAACATGAATAAACTGTATCTTAAAATTTGCGGCTGTAAGCAAGTTTATACAGTGTTATGTAATGTATATAAATTGGATATTTTCCTTGTTTAGAACAAACAGTGGAGCGGAGTTTTAAAGATCTGACCCGAGCTAAATTATGGCACAAGCGGCGTTTTATGTTTTGGCATTAAGATTCCGCAGAAAATATATTACGTTTCCGCATTATGCTTAACAATGTTTTGTTTATATAATTATGTTGATACAACTAGTTTGCCTCTTCTGTTAGCCAGGTAAACCTGCTGTCACCTGCTCACCAACCGGTGGTGGAAATAGGACTTTGAGCAGGATAAGTCTTTTATTCGGAATTTATAAAATTTTACTTAAAACAGTCGTTTGTATTTTAAAACATAAAAGTCTGTATATGTACATATAAGGCACTGTCTGTCCTTGCAGAAAATTTGTACCCGACATATTTTATAAAGTTAAACATCGATACCTCTTCTCTGGGGTACATTGCATACTGCTGAAGCTCAGAATCCATACGCTCGCGATAGTTTTTTTCGGATGGACGCACTGGTTGATGAAGCCCGTATTTTAATGTAAGTAGTAGTTTGGGTTCTGTATCGTGAGTGACTAAGGTTTAAATGAGACAGTGAGTTTTAACTTAGTGAGCAAAGTTCCGTTCACTGTAGGTTTATAATAAAATATACTCTACCGCAAAATTAATACACACAAGTTATTAACAATAAATTACAGGTAAATTGCGGGAAGGCGGTTTTCTATTTATTGCGGAATCATAAAATATACTTTAATGCAGAAAAATAAAACTGCAAATTTATAAAAACTGCGGAAATGTGGAAATGTAATACCCATTTCCGAGTTTTAAATGGGTTATTATACCCGCGCTTTCGAATGAAAGTTCGGGTATATTGTCGTTGCGGTCGTCCGTCCGTCTTTCTTGTGACACAAACTCCTCCTTCACTTTTGAATTTTTACCATTTTTTTTGTGCCATATTGTTGCTTACTAATAGTAGAAGCGCAATAAGGTTTTGGAATTGCAAATTTTTTAAAGAGGGCCTGGGAGGGACCAAAAAGGGCAAAATTATACAAAGAGCCTTGTGACGTGAACTCCTCTTTCATTTTGAATTTAAACCATTTTTATTGTTGCTATATTGTTTAGAATTAGAATTAATTTTATAGAGCGTAAAAAGTAGTTCCTCGCAAAAACGGCCCTATGCAGACTGGTATGTATCTCTATTGCGCCTTTGCAGATTGTATGGTTGTTCTCCTCTTCCGTTTGCCCTAGGTAAAGCGTTTTCTAAGAAACCAATATGCTCCTTTAAGCACTCGCTGCGCACGCCATCACATGTATTGCATGCTCTCGCGTTTTTTCCTTCTCTTTGGACTTCGGTTGTCTGTTTTATCATTCAACTTATTATTTTGATTTCTTTTGCCGATATTCTTATATACTTACAACATAGAAGCTAATATATCTGGGTTAGCTTTCACTTCGTCATCGACATCTTTTCTGAAAATTGTTTAAATGAAAACATAGAACAATGACAAATTCTGAGAGTTATGTAATGTTTTGATTTAAGCGAAATGATAAGCATCGCAAAAATTGAAACTCGCATTATTATTTAATCCATTATATAATCATTAAAATGTTATCTATATTTAAACAATGTTATATCATATTCTACTTCGTCACATCATCCGGGTACAAGTTGTTCTTAGATGAAAATGGCTGTCGCATTATTGATGATTTTCTAAGTAAGTTTTTGTGCTGATTTCCCCAAAAAGCGACGAAGGAAATCCCGTTTACTGTCAATTTTATCATTCATTTTCTTGCTCAAACATTTTATGTCCCAAAGATTACTGATAATAAAAAAAAAGGATAAAATATAAACGATAACAAAACAACATCTGAAACATTCTGATAAGTTTTATAGGCGCTTTATCTCCCCCTTACTCGGTTTCTATACAACGGGAAAAAAGTGCGCGCTGGTCATGTTTTGGTCTTTTTGTCAGATTTTCGGAATCCTTGGGTTTTATCCATTTCTTAAACAGGAAATTTTTTGCCCATGAACCCCCACTTTTTCTTTTATAATTCAATCATATATACCTTAAAATGGTACTTGACAAAATTTTATGAAATCCTTTTTATTTTTTCATACATCTTTGAGAGACTGAAGTTGTAAATGCAAAGACAAAAGAAAAATCCAGAGAAAACCCATTTCCTGCAAATTTTCAAGGCCTTATAGCTCTAAAATGAGCACATGAACCTATATTTTTTTCTTGCTTATTTGTTTACTATTCATATGTTCTCTCAAACTAAAACGCCTATCATAATTTCAAATCCTATTTATTTCCTATTAGACCAGCGATCATCCTTAAAATACACAAGAAAATACATTATAGCAAACGTATAGAAACGTTTTTCACTTACCCATGTTTTTGTCTTGTCCAAATACAAACAGCCAGGAATGTTATGATTATAATAATAGCCAGTACTACAGACCCTGCTATTGCAACGTACAACTTCCATTTGATTGAAGACAGTTTTACTTCAAACAGAAACAAAATTATGCAAGTTCAGATTATCACCATTATATATGGAAATATTGACCATATTGAAATGTGATTCCATGTTGGAAAGAATAATCCTAAATTGTAAATATTTATTGTCGACATTACAAATAAATTTATGTATTTTTATGTCATGTCTTAATAGAACGCAACTCGTGACAAGGAAGAAGTATAAAAGATACAAGGAATAAACGTTGATTATTTAAAAATAAACCACGACGCGTCATGTCCTGATGTGAATTTGCCTGGCTTTTTTGGCTTTAAAGGCACCTTGGTGTGCTAGTTAGAGAATAGAAACCATGAAAACAAGGGTTCCTGGATTGACTCTCGGCTTGGATACAGATTTTCACGGATCAAATTTAACGATTCTACTTCGCCTAACGATTAGAAAGATAATCGGATCTAAACACGTTTAAGACTACTCTGTAAATGTCTAAAAGAGTGGGGCTAAAATGCAGCTACTGGGGCAGGCTCGCACTCGCTTTCGCTTAGACTGAGGAGAACGATTAGAATAAGTTGCTGTGACTTGTATTCCAACAAACTATACATGTAACTGCATGTATATAGCAATGTCAGTAAACTTCAGGTGGAGCTGTTTTGGGGGAAGTTATTTGAAAACTGGATTCCGCTTCTTTACAACATTTTCCAGCCTATTTTGGGACCAGTATACTGTAAACAAACGGTGGTTTCCGGTCAGTGGCGTCCCTAGTGTTTACTGACATTGCTAATGTATATAATTTTGAATTAAAATTCATTGGCTCTGTGTAAACTGAAGAGAAAATAGTTTTCAAAATGCACTAATCACTATTTTGTTATTTCGCATTGTTTTTTTTTTTTACCTTTTTTAATTTTTATAATTTACCTACAAAGGCATTTAGGTAATTCTGTAACTTTGTTTCCAACCCTTTTCTTTTCCCATCCGCCACGTTTACAAGTTAGCTCATCCGGGCCTTTGAATTTGTAGTTTGCAGATACACATGAAATTTTTACATACGTATCAAGTGTCCTGTTGGTTGTTGTCAACTGGAATGGAGATATTATGTTAGCAGTATAGAACGAAATATTTATAAACAAGTTACAAGTTAAGAGTTGCTAACATATATTCATCGAAATGCACATTTATTAGAGAAGTCTGGCTATTCCACTTAACGCCAGGTGGAACTGTTTTTCCGGAAGAAGTTATAAACTGGGTTGAAAAATATTTATGACCTATCGGTAGACAATTTGGGTACCACATCTAATGTTTATAATTGGTGTTTCCGCCTAGTGCTGCACCTATCGTTAACAGAAATGCTAAGAAGTCAAAAAAGAGCAGCCGGTATAGTACGATTTGTATCATCACCCCCTCTAAAAAACCCTTTCCGGGTGACAAAACGTTTCTTAAAATCAACAATAATATAAGATGTGTTCGTACGAGTAGTCAGTCAAACTCAGACTGAGAGCATACCCTTTTAATTCACAGGATTTATTATGATAAAAAAATGATGCGTAAAATTCTGTGGAGGTTGTCTAGGTTAGCCTATCAACACAGAGGTGCATTCGACTCCGACCTCAACTAACAACGATTACCAGTAGGTCGGTATTTTTCTCAACGTACTCTGGATTTCTCCACCAATAAAAACTGGCTGACACAATATCAAGAGAGGTATAAATGCGCACAGAATATGAGAAAGCCTATTAACTAATATTAGTGTCACGAGATGTAGATTTTTGGTATTCAAATTTCAAGATTAGTCATTCTGTTTATAATATCGACACATTCAGAAAATTTAATGAGAAAATACAAAGATATACAAAAGATTATGATTTTTATGTGACTATGCGTCAATTTTTGTTTAGTTACGTATATAGTTGCGATGGCGAACTTGTTCCAAAGTATGACGTTTCTGTTTACTACTGAATTATCGGATTCTATACACCACAGTCAATGTTGTAACAAGAGCGGAAACATAAAATAAACATTATCCGATATCCGAGAACTCAATCTAATGCAAGTTACTCAGTTGAAAGGTCACAGATTTGTATCTACCTACCAATAAGTATCTATAAACCAAAAACTTTTGGGTCTACGTATTAAATTTGCTTCAGAAATTGACTTTTGCTTTGACTTTTTACTGAAAATGTGACGACAGACACTGAAGCGGGAAATAATTTCGGTCAAGGTCAGGTGACAGGTGTCAGACTGACATGTATTTGCCACCAAGGGTATCTACATACCACATATCGAATTAATGCTACAGAAAAATGCCCATACTTAATCATGAGAATGTGACGCAAGACACTCAGGTCTCCGACGGGCATGTACCGACCAAGACACTCAGGTCTCCGACGGGCATGTACCGACCAAGACACTCAGGTCTCCGACGGGCATGTACCGACCAAGACACTCAGGTCTCCGACGGGCATGTACCGACCAAGACACTCAGGTCTCCGACGGGCATGTACCGACCAAGACACTCAGGTCTCCGACGGGCATGTACCGACCAAGACACTCAGGTCTCCGACGGACATGTACCAAACAAGAACTACCTGCAGACCAAATATGATGAGTCTAGATATGTAAAGGTCACAGGACAAGTCGATGGTTGCAAATTATATACAATCTGTTGACAAAAGACGTAAAGTGTAGGTATTATGTTTGCAAAGTTATTGAAGTTTTTAAAAAGTGTACGCCTCCTCCGTCGGAAAGTTATACCGAAATTCGTCGCAGATGAGACAAAAACTAATAGTAACACACCTTTATGTGTTTAATGGTAGACAGGTCGGGACATTGTTCCAGACACACTGGCGGTTCCATACTCCATTTGGTGTTGTTCAAACATTTAATCTGTTTATTCCCTTTTAATAAATGATCATTTACACACCAGAATTTAACCATGTACTCATCATGAGGGAGTAAGGTCACATCCACACGACGATATTCATCTGATTTGATTTTAGAATCTTCAAATTCCTTTAGCTTCTTAATGAAGACCTTACATGCTAAAAATAACCAAGAAATTAATTACTTAAACTAAACTGTTTTTTTTTCTCAAGGTCGTTAACCCTCAGTTCTACTTAGTTTGAGAGAACATATGAATAGTAAACAAATAGGCAAGAAAAAAATATAGGTTCATGTGCTCATTTAAGGTCTATAAGGACTTGAAAATTTGCAGGAAATGGGTTTTCTCTGGATTTTTCATTGTCTTTGCATTGACAACTTCAGTCTCTCAAAGATGTATGAAAAAATAAAAAGGATCATTTCATAAAATTTTGTCAAATACCATTTTAAGGTATATATGATTGAATTATAAAAGAAAAAGTGGGGGTTCATCGGCAAAAAATTTCATGTTTCAGAAATGGATAAAACCCGAGGATTCCGAAAATCTGACAAAAAGACCAAAACATGACCAGCGAGCATCCTTAAATTTTTATTTTTCGTTCTGTGTAAATGAACAGGTTTAAACTTATTTATTTATAGTTGATTGGGAAACATGTTATACCAACTCATACTAATCCCTCTCCACTTGGCGGGTGCGAGAGCGGCCCCTGCAGCGGCATTTTAGCCTATCCTTTTTCGACATCTACAGAGGAGTCTTTAACGTGCTAAGGGTGTTGCTCTCCCTTAACACGGGACAGCCATTTTTGTCCCCATCCGACGGACTAGCATCGTTTAGCGAGACCATCCTCGCAAAGTGTTTATTTCTCGTTCGTCCGTGTTCATATTACCTCTCCATTCCGTATACGACCCTTCATAAAACGTTGAATTAGCGTATAAAATCTTAACTTACGTTCGATAGCTGCTGTGGTATTAAGAGCCAATAGAGTCAACAGATATAATAGTGTACAGTATGTCATCACCTGAAATATAAAATTGACATGTTTAAACTTGGTCATACTGTTTATAGAATAGCTATTCCATAATAGAAGGGGGCAAGGATGGATGGATGGATGAATTATTGTTTAACGTCCAGTGGCAACCAGGTGCATATCAGGACGAGAACATGTTGATATGATAATGAATATGATCCCTGCTTTGTACTAGACCGACACGCTAAATCGGATTTTTAATGTGCTAGCTCAGGAGGTAACTTTCCGCAGGAAGACATATCACCTCACTCGGACACATTATACTGATTCCGAGCCGACCAGTCTTTGCTCTTACTCCTAGATGCCACGTGCTTGGCGGAGAAGCAGCAAATACCAATTTTAATGTCTTTGGTTTGACCCGGCCGGGGATCGAACCCGCGACCTTCCGCACTCGGGGCGAGCACGCTACGAGACCACCGAGGCGGTTGAAGGGGGCAAGGAAGGTCTTGGAAAATTTTTAAAAGGCTACAGAATGGGATTAAAAAGCTAGGAGTGAAATTGTTGAAAATTACTGAAAAGATAAGAAGAGTTGACTGTGTTTTCTGTGACACTATATATATGTAGAGTTTTATGGATTCAAATCAAGATAATGAATGGCGAGTTTAAAAGAATGTGTAAGAAATGATGATATGGTGGTTACATGGTATAAGCTAGATTCCAAACACACACATTAACGAGTCACATGTTTTTAAGAAGCTGGTCTTCATTATAAAGCCGCAGTCCAGTCATTAACAGGCAGAAAGATCTTAACTAATTGCAATTCAAAAAGTTTTACAGTTATTTTTGCTAAAATCACTAGAGTCCTTATAATATTAATTTAAGGATGATCGCTGATCTAATAGGAAATACATGGGATTTGAAATAGGTGTTTTAGTTTGAGATAACAAAAGAATAGTAAACAAATAAGCAAGAAAAAAATATAGGTTTATGTGCTCATTTTAGAGCTATAAGGCCTTGGAAATTTGCAGGAAATGGGTTTTCTCTGGATTTTTCGTTGTCTTTGCATTGACAACTTTAGTCTCCCAAAAATGTATGAAAAAATAAAAAGGATTTCATAAAATTTTGTCAAATACCATTTTAAGGTATATATGATTGAATTATAAAAGAAAAAGTGGGGGTTCATTGGCAAAAAATTTCATGTTTAAGAAATGGATAAAACCCGAGGATTCCGAAAATCTGACAAAAAGACCAAAACATGACCACCCAGCATCCTTAACATGGATGTGTGTTGTATGTCCTGTTTTATAAATACTCCCCTAATCTTCACAGTGTTGTCAAGAGGAGACTAAACAAGATCCCTCTTCTATCATATATTTACAACTGGAAGCCAAAAAGTGGGATGTTGGAATGAAGGCCACGATGAAGCACAGCCACAAAAGCGCTGTTCCTTTGATTTCTTACTCATGTTAAGAAGTTACTTCAAAAATAACTTTACGAACTGCAATAAAGTAATTACAAATCATTAATTTATTTATTTTTTAAATTAATAACTTACAGTTTGCTTCCGGTTTGATAATTCGATCTGTTATCGGGTTAGATAAATAAGATCGGTGCATATTGACCTCTTTATACATAGATAATAAATTCAGTTTAACGAAACAGACAATAAATGGACATTTTTATAAATCTTTTAATGCTAACTTTTTTCGTTATACTTGAGGTGAACTACTCGCACGTAAAGGAGTGGAACCACTTTACCCTGCGTAACGATTGATTTTTCAATCTTAAATATTTATATACTTTTTATCAAAAACGATTGTATGCAATACATTTTTGTGTTAACAAACAAATAATGTATGTTGAATCTTAGTTCAGAGAACACGCACCGGACTAAGCCCCGAGGGATTTTGAAAGGCATTAGGTGACATTTTGAAAGTATCCCTAGAAGTGAAATAAAAAGCAGGGGAAAGGAGGAAATTGCACAACCTCTTTGTACCTAGTTACTCAACATATTATTTTTTTTCACTTTTTCAGTCACGTAAGTTAATTACAAAAATATATACTTTTGTCTCCTCCGAAATTCTCTGGCCTAGTTCTTTGGATTTTTTATGGCAAAAAATAGGTGCGAGCGATCAAATTTTAGGAGCGGTTGTTTTTAATTTCTTGAAAAATGAAGAATTTGTGGCGAATTTTCAGCATTTTTGAAAAATGTAGCGGAAAAAAAATGTTAAAATATACACAGTCCGGAAATCGATGTGGCGAAATCCAAAGAACTAAAATCAATTTGGTGTGGTTTTAAAACAACAGTTAATAAATTCAACTGTAGAGTCTATGGCTTATGTTTGAAAGTATTTATATATACATGTTCACAATTAAATTATCACGTAATTGAAACAAAGAAATGACTTTTTCACTAAATCTATAGACCCAACTATAACATGGAGTTAGGAAAAGTATCATGTATAATTATATACAATGAAAGGGTAATCCTAAAGTACACCGGATGTTGATATTACCTCTGCATCATCCCAACCAACTTCTGTGCCGGAAGGAAGGTAACAGTAGTCACCACTGGCAACAAAATCGAAACAACTTCCGCTACAACTTACTAGAACATTTCCTGAAAAACAAAATCAAAACAGAAAAATGTTTATGGGAAAACATTTTGATGAAGAAACTTTAAAGTTGTTTGTTCAGTCTACATTGAAAAACTACATTGCCTAAATGTATGCATAGCAATATATTTACTAAAATTAACTACATTTTTTTTTTATTTTCCGGAACTAAATTTACCAAAAATGACAATGCAAGACTTATAAGCATGCAGACAAACAAATACAAACTCACACCAAAAATATAAATATCAAAAGGGAACACATCGTGCATATATACATGACTCGTTGGTATGATATTACAAATTTTACTGAAAACAATAAATTGAAATGTCAACACAACTGAAATTAAACAACATACATGTAACAAAAATAAATTGGTACACAGACCACGTGTTATCCTACCCTTGTGCACAAAACCATCTTTCCCTAAGTGCACATGACAAAATGTAACTGTATACCGAAATTTTAGTAACATAGTCTGTCAGACATTCTAAAAAAAAACATTGTCTAGCGCTTGACTATATAATGGTATATTGAATTGTCACAGTTTGGCGCAAACTGTCATATCGCATAATTTGTTGAACTCGGGCAAGTACATAGAATAGAGAATAGAATATATTTTATTATAGTGTCACATACCAATATAAATACAGATATATACACATAATATATAAATATTAAATAAAACATCGAAATAAAATATTGGTACCCAGCCAAATATGACTTATGAGACACTTTACTCTAATTTAAAACAAATTAAATATAGAAATAGTAAAAGCATTTACTCTAATTTAAAATAAATAAATTAGAACTAGTTAAAACATTTACTCTGATCTAAATAAAATAAATATAGAACCAGTTAAAACAAACAATATTTTCTACGATAAAACATACTATATAAAATTTTTGTCAGAAAAGGTTGAATCTTTTCATTTGTCATGAGAAAAATAAATTTATCTCTTAAAACAAAATCTGTAAAACCTTCATCAATTTGACAGACTTTCTCAAATAAAATATATCTCAAGTCAGAATAAAAATCACAATTTAGTAAAAAATGCATTTCATCTTCTATACAGTTTACATTACAATATATACAAAAACGTTGATTTAAAGGAATTTTTGGCTTGGCATATCGCCCTGTTTCAATAGCTAGAGGTAGACTGCCACATCTAAAATTGGATAAAACTCGTCTGTGTTGTCGATTAAAAACATTTTTAACATAAAAATCAGTAAATAATTCATTCTTAAACAATCTATAAGTACGTAGCTTATTGCCGTTTACTTCATTCCTATCGTTAAATACATTATCAACCCATTCAACCTTATCAGTATCAAACAATCTATCTGCAATTACCTTTAATTTATGACTGATCGAAAATGGTTCATCTAAAATATTTACAATACCAAGATTATTTGCCTTATCGATACACGTCCTATCCCATGACCTTCCGGTATTGTTACTCCATGTGTGCACTTTATGAGTCAAACGAATTTCGTCAGCAGATCGAACTCTTAGGAAAAGACGGAATGTTTCTAAGTACTGTTTCGATTTTGTTGTTCCAAAACCCATGTCACCTTGTGTTGCGACATTAGACGAGTTTGACGAACATCCTAGAGAAAGTCTACATGCTTTATTTTGTATCGTTTGAATTTCTCTCCAGTTTGTATGTCCCCATAATCCTGCACCATAGTATAAAACGGGTTCGACTAAAGTTTTATAGAGTTTGGTAAAAACTTCATATGACATTCCTCCGCTTGAAATGAATTTCGAATATAGCGCAGATAAAGCTCGACTTGCAGATTTAGATATTTCACGCACAGTGTGTTTATAGTCAAGATGATCGTTCACATTTAGTCCAAGATATTTGTAAGATGTAGCATAATCGAGATTTACATTTCCACATTTAAATTCGAATTGTGATCTAGGTTTGTTCTTAGTTCGAAAATGTAGTACTTTTGTTTTCTCCTTGTTTATCGTCATTCTCCATTTCATGCACCATGAATTAACACAATCGAGCATTTTCTGTAGATTTTGTTCATCTGGTGCAATAAGTGCCAGGTCATCCGCATATAAGAGCAACGATAAATCTAATCCGTCGATATCTACTCCCGCATTTAAACCTCTAATGTCATCGGCTAAGTCATTTATGTATATAGAATATAGTGTTGGCGACAGTTTGCATCCTTGCTTGACTCCAAATTGAACCGGAAACATATCAGTCATATAATTTCCAAGTTTAACGCAACTTTTCGTAGTATCATAAAGTGACTTGATAGCGTTCAAAAAAGTACCGGTTATTCCAGCACTCATGAGTTTATGCCACAAAAGATCACGGTTAACATTGTCAAATGCCTTCTTGGCATCAACGAAGCACACAAAGGTGTCTTTTTTACGTATTTTTCTGTTTTTAATTACATTTGTTAGCACATAAAGATGGTCCATGCAGCTTCGCTTCTTTCTAAAACCATTTTGCTCCTCTGCTAGAATGTCATTGTTTTCTAACCAGTTTGTGAGTCTTTTATTTAATATGTCTGCATATATCTTGCACGGTACGGATATTAGAGATATAGGTCGATATTGCAAGGGGTCCATTGGGTCCATTTTTGGTTTAGGCACTGGGGTTATAATACTATCCACCCATTCACTTGGAACATGTCCCTCGGTAAAACAGAATGTTATTATTTTGAAAAGGAGATCGATACAAGTGTCATTCCTTAATATTTCACTAGGAATTTCATCAATTCCAACGGATTTGCCAAGTTTAGCACGAAAGACAGCGTCCTTTACTTCGTTTCTGTCTATTTCTCTGTTTAGATCACTAACGTCTATATTGTTCGCATAGTTTTGGTCGTTTCGCATCATATTTCTAATATCAGTCAGAAAGTTATCGTCATAGACATCGGTGTTTGCACTGTTGAATAGGGATTCATAATCGGATTTCCATCGCTCTAGGACTTCGTCAATGTCACTAGTTACTTCACCGTTTTCGCTTCGCACTTGAAACTTCTGTACAGTATGTCTATCATTCGCCAATCCTAATTTCCCAATAGACTTCCAGAATTCTCGAGAATTATTTGATCCTAGTTCGTGCAACCTTTTCTGTTGTTCCAATTGATAGTTTCGTTTCACTCTCCGTTTGAGCTTGTCGAGGTCCTTTCGTTTGTTTACATAAATGTTCTGAAGTTTTCTTTTTCCGATTTTCGCTCGTTTCCATATACGCTCAGAATTACATACTTCCGCCCAGGCTTGTTGCAGATCGTCATTCCAGTATGGTTTTCGATTACACTTGTATGATTTGTTTGACGTACTTTGTTTAGAAACTTTGCATGTTTGTTCCATCTCTTTAATTAACAGAGTTTTTAGACTATCATAGGCAGAATTTACGTTTTGTCTGTTTTCCAAATCGTTTTCCATTTTTGCTATTGTCTCATTCAACATTTGCTCCATATATTCGTCCGAGAATAAATTGTTCCTTAAAGTCTCAGTTTTAAATTTTCTAGGCGCCTTTGTGCGATTTTCGACTTGTGGCAGTTCCCTATTTGTCGTTTCTATTTCAGTGAAAGTTTTTAGAACACATTCTAACAGTGAATGATCAGGAATTGACTCATAGCCCACCAAGTTTAATCTTTCTGTTATATCGGACATCGTGTGCACATTAAAATCGGATATATCATTCATTTGGTCATGTGGGATAAGGACATAATCGACAACAGATTTCCCTTTACTTGAAATATTTGTAAAATCATTGTTACCAATGCGACCATTTATCATACTTATATTACAATCAATTAAAAATTCAACCAACAAGTCGCCATTTCTATTTGATACATCGTCAATAACGTTTCTAATTTGTACATTATCAACACCTTCAATAAAGTCTTGCAAATCACCACATCGTGCATTAAAATCTCCACAAATGTACATTTTACCAACATTCTGGTACATATAGACCTGTTCTAATAACTTCGTATAGAAATGTAAAGAGTCATTATATGTGGAATTTTCTGGTGGTAAATAGCACGAGCAAATACAAAAAGATTCGCCGTCAGCACTTAATTTAATCCACAGTATGTCTTCTATTTAATTGTTTAAAAACTCAACAGAGAAACGTTTTAAAATATCATTTTTAACTAAAATCGCAACTCCACCAGAACCTCTACGTGAATTTACATTTCGGATGTCCCTGTTTCTACTGTAGCAAGTATATCCGTCAATTTCGATTGTATCTGAGTTTCTTAAAAAAAGTTTCGCATACACATAAAACATCAAAATCAAAGCTATCTACAACTTTACGTCTAAAATTCGAATTATCACCGTGGCGAGTTGACCATCCTCTTACGTTCCAAACACCAAGCACAATTTCCTAATAGAAACGTCCACGACGGCCTCCACCTCTACCTCGGAATCCTCGCCTCTGTGGTTGTTGCCATCCATCATTTTGGTTCATTTGTCTATTTTCACGCTCACGTTCCGGGCGATCATTATTCGGTCTCTGAGTGTTTTCTCTTTTCTTGATTTTGCCATTAGAAAAATCAAAGTCCCGTTCACGTCCGATCCCTTTTAAAAGTGTTCTTATGTTGCTTTGATGTACGCGAGCATCATGTGACAGTTCATTTTCTATATATACTTTGCTATACGCTCGTGATTGTTTTAGATTTTTCTTATTTTTCATCAATTTTTGTTTCATCTCTTTTGTCTCCACTCTGGCGACTACGATACCCGGATTTTTACCTTTAGAGGCTTTTCGCTCCGCTGAAACGAGTTTTACATCTGCTAATCTAAGTCCATCCCGAATTACTGCGGCCACAGAGTTTTTTGTAATCTCGTTGTTTGTTTTTTCGGCTTGAGTTTCAGGTAGCATTTTTATAACGAATTTAGTGTCATTTTCTGAATTTTTCTGTTCGCTTGTAGCCGTCGCTACTTTCTCTGTTACCTCTTTACGGACATCACTGAGATCTTTTTTCAGCTTATCAACAATACCGTCTATACGCTTATTTACAGTGTTCATTTCGGCACTAACGTTTTCTTTGACCTTTTCGACTTCTTTTTTAATTTTGTTGTCTGTCATTTTCATGATATTTTCGACAAGGTTTTTAACGAAATTCTTTTCAAGATTGTCTATTTTAGCGAATACTCTATCATTCAGGTCTTTTACCTCAATAGCTAGGTCTAACATTAGTTGTTTTAGGTCCCCTAGTTCATTTGCACTGTTATCTACTTTGACTCTTTTATTGTTGTCTGATTCTGTGTCGGACATGCATATTTTCTGAATCTTGCCGGACTCGTTTTAATGTGTTTGTTGAATTTGTTTCATTGTTTGTACTGTTCTCATCATTTGGTAAAGTTTCAATGTTATTGTTTTGTTTACCTTCATGTCCGGGTTGGTCTGCCATACTTGTCCAGGTGAATTGTACACAATATTATAAATCCAATTATATTATTAATAATCCTCTGTTTCCTCTGAATGGGTATTTTCAAATGTTTCTATAATGTTTATATAGCTTCATTCACCAGTTTTTGTCAATCACGGGTATATATTATATCCCAAAATAAAACTTTTTATCGCTCGTGAAAATATGTAAACATTCGTTCAGGTACGATAACCAATCCACCCAGATAAGTACTTTTTGAGATGTATTGCCAATGACCATCATTATCTTGACAAAACATCACATATCTCTTTTGTTATTAATTTCAACAAAATAATGTTCGTAGATTTAAATTATTATGCCAGTTCCAATTCAGATGTATACTGAAAAAAATGATATAATATCCAAGACGTGCTTCGAGTTAATGAAAAGATTTTTATTTATACATACCCGGTACCTTCATAAATTACTTTGCGAAATACACAAGTGTTATATTTGTAGTAATTGATAGAGGGAACATTTATAATTTTATTGCTGATTTTGATAATTTTCTTATTTAAAGTGGACATGTTGTATCGGGGTTATCCCTCTTACATCGTATCAGCAGAGTTGCAAAATGTTTTGGCGCTTTTCTCCTATTTTTGAGTACAAAATATTGTGGTCAAGCAGATGACAAAAAAAATATTCTGAATCCAGATTTTCCCAATAGGTTATATTGTTAACCCCCACCCCCCCCCCCCCCCCCCCCCATTGAAGTTAAATGGTCGGTCCCTAACCAAATCTTGTCGAAAGCGGGGAGAAGAGCACGTGATATATGAAACACGCTTTTCTCATTCATCCGCGGGTTTTAGACCTCCTGCGTTGGGTTTGACCATTATTTCAGGGTTGATTGTGTTTGCTAGTCACATTTTTATGTTTTTTATGGTAAGATTTTCGAAACTCCCTTATTTGACCCATTTTATTGGATTAAACTTTTTGTCAACGTATTACTAAGTTGGGAAAAATTTTAAGACATGCATCTTTCAGCCTATAATAATGACAAAATCTCTATTATCTCTTAATGCATGGCTTTTTTCAATATGGAACTTTTCCAGGAATGAAACCATAAAAAAACCCCACACGAAAAATCAAGACAGAATTTCAATCATACCCTACGCAAAAAAGTAAGACAGCTAGACCTGTTTCCGGACAAAGTTTCAATCAAATTCCACGATCAAACTCTACACGAAAAATTGAGCTCGATAGGCCTGTTTCCGTACGAATTATCAATCAGATTCCACGATCAAACTCTTCACGAAAAATCAAGAGACCTAAGCCTGTTTCCAAACAAAGTTTCAATTATATTCCATGAACAAACACTGCACGAAAAATCGAGACAGCTAGACCTATTTCGAGACAAAGTTCATATTCCAGGACAAGAGATCAACCTATATATCATTATCTATGTTTTACTTTTGTTTCTTAATCTAACTCTTCCTCGCTCGTTTGGAATTTTTTATCTAAGAATTGCTCAGAGAACCTTGGAATTTACCACATTCTCTTAATGTCAGTTAGAGGCAGGGACTATTATTTTCACTTTATGCATCAAGATCGAAATTTTTATCTATTTTAGATCTTTGGTAATCTTTGTTTAGTGTTTAACCAACTTGGGGTTTGTATATTCTTTTTTTCTGTCTTGTGGGCATTAACTAGTTGTCGCAACCCTAATTGGAGGTTAACAAAGTTCACACCATAATTATGTTTACATCTTTAATTCACACTTTAATCAGTTAAATGTAAATCCGTTTGTAATGATGTATATATGTATAATAAAAACGAACATCTCTCTCATAAAAATTATACGTCTGCACTGTTCACCCGTGCTTTGTATGTATAATATAGGTTAATGGGACAATTAAGAAAGGATGCTTTCTGACCAAAAATTCGCAGATGTTCCTGACGAAAAGGATTCGCCCTTTTATTGCTGTTCTTCGTCTTAAAGTGAAAGCGAGACCAATGTGTTCACCCTAACTTTTGTGATAAACATAACACACTAGAGTTGTCTCCCTTTTTCCACATTTTGTACATAATATGGATGGATGAATTATTGTTTAACGTTCAGTGGCAACCAGGTGCATATCAAGACGAGAACATCTTGATATGATAATGAATATGATCCCTGCTTTGTACTAGACCGACACGCTAAGTCGGATTTTTAATGTGCTAGCTCACGAGGTAACTGTCCACAGGAAGACATATCACCTCACTCGGACACATTATACTGACTCCGAGCCGACCAGTCTTTGCTCTTACTCCTAGATGCCGCGTGCTTGGCGGAGAAGCAGCAAATACCAATTTTAATGTCTTTGGTTTGACCCGGCCGGGGATCGAACCCGCGACCTTCCGCACTCGGGGCGAGCACGCTACCACGAGACCACCGAGGCGGTTTTGTACATTATATGCTTAATTATACTACGTATTTGAACCTTACTGGGTTAGCTCGCCGACGTGTTACTTTTTAAAGATACCCCCTTCACCCAATACAATGGTGTGTGCATTTCAAACTTTATTAATTTCCATCCACATTGATCAGAATTATGGCGATGTTGCTAAATATAGAAAAGCACAATAAATTAAAATCTGTGAAGCTTAAGCCCATTGATGCTTGGAAAATATCATTATTCATAGTCCAGCGCGATTCTGTCCGTTCATTGGTTTGTTCCTCTCTATACAACAATTTTGGGTTTACGGCAGTATCAGTGATAGAGAGATGATATTTTATTAGTGCCCACATCTTTGATAGTTTAAGTTCAATTTGAATTAATATAAACAATATTGTATTCAGAAGAAAACTGAATTGGATTTGGGCAAAGATCTTTGTATTAAGCCATCTATATTTTACGCAAGAATGACTAGTGCGATGCACATTTAGTTCTCATTGGAATACCGGCATTTTGTGCAAACTTAATATCAATCCACCAAATGTAATATTTTTATTATTACAGATTTAGATCAAAGTACCCATCTAACTGTATCATGACAAACTTGAGAGGAAAAGGTCTCTAGAGCGAATTGATGGCAAAATAAACATAGGAGGTAGATCTATATACATATATGTCATGAACATATTCGAAATTTCATGTTTTTACATTTGTCAATTTTTTCAGTTCGAAAGTTGTCTAACATTTTGGTTTTCACCTTTTCTTGGCTAGTGTGAATCAGATGAGCGATTACCGGCTCCTGGGAACATCTGGTTAAAAGTTATTAACCAATCGCTAATCATTAATTCAATAATATCATATATTTTTTAAATTTTGATAAGAAAATTGCCGATTACACTCCGTACAGATAATTTCGGACGTTGCTGTGTTTCGAGACATAATAAAAGCACCTGTTCAAAACTGTTTAAAATCGAATGGAAAATCGTATCGTGTGATCAGAACGCTGTAAGATTGACCTGGGCAACCGTATTCAATCGGATGGAAAATCGAAAGGAAAATCGTATCGTGTAAACGCACATTAACTCTACTAAAATTATTGTTTGTTGTTTGCTTAACTCCCGGTGGCTTGTATTTCGTGCTTCTTCAGGACGGGAACCAGCCAAACAATACATCAAACACATTAATTCAAAACTAGGGGTGGGACGGGGCACAGAGGGGAACCGATTTTGACTGCCACTGGAAAAGGATGGGTGGTTATGTACGGTCGGATAAGGAGTATAGCCAATTTTCCCTGTATTTGTTTCACCCATAACAATGGATTGTTTAATCTTAAATGTTTTCCTGCTTTATCATAATAAAACGATTGTATACAATGCATTTTTATGCTAGCAAACAAAATTGTTATGCTTTAATCATTTTTCTGCCCGGCAAAGGTCGTGTATATGGGCGAATTAGGTCAATTTGTATAATTTTTAAAAAAAAATTTTAATATTGCCATGAAGGACATTCTGAACCAAAACCATTCTACTGTCGTATGAAAGGACAAAAAAGAGAAAATGAAAGGGTACAAAAACAAACATATACACAAAGAGTCAGGATAGTCTGATTTGGTACAGACAGTGGATAGTGGTGTGGTTAAATCGTTTCTATGGGTACCCAATCCTCCTCCTTATCTATCCTAAATGGTGACCTAGTGCAAGTGTGTGTTATATCTATAAGACGGTACATGATAACCTAGAATGTTATATCTCTGTTTCGAGTGAAATGATCACTAATATTTAATAAAGGTTTATTCAAAAGAGTCGTAACTTACAAGATCACATCGTGAATCAACCGTTCTTGCCGGCGACAACATTACCTAAAAACTTACAATGGCAAATTCCCTTTTTTGACACGATCTGTGATCCATGGGGAATTACCCTTTTTCATCAAAATCTGTGCAGGTGGTGCAGAATTTTCACAATATATATATATATATATCTTAAAATTGGGCAATTTTGTAAATGTTTTCAGTAATTTGTGGAATCCAAATCTCTATTTAGTCGCCCAAAACCCACTTTTTATTATTGGCGAACTTGTCCAACAATTTTCTTCTACGACACGAATGGTAGAATCTTTATGGAACTGTGCAGTATGGTTAAGCACCATGCCTAGATGTGCAATCAAGTCTTGGAATCCTGCAAGTCGGTTTGCCTTGGAAACAGAGCAAAGCAAAAAAATCGAAACTGCTCAACACTTTCTGAATATGCACTTTGGTCTTGGAATTTGGTAGTTTGCTGTGGTGCCTTATAGAAATTTCAAAATGTCAATTTATCGTTACCGTAGAAACGGAACAAACAATTAAATTAAAAAATTTAAATTTATCAAATCTTCATGAAACTTCGTAGTATAGGGTTAGATGCCATGACAGAAATGTTTTGTTGTCTTGGAATTTTCAAAATTGACCACCATTGCGATGGAAATGGGCAAACCCCCCGCCCCTTAAAACCATGACACTTCATGTTGAAGCTGATGCCAGGAAGTGCACTTTGGTCTTAGAATATTAAAGATGGCTTTTGTTGCCAAAATATGATGAATACATGAAAAATCAAATTCATACTATTATCATTGTATTTCATTGGAGGACAGGCACATTGTCTTGAGCGACTTTTGTGTTAGCATCCCAACTATATATTACTGTTTAAGTAAAGTAAATATATTTGCAAAGCTTACTAACAGGGATTGGTGAAACTACAGGAATATCACCATCAAGTGGAGAAAATACACAATAATTGTATCTGCGAAAGTATTTTGTTGGGTGTTTTTGTCTAGATAGTGTGCATAAATCCTGCTGTGCACGAGTACAAAGCCAATCGACAAGTAATATGCAAATTTAGTTCACACCGGAATACCCTTTTCATTTTGTTTGAATATCAACCAATCTAAATATAAACAATTATGTCAGTTGTCATTAAAGTTCAACATTTTAATAATGTTTTATCTGACATATTGTCACTGGAAAGTTTCACATTGCTGCAAAATTATTTAAGGGCTGTGACTGCAAAACACTTATAAAAAAATTAGTAAATTATACAGTATGAAGAATCCACGTCTAATTGACACACTGGTAGGATACGTAACTCCAACAGCTATTACTCTATATAATGTGTACGCCTGCCACGTCTAATTGACACAGTGGTAGGATACGTAACTCCAACAGCTATTACGCTATATAATGTGTACGCCTGTCGTTGAGATTATGGTTAAAGAGTTGCTCGAGTAATTAAATATAAAGTTCTTTAAACTTTTTTTTTTGTGTGTGAGTGTTTCAGTATACAATCGATTCTCGTTCTCTCGAACTTCGGTTTAGTCGAAATTTTGAGAAAGACCTTCCAAAGCTCCAGAAAAGGTGCGTAAACCCATTGAAAATCAAATCATAAAATACGTGTTGTGTAGTCCGGTTAATTTACTTATTTCAGGTAATGAAAATTCAAAGAAATCATGGAGAGAAAGTTGCATGGCTTCTCGTTCTCTAACCCACAAGTATATTCCAGTTCTTATACATTTACTTCAGATCGAACACCCCACATCACTCATACATGTAAATGACGAAAGAATATGTATTGACTTTTATTGCATAATGCAGCTGGAAGTGAAGATATTAATACTGTTGAGTACGTATAATATTCAAATTAATCCTATGGCGTGAGATATTCGCAATTGATAATGTTCAATTTTCACATTACGGTGCTGTATTTTAAAATTCAAGAAATGTGATTCTATGTAATATTCTGTATTACCTGTATCCGCTCTGAACTAATTTTCGGTCTCTTTCATAGCCAGTATTTGTTAGGAACAAATTTTGCAACAATTGTGTGTAAAAAATGGAGTTTTATACACACTTCACTCAGGAACTTTTTCACAATCTTTAAATTTTGAAATTATTGGGCATATTGTGAAAAAATTATCATAACATTGTTATGAATTAGAAAGATAAGTGGACGTGTCCATCAATGACCATTTTTATTTTTTATTTCAATTTATCCAGTTAAAATATTTAGATTTCAGCATTGAATTTCAAAATATGGAGTAAATAACGCATTGCACTAAAAATTATCAAAACGTCTCAAGTCTTGAATGTGTAGTATTTTTTCGCAAAATAAAGCGGGGTCAAAGATTGTCAAGACCTTCTCTCGCCAGTGAAAGTTTATATGTATGTAATCTAAAATAAGTTCCATTTCAAGAAATTTCACATTGGATTTATTCTGTCTTGAACCCTTTTCGCAGAAAATTTGTCTAAGGAACATCATACATAGAAAATATGTTCGTTTAAAACTGATTTCGCAGAAAGTTTGTTCAATTTTTTGTTACATTTACACAACAAAAGAAAAGGGGTTTTCTATCCACGTTCGTTGCTTAGGAACGGTTTTGTATCCACGTTCGTTCTTAAGGAACGGTTTTGTATCCACGAACGTGGATACAAAACCCTGACTTGGGCGGATGGGGTTCCTTAGGAACGAACTTGGATACAAAACCCTGACTTGGGAGGATGGGGTTTTGTCTGATTTTCAAACCTTTTTTTAACATAATTCAGAATTAAATAACTTAATTGTCAGTATAATGAAAACGTTACTCCAGAACATCTTATTACAACACCATTAAGGGGTACTAAATTTGTACAAGTGAAATTCACATAAACTGTATTATTCGACTCTTTTAATGAGATCATTTGATTGGTCTAGAGCAGCCCACATGGCATGTAACAAATCATCGTGTCACCCTCTCCATTTTTTAACACTAATGTTACAAACCAACAGCCGAAGTAAAAGAAAATGTGAAACATTTCCACGTGTTATTCATGTTATTTCATTATTGTTAATTTTTCACAAAATTTGTTCTTGTTGAAATATATGTTTTTCTTTTCAGAAACTACACTGGGGATAGTGGAATGAATCATTCATTTCCCTTGCATTAGTGAAATATGAAATAGCCCTCGGGCATGATTTTACTCGGGTGAACAAATCTTCATATTTCACTAATGAAATGGATATAAATGTATACCATTCCATCGTGTCCGATTACTAAAAAAATAAATAAAAAAGAGCAATAGGCCACAAATTTTTGCCAATAAAGCTTCTTAGGTTAAAATAAATTTTGCAAGGAAAATTCAACCAGTTATCAATGTGTAATCGATATTTAATATAATATTTTCAAATACATATACATGTACATGTATTTCTAAATTTATTATCAAATTTATTAGATAGTCCTGAATTTTCAAATAATTTATAGGGAACAATTACAAATGTGAGTGTGTTTGTATATGTTCATTGTCTCAATAAAAATTTGCAATTATTTGTTTTCAGTCGAATTTTATGACCTATAAAAGTTTTGTTTCCCAGAAATATTAAGGAACATTTTGTGATAAAAAAAACTAGTAAAATTCATATTCAATAGACAGAACATTTCCTTGGACTTCAACCTCTAAAAAATTCAATAAAATATATATATTGTTAGAACATTTCTTTCCCGAAACTATTTCATTCAAGCGTGCACATTGACCCCATTCACGATGATACCAACTGAGGTCCTTTCATGAAATTGATTTAATTGTAAACATATATTCATAAAAATATTTTTTTAGTGTAGAGTCATATTTAAATTATTTCTGTTGTTTTTATTTTGACGTAAAAGGCGTTAGAAAAAGTAGAATGTGAATGGCAGTGTAACAATATGCAATACACAACCTTTATTGACCCCCTTAGTATATTGCAACTCAGATGAAAACATTGGACACGTCACGACTCTTCAAAATATTGATCCGCAGTCCAAAATGTTTCGTCTCCTTGTGGAAAATTAACTTTTAAACTACTCCCTTTTCGCATAAATACTTTTGAAAATTTAAAAATAATTAAAACTTTCATATTGACTAAATCATTAAATAATAGTAAAATCTTTCTTAAATTATGATTCAAGTCGAATACAAATGGCAGCCGCTTGGCGGATGAATATCAACTTTGGTACGCCGTCACGACAAAGGAAAAATATCGAACAATGTCAGAAAATCGAGTTTAGGTTAAATCCAAGTGCATAAAAAGTCCTTTGAACTGATCGGAAGTTAATATTGGGATTCCCTCCTTGCAGGGCAAAGTCTTCGGAATGTTAAATCCTGATAATATGGACGATCGCCAGGGCAATTGGCAAAATCGTCGACCTCCAAGGTAAGACATGGCGTGGACTGGACCCCCTATTTTGGTCAAATCTGTCGCCATTTTTCATGGTACCCACTTTTAATCACAGTTGCTTACGACTGTTGGAATCTGTTTTAGTTGACAACACCT
The DNA here is from genome assembly GCA_028015205.1 of Mytilisepta virgata. Taxonomy (NCBI): domain Eukaryota; kingdom Metazoa; phylum Mollusca; class Bivalvia; order Mytilida; family Mytilidae; genus Mytilisepta; species Mytilisepta virgata. The sequence goes on from JAPWFG010000032.1 coordinate 864,186, forward strand.
TTAATCCTTCTAAAACAATCCAACACATCAAAATTTTGCAAAATATTGAAAATAACACGTTCCATGATTGAAAATGTGTGCATTCCTTTTCGATGACACTTTTCGCTGTCATTTAAAAAATTCTTATAAAGATAATCTGAGATCAAATATTCCAATATTTCCAAGCTAAAGCAATTCACAACAACAAACACAACCTTTCACTAACTCCGTCTAGCGTGTTCTGGCCATCTGTACAATTCCAACTGTTGCTTGTGTCGTGGGAAAGAGTCCATATTTTCAGAGCAGATGGTCGGACCATTCAGAAACACACGGCACCCCCTTATATAATCAATTTCTAACAACTGTTAATATTTTGTTTTGTATTGATGTTTTACTGTAGCATTTGTTTTTATAACGGTATGTTTATATTATTTTGACTTGGAAAATGTTTTGAATTTAAATATTTTAATGAAATTTGTTCAACAGGTCTTTAAACAAAAGAGGGTGGTTAGAATTACAACAAATACAATCTGAAACAAGACAAATGTGTTCTTGTTTCTTTATTTTCTTCATTTATTTTTTGAATTCCGAACAAAATAGTGTCCAACACAAAGCTCTAAGTGGTCCCTAGTTTATTTGCCTTGGCAATTTAAAAATAGGTTTGGCGCCTTGTTATTTATGATAATTGCCAAATTAGCGAATTAACATTTATCTTTTGCGACCCAAGAAATGCAGATTTTAGTCCGTCTTTAACTTTGGTGCTGTGTGCGTTTTAATGTTACGAGAAATATAATTCCATACATGTACACGTGTGTGACACAGAATGTTTATAAAATTATGTCTGTTGTAAAAGTATTTTTTTGCCAATTTTTCCTATCTCTTGTCCCTAATTTATATTGCTAATGGCACCTTCAACCAAAACTACATACAGGGCTCACCACACTTGAAAATAACAGGGAGACTCAGAGTCTCCCTCAGGGTAGCAACAGGGAGACTTCAGGGCATGACAGGGAGACTTCCAAGTCTACCAGAGAGACTGTGTTTTTTCCCCCAATTTGTCGCCTGTCGAGTAAATACCTGTTATTTTGTGTCTTATAGTGTATACTATACATTCCTTTATTGTGTTTTATCCTGCATTGTTTGAGATTTTATCTACATTTACTCCATATCCTTCCATTTTAGTCATAATCTGAGATTTTGTCTCATGTGCATTTAATCAATATCCTTTGAGAATTTTTCATGATGAGTCGACTCATCATTTTTCAGAATGGTGAGTCCCAGCTGATTTTGATGAGTCCCAGTCCCAGGACTCATCACCACTGTTTTAACCTACATTGCTGCATGATTTTGACCATGGTAGGCCTATTGTACTATTGTTAAAGTTTAATTAAAATCATGTGCTGCCTTAAAATACTGACGAATATAATTTGAAATAAAAAAAATTAAATTATGCAGTGGTGCTCCGAACTTGGAAGAAAATTTCGGTTACAGATATGAGCAAAAATATTTGTACCTTTTGACACAACTTATTTATTATTGCCATTTTATTTTTTAATATTTATTTATCTATACTCTTTACTATTATTTTTTTTCAAACATACTCTTAAAATCCTCCCATTCACCTTGCTTGAACACCTTATTAATCAATACATGTATTGACAAAATTTCCATTTGTGCAATCCGCTAAATTTATTTTTAAATAAGGTCTACATATTGTTACCGGTCGGTAAAATGAAACCAATGAAAAATCACGAGAATTCCGATTGCCGCCATTTTCTAGCTTACTTTTTTTGTCGTTTCTTTCCCCTTCCTCCAAGAAAACAAAAAATGGCGGCTCGAGATTTTTAATGAAAATAACGATCTTCAGACGCAGCTGATTACGTACGTTGTTCGGAGGCGACTTACTTAAAAACACAAGGCGACTCATTTGTCGTTCTGGAGCCGATGACAGGGCGACATTGGCGAGCATTAGGCGACTTAATCGCCCTAATCGCCCAGTTTGGTGAGCCCTGTACATATGTACATATATGTAACATTGTACATTGACATCCACAAGTCTGAAGACATTCTTGAAAGCTCTCTGTTTGCAAGGGCAAATAGGAAATAAAAAGTCATTAATTATGAATATAGAATAAAGATCTGGCTTGCATGTTGTGGTTTTGGTCAGATTTCATGAAACAGGAAATTATGGCCTTCAACACAAATTAAACATTCATTAAAAACTGCAAAAAGGTTGCATACAAATGATACTTGCTGCCACATTTTTTCTCAAATCTAACAAAATAAGTTTAGAACAGTGAACTTCATAGTCTTTGGATGGTCGATCTGATACACAGGGTAGCATAATATTTGGAATGATACATGTACATGTAGCAATTGACCAGTTGCTTGTCTTTATTTATTCGTGAAATTAATCCGTCACCTGGAGTCAATTTGTACAGATCTCAACTACATTTGTACATGTAAGGAACATTGTGTGGCAAAAATGTATGTATTGTGAGTTCGAGATTTTGGGGCCAACTTGGTCCCTGAGCACTCCATGATTATGCTGATCAATTTTTAATATACATGCAAAGGGAATCATTGGCTTTAAAGTTTGACCAGCTAAACATCTAAGCCACAGCACCCTATAATTACAGACAGATTTAATTGTAATATTCATATACGTTACAAAACAGGTAATTTTTATAATGCATCGCATTTGCATAATTTCTATTTTGTTAAAAAAATAACATTTGTAATATATAAAATTTTAATTCCAGGTTTATGCCAGGTATGGGGCCTACATTCGGAGATAGAATGAATGTCCACTCAGACAAAGAACTCAATGATTTACTAGATTTTAGTGCTGTAAGTAAATTTAGAATTTTTACAGACCATTTGGCAAATTTGTACTTTCTCATCTAAAAAATTGAGGCAAGTGGGAGGCTGGGTATACAGGAATTTTAATTGACCAATTTGACTTGATTTTTGGTTCCAAAGTGTACTCCTCGTTTGCATCCTTACTGCTACATATGTTGTTTGTCAGAATAAAATTTCAGAAGAAGCCCAAATTTTATATATAAATATTTTTAAAACGATATTAGTTGTATGTTTCATGGAAATCTGTTTGAAGACTGCAGTCACAGACTGTGACAGTTCTGATGTTCCATAGTTGAAAACATAGACTGCAGTCACAGACTGTGACAGAGTTCTGATGTTCCATAGTTGGGAACATAGACTGCAGTCACAGACTGTCACAGTTCTGATGTTCCATAGTTGGAAACATTACTGATTGGCCATAATTTGTTATTTCTTTATATGGGCTGAAGATGCAAAGATACAGGAATTAGATCTACTTTACAATTTTGGGTTGCTAAGCAGTCCCAAAAATAGAAAACGATTTTTATCCTGTTGATACAATCAGAAAAATAGTCCAAAATCGATTCTAGCGATTGTAAATATAATTGGTTGTCCATAATTGTCAACAGTTTTCACGCCTTTACAAAATGCACGATGGGAGGGAGGGGGTTTCTGAAAAGAGTGCTATTTGTAAACTCGTGAAAAATGCTGACAGTTATGAACGACCCCTAAGACTATAGTCACTAGAGCACTTAAATGGTGATTGGTATTGTATCATTCAGAAGATCTTTGTCATTATGTATTGTTAGTATTCCACAGAACCAATGGCAAAGACAGACATCCTATTCAAGTTGTTTTGGTGTGACAAAAAACTGAAACAAAAATTCTCAGTCAGGTTCCAAATTCCCAAGTTGGTGTGTGGTGGGCCTGTTTTACTGGAGAGTGTAGTAAATTTCAAAGACGTCTAATTCATTGTATTCAATAGCTTTTGAAGTCCATTATTCATGTCTAGATGTCATTTTATCTTTTTTATGTGAAAGACTGCTGACTTGAAATATCACAGGACTAGATCAGTATTGTAACTGGAAGTTGGAGAGTCTATCAGTTTCCAGTGTAAACAAAAGTAGAACAAATTTTTTGATATTGGTCATTGATTTCAAATGGGTTTCACAATTACGTAGGATTTTCTTCATTTTCATGGGGGCTTTCTATATTTTTGTAGTCGGTCATCGAGATAATTTCCAGAAAGGTAACTTTGAACAGAGAAACACATTTCCAACTTTTTTTCACTGACCTAAAGCTGTTGAAATGAATTTTAATCACGTTCCAACTGTGTGACATTTTGAAAATAAAGCATGGTCATTTGTGATTTTCCTGATGTTTATTAAATTCTTACAAAGCAGTCTTAGGTCTACATTGTACATGCATATTTATACCATTAATTAGAGTCAAAATGTCTACCATTTAGGCTTTAAGCAAAAAAATTACCAGTACTATCAACAAACAATATTTAGAACTCTCTTTTGAATCAACTGGGGCAGTTGAGACCAAACTTTGGTGTTTTGGTTATTAGATGAGGCCAAAATTAAAATTAAGTTTGTTTCCCCACGCCCCGACCGACTGAGAAAATAGCCGCCGACTCAAAAAATTTTTTTTGAGTTCTGAGTTCAAATTTATTTTTTTTAACCCTAGTACTGCAGGACGTCGATATAGTGATTGCCAAAACAACTTTATTGTACTGCCGGTCGTCGATATATTGAGCACTTCCGGTAGTTCCGTTCAGTGCAGGTCGTCACTATATCAACTTTCTATATAATTAGGTAGACTTTTCGAGTTCTAGCCAATGAAATCAAGCAGATATATTTATATTTAGTTGATATTACGTCAGAAAAAGGATTTCCCTATAGAAAACAGTTTTTATTGGTCAATTCCAACATCCTATTCTAAAATTATTTTGATGACAAATGTTTACCTGGTAGTTTGTTTACATCGAGTTTGAAACAATTGAAGTAGACGAAGGTTGCGGACAGCGACACGTTTTTAGAGAAGTTTTACCCTGAAATATCGAGATTTTGTAAAAGAAATGTTTCTTGAGGATGATTCTGAAAAAGAATATTTAGATTTTGATGAAGATGATTCGGAAAATGATGAACAAATCGCGCCGTTTCAGGATACATGGAAACCTTCATACACGTGTTCTTGCTTTCGACGCTGAGAAGAAATTATTTTATTAAAATTTTGATTTGGGAGAAAATCTGAAGATTATTGATTTTTTTCGTTAATTATTGGTGAAATTTCATTAATAAATTAATTGAAGATTGCTGCGCTGAAATCTTTCCAGTCTGAGCAAGGACAACAAAAATCAATGCCACACTCGTAGGATTTATGCATGTTTACTTTGTATACCTGCATGACATGCATGGATTCATAAAGTAAAATTATAAAAAGAATAATGGATAAAAACTTTTCAGTTTTCTTACTACTAATTACTGAGAAAAAGAATAATGCAAAAACAACATTTTCAGATATTTCAATAAAATATTCGCACGGAAGGGTGAAAAACGTTGTCTCGAACAGATTTTACAGCTTCAAATCAAGCAGCTTGTTACCTCCCTCCTGACCACCGCTTCACATTGAACCCTTTAAATTTTCAGCTCCTTTTTTATAGACGTGATGGTCGCCGGATCCCCATTTTATGGGCCGACCACGTATGTGAAAAATTTAAAAACTGCAAAGAATTTGGCCAGTCCCCCTTATCCTAAAGGAATATATTCTTTGCAGAGAAAACACACGTCGGACATTTGTTTCATTTCTATTAATCTGTTTCCAATCTAGTCATTTGTTTTATTCAAAATTTATTAAAGCATTAAAATCTGTCCAATGTATTGATAAATAAGTGTCAAGGCTATTCCAGCAAAGAATCTACCCCCTCATTACTCAGGACTAAAAAATCACTTGGTATCTATTAAGACTAATGTGTATTTAGTTTAGTTTGCTATCTTTTAGCTCAAATAAAAGTTCATTCTAATAATTTTATTAATATTGGTGATGTCAGAAGCAAAATACAGAGTCCTGTGCTGTCAGTGGGTAAATTATTTGATGGAAAATTCTTCAGGTTACACAACTACAGTACATGCATATATATTTAAAACAGTTTGCTACTAGTATGCTCTGAGAGGGAAACATCACAGTCATGAACAATTCTGAGATACAAACTCAAATAAAATCAGATGAAATTAATGTCAAGTTGACACCTGACACTGAGAGCTACAAACATTTAGACATTCTAACACTTACATTAAAGTTGCTACAAATAGTTATATGTGCCAGACATACACATGATCGATTTGTTTTGCTCTGTTGGGTATTAAAAAAAATTTCAAGATAAAAAAAAAAAAAAAAAAAAAAAAACACCTACCTACCTACCCACTTACAACAATGTGGGTAGGGGTGTGGGGAAACATACATTTTTTTAATAGTGGCCTGGTCCCTTTTCAAAAGTTTGTTACATACAGTGTCTAGACCATGGTCCAATATGGCTGAGCACTGGAACTAAAAAAATCAGAAACTAATCTGAAAAGGTTTTGGTTTGAATGATGTGTCAGATTACATGTAAATCAAGGTGAGTAACTCTCACTGGTTCTTAAAAAAAATGAATAATCTACATGTATCTATATTTAGTTCCTTTTCTTGGATAGAGATTTCTCACTTTCTTTAAATTTTACCACCTGTTGCAGGTTTTATAATATTAATTAGGCAGCCTGAACCCACTTAATATGATATTATTTGTTACCCTTCCAATCTAACGCCATTGTTTTTTCTAAAGCTTAAGGGTTAGTGCCTTTTCCCTGCAATTTTGAGAAGAAAGTTGGACCATTTTGGGGAATTCTGCATCATTTTTAAATAATTCCCATTGGGTCTAAAAAAAACCACTGAACGCTTGTGACTCGACCTATTTTTCAAGGACTAAATCAGGTGATTCTAAGAACAACTTTATAGATGTATTTGTTCATTTTAGTTACAAGTAAAAAAATGTTATTAAAAAAAAACAAAAATAAGTTTGTAGACATGTGACTGACAGAGAAAAAAACTTCTTGTACTTGTACACCAGTGTTAAGGGTTACCTTTTCCCCCAATTTTGGGAAGAAAGATGGAAAATTTTTGGGAATTCTGCATGATTTTTAAATAATTCCCATTGGGAAAAGTTCTTATATGGGACCCAAATTGGGTCTAAAAAGATCAATGAACTCTTGTGACTTGACCTCTTTTTCAAGGATTAAATCAAGTGAGAACAACTTTATAGATGTATTTGTTCATTTTTCTTTGCATGTAAAAAAATGTTATTAGAAGACAAAAAAATAAGTTTGTAGACATGTGACTGACAGAGAAAAAAACTTTTTGTACTTGGAAACCTAGAGTCAGTTGTCAGGTCAGAATTAAAACATGATAAATGTAAGGTTTACAATTAAAGAAACGGATATTCAAGTGAATTGTTGTTAATGAGTATGTAAAGAAATTTGTCTTTTATAACAAAAATGGAAAAGCTCTTTTATTGATCTGTCATGGGTAAGACCAACTTTTCTTTCAGCTTTGTACAATTGTATATGTACATGTAATCAGTCATTGGATGGAAATATAAATTCAAAATATATTCAGTTTATATATAAAGTTTCAAAATATCAATTGCTTATTAAGCAGTACTCTTTTGAGTTCATCTTTGGGTTTTCTTCAAATCTTTTCATGGATTAAAGTTATCTGTGGGTTTGTTGATTTCTGCTTTTCTCGAATTTCGCTGGATCATTTTTGCAATCTCGGTAAAATCATTGAAAAAAATACCTAGAGGGGTGGATGAGATCTGAAACTGATAATTTCGCCTAAATTTTCAACATTTCAAAGTGTTGAAGGTCGGAGAAGATCAGTAAAATCATTAATATATTAATGATTGTAGACGGTTAAAGCTTACTGTACAAAATGAACATTGCAACCACGGTAGTTGAAGGCGCAAGATTTCAGAGTTTTTCTTCAAATACCACTTTCATTTCTGTCTTTTGGAAGAAGATTGCGATCACAGTTTTGTTTTTAACCAGACTTTCGTACGAAAGAAAATGCAGTTATTAGATAAGTGAAGTATGGCGGTTAGGCATCCCAAATTGTCATGCAGAAAAATTTGGTTTGGTGTCATTCGGACAGATTTTTGTTTAAGTATTTAAGTACACGCATGTATGATCTTTTAAAAGCTGGAAGATTACTTGAATTTATTAAGAGTTGTTGTATTTTAATAGGATTTTCCAACAGTTAGTTTATGGGTGTATCTTGTTATACAGCAATCGGATAGCTTCTTGTCTTAAAGAGCAAAAAATAATTTAAATTTTTGAAAAAAATATTTAACTTGGGAAGGCCTACATCAGCCATAAAAAATGTAGGAAAATATATTAATGCAAAAATGTGCAATAAGGTCTTTTTAAGGCTTTTTAATGATCCTTTGGCAACCCCATATTTCACTAGAATATCACATTTCTTTTCCCCACTGTGTACCTCCCCAGCTGTTTCCATCCTTGTCTTCTTGGTATATTATTCAACTTATTTATGAAAAACTCCAAAAGATCAATATCTCACAGAATTGTTGTAGATTTCATAGTTTTATCAGGAAAATTTATAATTGATCAATTTTCGTCATTATAAATGGCCACCCATTAAACTATCATATGATCCAAGCAGAGAACATGTGTAATTGTCCTTTAACAAATTGCATTATTTTATTTGAAAAAATAAAGATCTTTATAGTGGTAGACACAGATGTTAGGGACATTTAAGGAATTTAAATTCGTTTTGTATGTTTAGCTAGCCTACATGTGAAATACTGTAAAAATGATGCAGATTTGAAACTTTTTGCGTGTTTGTTGAATTCTATATATATGAATACTTATCCAAGCGAATATGAAAAGTTAAAATTTTTGAAAAAATGGGAAGGTCCAAAATGACATAGTGCAATACAAAACTATGGAGAACAGAAGTAATTTGATGCACCTTTTATTACGGTCAGAAAAAATGCCTACAAATTAACACATACATATATGTATTCGTTCACTGGATCCCGTTTCACAAACGACCGTTCTCTAACAAGTACCTTTAATCATACATTTAACTTGGCATAGCCGAGTTTAGAATGATAGGCAAAAACTTCACAGTCACCAATCATAGTGAAACAACTTTTGTTTTGAAACTGTAGTTTGACGGGTTGTTTTGTGACTGCCCTACTAAACATATTTTGACATTTTCACCAAGCAGTGTGTAAGAATGAATGTCCCTTTTTCAGAGACCATTTGAAAATGTCCAAAAAAATTTTAATTTATTATTTTTTTTCCAAAAAATAAGACCGCCTCGGTGGCCTCGTGGTAGCGTGCTCGCCTCGAGGGCGGAAGATTGCGGGTTCGATCCCCGGCCAGGTCAAACCAAAGACATGAACATTGGTATTTGCTGCTTCTCCGCCAAGCACGCGGCATCTAGGAGTACAGGCAGACTGGTTGACTCGGAGTCAGTATAATGTGTCCGTGTGAGGTGATATGTCATCCTGCGGACAGTTAACTCGTGAGCTAGCGCATTAAAAATCCGACTTAGCGTGTCGGTCTAGTACAAAGCAGGGATCATATTCATTATCATATCAACATGTTCTCCTCCTGAGATGCACCTGGTTGCCACTGGACGTTAAACAATAATTCATCCATCCATCCAAAAATAAAATGGTGTTCCTGAGTAGTGCAACCAAACACCCAAAATAAACTAAAAACTAACCAAGACCAACATTTCATTATATGTCAAAAACCACTATGAGCCTGTGTGGTGATAAAAGTAATCTATTTATATATGTGTGTACAACCTTTGATGTTACTGCTGTTACTAAATGGTACTGTCTGTCATTGAAAACATTGGGAATCTGTGAAGGGGTTGGCAGGTCATTTGTAAATTTATTATAACTGCTTTGGAACAAGTATTTTATGAGTTGAACCTTGAAAGTCAAAACAGGATGACCAAAATCTGGTAATTGATTTAAGAAATTTTTAGCCATATTTCCCGTCAGAAAATATGCAGTTTTTACATGTAGATCAGGGATGCACAGTGGGCAGGTAAATACCTCCGAATAGTGATGAGGGAAACTTCGGGCTTATTTTAATCGGACATTGTATAGTCAAGGTTGTGTGTCATGCATACATTGATGTTATAGGTTTTGTGGTGGCTTATTTTACTAAACCACAAGACTGTGGTTATGGCATTGTTGAGTAAAGTCAGGAGTGCTACCTCTTGGGATAAGAATAGATGTCCAGATCATATTCTGCAATAATCCGTTATTTTTTTCATAATCAATAATCGGTCACAACAGACTTTTTCAACAAAAGGCAGAAATTTTAGGATTTGGTTCAGTTATTAGAATTAGGTTATTAGAGAGTCAAATCATGTCCAGAAAATGCTTAAAAATAAAAGTACATTATTTTATCAAAGGTATTGACATAGTGCCTTATTATACAGTACAGATTATGGTCAAAGAGACAATTAAAACATGTCTTTATATCAATCTGGCAATGACTTCAGTTGCATCTTACAATTCAGATTATAGGGGCCTCGACGGCTGAGTGGTCTAGGTAGTTCGTTATGACTACTAATGATCACTTGCCTGTCAACACTGAGGTTGTGAGTTCGAATCTCACCTGTGACGGGTTGTGTTCGACTCCGATCTTTATTGACAAGGATTGCCAATTTTCATACCGAAGGTCAGTGGTTCTCTGGGTATTTGGGCCGCCGCGTAATAGCCAAATGTGCTGAAAAAGGCGTAAAACACCTACTAAACAAACAATGAATTATAATCAAATCGGTTAGGCTTCGCGGTTATTTCAATTAATCAATTATTGTTTTTCAGCCGATTCCCAATACTACAGATCACTGTTTAGACTTTTGGCATATTTTCTCAACACTTTGTTGAGTAGAGTCCTGTTACTTGATGGGATAAGGATAGATTAGATGTTCAGATCACTGTTCAGGCTTATTTTTATCTCCACACTGAGACATATATAATAACACTGAAAAGTCAGTACAATGTTTGATTTCTCAGTTTTGCTACTTTTAAGAATCGTAAACTTGATGCAGTTGGATTCATTGGGTTAATTAAACAAAGTTTATATTTAATATGTGATAGAAAATCAGCAGTATTTTCAATATCTTAGAAAATAGACTTCATTGATGTTTCATGTGTAAAGAGTTATTCCTCTAGATCTGAATACACTGCAGTTTATTTTTGTTAAAAGTAAGTTTTCGTTGAGAAATGAAAAATTATGCTGTCGTTTGTACATGAAGTTTTGGGGGATTTATAACCTTAAAGGTACAGAATGATTCGTCCAATTGGCACATTATGGTCCAGCAGTAATCAAATCGACTGTTTCTTCATTTATCTTCTAGCAGAATCTGTTATATGTAGAGGCATTTTCTGTTTACAGACTGTTAACAGTTATTGATTGTTATAATTCTGTAACATCTGTCTGATTCCCATCAGGCCTGTAACTGGACATCTGATCATTACACCTGGAACTCCTCGGCAGTTAACCTTGACACCTGTTAACTGTCTTCCATATTGCCCCCTTGTCTGTGTTGGCCAGATGTTTGGGACAAGGTCATTATATTTTTTGTTAGAAATGTTATATCTTATGCTGGAGCAGATGGAAAATCTGGGTCATTTGAGTGCATCTGATATCAAACAGAATTTGCAACATTTGCAGGGAAAAAACACAGATGGCCCGCATCTATTTGATTCATAAATTTTTATCCCATTGGAAAAAATATAGCAGCATATGGAGAAGGATGATATGCAATGTTAGCAAGCTCATTTGATATATTATATTTGTTAAGAAATAAAAGTATTTTACGGGGTCAGTGTCATTTGAACAACAACACTGAAACGGAAGTAAAAAAGTACAAACAGAGTTTGTAGTACAGTCGTCAATAGGGGAATGCACCTTAGAGTTTACCTAGTATCAAGCTTTGTCAATTTTCAAAGGACAGAAATAAAACAGATTTAACCCCACCACTTTTAAGTGTTAGACTATCCTAAGTCTCTGATGTGTTTGTGTTTTGTGCTAATTTATGTTATTTTTATTCAAAAAGGGGGTGGAGGGAGGGGGGGGGGGGTGTTGTTATGTCTGTTTGGTGACATTGATTGATTTGTGTGTCATTGTTGATCTTTCCTGTTATCCATTTTTTGGTTTTTTGAAGAAAAAGTTTCATGTTTAATTTGCAAATAAGAACATAAAAAAGGCAATTTTAATGAACCACCTTTTCTAGTGGAAAAATTCTGGTTATTATTAGTGAGGCAAGCAGGCAAATGGGTGAGTGGGCAAGTGCCTTCAGTCAGCTTCAAACAGTGATGAGAGGAAATCTGATTTGCTGTCACTAACACAGTCTTGCCTGCCGCAGTGCATCACGTAGCCAGACATAGGTATACAGTTAAACCTGTCTATAAAGGATGCCCCTTTTAGTGTCCTCAGTGTAGATGATTATTTTAACTAAGACCTTTTTTACATGATGGCTAGTTATTCAAAGTGTCCTGTAGAGGAAGTGATTGAGGGAGATGTCCTTTAAAGCAAGGGTGGCCCCCTCTTCCCCCATTCAAGGAGGCTCCAAACTAGTATAGAAAAATTCAGTTTGCTATATATACACATCAGGAGGCTTTTTGTTCAAGAACTTTTTCAGAACTTTTATATATATATATAGGTTATAAACAGAGGAGACTTTCCTCACTTAAATACTGAGTGCTTGGTCAAAATTAGAATGGCAGAAAAAAATAAAGAAGTAGGTACTAGAAATTATTGTAAGTTAAATTATAAGCACAAAACTTGCTTCTGTGGCATTGCCATTATACATCAGTTGTCAGATTTCAGGTAATGCATTGCAAAACGAGCTTGAAAATTTAACTACCTGAAGGGTTACTGAAATTTGCAAGTGAATGTTAACACTTGGCCTGTTTTATTTAAAATCAAGAAAGTAAAGAAATAAAATTTGTAAATTTAACGTGTATTTACGCCTTAAAATGATATCTAAAAATGGCATGCATAAATTGAAATAAACATCTTTGTTTGACACCTGGGTGAAATGTATTCCAAACTGTCAACATTTCAACACCGTGATGTATGTTTTAATAACATGCGAGCTGAATGGGGAATTAGGTTGTAAGCTGTCAGTCAGCCGTAGTACTGGAATGAGCTAGCTGTATTATTATTTTACGTTGTGTAATGTACATATGTAGGATTTGAATTTGAATTTTTGGATAAAAAAACACTGAGCTGCTATGTACTTTTGGAAAGATGAATTTCCTTTTTCTCAGATTTTACAGGAAAGTTGCCATTATGGAGATGCTTTGCAGGTACATATATTTACCATTGTGTCACATGACCTTTTTTTTAAAGTAAATACAATGTGACTGAGTACATTAGTTTCATAACAATAGTTTGGTTGTAAAGAGTTTTAGCCATTGTCTGATCTATGTTCAGTTAAGCTAAGTTAAACAGCAATCAAGTCCTGTTTTCTCTCAGCTTTATATTTTCAGATTGTGGTGATTTTTTTGTAAAATGTTTATTAAGTGTATCCCAAAGACTTAGCGTCAGTTGGTCTAAATCGCTACAAAACTGGCAAATTTCAATCGAACTTTTGGTGAGCCAAGAAAAATACAATGTATGCATAAGAAGTTGAAATGGCAAAATTGGAAATCAAATTACGTAAAAAAATGCCATGACTATCAAGTGTTTCTTAATTTGGTTAGAATCTTGTGGTACCTTAAGTGTCTATTAAATTAAACTAGAATAAAAGAATGATACATTGACAGCCTTCGTAAAAAGTAAGCTTCTGTAAACACCCACGAATAAAGGTTGGGGTACAATGTATATTTTTGTAGAAATCAGTCTGTCCTGTCTGTGAGTCCATGCATTTTGTAATGGCAACTCTTCCCAAATTGTCTGATGGACTACAATGAAATTACGCACAAAGGTGGTGCACCATATGAATTTAATACATGTATGAATGGGACAAAATTATTCTGGCACCTTGAAGATAATTGGACTTTATTGGTATATTTTGAGAGCTTGCTCGCAATATTTGTAGTTCAACCTGGAAACTATTTTTTAACTATCTGTTTAAACTAGATTTGTTAAGACATACATGTATTTGTTTGATTTTTCTTTTCAGATGTTCTCTCCGCCAACTGGGGGTAATGGTGGTATGAAGAATCCTGCGGGCAATATGGAATATTACAAACCTGGTAGGTAACACTTGATTATAAAAGAACATAAAGTCCCACTCTTGTAGCAGAGGTGTTTACTATTACGAAATTTCTGTAGTTGTCCCAGATTTTAGATTCAAAATACGGATTACGGATTTACCTCTGGATATTACGCTTTCCGGTTTTGTACCTAAATTTTTTTTATTTCCATTCATTTAAATGCTTTGTAATTGCGATTGATTTTTCGGTTATAAAGCATTTTAAACTCAGATTTTTTTTAGACTTAACACAATATAAGATGCTTTGATGGCGGGTCTCTATGATATTTTTCATACTGAAATTTGAGATTACTGACAAAGGGCCCAAATTACCGACAAAAATCATTAACATTACTGAAAACACCAGAAAGGGTTAAACACCTCTGTTATAGTAGAAGATACATACACATAGAAATTTTCTTTTGGCCAATGAAATAAGTCCTAAACTACTTTTATCAGATATTTTGTTGACATCAATTTTTCCCCTGCCGATGGAAAGATCCATGTACAGTCCTTGGAAATATAAATTATGCAAATAATTGTATCGAACCTGACAGCTATAAAAATTATGAAAATAAGTAATATTCATTTCATGATTGCATTCAGATTTAATATCCACTTCTTACACCTATGGTGGGGACACATGATTCTATTGTCGATTGGATAAAAAAGATTTTTTGAGGTTCTAAAAATTTTGGATTCTTGTTTAATAGATGAAAGGTTTCATATTTAGTAAGGTTCCAAAATTTTAAGTTTATTGTCAAATGAAGTGCCTGAAAAATGGAGCACCACAAATTGTTAGTTTTTCAAAGTTTTTGAAAAAAAGTGTCATAATGGTTACATGCTTAGAATGTTTTATTTATAAATTATAAATTCAAATTTTGTCACCTACACATGTACAATGTAATATTATAAGAATCAAGTAGAGCTATGGTCTTTAAAAAGAAAGGATATTAAACACAAATTTACCCTTCAGTGAACCTCGTGTAAAGGTATAAAATTAAAAGTTGAACAGGTGTTTGAGCAAGAAGCATTTTACCTGTAGTTGTAAATTTTACCTGAAGTTTATGAGATTATTGCCTTGAATATGGTCTCGTTATGGCTCTCTATATTGTTGATATTGTCCCACTATAGATTAAGCATTTATAAAATGGTTTATGGGAATTGAAGGGTTGTAGAGGTGGGAAGGGCAGATTTTTATGTCTTAAGCAGGTTTCGCAGCAAAATTTTCAAAATATTTTTCATAATGGACTGTTTATAATTTATCCTGGGCTTTGTTCATGAGATTGATAGAGAATTATAGTGTACACTTTCTGTTATAGAAGCCTCAACAACCTTTCAAAGATACATGTATGTGGAAGACATCACCAGAAAATTTATGCATACATGTAATCTTGAGAAATTTCTTTTATGGATATTGTACAGTTGTAGTCGATTATTAAGACTTGAAAACACAGTTCTAATTTACAAATTATTTTGTAGCCATTTTGATTATTAAGACTTCAAAACACAGTTCTAATTATTTTGTAGTCATTTTAACACAGGTTTTCATCATTGTGCTTTTTTTGGCACAACTAAAATAAGTAAAGCACAATAGTGAAATCTGGAGTAAATTAATGGGCCTGGACCAAAATGGATCGAGATACTTCCCCTCTTTCCTCAAACCTCTTTTCCTTCTGAAGGGTAGTCATTGTAGGTCAGTGTAATGAGATTCCCTAATGTAGACAATTGTATATAGATAGTATTTCTTAGTTCTTTTATTTGGTCAACAATTTCAATCTTAAGAAAATAATTCTTCTTAAACTGAAATTTACACTGGAGAAGTGTTATTTACATGTAATTATGAAATGTAAAAAAATAAAAAGAAATTGTACGAGACCGTGATTTATTTAGAATAATTGACTTCATTACAAAATTACAGATTCCAAAATTTCAAAAATTAAATAAATGCTTTGTCGTAATAATATTTACAAAATTCAAATTTTAATAATCGTTGTTATTTGACCGACAGATTATGGTTATAAATTTTGTCGTAATGTTCATGTTGGCATTTAAAGAAATCTACACCCTGTTAAATTTTCATGTGATGTGGCCAGGTGCTCGATTTCAAAAGGGTGGATTGAAATATATCACCTGAAAAAGTATGGGGGTCCAGAGGGGGTATTCCTTAGTTACCTATTAAATGTTTTACATATCTGTGTAGTATTTGTACCCCTTGTATGATAATTGAAGTATTGAATGTACCTTTTTTGTGTAATTTTATCCTCCATTGTAAAACAGCTGGTAAAAATTTTTGTTAGTAAGCATTTACTATTTATAATGGAAACATAGTATCGTTTTACATGTAATAATGTTTAATGAAAAAGAAAAAGATTATAAATTTGAAAAGGATCAGATATTTTTTTGTTATACCTTATAATATACAAATATATAAAGAATGGATAGGTGTACATTACAAAACATAACATTTGTCATACCTACTGAGGCCAAACAATAAATATGTTTGTTTACAGTTTTAGGACTTCAGAACTCCTTACCAAGGGTTGGAACATTTATGTGCAGATAACATGTCTAAAAAAATCTTAGTAAAAATTATATATAAAATTGGGTAATATGACATATAAAGATATCTTTATTCTGGAAATGTTGTTCACTAGCATGTAAACACTGCCTACACTGGCTGCAAGTTTGATGCCATGGCAACAGGCTGTGCCTTTAGAAAATAACCCAAAGGCCACAGTCTAGTAAAATTTTCTTTGGACTGGTGAAAATTGTTCTCCACAAGTCCAGAAGGTCCTTTTTCTCACATTGTAATTAATTTAAGACTAGTTATTTGACATTTGGTCTAGTAATAAAGTTATACCCCAACTTACCCAAAGGTCTAGTTTATAAAAAGGTGATCTTCACTATTATAATTTACAAGTGTCTGAAGTGAAGCTACTTTTTCTTGTTTCTATTATGGAATTCTATTTTTCTACAGCCTCCTCCATCAATGAAAATATGTTTGTCCTATGATATAGTCAAACCTGCTTTAGCGACCACCTGTATTGAGCAATAACCTGTCTTAAAAGACCATCATTTCAAATTCCCTTTGTAGTGCATTCTATATAAAATTAACCTGTATATGAAGACCACCTGTCTTTAGTGACAATAATTTTGCTCTCCTTTGCAAGGTCACGTAAGACAGGTTTGACTGTAGTCAGAATCATTCTGAAAGTGTGGTAAAACTCCAATAACCAGACAGAGAAATCTTTACTGAAATTTTTGACAAGGCTTTAATGTATCATTTTTGATTTTGATAATAAAACAAATTTCTTAAAGATTTTCTTAAAAAAAAGAGAAGGAAAAAGATATTTAACTTTTAATTAACATAAAGATTTTGCATCTCATAAAACAGCAGATTGGTGAACATATTTCAAGAGTTTTGACAAATTGTACATTACACTCCCCATATTTAAACCCTGATGATTAAAGTGTGAAGTCAGATGAACAAACCACAAGAGTTTCCTTGGTCTTTGTTATATGATAATCCTAGGTTAGAAAATATTAAAATTGGTTTAAATTTTATATGATTTCTAAAGCTAACTCGGGTATAATTAGCAATCGTAGGTGATATTTAAAACAGATCCAAAACTTTGTACAGATTTTCATAGATTTTTATATGAATATCACATCAGATTTTAAAATGAATTTAAAAAGATGCTTTTACATAAGTGACACACGATTGTTTGACCTCATATCTTCGGGCTTCAACCAGCTATCCACGAGGGTTTATGGGCAAAAAAAGAGAATAAAATCAAAATTTTCTTGAAGGCACAATTCATATAATTTTAACATTGTTTTTCTAAAATTCATATTAGAAAAATATTTAAATCTTGAGATGGGAGTTCTTGTGAAGGAACAGCAAATATAAATTTGAAATCTTTGGTTTAATGTGAGATATGGTATTGTGGATTACTTCTCGACACGAATGTGTTTAACTTCAGTGCAAGAAACACTGCAAATCACAGTATGACCTAACTGGAGAAAATGTTCCCCACTAGTTCAAAATGGCCAAGGCATTAAGCTTTAGTGCAAGGAACACTGCAAATCACAGTATGACCTTATAACTGGAGAAAATGTTGTTTCTTGCTATAAATACAAGATGGCTCAGTCGGCAGTTTGACTACATGAGGGCCTGCACCAATATTGCTTGTGCCAAATGTTAGAATGGTCATCACAAATAATAACTCGTAATTCAACAATCAGTCTTAAAACTACATATACAGAATTAGTGTATGTACTTTCATGTATCGGTAACTGAACAAAAATTTCTAAAAATCAAATCTTTGTCACACTACGTATAATTCAATTGTAATCATCTTAGGATATTGTGACATGGTTTAATTCCAAATCCCAGGGTGTCCTTTAAATGGTTCCATGATGTTTAGTCTCCAAACCATCTGTTCGTTATGTAAACATTCAGGTTGTTGGTGACACAGCTGTTTCTAATGTAAACATTGGTATCTCGATTCTAACTGATAATATTTAATCCGAATCAGATTGAACAAATTTTATTTTATTCTGTTCAAGTGCAGCAAGAAATGGTCTTTTTTTAATGTAGTGATATCTTTGTTGTACAAGTTTGTTTGTTTGCCCAATAGTTATCGCCCGCGATGTCCTGAAAGAATGCAAGGTACCAATTTGGTTTCTATGTTAATCTCCATATGGGGGTACCAAGATATGAAAGAAAATTTCATAAAAATAAAAATTAATTTCTTGAAAAATAACAGCACCTCAATTAAATGGAAATGTATCCGATTAATTTCATGCAACAAAAATGGTACGTTCCCATGGGTTTTCATGCCGAAAAATGAGGCTCAAAAGGAGGGATAAATTTCTGCTAAAAATCAGGGGGTTCCCACTTAAATCATTGAAATTACTCACATTCTTAAAAGCTTGTTTGAAATTGTTTTATCTCTTGTTTCGAAGGAAGAACCACTGCTGTTTAAAATTATTTATTATTTAATTTGATATTGACCAATGGGCAGCGAGTCTCGCATTCATTTCACCGCTAAATGTCTGCGCCCAGTATTTTATGAATTGTTACATTGTATCCAAAAGAGTTGATGCAGTAATGGTTGGGGATGGGGGTTCTATTTTCTAAAGATTAAATAGTGGATGTACATGTAGTGTTATATCTACATGTACTGAAGGATCGTTTTCAATTTTGGAACAGGTTTCATGTTTGAGGCATTTTATGCTTTACAATGAATATGTTTAAAGGTAATCTGTCGAAAGTTGGTTATACAAGTATAACCTGTTAAAAAATTTATAACATTCCTTATAATTTAATATTTTTCAAAAACTGTATGATCCAAAAATTGCTGGTAGAATTATTTGAATAAATTATTTAGCTCAGGAATATTTACATTATGGACTGCGGAGAAATATGCTGGTAACGTCACAGTACTCAAATTAAATTCTAGAATTTATTCATAACTTGATCAATTATTAACAACCAATCAAATTGTCCGTTACAATTCAAATTAAATTATATATATGTATCTTGATTTTATTTCATTATGTATCTTGATTTTATTTCATTATGTTCATCCCCTTTGGAATAATCCCTTTTCGAAGAAATACCAAAAAAAGCAGCATTTTGCTCTTTCCCTCTTAATATATCAATTTTAGACCACTCCACACCCATATCATCCTAAAATAAAAGTAACAGTAAAATCGTGTGGTGTTTTCAACTTTCTCAACAAATTTGAACTTGTTATATATTTTATCAGATGATACGTGTATTTAATTTCAAAGAATTTAAAGGAAGTGGTTTTAATATCAGATAATGTCATTTTTGATTGAAATCAGGTAATTGCTTTATACAAACCTCTTTGGATTGATCTTTTTCTCATAAACTTAAGAGAATCACATCTTAAAAAAACTTTTGTTAAAAAAATAGACAAATTATGTCAGACCAGTGTTTAGTCGGTAAATTCGGATATTGTGCTACTTTGAGCACAATGGGCCAGTTTTTTATTGGTTGAGGAAAGAAACTATCAATCCTTGACAGGACAATTGGTAAATCATATTGATCAGTTAAAATTAAGATCACTGTCGAACACACCTCGCTACAGGTTTGATGTAAACTCACAACTTTAATGTTAACACGGTATTTATGATTTGAAGAGAGCTCTGTGTTTTCAAAAATAGTTGCCTGAAACTTTCTAGGCCAAAATGTCCGCACACAATGATGGACTATCTACACAAATCTGGCACTGAGCTCCATGAAATTGTTTCATGAAACATCATCAAGTCAGGATAATCCGATTTTGTTAGCTTAAAATTAAGAAATCTTCATGAACGACACTAATTCTTTAAGATTTCTTAATATGAAATGTTTGAGGAAATCAGAACCAGCTTATACAAAAATACGGTTTTCAGATGTCAAGCTTTTTTTTTTGGTATTTAAACAAGAAAAGATTTTATGGTGCATAAAAATGGACTGAAATGGTGGCGTGTTACATATCTCTCAAAGTCAGAGCTATGCTTTTTGGGGTAAAGAAGATCAAATTTTCAAAATCACAAATTTATAACTGCAACTAAAGTTCTCTTTTGGCCTTAGAAGAAATGATATGAAATTATTTTTTAAAGGAATAAAAAAATTGCCGGATAAAAGCACGAGATATGTTGGCTGTTCTTGTTTTGATCAAGATATTAAACCACAGTGTGTAAGATCTGTTCATGACATAATAGATCCATTTGTAATTAAGATGACACGATTTCGGTTTAAATGGAACAGTACTATAAATTGTTCGCTGTTGTCGCTCAGATCTGACCCTTGTTGGCCTACGATAAAAGCTTGGAAATTTTACACCAGATAAAACGTAGCACAGCCTTCAGCCAGGTGATCTAGACTTCCTTCAGATGGTACTTTGTCAAAAAAATACAATTTGTTATACAATAGAAATTTAATAATTGCAATAGGAAGTTCGTGAAATTATTTGGTTGGGGTAGAATTTTCTTCATAGAATTCCCTTTAACTGTTGTAAAAAGGGAGAGAAAAAAAAACATCTGCAGATTATGTCATAATCTTGTATTTGAAGGAAAAACAGATTTTTATAGTTTACAGATTTTTGCTGTTTAAAGCAATTTAAATTTAACACAGATTTTTCCGTCAGCTGTGATCAAATTAATTTTAAACCCACCTTTAACAATCAATCGAAATTTAAAGTAGAAATTTAAAGTAGTCTCACAAAGGATAGAATTTATTACTTATGTGTAAACAAAAAGGTGTGAAATCTATCCCAGCTTACAAGATTAATCTACTGGTAGTTTTTGTCAAGGTGAAACTTATTGATAAGTTAAACTTAACAAGGTGCGAGTTTGTCTAACCTAGGTAGATAAAAATGTCACCTTTGTTGACATTCTGACAAATTGTTTGTGTAATGTACATACACTATTTATGTTTCAACTTGTGTAATTACATGTGAAAGGTATGTATTGTGAATGTAATACACATCTTTGTTTGTTTATCAAAATAAAAAAAAAAGAAAAAAAAAACTTAAAATAATAAAGTTTTCTGGATTGTAAAATTGTCTAAGATTTCATTCTTTTTTTTAATTTACTTTATAAGCTTATTATCATTTTACATTTCAAATTTAGAATTAAGGATACTCTGTTTTATTATCATCACATTTTTGATAATAAATAACCATGACCTTCAAAATAATTAATATACCTGCCAAGATGCTCAGAAATTCTGGTTATTAAAACATAAATCAAAATTTTACAGTTTTGTGTAATTTTTAAGTGAGCATTCACAAGGAAAAATGAAAATTACTTAAAAAATCATATTCTCTTGAGATTTATAAAACATTGAAGTGAGGTTAATTAATAACATTATTAAACATAGTCAAGTGAAGTTAAATAATTATATTATTAAACATAGTCAAGTGAGGTTAATTAATTACATTATTTTATAATTGGATTTAACATGCACTCAAAGTGGACCAAACTCAGTAGGGTAATATCTTTAATAGGGGAGGGAGATCAAGAATTTTATCAAACATAACATTTAGATTAGTAAAGATTAATTAATCCCTGTGTCTAAGATTATTTAACGAGTTCCCACAATGGTCTGCATCAACTGTTATAATTTAGACAGAATCAATAGCGTCCATTCTATAAACGTGTGTTGACTTTCTTTTCCCCTAGGCCAATTATCGAGAAAAGGCTAATAGAATTGTCAGGAGTGAAATCGCTAGGAATTCTCGTCTCTAGCTCATTTAATTCCGATCACCGTTTGATTTGAATAGAGAACTTGTCGTCAATCCTGGTAGAATAATACAAAAGGAAATATGATTGGAGTTTTCGATTATCTGTCTCGGTACCACATAATGACAAGAGTATATTTATCAATTTGTTGTAATTTGTTGCGACCACCCTCCGTCGTCGTTTGAATTGTTTTATCCGGTTTGAGGAAATAGGGCTATAATTATCTCGTGTAAATACTGAAATTGATTCGGAATTTTATTGCACAGTAGGGGTAGAGTTGTAGTTCTTGGTAACATTTGTATGTTATCATTTGTTTGTGAAGAATTGGTAGATTGGTCATTTTAAGCTGGACAAACTTGTTTTCTTGTCTGATAGAGATACATTAATTTGTTTGTCTTTATTTTGGGGTCTTTTTATAAATGGGGGATGGGAGAGGAATTTTCTGTTTGTTTAAAATCAGAAATATTTTTTTATGTGAATTCTTAAAATTTTTCTGTAATGTACCAGATTTAGAAATTTTTCAATTTTAGTCCCTTTTCCTTTATATTCAAATACAGAACATAAAATTCTTCCTGATTTCAAGATTTCGGCAGCATTTATACTTTCTCCCATGTAAAAATCACCTCTTAAACTGTGAAATTATGCACCTTAACTTGACTTAAGTATGTAACATCTTATTATCAGATCAAGATCTTAGTATGAGTTGTCTCCCATTTATTTAGGAAGTTTCAGACATTTTTGTCTGAATCATACCAAACTAAAACCCAAATTTCTATTTAGGTAAAAATTCTTTATTTTTATTTCAGGAATGGATGAAGGGAGCTGGCAGTCGTCAAACCCACAAGCACCATACAATAATCATGTAGGTATTTGATTCTCATACATGTGTACCAAGTTTCAGCTTTAAATTCTATATTCCCTCGTGTTTTTATTACCGGTAATGCAGTAATGTGAAATATGGCACCAGATCATCAGTAGTAATAAAATAACAATCCAAAGATACTAAAATTTATACTATGCTGTATACGACGTATTTCAAGGAGTTACCTCTCATCAGCAGCATTAAAACCGAAACATTTGGAAGACCAAAAACCAAACTTATTTTTAAACAAGAAGTACTCATAACCAAAAATACCGAAATAGGAATCCAAATTTCAGCTAAGGAGATCTACCATATGCAATACAAGGAATGAACCCTTAGTATTTCTGTTATTTTTGAATTTTGTTCAATACTGGTAGTTTCTGTAACAAATCAATGAATAATCATGTCAGACAAGTCTTTCAAAAATCTTTCTTTGTTATACTTTGTTAGAACTTGTGTATGAAACACATTAATCATACTCACATAATTGTCAATTTTCAAAGATTGGAACAAATAGTAAATGTACACACTAAAAAATGCTACACAAGTCCTTTTTCAGTGTTCTCCCTAGAATATAAAGGTGGTGATCCCTCTTTTTGATTTTGAAAGATTCATACTGAAAGTAAATTTTAACCCTTATTTCAAGCCATTTTGAAGATATAAAGGTTCAGTATAGAAGTAAGACACAAAAAAGTTTAGTGCTCTACTGGCCTGTGGAGAACAATATTTTTACAAAAACACTTGTAAATTCTGTTATGACTTAAAAAAATTTATACTCTAAGAGTTTTTGTGGCCTTGTGGTCGTGTGGCATGAAAAAAAGAGAAAACCTCATATGTCCAATTTGTCTCACCTGCAGTGTTTTATATTAACTTTCCATAAGAGATTTCAGACTGGTTATTAATTATACGATTTTTTTCACCAAACATTATCAAGTTTTCAAGCCTCATGGGTTTAAATAGTTTTATGTATGAGTATTTCTCTGTTTGACAAAATTGAGTGCTAGATTTCAAGTCTATATTTACAGTAACTTTTTAAGCAGATTTTCAAATTGAAATAATCTGGTTATGAGCTAGAAAACATTGGATGAGTGTATAGATGGGCAGCTCTAAACAGTGACAAAGGAAACTCACCTTTTCTGTTTATTTGACAGATCATTTCTTGTTTTAGAGATTTCTCTTTGTGAAAGTTTTGTCTTTTTACATTTTTTTTTGCTGAATATTTATAGTACAACTAATCTTGAAATGCGAGTACCTAAAAATCTACGAGTTACAGGACAACACATTAATTTACGAGTGCGCTATGCACACGAGTTAATTATTAGTGTTTTTTGGTCACGAGTTGTAGATCTTTGGTATTCGAATTTCGAGAGTTATTCTGTTTATTACATTGACATTTTCCGTGTATTCATAAAATTTAACAAGAAAATACAAGGGATTATGTTTATATGCGACTACGCGACAATGCTTATATAGCAACATCGTTGGCGACAGCTATTGTTACGTCACTTCCTAGAGTGAAATATGACTTTGTTTTCACTGGGTGATTTTGGTTTCACTGGGTGAATTATCAGATTTGATTTCACTCGGAAATCCCAGTATTTAACCACACTCAATGTAATAAACAATTAAACCATATTTTACAATCTTGATTTGATAATAATATGACAAAAATTAAATTTGCTCATGTTTTATTTTTCAGATACCATACGAAGGCCAAAATTTTAACGGACAGAATGATAATATGCATCCCTTTGTTATGAGTAAGTAAAAGATAATTGTATATGATAAAACAACTATTGAAATCTCCAGGGATGAATTTATTCAATTTTTTAGCGGATTTCTGCTTTTTGCAATTCACATTTTTCCATTATGGGTCCTTCACTATACATAGCAATATGGCTTCCGGACAGTATTTCCGTTTTTTTTTTCTTGGCTGGGAAATTCATCTCTGGATCTCTTGTGATTTTGGGCTGGTTTAACTTCTGTGTTCTGACTGTATTTTAGGATCTAGAACTTGTAAAGATAGAGAGAACTTTTTTTTTTTAACGGAAAAAATTTGAAGATTTGCACCTTGTAAGTGCTTTGTATGGTCCTTATGTGGCCCTAATAATGTATATGTACATTTAAAGATGAAAATGGTTAATTAGGTACATATGACTCCAGTTATGACAAATTTTCTTCTGAAAATTAACATTTTTCAAATTTTTTTTTTTTACAGATAAAGAATACAGACCTGGTATGAACTCCCAGGTGAGTGACGTATAAAAATTTTTCTAAGTTTATTTAAATTAGTTCATTTATTTTATACAAATTGTAATGGGCAAGATGATTGGTCCAGGACTAATAACTAACATGGTTGATTTTGATTGAGAAACCATATCCTGTGAAAGTGCATGCTGGGAGGAATACAAACAATCTGAATGTAGACTTATTTAGAGCTAGAATTGAAATGATTACCATGAAGAATATTTACTCTTTGAAAGAAGGCAGAAAAATCATGGTGGCCAAGTTATCTTTTTTACTGTGGCCTAACTATGAACAAGTACTTGCCTGTCAATACTGCCACTTGTCTTATGAACGGCTCAGTGCCTCTTTCTAGGCACGCTGACTATCGCTACCAATGAAAATCTTGGTTGAAAATCTTAAAAATCCAAAAATCAAAGAAAATCTTTGAAATTTGGTGGGGCAAATGGATTTGATCATGTGTGCAATTTTACTTGTACCGGTATACTGTTGATTTTTAGCTCAACTGGCCAAAGGGCCTGGTGAGCTATTGTCATCACTTTGCGTCCGTCGTAGTTGCAAACTCTCCTTTAAAGATCTTCTTCTCTGAAACCACTGGGCCAATTAGAAGAAAACTTGGCAGCAATGGTCCTTGGATGGTCCTCTTTCAGAATTGTATCCAATGACCCGTCATCCAAAATGGCCACCAGAGCCAAACTTAGTTTAACATAGGACCCTATGGGAAATTTACTAAAAGATCTTCTTGTCTGAAACCACTTGGCCAATTTGAATAATCGATTATATCCGATGACCCTGTCCACCATCAAAGATGGCTGCCAGAGCGGAACTTAGTTTAACTTAGGACATATTAGGAAAGGTTCTAAATGATCTTTTTGTTTAAACCAGTGAGCCAGTTGGAACATGACAGCAATGTTCCAGTCTGCCAGTCAAAATGGACATAGTCCAAGTGAGCAATACAGGCTCCTGGGAGCCTCTAGTTCTTCTTATTCGTATGAAAGCTTGGCTATTTGCACTTGATTTTCCAATTAAAAAAAAAGGTCATGACAAAATTGATGATATCTGTTCGGATTGTCTCTTGACTTATCACTCTTTGAAAAAGTCTCTCAATTGTATTTTTTATCCTGTAATATGAGATTACTGACAAATGGCCCAAATTACACACAAAAATCATTGAAGTTACTGAAAACTCAAAATTGGGTAAACACCTCTGAGAAATCTGGTTAATAAAACAAAAAAGAAAAAGAAAAAGATTCATTCTTGTCTTTGTGACCATGAGACCACGCATTTTGCCAGATCTTATAAATTAAAAAA
Organism: Mytilisepta virgata; assembly: GCA_028015205.1. Taxonomy (NCBI): domain Eukaryota; kingdom Metazoa; phylum Mollusca; class Bivalvia; order Mytilida; family Mytilidae; genus Mytilisepta; species Mytilisepta virgata. Next base: position 890,980 of record JAPWFG010000032.1, read on the forward strand.
TAGAATATTACAAATATTAATTTTTATATACAGCAACAGGTTGTTGAAGATATGATAAGAAAATTTTTATCTTACTGTAATGCATCGCTTAGTTTGACAAGATGTATTACGGTGGATCACACGGTTTCATAAGGGAACGTGAAATCTTCCAAGCCTATTATAAATATCTGGTAAGTTTTTTTCCGTGGCTTGGAATTCAGCTGACAGTTGTAATTTTTCAACAGGCAGGTCTCAACAGTTTCTTTGTGAAAACTTGAGAATCAGATGTTTTAGAAGCATGTTAGTTTTATCCTGAGTTATTTGGAAAATTACTTTTAGAATTTCAGGACAAAGTTAACCCGTTTTGTGAATCATGTACAATTTTGAAATAATTTCTATGGGAAAGGGTGCTTTTTTTCAGGTCCTGCTGAATTGTAGACAAATACATGGATGCCGTATATTGTGGGTTATTTTTACAAAATGTGAATTTGGATCAAGGACTGTGGCAATATTTTCATGTGGGTTAAAAGTTAGCAGGAAAACTTTTTCTGATTTTTAGCAAAAAATCGGGACCCCTAGAAAATAACCCAATTATTTTGTAATTAACTAAAGGCCATATAAATATTTTTGAAGTATTTTTTTTTGTTACATCGGAGGAACACCCAACACTGGCAATCAAAATTTCAGGGTGGCTTCAAAGAATGAATGTCAATATCACTGGGTTTATAAATAGAGGTATAGTGTACTTTTAATTGCCAAAGTAAAAAAATCAAAGAAAATTGGCTTTCTGACAAATCTTATAGTCTTTTGTTATATTATTTCATCAACGAAATGATATTAAAAATAAGGTTTGTGTTCCAAAGATTTAAAAATGCCACAAGGATTGTCATAGAAATAATAAAAGTGAAGAAATGTAAATCTCGTGACGCCTTTGAAAGTTTATATGTATTAAGGATATGCGGTGCTAATTAGACTGGTGTTTTCTTGTTAAATCGCTGGGCTCAGGTGCAGAACATACGAGTCCTCTTGTTATTACAGTCAATAAACTGTCATAGCTTTTCCTGTCAGATTCACTTTAGGGACTTTCTCAAAGATGTTTTTGGAGTGAAATGCGTGTTTGTGAATTTACATTCCATGACTTATTGATGTGCCGCTCATACTTTGGAAAAATTTGTCAAGTTACTCAGTTCTTGTTTACAGAAGATTTGAAATTGACAAAATATGACTTAAATTGATAATTTATTCCGACAAGAAAAAAAAAAGAATTTTTTTCATTCTGTGAGTTATATTTTGGGTTTAAAGAATAAATCTGACATTCATATTAATTTTATTTGGTATTGATCTAGATGTACTCAAATGTACATGTAGGGATGATTGTAGTCAGTTATTTGGTAGTGAAAAATTTATTTGAAAAGTTGTTTTTTTTCACACCTAACCCCCTATTTCAGTTATTTTTTAGCAATATTTCAGTTATTTCCTCTGCTCATCAAAATCCCATGCACATTTATCATGTGTATGGGGAGAAAAAAAAAATTTATAAGTCTATATCTTTTAGGAAACCAAATGTTGAAACAGAAACCCTTACTAAAGAAATACGGTAAACAACAGTTGTGCTTCACTTGTCACACACTTGAGTATATTGAAGCAATGAAGTAACTTTGGTAAAAAGAAAGTTTATAACAAATTTGTTGTTGTTTAGGAAGAATGGAAAATGGGACTCATTTAACCTGTATCAGGGATGCCAACCACCCTAATTTTGGTGGAGTAAATCTGATTTTTTCAGCTGAAAATTCGCCATCTGATTTTTTTACCTTATTTACTCCTATTTATAAAATTTTCGGATTTTTTTCATTCATGGTTCCGTTTTTGTTAAATTATTAGAATTTGATCTGTATTGCCGAGATGCGTAAGCATTCAGATAAGAAGAAAAGTCCAAGCGATTGCAGATGCAAGCACATGTTTTGCTCCCCAATACTATAGACCCTATAATGTTTTTAAATGGCGGAACGGACAAATAAGAAAAGGTCTTAGGCAGGCCCCAAGCCCCTGGCCAAAAATTTTTATCATGTATGGTTGGCATCTTTTGCGTGATGAATGAAGGAAATAAAAAAATGATGTTGGTCATATAATAGAAATATGGGTCCATAATATCTGTGTGAAATCTAAATAACTAATAGTATTGTCCGAATTTACAGTGGAAAGTCTTGAATTAAAAATAACATTTGCCAAATTAAATTGTGATGTTTATTAATCCTATTAATTTGAAGATTTCATCATAACTCTATCTTATAATGCAATAAGACTAAAGCTTATCCCATGAGATTGTATTAGGCACTCATTTAATCAAACCAGTTTTGAGACATTCCCTGTATTTTTATTAAGCCAGAAGCAAGGGACGCAGGTGGCAGAGAGAGAGTGTAGATTGATTAGTAAAGCTATACTTGCTTTGTCTCTTAGTTTGAATTTAAAAAAGGTATATTGAAAATGTGCTATGAATATAAACAGGACATTTTCCAGAAGTTCTTCGCAGAAATGTACCAATCTTTTTATAAGTGAAGAGAGAAAAGGCTTATCAAGAGAGGACATTAAATTACAAACAAAAATGAATATTTTGAAATAAGTGAAACTTATGTTGCCAAAGTCCGAGTTAATTGTCATTTATTTTTTTAAATTACTCAGTGCTGTAAGTCCTTTCTCAGAAATGTCCAATAAAATGCTTCTTCAAATTTTTCTGTCCTGTTTCTAGGTCTAGTTTTACCTAAATTTGCATCTGATGACATTGTATCACTAAAGTCTTCTCTGTACTGCAACTCTTGAGGTGTTCCTAGACACATCGCCCAGTTGCAAACATAAAATTTCAAGTTTTTACTGAAATTCAGGAGGCAGTACCTCAAAAGATTATGATATTTTTCATTTTAAAATTTTTCGCATATTTCTTTTACGTGACGGATTGATTATTTGCAAAAGGGTTAGTCTATTGAGTTAGACTATCTAAGCTAAAATCTGTATAGTAATATTACAAATTGAAAAAGGTGGTTCAAATAGCAAAACATCCAACAGAGCATTCAGACAGTGGATTTTATATCTTAATGCTTGAAATCTCTGTTAAGAAAGAAGTATTATCCTTTCTGTACCTTTGCTTGATGGTTGGATAGACTTAAAACTTATGTTGATGAAATTTTCCTGATTATGACATACTTCTAAATTTTTTAAATTTTTTAACTGAATTTTCCAACAGAAAGGTATGGTTATCAATTTGACTCTCTATATAGGGCAGGCGGGTGAGCATCTCCTAAGGCCAATTAAAATTAATTGATAGATTTTCATCCCCGCCCACCCCTCGAAAATCGTGCCGCCCCGATTTTTTTTATTTTCTAAAATTTACGATTTCCGGATTTTGTTCATCCCCTTTACCGGTATCCATGTCAATAATTTCGTTTTTTGTTAACTTCCTGTAACAATTCAACATGGTTTTTGTGATTCGACTATTTTTGTGACCTTTAGATGTCTTTTGGTCAGATTAAGTCTGCTGAGATTGGAGTTAAAATTTCCATTGTGCATGTTTCTGGAATAAAAACATATATAAGCCATTTTATAACGTTTACATATAAATAACACCTTACAAAATAGTTTCATATGAAATAAAAAATAAAAAATAAAATCCTCCCACCCACCCCATTTTTTTCAAAAATTTGGATGAAAATCTACTAATTAATTTTAGTTGGCCTAAAGTCTAAAAATCTGGATTGCCTTCAATTTGACTCTCTATTTAGGGCAGGCGGGTGAGCAGCTCCAAAAGTCTAAAAATCTGGATTGCCAACATATTTCTTGTTTCTTGTTGTATCTTTATAAAATATTATATTTCTTAACAGAACATACATGTTTTATTAATTTCTGATCTTTGCCAATTTCTGTATCTTTGCCCATGTGAATGTAGAGTGCTGTATTTGCAATTTCAAAAAAGATGAATAACTTCAGTCAATTTGTTCAGTAAAGCTGAATATAAATGATAATTTATTGGAAGATTGATGATGATTTTAAAGATTATAAGGAGAAATGAGTTTACATTCTTTCAGGTGATGAAACATTTTTATGTAACCAAAAAGATAAACAATTTTGTACCACTACATCCCAGTGTTGTTTACATTCAGATGTTAGATTCAACCCGTAGGAGGAGGATTCTCGAAGGAAGAATTTTATGCGACTGAAAATTAAAAAATTAATACACAAATTCGGATAAAATAACCAGTAGAATAATTAAGAAATAATGTTTTCTTAAATTTTCCTTCAACTTCAACTGATTATAAATTTTTTTTAGAGTACCAGTAGGTCATGTCCTAAATTTCATGCTTGATTGATTTAGGTCCTTTGTTTCCCAAATAAGTACCAGTAGTAAATTTGTCAGGCAGTGTTTATTGTTTAATAGGTCAGCATTCAGATAATGCTCTATTGAGTTTTGTTAACTTTTACATAAAGTGAATATATAGACAGTAGATTCCAACACACTTTTTGTAAATAGGTCACAATTCTTTCTGGAGATGGTAATTTCGACCTATTTTTAATGACTGAATGACTTTGGTTTGAAGTTATATATATATCAGTTAATATTAGTATTGAATTTGTGTCATTTACACTGTTTAAATGCATGGGACTGATCTGACTTAATCAACATTTTATAAAGAATTCCTGTCTTAATTAGTGCTGGGGGCTACTTGAACTGGCAATGGGGTACAAGATTTTGTTATGTTGAAAGCTTCACAGTGACTTCAAGCTGAAGAACAGCATTATTAAAGCTGTTCCTTTCCTTTGACTTAGTCAAATGGTCAACCTTTTGAATTATTGTTTTGGTTTTCGACATTTTAGGCCGTGAGCCTAAATGATGAGTCGTAGATCAACGAAATGTGCAGATCTTGTGCATCAGAATTATATATACATTGTATGGAATGTCTTTGTGTATATAAAATATAAAATTAATTAGGTTTGTAAAAAGAAAAAATTATCTAGAACACGGGTTTGATGTCTCAATTTGCAGAATTTAGAATCAGTTTCAGAATATGTTCGAATACCCATCAACAGAAGGTAAACTAACAGGAGGGAAAACTTTACAGAAAACACCTGGCGTAGTGTAAATACTTTCACAACACACCTGGCAAGATATAAATCATGGAATATTTATTTACTATTTTTATGCTTCTTGATTTCAAATTCATGTTTTATGAAATTAAACATTAAAAGTTGCATAATCCTCAGTGAAAAAAAATAAATAGGTAAAAAAAAAAATGAATATTTTTATGCATCACGGCTGTTTCTCCATATTACATTTAAATGTATGATGTTGTGAAATTTTTAATTCACAGATTAAGGAAAATGTACGACCAGCTATAAGTAATAATTTATGCAAAATTATGACAAGCATGGACTATTTAAAATTTTTAATTCCAAGATTTATTCGTTGTTTGATGTAGAAATGGGGGGGAAGAATGGTTTCTTGTGTTGGATGACGCAATTTTGTTATTATGAAAACCATTTGAAAAATAAAATATTCTTGAAGTCCATTAGGCTTACATTTTAGTTAGGTCTTATAGTGTAATGTCATTTTGTGGTTTGTAAACATGCATTTTAAAACATATGACAAAGTAAAGCATGTTATTTACAACCTGTTCTAAAGAACTAGTCCATTGAACAACTTCACTTTAAAATTTAAAAAAATTTAAGGGTTTAAATTTTCTGGCACATAAAACATATTCTTGTTAGAGAAAATCTGTATAATCATATAATTGTAATAACCTGTCTTGTGAGACTAGAATTTTATTTCCATTTTATACTAACTAAATCTGTATTAAGTGACCACCTGTCAATGTGAACCTTTTCTGTGTTCTCTTAGGAGGTAACTTAAGACGGGTCAGGCTGTTAAAGTTGAAACAGGCTTTAAAAAGAAAAGGGAATGATAGAAAAAAACAGTTTTTATATGTAGACTTTAGGATTTTGAATTCTTTTGGAGCGTTTTTGCAGGTATTGCTAGGAAATCAAAATTTTTCACATTGACTCAGTGAATTGTTTGAATTTGTTTTCAGGGAATGCTGGGTAAAAACAAATTTTCATATTGAATTTAGCATATTGAAAATTTTATTTTATGCAGGGAACGATTGGGAAAATGTTTTTGCTTTGATTTTAGCATATTGAAATGTTTTTTTTTTCTTTTTGCAGGGAATGATGGGAAACAGTATGCCGATGTCGCCAAATACCCTGTCGCCTGGAGGTAAACCTGCATACTTCAGAGGCATGTGTCCTTCCCTTTTTCCAATAATGCACTGATATAACCTATGTAGTGGTACTAACCGTTTATGGTGATAGGGATACATGTTTTGTGCACATTTATTATTAAACTGTTGATTTCACTGTACTTCCCAACCCTGTCATTTTTCAGATGATAATCACTTAAATTGAAAAAAATCTCAGTTTGGTTCTGTCCTTCCTGAACCTAATGCTAGTTGTAAGGTCATGATTATGAGATGCAATTGGATAGGGATGTAACGATTCATCTTAGTACCGAATCGCTGTAATTTTCATCATGGTTCGGTACACAGGGACTGCTTACGATACAAACGATACAGTCCTTTGAGGTTTATATTTAAATGTGTGCAATTATAATTTGAAAATAACAGAAATATTTTTCATGTTAAATTAATAAGTTATGCAGTAATCTGATAGAAAATTGTTCTAGCACATTCTACTTTCCCAAAATATTTTGTAAAAGTCTTATGCGTGTTTACGTAAAAAATTTTCAAGAACTATGGAGCCTTCACAAAACATCTTCCACATTACCTTTTTATACAACGTGTATAGCAATACCTATCGTTTATCTCTGAAGCGTATCGTTTCACCTCTCTATGTGAGCAATCTGAAGCAAAGTTTGTACATTGGTTCATATTTCAGGGATGAATTTTTTCCAATTTTTTTAGTGGAATTCTTCTCTTGTCATATGAATATGTCCGTTATGGTTTCTGTGTAATACCAAAGAAAATAGTTTTTAGTACATCATTAATATCCTGATTTTTTACCAGTCGGCAAAAACATTCCTGATTTTTTATGAAAGATTTGTTTTGTTTAGAATTATCTCGGTCAAGTTTAATTAAAAATATTGTCATTGGAGTTATGGCCCTTGAAAATATTACTCATTTAAATTGTTAGGTGCTCTTAAGCTTTAAATTTAAACTAGAAGAAAGTTTACTGTGTTTCCTTACCTATTTGAAGTTTTGGTGCTTACCCTCAGTTTGTGCCTTACCCTGGTAGAAAGACATTTCCAAAAAATGACCAGGTCAAACCAAAGACATTAAAATTGGTATTTGCTGCTTCTCCGCCAAGCACCCATCATCTAGGAGTAAGAGAAAAGGTCTACTGTTCGGCTCGGAGTCAGTATAATGTGTCTGAGTGGGGTGATATGTTTTCCTGGGAAAATTACCTCGTGAGCTAACACATTAAAAATCCGGCTCAGCGTGTTGGTCTAGTACAAGGCAGGGATCATATTCATTATCATATCAACATGTTCTCGTCCTGATATGCACCCGGCTGCCACTGGACATTAAACAACAATTCATCCATCCATCCATCGAAAGAAATGAGTTTTTATGATGGCATTTCGTGTTTTTTTGCCAAGATTCTGTCTCTCAGTTGTTAGAAAGTTCAGTAAGGAACAGTAAACATACATGTATTTATCAGCATATTTATTTCATAGGAATTTAACACAAGGTATTTTTTATTACATTGTAACTGGTAATTTACCGTAGTATCCGAGTGAAATAAAATCTGGTAATTCACATGTGAAAAGAACAACCGGTATTTCACTCTAGGAAGTGATGTCACAATTGGCACAGAGATATATCAAAATACATAGTCCGTTTTATTTCAGCTAAAATGCTAGAGTTTGTACAATGTAATAAAAAGTATAACTAATCGCTGAATTGAAATACCAAAAATAGACAACTTGTGGCAGAACTATGGCTGTAAATAACTCGTGCTCTGCACGCACTCATGATTTACTGCATAGTTCAGTCACATATTGTTTATTTCTGGTATTTCAATTCGGCGGTTAGATAAACTATAAGTATTTTTCATAGAAAATAAAGCGTTTAATAAATAATCTATTTTGGGCTGGCTGTTTTTTTGGTGAATTAATAATGAGCAAGCCCATGATTATGACATAATATACCAAGTCAATGACCTAGAGTATAATCTTCAGTGCAAATATTGTTAACTGATATACCCTGTAATAACAACACAAACCGAATTTTGTGACCACTGTAAGGAGTTGCCCACTTGCCTGCCGGGCATATATTGCCAGTCTGTTAACTGGAATTTTTCACAAGACAGTTAGTTTTATCTTTTCACTTTTCAGAAAAGGGCACTAAGAACCCCAGAAATTCTAAGTTAAGTTTTAAAAAGTCTGTGCAGGAATAAAAATCTACTGTTACTGGCCTAATGAAAGAGCATACCCAGAATTACAAATTACAAATGCTCTTAAATGTTGACTGAAAACCTTGGTCACATTTTCATAACTGAACGTAAGAACTCTCACTTGAATGTTTCAAAGTAAAAAAACAGTATTTTTTTTAATTAAATCTGATGAAAGTGTGAATTTTAGGAGATAATAAAAGTTCTGGTATTTCTATGAAGTTTAATAAATTCTTTTGATCTAATGGTAGGTGATGATCGGTATTAATGAATTCCGAATAAAAAATCACTTTAACTTCACTTAGAAGTATCTAAACTCAAATAAAATCTAATGGACTTTGATTGGAATTTCTTATTACGTTTTCTTAAATTGAAGCCCCTCTTTGTTTATAACTAGCAAAATCTTGATATTGAATACAGAACTTTTAAATGTATACTTCACTCTTAGTTCTATTTTCAAAATAATTTTTTCAGGCCTGATAAATATATGTTAATTGATAAAATTCAATTTGTGAAAATGTTTATTTAGAAACATTTTCTAAATTTGAAAACATTATATTGTTGAATATAAATGTTTTCTCTAGGTTTTGAATTTTTTGGGCTGAGGGGGCATTAATAGAATAGAGAATGGAAATGGAGAATGTGTCAAAGAGACAACAACCCGACCAGAGTAGAAAACCGCTCAAGGCTACCAATGGGTTTTACCCTTGACCGTCTGACCGTACGTCCCGTCATATGTTATGAAACTTATACACAATGCTTATTACCACCAAACACAGATCGTGTTTGAATTTGGATGGGGTCACATTCACCGTTGAGTAATGCCCCTTTATAAATGGAAAAATTGTTGAATTTGCCATTTCTGCAGTCTGACTTTACTTTGCCTCAGCCAAATGTTATGAAACTTCAGGAATGTTTCTTAATTCTAACATTGATATTCAGCATAGGTCTCTCTTGGTAAAACAGGTAGGCCAAGAACAATTTTCTCTGTTTCCACCAACTTTACCAATCTAATTTTTTTTTTCATTGATATTTTTCCATAAGCACTATTTAAGTCCCAATACCTCAACAGTAAAAAATATTAGGTTAAATTAAATTAATTGCCTAATTGTGGCCCCTAAATTGTTTCGAACCTGCGACTTTTGTTGTGGAAGCGAGACATAGCAATCCTACATTCCGTCATCAGCGGCCTCTACATTTATATTCACTCTATGGTTAAAGTTTTTAAAACATTAATAACTTTTTAAAGTATCCCTGATTTTTACCAAACTTGGACAGAAGCTTGTTTCGGGATCAAAAGATAGTATTCAGATGAACATTTTGTAAATTCTTTTTCCCAATTTTTCCATATTTTACTTATAAATGGACTTAGTTTTTCTCCCACTTAACATTACATTCAGTCTGCAGTTTAAGATTTAAAACATTAATTACTTTCTTAAACCATCTTGGATTTTGACCAAACTTCTTCATGATCAATAAATAACATGTGGAGAAAAATTATGTATATTCCACTATTACACTGAAAACATAGCATGGAACCCTTATGAATTTTTATTGCTTATTAATGAGAGCACAGTATTTTGGGGGCTTAGAATTAAATTGTTGACTACCGGTAATAATAATAAAGTAATGGACACATTGGGAAATTATTTAATATATTTTGTATACATTTATCTCATGATTGTGATGTAAAATTTTGTTAGAGGATAACATTGACCTTTTAGAAATATTATTTCTTTGCAGATCTTACGTTAAAAGTTACCATTTAAGTAAATTACAATATAAGGTCAAATTGAGCTTTAGTGTATTTACTCTAAATATTTTTTGTAGGTCGACGGCCAAGTGGTCACAGTGCTCCAGGGAAACGAACAAAGGTTTGTGTAAATGTAGTCGAAAAATTACTTTAGATATTCATTTCAACATGCAGAATCAAATTAAAACTGTGGCGACGGCATTCAATTGTCTTCCATAAAGGTGAAAAATACAAAATGTTGGCATCTAGGCAACATGAAAAAGGTTTGAGTTATGGAGGTTTTGAAGTCTGAGAAATCAACTGAATAGTTATGAAATTACTAGTTGTAAAAATTAACCCAATTTGGAAATATCAAGAATTCATTGAGTGTACAGGGGGCCTTCGGTGGACGTGTGGTCTAGGTAGTTCGTCATGACTACTAATGATCACTAGCCTGTGAACGCTGGGGTTGTGAGTTCGAATCTCACCTATCGCGGGGTGTGTTCGACTCCGATCTTAATCGACAAGGATTGCGAATTTTCCTACCGAAGGTCGTCGTTCTCTCCAGGTTCTCTGGCTTCCTCCACCAATAAAAACTGGCCGCCCCGAAATAGCCAAATGTGCTGAAAACGGCATTAAACCCCAACTAAACAAACATTGAGTGTACAGAATCTTAACTGAACCACAGAATTGCTTATTATTTAAATTTTTACATTCTGATAGATTTAATTATTTAAATAAATTTTGAATTTTGAAGGAAGGTTCTTAATGGAACTTTCTGGTAAAAAGGAATGTAACGATATTGCAGTAAAAAAAAATGAGCATTTTACTTCAAATAAAAAGTTCATAATAAATAGTATTACATTTCTGCTATCAGGCAAATAATCGGATAAAGATCAAATAAATAAAAATAAATCTATCATAATGCTATCGACCTGTCCCAAACAATCAACATAAAATTTGAAATAAATTATTTTTCCTGCTTAATGGGCATTTTCACATTAATATGATATTCTGGGGTTAAATATATTACATGTTTACAGTAAAGTTGATTTTATCCTTTAAATTGTTTGACCAATCAGGAGCCAGACACCTGTTCCAAGGGTTGGAGGCCATCGATTCGCGTGTGTAACAGATGGTCCTTGGTTTCTTGTAGTCTGTGTACACTATACATTATGATGTGGTATTTAGTGTATCAATTTTATCTGTAGACCTGGGGTGAGGTTTGGTCACGCTTGACTGGTCACCCAAGGTCCTCAGGCAGGGTTGTCACTTTTTAATCTAAATTTGATGTTATGTTGACAATAGTTTCTATTTAATTTATATAGAATAAAAATAGTTTTAATTGAATTTTAGATTAGGTGTTAAGAATTTAACACCAGTTTAATAATAATAGTGAAATTGCAAGCAATAAACAAGTGGCTTTCACAAAAAAGATTTGAATAAATTTCCCCCCTTTTGAACCTTGACAATATTGTATGTCTTTCACCTGTGAGTAAAGGAGACAATTGACCACCCTCTTTCTTCTTTGTTTGGGGACTGGAAGATGAACATTTAATCTGAGTCTTCCTGTCTAAATGAAGGTCGTTGAAACAGTATATGACCAATTTTCATGAAATTTTGGAGGAGTTACATAGTTATTGCTTTGTCATTGAAACAGATGAAATATTTCTCAGATTTCAAATAATTGGAAAAGTGGGAAATGCAATTTTGGATTATATAAGATAAAATCATACTGGTATGAGAGAGAGTCCCAAAGTTGTAGATCTGTGAAGAAAGGAAAGATTTCAAATTGAAACAGAATAAAGAAACAAGATCTCTCTGGATATTTTGTTTTTTTCTGAACTAAAAATGGTTGTAGTCAGTTGTCAAGAAGATTGATCTTAATTAGTATTGTGGTCTCATGGATGAATGACTTTGCAGTCAGAAATTGTGACTAGATTCTGGAGAAAATGATGACAATGGACGAATGGAGTTTTCTGGACTATCTTCACCCTCAGGTAAAAGTTGATTTCAAATTATTTGTAAATAGAATTTATCAGGCTGAATTTGAAGGAAAAAAATTCTTGTAAGACTTCATTTTGACTAGAAACACCAATTCTTCAGTGAAGTTTATAAGATGAATCCACAGTGTATGGTTCTATCTGCCAAATTTTAAACACATTTTAGTTTTAAATGAGAACTATAGGTGAGATTTGAAAAATCAGACCTCCACTTGTTTAGATGAGTTAAAGAGGTAGTTAATCTGCTCACCTAACTCAGGGTGATGGAAGCTTGTTGTGAAAGTTTTTATTGCCGTGTACAACCGGTAACACTAGGAAGATAACTAGCTTCCTGATTTCTCGGTGAAGCTACAAAAAAACTATAGGAGGAATTACTCTTTACAATGCACTTCAGATTTTAACACGCATTTCCGAGATATTTATAAATTTTATTTTATTGTCATTTAAGCAAGGTAAGCATGTGACACATACAAAATAAACATAAAGCAGTTTATATACAAAATGAAATATACCGAGACAAGCAAACACAACTTAATATACCGAGACAAGCAAACACAACTTAATATACCGAGACAAGCAAACACAACTTAATATACCGAGACAAGCAAACACAACTTAATATACCAAGACAAGCAAACACAACTAATTCCCATGTCCTCAGTTTCAAAGACTGTTTAATAAAGGAACCTGTTCATTTTACTGATGTAGATTAGAGGGGTTTAGCAGGATCATTAGCTTTTCAGTATCTGTGGTGTTTTGAAATTTAGAATTTTCTATAATTATATCATGAAAAAGATTACATATAATTTTGATACTGACAGTATGTATGCTTGATATTACATACATATTATTTGCCATTTGTTTAGTAACCCTTAGTGATCAGACTAAATTCAAGTTAACCCTTGTGTTAAGGTAGCAAAACTGATAAAAATTGTAATGTCTTTCCAGCATTATCCAGGGATGCTTTTATCCCGTTTTTTTATCGGATTTCCGCTTTTTGCAATCCGGATTCGTGCATTATGATTTCTTTATTACAGATAGCAAGATGGCCTCCGATACAGCATTTCCGTTTTTGTTTTGTTTTGGCTGTGAAAATCATCTCTGATTATCAGTTGTACAGGATGGGAATTACGAAATTTTATTAACTTAACCTAACTTCCAAGTGCAAAAAATCGATTAAATTTGTTTAAAATTTTGTATTTATAACATTTATTTTCATGTTTTGGATGAATAAACTTATTTGTTTTGAGGAATGGAAGACTCATTGCCTACAAGGTTTTCTGTGTTTTAGGAAAAAACTTCACTAGTACTCCAGTCTTTGCCAGATCTTTGATAGTCATTTGCCATCGTCTTATACGAGGGGCAAGGCAAAAGTACTGCCCAAATTTCCTGAGAAAGGGTCCTTGTCTTATAGGACACATAGTCTTAAGGGAGAGTATCAATGGTAGTTTCAGATTGTCAACCGCAAGCTAAAGTTATCTTACTAAGAAATGATAGATAATTGTATATAAGTGGTTCTTTATAGTGAAGCACTCACTCATGGCCATAATACAAAGTTTTAAGAGGGAGATGTTTAGTTTTAAATATAACCAGACAGATATTAACTTAGTTCAATACAATAACAGAGAGTACTTATTGTCTAAAAGAACATCTGGGAAAAAGATGTTTAAAATTTTGATAGTAAAAATATGGCTTTGTTTTAGAATGAACTGTTATAAATTGCAGGAATTGACTTCATTTAAATAAGAAAAAACCTCACATTAAGGCATAAAATAGCTCATTTAATGTAATGGTTATAAGAATGGTTTCACCCATACCCTGTGCATCACTTATTTCATTTTGATAAATAGTTTGAATCAAGTTCACCTAAGCACTGCTGAAAAGGTCAGATAACACCATGTCAGCCCAACCCTTTTTCTTCAAGTGGGATAAACTGAGACGTGTTGTTTTTGGCTATTTAATAATATTTTCGGTTTCATTTTTTTTTCCGGGATGGGAGGTGGATATAGCTGGGGTTGTGGGATCTCGAAGCTTTTGTGCATATGAAGCTTCTGAATATTTCAGTTGCTACTCCGGCCTAGATTTTTTTTTCCCACTGTTTTGGCAAATCTTTTCCTAACAAAATTAATTCCTTATCCCACCTAAAAATAAATAAAATTGTTTTCCCTTTAAATTGTCACTGATATATATTCTAAAGAGTAGGCCATGCTGGACTTTTTTCCTAGTACACCTGGCTGTAATTTTCCATTTTTCAAGTCAAAATGGAACCTATTAGAAGAAAAGACCTGTAACATACTAAACAAAAACTGAAATTGTTTTAATAGATAATAAATTTGAGTTTAGGGTTTCCTGACCTTGTAAAAAATTCTCCATTGAAAGTTAATGAATAGTAACACGTGTAAAAAATATGTTTTGTTATTTATGGTTGCTACTATGTTTTACTACACCTACATCTGTTAAGTGATGTAATGAAGCTGACTGAAACAGATCTATTATCTTATTTATAGACAACATCTGTGTATATATTGCACCTGTTTTGTGTATTGGCTACTGTGGAAAATGCAGGTGAAGGGAAGTAACTCTTGGAATCCTAAGGAAAACAGGAAATAGTAGTAAAATGGTGTCATATGGATTTAAAAAAAAAAGAAACGGGAGAAAATATAAATTTGAAATAAATATTTAAATATAATAAAAAAAACTTTTATAAGAATACAAGAATTAAAATTGGAAAAAAAACTTAGATGTTTTAAAGAAGTGGAACAAGAAATTGCAAAAAATAAATAAAAACAAGAAAACCTTTAACATTGAAATTAAATGTTTTATATGACATAAACATGTAATACACATTCACAAGTAACCTAGTTCAACAGAATTAAGAAGGGAGGCCAATATTTGTACTTCTTGTGCAATTTGAAATATGTTTGGAATATATTTATTGAATATCTAGTGTTGACAATTAAAAAATGGAAACAGTTGGACCAACCAACTTTTGATGAGTCTTTTAATTGGATTTTCTTTTCTGTATGTTGACCTCTGATGACTCAGTGTAGAAAAGATTTATTACGCAGTACATATATGTTCCCAATCTGTCTTTTTTGTCAGCGTACTCATTAAATTTTAGTGGTACATTAAAATCACCTGTTAGTTACCTGGGCTAACAAGACTTTTCCTTGTCAGACTTCTGTGTGGTTCCTAATTAAAACGACCAGGTTGATAATCATTTTTGTCATTTTTATGCAGGTCACAAATGTTTGGTGATCTGCGGTCTCTTTGAGGGAAAATATACATGCTCGTTAGGGTCATTACTTATGACACAGTATAGCTTTTTTATTAATAAAAAAAAATGACCACACATCATAATGTTAAAAAGGTGAGAACAAATCGTTTGGGTTTGATTTACTGTTTTGAAGATGTGTATTGCTTGTTGGAAAAAATATTGTATGGATTTGTTTTGAAAAAAAATCTGACATGAAGGTGGGTGGGTTGGGTTGGTGGTTCGTTATGTTTTATATACAGCTTGTTGATGAAGACTTGGGTGAACTTTTAAAAAAAAAAAAGACCACAGATCTTAATAGTATAAAGGTGAGGACAAATTGTTTTGTTAAATTGTTAAATGGGGATGTATACTGCTTGAATTAAAAAAATGTTGGGATTTGTATTGTTTAAAACACTTGTTAGTTAGACATCAAAAGATATTTGGGGGTGGGGGTTTAAATCATGATGTACTGTTTTAACAATTGTACAATAAATTTTGGGTTGTGGGAGATATAGTCTTTTTGGAATGAACAACTTGACAACAAAAAAAGGAGGGATTATTTTGATAAATCGGCTATTAGTATTATTTTCAAGCTGGTCCATAGCCCTGATTTGTCTATAATTCCCCTAAATAATATACAGTGACCAATATCACATCAATTAATATTCTTGATTGATTGATTGTGTTTATTCTCTGACTTATTGATGTATGCCATCAACCCTCACCAGTATAATTATGCATTTATTGAATAAATATATAATATAATTTTTTCCTAAAAATTTGAGGTCATTTAGTAGATTTATCGAAGGTAAATTATGGGTGGATCCCGCAACAAACAAAGAGAAGATTTGAGCCTCATCTCCTTTTATCACTTTTATTTGTTTTTTTTTAACAAAAACCTTTGATTGTTATTAAATATGATGGGATTTATAAATGAGAATGATACTTGATGCATGCATTTTATGTTTACACTTAATAAGAACAGAAATTATGGGTTCATTATCAACAAAAAAATATTCAAAAAATGATAATTTTGTGGAAAATAAATTAGTTGTGGTGTGTTTAGGTTCCTGCTGTGTAATGCTATATAACTGTGTGAGATTTGGAACATCTGGGAAACATAATTACCCTGTGTAAAATCAGAACTTGGGGTCATATTTCACATGCAATGGCTCAATCTATTTGTTGCAGGGGTGTCAAAATCACAATAAAATTTGGCTGCTTAAGTAACTGTATTGTAGGTCAAGATGATTCAATCTTGTTAGAGCCATACCTTTTAAAAAAAAAAACATTCTTCCAGATGAGATACTGTGCACATATAACAGGTTAAATATTTTTCAATCACTTCACAAAATAAACTTGTATATTTTAGTGATTTAATTCAGATAACTCTGTTTCATCTTACATTTAGAGTTTGCTTTGTTATTTAAACTTTGAAATGAAGAATTTAATTGAACCAACTCAGAAAGTGTCCACATTGTTTGGTTCTGTCATTAGAGATGCCGTCAGTTATCACTTGGACTTTTTTTATTGCATCTTTCACCCCTCTTGAGAATTTGGATTGGAACATTCCATTTCCTCCTGCCAGAAAACTTTGTTAATAGCCCTGACTGGTATCTGCCATGTGTTTCCAATAATGAATTTTGGCTGGTAGCCAATTTCTCAGGTTAAGAGAATTACCTAGGAGAAAAAGTTTGCAGAAGTTGTGTGATTAAAAATCTGGTTTTCATTGTTCAGGAATTAAACATTTGTTTTCAATGTTCTACTATCCGAGACCACTCAGACCTTCGCAGGTGCGTTTTGTGCATGTTGTCTGTTGCATGTTTCGTGTGTTGTTTTTTGTTGCATGTGTTTATTTGGGATGTGTATCAGATCAGCATTGATCCTTTGGCCATCTGTTAGTTGTCAGCTAGACCTGATGTGTAACACAGGTGTATTGTCGGCCATCTTTTTATTATTTTTAACAAGTTTTTTGCAAGTTTTTCGTGTTTTTGTTATTTCATCAATTTGGCTGAGCCCCCAGAAAACATCTGAATTTGATTTCAAGAAACAGAGATTGAGCGTTAGAATTGATGAAATGGAGAAAATTGTTTGGTTGAAAATTTTCAAATACACAAATGGCAAAAATGCCCTATAAGATAAAAGTAATGTATGTTTGGGGTGTACAACCTGATCCTTTATAAAATGATATTGATTTGATCGAGAGCTTGTCTTTTATTTGTGAAATGTAAATAAATGGTTTTATAGTGTCTATCCAGAAAATAATATAATCCTTTCATAGATGGAGTAGGCATTAAAGTAATAAAAAGTAACAGTTTTGAAGAACTTGAATTACATTATTATTGCTTGTTATAAATATATGATGTACATACACAATGTGTCAGTATTCTTTACATGTATATATATGTATAGATTGCATAATAAATTCATTGAAGTATTTTAACCAATGAATTAACAGGAAAAAGGTCCAGAGAACTGCTTGTTAAATACTTTATTAAAAGTAAAAATTTTTTTTGCTGATTTGCATGACTTGTGAAATGAAAGATGCAGAATTTTTATTTCATGATTCTCAAATTTAACAGAGTTATGTTCCCACAAGCAGACCTGATTTTCTTCCGCTTTAAAGCGGAATTCTGCTTTTGGAAGTCCGGATTTTTCCATTACGGTTCCTTTATTATACATAGTAAAATGGCTGCCAAAGTGTGATTTCCGCTCTGTTTTCCCTGTTGTCAAAATCAGGTCTGCACAAGCCAAAAAGCCTGAGTCGGGCAAAAAGTCTTTATTGGCTAGTAAAAATCATATATCATAATAGTCCGATTAGCAAAAAAACAACCCATTATTCGGCTTTGTGTTCTGGTCATTTTCAGGTAGGTCTAGTAAAAACCCCCAACTAGCCGATTAGAATTTTTTCAATGTACGATTTTTACAACATATATATCCTTTGTTTTGAGTTGTCACAGATAGTCTAAATATTTCTCTGTTGCTTCACAAAGTTATGTGTAATTGGCTTAGCTCAATTTCCTTTGAAATAAAATCCCTCAAATTCTATAATTAAATTAGTTAATAATTAAAAAGTATAAGATGTCCAATTTAGATTTATAATGAATCACATCAAAGACACAATTTGAAGCTTACTAAATTACACTTTGGGGAAAAAACTGGGTCAGACTTTATTTACATACAGATTCCAAATAAACAGAATCTATTTGGTTAATTACACGTGATTAAGATATTTAATAATGATTAATCACTTGATCTCAACAGGGAGCATTCCTTATCTGTCATGCTTCAGTGATCATAGACATGTAAAAACTTTAGATCTTTCAACTGACCACTGGCCATTCATAAACCACTTGACCCTCCCACTGTGACAGATTAACATATTAGTTGGCTACTTAAGGGCTCAGTGAAGGAAATTGTATGGGAAGATGACATTCGTGTTTTGTTACAGTGTTCCATTCATTGATTTTTTTTAATCATGAGTCATGGTTGATTGAACAGAAGTCTGTAGCCAAAAAAAAAAGGAAAATAAATGAAAGATCAAACAAACAAAAATTAAATTATATTAAAAGGGGATTTCCTATTTCATTTAAACTAAAAATAGGGTATGTAGATGGACAAAAAATTTTATGTTGTTGAAACATTTTAATGCTCCATGGCTGGTGACGAGCCATTTTTAGCTCACCTGACCCGAAGGGTCATGTGAGCTATTGCTATCACTTGGCGTCCGTCGTCCGTCCGTCGTCCGTCCGTCCGTCGTCCGTTAACTTTTTCAAACGTTAACTCCTCCAACACCATAAGTCCAACTGCAACCAAACTTGGTACAGTTATTAATTGGTATGGGTGCTACAAATCTATTGTTTGGATTTTTGATTCGTATAAAAACATGGCCGTCATGGCTAAAAATAGAACATAGGGGTAAATCGCAGTTTTTTGCAATAAGTCAGAAACGGTCACAGATATCAAAATTCTGGCATAGGGTAAAAGTGATCAGCACCTCAAGATCTACCTGCCCTGAAATTTTGAAGAAGATCCAACCACTCATTTCAGAGTTATCACCCTTTTTTTGACATTTTTGGCTTTTTTTTATGTTATTATTTCAAAAATCTTCTCCTCTGAAACTACTGAATAGATTTGGATAAAACTTAGCATGATTGTTCCTTAGGGTATCCTGCACAAAGTTTATGCTTCGATTTTTGATCCATCGAAAAACATGGCCACTGTTACTAAAAATAGAACATAGGGGTCAAACAACAGTTTTTCGCAAATATCTCAAAAATCATTAGGTTATGGCAAATTCTGGCAGGTTGAAAGTGTTCGGCATGATGAGAGCTACCTGTGTGCTTATTTTCGTGAAAATCTGTCAACTGATGTTAGAGTTATTGCCCTTTTTTGACATTTTTGGCTTTTTTTTATGTTATTATTTCAAAAATCTTCTCCTCTGAAACTACTGAATGGATTTGGATAAAACTTAGCATGATTGTTCCTTAGGATATCCTGCACAAAGTTGATGCTTCGATTTTTGATCCGTCGAAAAACATGGCCACTGTTACTAAAAATAGAACATAGGGGTCAAACAACAGTTTTTTGCAAGTATCTAAAAAATCATTAGGTTAAGGCAAACTCTGGCAGGTTGAAAGTGTTCAGCATGATGAGAGCTACCTGAGTGCTGATTTTCTTGAAAATCTGTCAACTGATGTTAGAGTTATTGCCCTTTTTTGACATTTTTGGCTTTTTTTTTATGTTATTATTTCAAAAATCTTCTCCTCTGAAACTACTGAATGGATTTGGATAAAACTTAGCATGATTGTTCCTTAGGGTATCCTGCACAAAGTTTATGCTTCGATTTTTGATCCGTCGAAAAACATGGCCACTGTTACTAAAAATAGAACATAGGGGTCAAACAACAGTTTTTCGCAAATATCTCAAAAATCATTAGGTTACGCCAAATTCTGCAGGTTGAAAGTGTTCAGCATGATGAGAGCTACCTGCGTGCTGATTTTTGTGAAAATCTGTCAACTGATGTTAGAGTTATTGCCCTTTTTTGACATTTTTGGCTTTTTTTTATGTTATTATTTCAAAAATCTTCTTCTCTAAAACTACTATTCAAAATCAAATGAAACTTGGTAAGATTGTTCCTTAGGGTATTCTGCAAAAAGTTAATGCTTGGATTTTTGATTGGTCAAAAAACATGTCTGCCCTTACTAAAAATAGAACATAGGGGTCAAAATGCTGTTTTTTGCTATTCTTTCCTGAATTATAGAAATAAAATGAAGATGAAAGCTACTTTCAAGGCAAACATGGTATCCCAAGTTGAATGGTGATGATGAAAGTTTGTTTTGGACGGCCATTTTTAAAATGGCTGCCATTTTCCCGCCATTTTTTACACTTCCTCGGATTTCAACAATATTTGGTTTTTAAAGTAAACATGGTATCCTTAGTGAATGGTGATGATGAGAATGTTGTATAACAATGATTAAACTTCATAATATGTGAGCTTTTAATTGCCATCACTTGGTGTCTGTCATAATCGTTGTTAACAAATTTTCAAACATCTTCTCCTCTGAAACTACTTGGGGGAATTTGATGAAACTTAGCATGATTGTTCCTGCAATATTTCCTTTTCAAGTACAATAAAAAGCCTTAACCCACAATTTTTACATAACTTCTTTCAAACATTTTAAAAACAAAGACAACATATAGACCAAAAGATTTATACTTGTATTTGAAGATTAATTAAAGCTTGTATTTTGTATTATGAATCAGATTGACCATGACAGTATCTTAATCAAGCGTAGGGAGAACTAATGCCCATTTCTTTCCAGAGGTTCTTAAAGGTTTTTAAAGGTATTTTCAGCATTTTACGTGACCTTTAATACTCAGTTTAGTTTACAACAAACATTAATATATTAATTTAGTTTATAGTGCATTGTTTACCAGGTGAGCGATTCAGGCTCTTGAGAGCCTCTTGTCTTTTTTGTTGTCGATCACATGAGCGCTTACACAGTAATATCAGGTGCTTTGAAGATTAAATGCATTCCAAAAGTAGGATCTAGCGGAAAATTAAAAATTCCGGGAATTGAAATTTTGATTTTTTTGTCAAAACAATGTTAATGGTTGGGAAACTGGAAAAACACATATATTTGATTTTGGCCTCAAACAGTTTGGAAAATAGAGAATTTAGTTGTCACTAATTGTTTAAAACTAAATACAAAATATTGATCTTTTTAGCAGAATTCCACTTTTGGTTGTCTAGATTTCTCCATTACAGTTTCTTTATTATGTGTAGGGAAATGAGGTTCAGATTCAGCATTTTCAGCCTAATTTCCTGGTCAGTAAAAATCGTCTCTCATTTTGGTAACTGAACTATTACATGCTCTTGTCAGTGTAGGGAAAAAACAACATATTAAAATTTATTATATTTGTTCATTGTTTGCTCATCTGTCAGAACATTTTGAAAAATACTTTTTAACTAGATTAAATTTAGAAATTTTAGGTTTTTGCCTATAAAATACAGAAATCTTTCCTCGCTAAGGCATAGTTGACTCTGGTCTCAAAGTCCAGGGGATTGTTGAAAATCAATTTTGAGACGGCAAGAATTTGGAGTAAAATATAGAAGTATTCTTAGGGATAACGGGAGTTTGAGATGAAGAGAGCATTGGTTTTGTATATAATTCTCAGATTTATACTGAACAAAAATAATTTTAAGAAATCAACCAAAAGTGGAAAAGTTAGAATTTCTATACATGATAAGGTAAACCTTTGGATTAGCTAAGGTTTAAGTTGAGTCATCTTCTATAACCATGTTGTCGTGCTTAATCTGTACATGTATTGCATTGTGTTTGTCAATTGTGTGTTTTGCTTTGACCGTATGGGTGTAATTTGCAAATAAATAAATAAATATAATAGGTTATTTTTGGTTAAAAAAAGAAAAAACAAACCTAGCCTATTTTTAAATCTGATGTAATAGGTAACCTAAATATTTTTTGTTTGGCCTTGACTGGATCTTGAAATTTGAATACCAAAAAATATAAAAATCATAATGGAACAACGCATGCAATAAAAATCTAAAAGTGTAAAAGAGAAATTCGTAACCTGCTGTCAGAAAATATAAATAAAACCTATAACACCCCTCAATAAGCTTTTACTGAGAAGAAAGGAAGTTTGTAATACCGAAGATTTCATAATTATCTAACTCTGAAAGTTAGCACATGTGCAGGTAATCAGTAGAATGTTTTATAAATCTGGGTTTTATTTTAAGTATAGAACCACCAGCATTCAAAATGCTGTTAAAATTTGCCAGTCCTAATTGCTTACAGATGTTTACACTGAATCTAGAGCTTTTCTATTGCAATAAACACTTGGATGACTAGGAAGTTTTCTAGCAGACGCAGAGTGTGGAATGTGGAAGTTTGGTGTATTTTTTCAAAGTTTAAAATATGGTTTTGTGATGTTTTTGGAAAATATTGAAAGTGTTAATGAAGTCATATATGTTTAATTTAGAATTTGTTGTCAAGAAAGTTTGATCATTTAAAGGTGACATTTTGAATCAGAAAGTTCGTAAATTGAAAAAGAAAAAGTGAGAAAAATTCCAGGCTTTTGGAAAAAAAAAACTAGACTTGCTTTCTTCTTAGAAATGATTTTGTGTTGAGTTATTTAACTGGAGTTTCTTTTTTATAAAAAGAAAAAATATTAAAATATTTGTTTTGGAAAATTTGGATTTAACAGATTTCAAAGTGGCGTCACATCGGGATTTATACCGTAGGATGTTCTATTCCTATCCTGTGTACCCTCCCTTGGGAATGTATGTTCCGACTAAAATATCTGGAGTAAGTATTAACGGTCAAAGTACTGCCAAAAGAGGACTATTTTGCATATTTTGGTGTCTAGACCATGATAATAAAAAAATGACTAAATTTGACAGAAAATAAATTTAACTAAAAGTTCAAATTTCGAATATATATTGCAAAAGGTTGAAATTGTGGCATGTATTAAAATTACTTAGATACATTTTGTTTCAGAAGTATTTTGATAGTTCAAAAGACAATTTCTATTAATTTGCATGGACACATCAGAATCCTGAAAAAAATAAAAAGGATTAATTCTTGAAAAATAATGAAAATTTCATGCTTTATATACTAGAGTAAATTCAATTATTTTTTCTAAAACAGAAAAAAAATATGTGCTTAGGATTTGTCTTCTTGGAAACCTAAGAAGATTACATGATTTAAACAAGAAAGAAATTTATTTGAAGAACTTGGGCTGTGTTATGTTTATTATTTCTAAATTCTTGAAAAATAAATACAATATAGAAGTATTAAGAATTTCCCAAATTCATTGATCTTGCCTTTTTTATTAACTTTGATTCAGTATTTTTACTATATTTTCCAAAATCTGGCTATTAAGTTTGACAATGCACACATGCAGCTCCAAATCGTGAAGTAGGAAAATCTTTCTCTCAGTTTTACAGTTCGTTTATACTTATCTTGAAATTTTTGTTGAGAATATTGTTTATGAAATTTGTAAATTCAAAACTTAAAATGTCTTTTTGGCAGTCCAGGTAAAATAAATTGAGATATCTATATCTGCCTTACTCAGTTTTAATCAACATTTGGATTTTATCTTATACTTCTTTCTACTAGAAAATTCAAATTCAAATATGTATTGGTATAAAATGATGAGTTTTACACTGTGATAGAAAGTGTACAAACGGTAACTAAAAGAACCCATTTCTAGATATGATTAAATTGTAGGTATAGATATGTCGTTTTTGGAAAAATTGAAAAAAAAATCCTATATACCAAAATTAAATGGTTGAAAATCTAAATCTAGAATTTTAATTTTAGCCTCAAGACAATTTTGTAAATGCAACATCTGAAAAAATACCAACATTAGGTTTATTTGGTCGACAGAAAAAAAATACTGAAATTTGGAGTGAAAAAAATCTAATGTGATATTATTCTTAAATTTCTAAATAAAAAAAAAATTCCAGGCCTATCCCAAGATATGGGTTTGGAACTATTAGTTGATAATTTGTTAATAATCAGATAGATAATAACGTCATTATTTATTTGTATATTATGTATTCAATCACATTTAAAATTTTTATTACCTGCATTTATCAATATTTTAAGAATAAAAAAAATAAATCTAAGATTTGTTACACCTGCGGAATAATTTCCTATTTAAAAAAAAAATAATTATGTAATATATAATTTGTGGTGAAATTTAAATTTAAAGATTTAAATTACGAATTCGGTTATTAAAAACATCTGCAAATTAATGTGAAAAATAAAAGTTCATAATTGATGGATAAAATATTATTTATCAGTACTTGTTTGATATAATGGCGAGGATGTAGTATTGTAAATTTTATCTGTATGATATGTCAATTAAAACCCAGTGTGTAAAGTGGTCCAACACCTGTGTTTATCAAGGGATAACGATACAGATTTCTGCAGGTGTAAGACAAGGTTTATATCAGGGCTTCAGCGAGATTTTTAACATGTCTACAGGTGTAAAAAACAGCAGTTATTGATAGAAAAACAAGATTGCTCTTGTCAGAATGTCCTGGAACAGGTGTGAAACAGCTCTATGAATGCTCGTCAAATTTTTTTGTAGTTGTATTGGTATTTGTTGTGTGAAAATGTTCAGAAATGTGTAAGATTTGAATAGTATTTTTGACATAAATTTGCATTCAGGGCCAATGCAGGTTTTTTTTTTTATTTGCTACTACTTCTATTAAATCTGACGATGCAGAGAAAAAAAAACTGTTTTTAGGTACTACATCTTTTGATTCTTAGTTGTTATCTGCTCTTAAAAATATTGATTGGGTGAGGCAGAAAAAGATTATTTATGAAAATAAAGTGATATATAAGAAGACTTTCCCACACCTCATTTTTGTTGGAAAAAAATAGAATAAAAAATCTGCTCCCTCAGAAAATCTGAAAGCTCTAGTTCTTGGCAAGTCGTCGTGAAAAATTATTGCCTTAAAAATTTTTATGTCTATGAATTTTTGGAAAAAAATGTTTGATGAATCTGTGAACATGTTTAGAATAAAGGATAAAATATTTTTACCATGGGCCGAACGGGCTTACAATCTTATCTTAGTAACTTTTCGAAGCAATTATTATTATTTTTACAGTATAAATGATACAGTATATATTTTTAAAAAAAACGTTTGGCAGTGTTCTCCCCAGAAAATTTTGAAGGCGCAAAAATCAGAGTGCGCGAACGACATTTTTCACTTTAAGAAACGAAGTGCGCGATTACTGTTCTTATACACATATACTTACAAACCGAAAATATTTTCTGTGTTGTGAAAATTTTATAACAAAATTAATAGTATTATACATATATACATGGGGGTAAGGGAAAAAAATAAAGTAACTCAGTTAAATATTCTTTTTCTGTGCTTTCCAGTGATTCATTGCCGTCTTCATATCTATATCTTTTACTTCACTGGCATCACTGGCATCACTTTCTACAACCTCTTCCTCCAGGTTTGCATTTTCAAATGCTGATACATTCTCTTTACTTGAAGGCAAAACTGAAAAAAAATTCTTAATTCCTCCTCCAAGTGAACGTTTAACTCCTTTCTTATTCATTGTTACTACAAAATTTCTGAATGTGAAGAACGATTTTGAGTCTTGTATTTATAATCCAATTTTCGTCCATTGTCACAAATGCCAAGACGTCCAAAATAATTTGCATATATTCCATGGCACTAAATGTGAATTAAAAAACACCAGATTTTCGTGACAGATGAATTTTACCAACTTTGTGTTGCACACGCAAAACTTTGTAATAAACAACGGAAGGGCCTCCAGGCAAATGTGTCAAACTTATATATTTCAACCGTTGAAATTATTTTATTCTGGATGACAATATGCACATACATGTACATGTACAATTTTCAGGTTTGATTGCGTTTTCATTCCCAATCTTACGATCGTTATGACATGTGAAATGTTGATTTTCCATTTCCGATCGTATATTTTTGACAACTGTCATTCGCGATCGTTTTATTTCTTAATCCCAAGAATTTGAACAAGCAATTATTTCGTAAAATCCATATTTTCTAGAAGTTTTATCATGTTTCTTGCATGTTATAGAACGGTCTAAATAAAAATAGAAGTTTAAAGGTCAAATGTCGTCACTTCCAACCAATAGAAAAAGTCGATCTATTTTTACTTCAGTGGAAATACACATCTTAATTTTAACTGAATACACATATTTTGGCTATCCTATAATAGATAATTAACGGTGCTACAATTCATATTGACATGTAAATTTAAATAGACCTTAATTACAATGCAAACAGAAGGGCTAGAATGCTGTTAAATACTTCTTTATTGCAAATTGACTTTTAATCACGATGATGCTGCGGTGTTACTAATCAAGGCGCTGCGGTCAATCACGACTTCAAAGGGAAGGTGCTGCGGTCCCGCAGTGCCATATTGGGCTGGGGAGAACACTGGTTTGGTTTAAAAAATAATTTGCCTCATATTTTCTTCCAGTTTTGACTGTTTTTCATTTCTTTTCAATTTGTTTTTATACACTTTTGTTTTCCGCTCTCTTAAAAATTTGAATTTAAAATTTTAATGTCAAAATTATGAAAAAACAAATTTAGAAAAAGTTCAATTAAATTTTTGCAATTACAGTAAATAAAAAAACACTTGAAGAAAAGATCGGAAAATGATTTATGAGAAATTGAAGTAGTTCTATGGAACTAGCTCCATCTAATGCATAAATTTGTACTATTTTATTCTTGACGAAGCAGTGACGTGGTACTGTAAATCTGTTAAGAATAATGTGGTCCAGAGAAAAATCCTAGACAGACCTATATTTTTTGTGCCTACCCAAAATGTTTTCAGTAAGCAATGTATCCCCATGGAGAGCAGGTAAAATTTCTAGAAAAAGTTTGTCAAAAATTTGCCTTTGGTCGATCCTGATTTTTAAGCATATCAGAAGAGAGACAGGAATTTCTTTTTGCTATTGCAAGTAATGACTAATTTTCTCATACTCCGTAAAACTCTAAAACTTTACAGTTTTATGTATAGTCTTAATACACCAGTACTTTTGTACTGTACTGATGACCTTGGTGCATTCTTTGGGCAGCTAATCGCTTTTGCTCAAATCACCACAGAACCATTTGAAGTGACTAAATGTTTCACATACGAATATATTGACAAAATTATTTATTTTACAATTTCAGGTGTATCCTCCTGCTCCTAGTCCAGAAGATTACCAGGATTCACCAAACAGATACACATCCCCCAAACCTATGTATGGAGGGGAGGGGGGATATTATATGGGTAAGTTAAGTTTAATGATATGCATGAGATTTATTTGAAAGTCAATTATTGCTCAATAGATTTTCACTCGTGTGAATTTCGAATGAATCTGGATTTCATTAGGAATTCATTATATGAATTTACCAAAATAAGTTTATGTGTTAATTTCAATCTGAAATGCATGAAATTATAATACCAAAATAGTTTTATTGTGCACTTAGCAGAGCTGCCAACCCTTCCTTTTTTGTGGAATCATCCGGATTTTCTACCAGAAAATCTTGACATTACCATTTTCTCATTTTTCTTAAGATTTTCGCCTCGCATTGAATATGTTTCATTTGGTTAAAAAATCAGTATTTTCAATATATGTAATGTATCATTTCATATTTTGATTATTGGAACAGCCGCTCCTCCCACGTTGTGTGTATTCGTAACTGACTTTAGTGGGTGTGAAACAAAATTAAAACAACCACATTGATTAAGTGTGGCTGACTATGACAACAGTCACGTCATTGATAATAATCCTTTAAAGATTATAGTGATTTTTTAGTACTTTCCTGAAAAACATTGAAACATTCCTGAAAAAAATGAGTTGTCCTTCCTGGAACTGACTGTACAAAGGGGGTTGGCAGCGCTGATTTAAAATCACAATTTTGACTGGAAGTCCTATTTCTCAAAGAAATTAAAGAATTAATATGCATATGAAAATTTTCATGTAAATCAAATGTGTTAGCTTTAAGTAACAATGAGCCATCATAGGGCTGTACAAGGGTGGAAAGGGGGATGAATCCATGTAAATGAGAAATACTGACTTACAAATAGAGACTGAAGAAATTGCCAAATTTAAATTCAAATTGGATGTTTTATTTGGTATAAAATCTAGATATTAAGATTACAATTTAAAACAACAGAATCCAATAACCGCATGACGAATAATAATGACAAGTATGTAAATTCTTACCACTGATTTAACCATTGCAGTCTTTAAAAGGGCCTCCGATCTTAATTGACAAGTATTGCCAATTTTCCTACCGAAGGTTAGTGGTTCTCTTTGAGTACTCCGGCTTCCTCCACCAATAAAAAACTTGCTGCTGCGTAATAGCCAAATTTGCTGAAAACGATGTTTAAGCCCAAGTAAACAAAAAAGAAAAAAAAACAAACATTCATTGAATTTTGATATTTTGATGGATTTCTTAAGACCTGAGGGAAAGTTGAGGTAGGACTTTTCCTGCACCAAATTGAACATAATTGACTTCAACAGAGAAAATGAAAACTATTTAACTAGTTGGAAAAGCGATAAATTATATTTCATTTAGACTGTAATCTGTCATCACCAGATTGGTAGTTGCTAAAGAAACAGACTACAGTGGTGCTAAAGGCATTCATTTCCAAGCAAAAAATAATCTGTTTTATTTCAGAACCACCCCACAATCAAGGCGACCACTGGTCAGCAAATAATGGAGTTCCACCAACATCTACATATCCTTCATCTATGTTGCCTGGCAACAGTCATCATTCACAGTCGTACTCAAACATGCATCCAGAAATGGTAGGTGTTGATGTGGTAACAAACAGCATAAATGAAATTGTCAAATAATGTTTTTTTTTCTGACAAGTGGTATCATGTTTGTCATGTGTGCCATAATTTGAATAGTGGACCTTATTGACAAAGTGATCAAGATAGTTCGTTGTAAGTAACAAATTTACAGTAGTTTTGTAAAACTGAGTTCATGATTTTGAATCCAACTTGTGGCAAGTTATGTTCATTTCGAACTTAAGATGGTACCCAACACTACAGGGAGATAACTCTTCAAAATCACCAGAGCGTTTTAATCAAATTTAATAAGTAAAGAGAAATTAAGCTTCTCTATGATCAAAATTGATGTTTGCCAAACTGCTATATATTCAATGAAATTATTCCCGTGAAGTGTGAAATTCATTTAGGAAAAAAAATTTACATTTATGTGAACAGGTCAAAGTAAATATTTCATAAAAATTTTATGAAAATTAAATGAGCCAAATTTATTTTAGTCAAGGTGTTGGGTACCACCTTAACTGGATAGAATTGTTTCCTGATACAGGTCTGTGGCTCTCTCCTGATCCTGTGGCTTTCTCAATGAATAAGAACTGGTGGCAATTTGCACATGGAAAATGGCATAAGACCCCAATAATCTAATCCAGACCACACTGATTTCAAGTTAAGGAATGCTGTATAATATTTAACAAAAGTCAGCAAAAAAGAATTCATAACAAGAACTTCCTTACTGTAATTCTTTCAGTTGTACCTTTGCATTCCCCTCCTTTCATATTTAAGACAGTGATTTTTTTTTAAGTACTATTCTTTAAAGATATGTTATAACCATTATTCCTATATTCCTGCTGTAATAAATCTTGTTAGCAGGTTTCCATACCCATGGAGTTCCCATCATTCACAATATGCCTTTTGTATTAACAACATCAATTATTTTTGCTAAATAACTAACCATAGAACTCATCCTGTGTAATAACATTTTTAACACATGCCAAACTATCACACTGTCATTAAATCAGAATAAAGTGTAACAGCAGATTTCGAAAAACATTTATTCAATAAAATTATTAAGTCATTGACTCTTCTGAATCTTATTTAAATTTCATTGATATAAAATGTTGATACCGTGAATCAGGATTGGGACCGTAGAATATTTATTTTATTATTTTGTGGGAATCAAGTCCACTAGGCTAGGTATTACTAGCTCAGTTAATAGGATTTCTGTACTAACAACAAGAGGGACCACAGTGGCCGAGTGGTCTAGATAGTTCGTCATGACTACTAATGATCACTAGCCTGTCAACACTGAGGTTGTGAGTTTGAATTTCGCCTGTGGAGGGGTGTGTTGAAAATTGTATAAAACCCCAACTAAACAAACAAAAAAACTAACCACAAGATTGATATACAAAGTGAAACTTATAAAATTTAAAATAAGAAAACTAAGGAGTATCTCCTTTATCCTTAGAAAGTTTTTCGATCAGTGTTTTGGTTTATTTTTTCAGATTTCCACTTTTTTGGCCTTGAGCACCTCTGATGAGACATAGATAAAAGTTTTACATATAGTGCATCAGAATCAGAATGTTTTTGGATAACAAATTTAATGGGCCACAATATAACTATCTCTTTGGTTGGGTTGTTGTCTCTTTGACGTTCCCCGTTTCCATTCTCTATTCTGGTCATTCAATCAATAAATCAATTTTCATGTGTACAAAGAAACCACAAATTTAGCTATATTCGTGTTGTGACATCTCTGGGAGATTACAAAACCACACAAGTTAATGCCCTCGGAACAACAATTAATCCATTAACCACAAAAATAATTATCAACAATATAAATTTGCTTTTCATTATGAGGGAAAGGATACGGGATGTGTGTCGAAGAGACTGAAAAATCATAGTAATAGGACCTATTTCAGGCCTAAAATAAAAAATAAAAAAAATGTTTTCCCTTTGTGACCGACTCACCGAATTGTCTTAACTGAAAAAATTTTACAGCCTGTTCCCAGAAATTTTTTTATAATGATTTGTTGATTTCAACATTGTCTTCATATTATAAATAGTAACATTCTTTTCAGAACAATCTGTGAGTTATCATTGCTTAGAAATCTTAGTCCCGATTGTTCCGAATGTCGAAAAGCATGACTTCTGAAACCTGCTTGAAAAAAAAAAAAAAAATTACCTACCTCCCTACCCAGACTTTTCAGGCTTTGGTCGAAAGGGGAAACACATTTTTAAGGCTGGCCTCATATGTTGGAGGACACAAAGAACTAGTTGTCCATGATAATTGCCTAAAAGTTTAGAAATAGAATGTTTGCTCTTTCCCTCTATCTCTCTCCATATTTTGGAATTTAAAAAAAAGAAAAAAAAAAAAAAACATTAGGCATTTTTCGTAAAGGTTATTTATTTTTCATTGTAACCTATGTAAAACTTCCAAATTAATTCTAAATGACAGATTTACACTTAACATTTATAATTAAAATTTTTGTAGACATGTTAACATTTATAATTAAAATCCTTATAGAAGGTTTATTTTCTCACTGATTATCGCAAGATTTTTCATCAATTTGTTTGTTATATCTATTGGCGTAGAAGTATCTGTTAAGTGTACAGCCGTGTAAACACAGAACTCTTTGTATATTTTGAAAAAACTTAATGAAGGAAGGATCGTTCAGGGTGATATCAGAATTTGTGACCTCTTTCTTGTTGGTGTGTGGGTTACCATGACTACCTGTAGACTGATGGGAAACAGATGTTAATTTCATTCACAAAAATGGCACTGTCAGTACACTGGAATCTCTCTGGAGATTGTTACGTCACATGTCAAAAACATAAAAAAAAAAGTTGGAAAAGAGAAGATTTCAGTGTCAGTCATGCAGGGAGTAAATACTTTAAAAATAAAAAAAAAAGCTTCCAAACAAATTGATTTTTGAGACAAACAGAATTTTACAAAATTTACATGATTTATATATTAAATTAAAGTTTTTATACAGGAAAGTGTCCTTATGACAGTGATGTTTGACTATATTTCTTATCATGCTAATCAAGGCATTGTTCTGAAAAGACTTTGCTACATTTAAGTTGCTATGGAAACGATGAAAATGAAATCTCTGTGAAAACAGTAAATTTATTGGCTTGATTCCATTTAGGAGTGAAAATGTATATTTTGACATTTTAAATATTTATATCAAGCTTGACATTAAGACCTCTTACAGCATCGATCAACTTAATTATGTATAATACAGTTTCAGGAAGATGCCAATTTTTGCTGAAAGAAAATATTTAAGAATTTTGAGGAGGGAGTTTTCCTGAATTCTATCTTTTTATCTCTTGACTTGATATATGCTTAAGGGGAGGGCTAGTAGTAAATAATGGCCTTTTTCATTTGGTGAATATCTTACCCTGAACGAAAACAAATATGGCTTATTTGGTTTCTAATTTTTTCGTTTTGAAACTTTAGAAATCTTGGATAAATAGATATTGTACTGTAAATTTGGAAATTATTGCGATGTTTTTATTATTGTGAAAAATGTGACCGGGTTGTAATCGCAATAATTTAAACTTGCATTTTGGAATTTTTTATATCCATGAAGTGGGATTTTTTTCTCAATGTCGCAAAAATTAAAATCGCATTTTGGTCTAATAATAAATGCATGCAATAATTTCTGAATTTACAGTGATCACTTTTGTAACCACTTGAACAATGCTTGTGTCGTGTAGATTTTAACGCCTGACCGTACAATCATACCATTCCATTGAATATTTTTCTTTCAGGGTTACCCAGCTATGTCACCATCACAACATGAAAGTATGATAAACTCTGGTCTTCCTCCCATGTCCACCTTCCGTGGTGGTCAGCCAACCACGACATCGTACTCCAGTACTTCTCCCACAGTAAATGGTTCAGATATGATCAGAAACCCGACCAGTTCACAAACGGGAGATGCCTTAGGAAAAGCATTAGCCTCTGTAAGTAGTAAGGTATTTGGATGATTACGGAAAGATTTTATTTGTTTAGGACATTAGGGGTAAATGTACAAGAGACAGAATACCAACAATAACATAGACGAGACAGCCACTGAAAAGGTTCCTGACTTGGGACAGATACCAAAAATATTATGGGGGTCAAACCCATTTGGTATTTATTAGATTAACAACTGAATGAGTAATTGATTTACGATTTGAGTTGGCAATTGTTTTTGCAAGGTTTTTATAAAAATTTGAAGTATAAGTTGGAATTGTCTTATTTTCTGTTCAAATCAAACATAAGATTTTATAATTAAGGAGCCTCTTGAGTCAAAAACAAAGCCTTTAAATTTTTACTGTGAAATTCATGAATACATTAGTACTGTTTATCTGACTAACAGTAATTAGCATTTAAAAAAATGCAAAATGAGGAAACAGATTACAGGTATAATGATCCAAAGAAAAGTAGGATAATATAAACTCAAAAAAAATAATGATACATTTCAGATTCACAAATCTTAATTTTAGGATTGAAAGGATAGATCTTAATACCACGGAATGAGGTTATGTGTTAAAATTATAGAAAACATGATCAATTTATGACTCATGGCACTAGATATTAGAAGACATTAAAAAGCAAACTGCACTCACACACAAAAAAAAAAGGAAAGAAAAAAAACAAGGAATATCAATATTTTGAAAAACTTCAAGAACAAATGGAGAGAAAATATCATTTAATATCAAAATATAGTAAATTACAAAATATTTTCAAATCTTTTTGGGGATATTCATGTGTTCTTATTATTTATAACATTCTTGTCTTTTATATAATGTTTTCTTGATATTTTCAGATATATTCACCCGCAGACCATACAAGTAGTAATTATGGTTCAAACCCATCCACTCCTGTATCATCACCCTCCCCTCTAGCAGGTATGTGTGTTAGACGTATTGTCATGTTTCAATTTAAGGTATTCGTATATTACCATTTACTGTTTTTATGGTATTTTTTGTGGTATGAAAATTTTGCAATAATAGCTAAATGTCAGGCAAGCCTATTTCGATTTTTGGTCAGGCAATCCTATTTCAATTTTTGGTCGCATTGCTATTTCGATTTTTGGTCAGGCAATCCTATTTCGGTTTTTGGTCACAATCCTATTTCGATTTTTGGTGAATTTTGTTATTTGAATTAAATCTACACTGTTTTGTTCATGTAGTATGATATAAGTAAAAGAATTTTTAACTGGGATTTTTCATTTGGCGTTATACGGTTGGTTGACAGACAGGCATCTCCAAACAATGATGAAAGAAAATCCAGTTTGCTGAAAGCCTCTTACATGTATATATATAAATCTTCTGTATGATAAAGTTTTGCTTGTTTTAGGTTCCTCGAGCCAGTGGCAGAGACCAGCGACACAGAGTTCTACCTCACCTCATTTTGAAGGGGGAGGAGGCACACTTCATTCTTTAGTAAGTCATTGTAGTTCTATTTTAAAAGAAAAACAGTGGAAGTAGTCATCTGTGTAGTTGATTATCAGATTAATTAAAATTTGATTTTTGTTCAAACATTTTTTTTGGTCCTTTTTCATTAAGAGGGGATGATGTAATCCATCAGAAGTTCCAAGAACATGATTATTTTTGTTAATTTAGGTTATTTTTTATCAAAATTTAATTTTTCTGAAGCGCTTTATAAAATTAAACTTTCGTATGGGATTTTTTAGTGGTTGTATGGCTTTTTTGGGGGAGAGGAGGGAGCAGGGAGATTTGTGTGCAAAAATTATTAATTGGTTTTAGTTTTGGTAAATTTACTGGGTCTAATTTGTGCACTAGAATTTGGTGTTAACCTATATAATGTTTGTTTTATAAGTATGGCATGTATATATCGTTGATATTTATGTTTGTACAAGGTCTTTATGTATTTTCTCTGTTATAACTCCTTATTGGTAAAATATTGGGGGATAGGATTTTTCAAGTAATAGTTCTGCTCTCTGGTTTATTTAATTTGGTAAAGACACTGACTGTTTTGAAAGAATTCCATCTCTTAAACATTAACACAAAAGAAAATGTCTGTTTTTGAAAGTGAAATATTCAGTTGAAATTCCCATGTATGGTTACATGATATTTATTTTTAAATTTTATATAAAAAATGTTTTAGAACTGATCTGAAATTCGTTTTTTAATTTGAACAAAGCCAAATGCAAATTTTCAATAATATGATTGTAATATTATGTATATATTTTGAAGTAAGTGTATCCATGATTTAAATTACATTTTAAATAATAAAGTTCTAAAAGCTTGTATTTGGTTATAGAAACTATATTAACTGAAGTCAGTGAATTTTGTCCTTCAAAGCACATTTTGTTAGAAAATATTCCATTTCTCAAGTAAATTGACATATTTTAGTAGAATTTCTTAAATGAATTTAAAAAATATCTTTGGTCATGGTTAAGACAGAGAAAATACATTTTGGTGCATGAGTACTAACAAAATCGGTTGGTTTATCCAGCAGAGAGGCATGGAAGAGAGGCTGGACGATGCGATTCATGTTCTCCGAGATCATGTTGAGTTGGAGGTAATCTATCCCAGGGTTCCCTGGTGCTTCCATCTGCTTGCTCAAAAATATTGCCAGTTTCAGTGGGATGCGGTTATGTTGTTTTTCGATGTTTTTATTTAGTTTCAGAAATTTCAGAATGGTCATTGGACAGGGAGTTGAAACATTTTTCATTTGTGAATAACCCAGCTAATCCAAAGGAGAGTTATCTCCCCTGTATAACTAAGGGAAGCAATCAAACAGATAAATGTTTCTTGTTTGATATTTATTTGAATTCCTTTGTTCAGATTTTAATGAAAAAAATCAGCAAGCAATGAAAATATAATTGGAATGATTTTTAACGTGATTTGCAAAGTTAGATGGGTGGGTTGGAAGATGGCTCCAAACAATGATGAGTTTACTTCAGAATATTTCAATGTTTTATATTTTTGCTTGTCTCAGGAAAAACTAAAGGAAACAAAAATGGACAGAAAAGTTTTGAGAATTCAAATCTATGCCATTGTAATGACCTGTCCTGAACCTGACAGCAGATTTATATGTTATTTATGTCTCTGTGTAAGAACTTCTCAGACATTTTTTTTTCTGCATCCAATAAAACACAAAATTTTTAATGTGATAAAAAAATGTGAGTAATGCTAAAAAGACAAAATATCTAAAAACCAAATGGAAAAGTTCTTCCACAAAATCTTCGTTGTTTCTTGTTTTGTGCAGTTGAACTTTGTATGCTCAAAGATCTGAAGAATTTTTAGACTTCTAATTAAGTTAATTCATTCCCTCTACCAAATTAGTGTTTGGGAAAGGGGAGGTTATTATTTATTTTCGTAAAATGCTCCATTAATATGAAAATAAAGGATTATCTCCCTTTTTGTTCAAGAAAAATTTATGGAAGATTTCTTCAATTTTCTCCTTTGTCTCCAAAATTACTCAAACCACTTGATATGGAAAACCTGATATCAGATATTTCATTATTAGGTGTTAAAATTTAAATGACTTTCCTAAATTCTTTGTTTCTAATGAGCAGACAAGGTTTGACTTGGCTTTAATGCTGCTCAACAAATTGTTATATCAGATAAATTGTCTTGTATTTATAATTTAAGCCAAAAGATTGCATTAGGTTCAGAATGTCTGAGGTTGAGTAAAGCTTTTTTCAGTTGATTATATTTTTCCACCATTATTCACACTGGTACCTTCTGGGGTATTGCATGTGGTATATATATACACAATAAGCTTGGCATGTTTTTATCAGCTTTATGAAACATGTGCGAACTACATTAATAAGAAAGAAAAAATTAAACTCTTCCTTAAAATTGATTGACAGCTACAGAACAGTTTCAAAAGGGTGATGTCAAGATAAAAAATATCAAAAAAATTTTTTTAAAAATTTCATGTTGAGATAAATTTGCCCCAGGAAGAATGTGAGGGTTAAAGAATGTATTTCAGCAAAACAATTAAATTAAAATATAGGTAGCCAACTGGACCTGTGACTTTCTAAGTCGGTATTAAGAAATAAATGTAGGGGCCCAGACATAAATACTGTGTAAAGAACAAAATTTATACTGGAAATAGAACATGGATGTTATTCAATCCCGAAATAAGAAAAAGTGTGAATAGATTCTAGCTTTTTAATTTGTTTCCGATCAAAAATTAAAATTTACACTTTTCACTATCATCACAGAATGAAACACAATTTTCTTTTTATAAATATTTGTTTTGTCCAGACCTTGACATTTCTGACACTCAGTACGTAGTCTGCATATACTTTATCTGAAATATTTTTATTCATATTCATTCTGCAAAATATATCTACCCACAACTGATCATGAACATCAAAGTTTATGGTATTCATTTTAACTGGTATTAGACTACAATTAGAATTTACAGAAAAAAATATTTTTAAAAAATGGATGTAAAAAAAACCATTCTGGAATTTAATCAAATAGAAATAAAAAATATCTTAATTTTAATTGGCCTGATCACTTCAGCTGTTAATGTGAACTTGTCTATTTTCATTGTGTACAGGACCCAGATCTCAATTGACCAGGATTGTCAATTTTATTGCTGAAGGTCTTGAGTTGTCCAGTAACTCAGACTGTCTCTTATAATAAAAGTTAATTGTCACAAAATAGTCAGAAAGTTGCGAAAGATTTTGTTAAATTGGTGTAATACGGGTACATTTGTTTCAATGAAATTTTTTACCATAGTATTGTCTGTTACTGAAAAGTTTGTTTGCTTACAGCAGACCCGAATGGAGGAAAGGTTAGACGATGCAATATATGTTTTACGACACCACGCTGAACCACCACCGATGGGTGCTCATCCAGTGGGAATGATGCAGCAGACACATTCCAATGGCATGATGGGATACGCTGGAGGAATGTCAAATACGATTGAGGCCTTGGTGAGGAATATTTCTGTTGTATGATGTTGCAGTTTCATCAGAATAGAGTAACAATCATTGTCTGAAAATAATTTTATGGAAAATTTTACATTTATTACAAGTATGTGAGACATAGGAATTACAATGCATTTGGAAATTCATCTGACAGGCAGACAGTAAAATATCCCTTGCTTCACCATAATACAAGCAATGAATGACCGAGTAAACATTGCTGTCAGAAATTCAACACAATTAAGAACAAATCATATATAAACTCTTATACAATAAACATATTTACCATTAGTAATTGGCATGCTTGTAGCATCAAGACGAGCATATATGATTACAAATATCAGTAGTAAACTCCGAGTCAGTTGTTAAAACAGACCTGATTTTCTTCCGATTTTGGGGTCCGGATTTCTCCATTACTGTTCCTTTATTATACATAGTAAAATGGCTTCCGAAGTAAGATTCCCGCTCTGTTGTCAAAATCATGTCTGTTTAAAAAGGCAAATACACATTTTAATAGTTCAATATATACGTATTTATTGAGGGATGTATGTATTAAACCTAGGAAATCTTTGGGTTTTTTTTTTTTTGTCATATGGTTTTATGATTTAGGTGATAAAAGCCAGAATGGAATGAACAGAAAGATGATAAAATAAACTCATTAATCATTTGGTAATATGTTTAATCTGGGGAAGCCATTTGAGAGAATTTATCTTGGATGATGTAAAATTATGATGAAATATTCACACAAGTTCACACGTGTTTCTAGTGTGTGCTAAGACTATTAGGAAAATTTATGATGTAATTAGTTGTTTCTTCGACAAACACAGAGAGATTTATAATTATAAAGTATTTAGCAAATGCATGCTTGTAGCATCCCTCTGAAGACATCTGTGTATCTCGTAAAAAAATATCTGGAAAGAAGATAATTTGAAGGCGTCTGCAAGGCCACTCATGCAGAACTTACTGATTTCCAGGCTATGTATCTGGCAAAGCAGTTTTCTGTCTTCACAGAAAAGAGCACATATGCTATAGTTGTTCTCTACCTCCCTAGAGAAGAGCTCTTGTCTTATTGTGATGTAATCAATGTCTAATGAGTGTTTTCACAGACGTGTAATGTAGATAACATGAATTTTTTGTTTTTTGCTGATAATTCTTGACCAGGTTACCAATTTTTACAAGTTTTTATGAGTAGAGTGAAAAGGAAGCTGACTTAACAGCTAAATGGTTTCTTGATGTATTTTCAGGCAAATCAGCACAACTCATTATCAGAAAACCGAACCAACACAACGGAACAACAAAAACCTGAATGTAAGTTTTCTACATTAAGTCTTTTGCCTAGCATTCTCCCCAGGTCAATAAGTACAAAATTTTTTGGGGCCTTAGTTCTTTCTTGCACCTTTACTCATGGAATTTAGTTATTTCTCCGAGATGGTATGGAATAAGGTAAAATTGTAGTTCCAAAGTAAAACATCTGAAAATCATTAACAATTTATGAAATTTATCAATAATTTTGCACCTTCAAAATTTTCTAAGGAGAGCACTGTCACTGGTCCAAAAGAATAGCTGCAAATTGGAAAGAATAGGAATGGTGGATTAATTCTCGACATAATACCTACATATAGGTGACAAAAGTTAAGCTTTTAACAAGCTGAGACATATTTATGTGTAAACACTTGATTTTATTTTTTTAGTACATACATTAGAACAAAGTCAACAGAGTCAACAAAAGAACACAGAAAAGGCAGATAAGAAAGATGCTAAAAAAGACACAGACAATACAACGTCAAAACCGCCACCTGCGAAAAGATCTCGGTAAGTAGGCTATTTTTATACGACCGCAAAATTTTTGCGGTCGTATATTGGTATGACGTTGGCGTCGTCGTCGTCGTCGTTGTCGTCGTCGTCTGCATCGTCGTCCGTCGTCTGCGTCGTCGTCCGAAGACATTTGGTTTTCGCACTATAACTTTAGTATAAGTTAATAGAAATCTATGAAATTTAAACACAAGGTTTATGACCACAAAAGGAAGGTTGGGATTGATTTTGGGAGTTTTGGTCCCAACAGTTTAAGAATCAGGGGCCAAAAAAGGGCCCAATAAGCATTTTTCTTGGTTTTCGCACAATAAGTCTAGTATAAGTAAATAGAAATCTATGAAATTTTAACACAAGGTTTATGACCACAAAAGGAAGGTTGGGATTGTTTTTGGGAGTTTTGGTCCCAACAGTTTAGGAAGTAGGGGCTAAAAAAGGGCCCAAATAAGCATTTTTCTTGGTTTTTGCACAATAACTTTAGTATAAGTAAATAGAAATCTATGAAATTTAAACACAAGGTTTATGACCACAAAGGAAGGTTGGGATTGATTTTTGGAGTTTTGGTCCCAACAGTTTAGGAATTAGGGGCCAAAAGGGTCCAAAATTAAACTTTGTTTGATTTCATCGAAAATTGAACTATTGGGGTTCTTTGATATGCCGAATCTAACCGTGCCTTTAGATTCTTAATTTTTGGTCCCGTTTTCAAATTGGTCTACATTAAGGTCCAAAGGGTCCAAAATTAAACTTAGTTTGATTTTAACAAAAACTGAATTCTTGGGGTTCTTTCATATGCTGAATCTAAACATGTACTTAGTTTTTTTATTATGGGCCCAGTTTTCAAGTTGGTCCAAATCAGGGTCCAAAATTAAACTTTGTTTGATTTCATCGAAAATTGAAGTAATGGGGTTCTTTGATATGCCGAATCTAACTGTGCATTTAGATTCTTAATTTTTGGTCCCGTTTTCAAATTGGTCTACATTAAGGTCCAAAGTGTCCAAAATTAAACTTAGTTTGATTTTAACAAAAATTGAATTGTTGGGGTTCTTTGATATGCTGAATCTAAACATGTACTTAGTTTTTTTATTATGGGCCCAGTTTTCAAGTTGGTCCATATCGAGGTCCAAAATTAAACTTTGTTTGATTTCATCGAAAATTGACTTATTGGGGTTCTTTGATATGCCGAATCTAACCGTGCATTTAGATTCTTAATTTTTGGTCCCGTTTTCAAATTGGTCTACATTAAGGTCCAAAGTGTCCAAAATTAAACTTAGTTTGATTTTAACAAAAATTGAATTCTTGGGGTTCTTTGATATGCTGAATCTAAACATGTACTAAGTTTTTTTTTATTATGGGCCCAGTTTTCAAGTTGGTCCAAATCGGGGTCCAAAATTAAAGCTAAAAAAGGGGTAAATTTTTTTTTTTTTTGGGGGGGGGGGGAATTCTCCACAGCATATTGTATTGCACAAGAAGCAAAAAATTGAATATAAATTCAAATCATATGACCAATTCTAAGTTCTTTATTTCAGTTATTCTGTGTCAGAAACCTATTATGTGTCAAATATTTGAAGAAATTTTCAATTGCACAGTATTGTGCAACAGCAAGAAATTGATATGTGTGCTCTGCTATCAAAACCTTATTATTAACAAATTCCATGACTATGATGTCATTTTCTATTTTAATATGTTATGGTGTATTTAAATGGGCTGTTATGGTTGCAAAGTATAAAGAAATGGGGGGGGGGGGTTGAAAACAAAATTTAGAGGGGGGGGGGGGGGGTAAATGAGAAATTGGGGAGGGGGTAATTTTTTTCTCATTTCATATTTCATAAATTAAAAAGAAAATTTCAAATTTTTTTAGCAAAAAAAGGGGGGGGTTACATTAAATTTTATTGTTTTTTGTTTTTTTTTTTGGGAGGGGGGGGGGGTCAATGTGCAACTTCATAGTGTATTGCACAAAAGCTAAAAAAAGGGGTAAATTATTATTTTTTTTTTGGGGGGGGGGCAATTCTCCACAGCATATTGTATTGCACAAGAAGCAAAAAATTGAATATAAATTCAACTCATATGACCAATTCTAAGTTCTTTGATTTCAGTTATTCTGTGTCAGAAACCTATTATGTGTCAAATATTTGAAGAAATTTTCAATTGCACAGTATTGCGCAATAGCAAGAAATTGATATGTGTGCCCAATTTTAAATTTTAAATTGGTTATTTCTGATTTATATATAAAAACAAATAATACTGATATGGTTTGAATAGGTAAATTAAAAAATTTTAAGTTCTTAGACAACATTCATTCTGTGTCAGAAACCTATGCTGTGTCAAATATTTATTCACAATCCAAATTCAGTATTGTATCAAGCTTGAATGTTGTGTTCATAATTGCCCCAACTATTCAGGGTTCGACATCTGCGGTCGTATCTAGCTGCGCCCAGCGGAGCATTTTATTAGGAATTGAGATATCAGCCCCTTTACTCAAAAAATCATACAGCTACGACTCTCATAACTGTAATGTCATTCTATATACACTAAATTAGACATAGGATTCATCATATTCAGATGATTTTTTGTGAAATGCACCATAATATATCATGATGGTGAATTGGTTAAGAGTGAGATTTTTTCTTGATAGTGGTTGGGATTATGAATATTGTCAAAAATTTTTAAGAATTTGAGGGATTTTGGTAGTAAGGTTTCATAATTTTACCAATAATTTAGCCATTTTGGGACAAAAACAAGGGGCAAGTTCAACTCAAAAGTGTGTGACGTTGCATGTCTAGATAAGATTTGTGTATGATATTTTAAGGTGGACTGCTAAAGAAAAAGTACAGCCAGCAGGACCAGGGTCTCCCTCAGAGTAAGTAAAGTTTTGGCTTAAAGAATAAAAAAAAATGTTGTTTGACTGCAGTGGAGATTTTGCCATTGTTAGATCTAACTGCTAAGATTGTGAGTGGCAAGGTGTGTTTGACTCCAATCTTGATTGATAAGGATTGTTGATTACTTCTATATTTAAGCTTAGCACATTAATACACATGTTTAAACATGTTCAATCAAGAAATTCTGGTCCTAATCAGCACAGTTGTGTAGAGAGACAAAAAATCATGAAAAAAGACCTTTGCTGTGGCAAACTGATATTTCAAATTTATTTGGATAACACAAGCTACTAATAAATGTTATTGATTGCATTGATAAGGTATTGATACCAGTGAATCAAATTAAGACAAGTCATGAAAATGTTTTCCTTCACAGGTCCCTACATGTCTTACGATTTGTCAATTGAT
This sequence comes from Mytilisepta virgata, assembly GCA_028015205.1. Lineage (NCBI taxonomy): Eukaryota > Metazoa > Mollusca > Bivalvia > Mytilida > Mytilidae > Mytilisepta > Mytilisepta virgata. The sequence goes on from JAPWFG010000032.1 coordinate 934,221, forward strand.
TCCATTTCCAATATAATATAATTACCTCCCCTGCGGTTTAAGTAAATGTTTTACATTATAACAAAATTATATATTGCTGCAATAAAGAAATTTACCTGTTCACTTGAATGGAGTTAATTTCCTAGGCATATTTACATATGTCACTTAGGTAAAAGGTTTTCCACAAATTGTGGTAAAATTCTACCCTGATATTAGAAATCAGGGGAAGTAATAAGTGTTCAATTACACATGTAATACTAATACATATCATAGTGATAATGAAAGCTGAGAGTTCTCAAGTTTTTCGTCTTTCTTTTATAATGTTCACCCTAGGATGTTAGGATCCAAATTGATTTTGGCAAAATTGCTTTAAGGCCACACCAAACTGATTTTCAGTTCTCTGAATTTTCGATCTTGGTAAATTTTAAGAAAAAAATTTGTTGTTTCATTTTGCAAAATTGCTGAAAATTCGCCCAAAATTCTTCATTTTTCAATAAATCAGAAATAAAAAATGTTTGCTTGCTCTCTAAAAATAGAGATTTATTCCAATATTTTAGTTCAGAAAATTTGTGCTGCCCGTATGTTTGATCTTCGCCTGAAAAAAACTTGTCCTCATGAGAAAAAAATTAAAATTTCGCTCGCTCGCACTTATTTTTGCCTTAAAAAATCCAAAGGACTAAAAATCAATTTGGTGTGGCCTTATGTCTAATTAAATATACATCATTTATATTGTGGTTCAATAAATAACATCACAAGCAAAAGAATAAGATATCACTCATGAATAATTAAATCAGTAACATATTAGCTCAAATCTACAATATAGGCAAGATCAAATTTAACTAACAAAAACATGTTGGCCATGTCGTGCAAAGCTTGGGAAAACCAGTCTACCGGAAATTTATTTCAATCTGATTCAGTTCCTACAAATGATTGAAATTTTTTTTAAAGAAATATCTCTGAAAAGTTAACTCCTGAGTATCCACAAAAGTTAAATTTTAGAGGTAATTCTGTTTAAACCAACTGCTGGTTGAACCTGAAACCTGTCTAAAGATCATTTTTGTATTATTTCATGTCCAATTTTCATTAAATGAACCTGTATTAAGTAACTACCTGTCAAATCCGAACAGAATATGTTGTGTAAAAGGAATTTGGTATTTTTTTTATAGGGTCTCAAATTCTTTTTGAACAAGGACAAATCTTTCTCTTTTTCTTGTTTTTAAGGACAACTGGAAAAAACTTAATTTTTGTTAAAATAGAAATAACTTTGTCTTTTCTTTCTTCTTAAGCTTATTTAATATTTGAATCTTACAAAACATTTTGAGGATTCAGATATAAATGTTGTCATAGTAACTGCCATTCTTTGATTTGAAACATGGTCCTTGTTTATTCACCAGTAGGGAACAGGAAGATGATAGCAATGACTCGCCTGAAACAAAATTAGAAAGAGAAAGGTTGAGGCGACAGGCCAACAATTCTAGAGAAAGGTTTGTTCAATTATCTCCCTTTGTTAAGATACTCCGCATGTAAAAATCATCCAATGGGGATTTTCTCAACAGGATAATTTTCATTGCAAATTTTGCAGGTAAATATTAAAAAATCCATATTATGATAAAACTGCTATTTCATCTGGAATTTTTTTGTCATACTCAAATCCAAATTTTTTAGAAAAACTGCTTTGAAAATTTCCCCACATGAAATGAACCTTGGATGATTTATAAGTGCACTGGGATGATGTTGACAGAAAATTGACATGATCTGTCTATTTTCTCAGCAGTAATGATGTCGGAGAGGAAGATGAATCTCCTGAAGCAAAATTGGAGAGAGAGAGGTTACGGAGACAAGCAAATAATGCTCGAGAAAGGTTTGTTGCAGTTGAGTCCCTTTGTTTGTGTACACATTGTGTAAAAATGCAAATAAAAGATAAAACAATCGTTTAAAAATGTGAAAACTAGATATTTTTGCATTTCTCTACAAGTGTATTGGAATGGGAAGAATTTTCCTATAGTTTGAAACAACTGTAATGTATAAAAAATGTTAGTCCAAAAAAAAAAGCATTGCTGATTGTGTAAAGTCTAGTATAATGCATTGTTATTTGCCTCTATAGTAAAAACTGCATATCATTAAATATTTTGGAAAAAATAATATACGAAATGTAGAATAATGCAAAATTACAATCTCTTCACACTTGAGAAGAGACAAAAATTTAGTGTGCAAAGAAATCATGTCTTAAAGTATATTTTGTAATTATGACAGATTTTAATGCTGAATTGAAAATCCCGCAATTTTTTTTTTTTTTTAAATTTAATTTGTGACATCAAGTCTTTATTATATGTTACTGTACAGAAGTTTTTATCCCTATATTTATATGTGAAAATTGATATTAATGGTGGTTAACACATGTACTGTTAAAATATAAAGTATTAAAATTATTTTAAAATTTTGTTTTATATTATATCTAAAACAAAGGTAAAAAAATCTACCAAAAACAAATAAATAAAAAACAATACAAAAAGGAAAAACACCATAATAAGGAGATGCATAATGATTTGAATTTTTGTTTTATTATATAGAGTACGAGTACGGGATATAAACGAAGCATTTAAGGAATTGGGAAGTATGGTATCGTTACACTCAAATAACAGTCAGCCGCTTACAAAGTTAATGGTTTTACAACAAGCTGTTAATGTCATCACCACATTAGAACAACAAGTGCGAGGTAGGTAATATATTTTTTTATAGAAATTTTGATGCACAATGTGTGCACATTTTGTTGATTCGTCAGTTGTCCTCAAGGCCTAAAATTTAGAGAACCAAAGCAATAATCAAAAAGATGAGGATCAAATTAAAAAATGCCAAAGTTACCAAACAGGTAAAGCCAAAACAGTCATGTGATCAGAGGTATGCAATATGGAGATGCTCCTTAATTTTTGTAAAATTTAACATATTTCTTGTATGAAGTAGCATCATTAGACAAAGTGATGTAAATATATTTTGTATTTGAACATAAAATATTTGCTGAAACCACACTCAAAATATAAATATTGCCCAATAATTGTTGTCAGAAAAAACAAATTTTAAATTGGTATTGAAGAATTACTGTATTAATTTCTGAGTTTAAGAAAAATCTGAGAATTCACATGTGGAATAAATGTTTAGTGATGTAACAAAAAGTGACGGCATGTCTTGGTATATTCATATAAAAAATAATTTAATATCCTATACATGTCATCCTGATATGCACCTGGTTGCCACTGGACAAACAATAATTCATCCATCATTCTATTAATTAAATCTTTCCAGTTTGTCAGTGCATTAATGGGTATAGGTTATTTTTCACATATATACAGCTTGTACCTGAACAACTCCATGCAAAAATTTTCGCCAAAGTATAATTTTTGTTGCCAGTTTTGAATTTTGTTCACCAAATTTCCCTCCCCATTTTTTAAACATATATTATTGCTATTTATTCCTTATCATTAGAAATAAGCTGACCTGAGAAGTATTTTAGATGAAATATAGTTTACTTGACAATTGTCTTTGATCTGAAATAACTGCTTAATTTTGATAGCAAGCCTAATGAAACAGCCAGAAAATTGCCAAGCATAAAATTCTGTGGCCAGATTGAATAAAAATTGCATTTGGCGACATTGGTGAAGACCAGTGCTAATTATTCACTCAATGGGGTCGGTCATTTTTTTGTAGACTTTTGGGATAAGTTCATACTCCATAAATAGTTTAAATAGCCATATTGATGATTTTCTTTGTATTTTTTCTTACAGAAAGGAATCTCAACCCAAAGGCTGCCTGTCTCAAGAGACGGGAGGAAGAAAAGGGGGACGAGATCCCTGGGGGGCGGGGCATGAGTGCAGATGACATCGCTGCGCAACAGGCGGCATTGGCAGGTAAGGTACGCAACTTGTTGCTACCTCTTTTGACAGACGACAATTTTGAGGATATGGACTGCTAGCAGGTAAACACATGATTATCATGTGACTTGGTTGATTTACCAAGCGAGAGTTGGCGTAAGTTTGTGGAATTGGAAAAAAATGTTCCAAATTGAAAATTTGAATTAGTTTGGGAGATACTGTCACATAATTTAGTGAACATTAAGTTTGTTTGCAATTTTAAAAGCTGCCACATAAATGAATTTGGAAAATTGAAAGAAAAATTCTTGTTTTCTCCTCATTGGTTTATATTTTAAATTAGGTTTCCAGATTTACTGAAATCATATAAAATAGTCATCTACACAAAAATTCTAAAACAGTTGATATATCATATGCCATATTTAAATACTAGCTTACAAAAACACTCGTCTTTTTGTAGACTGAATTGTTTTGTCCATGTATTGCCCATATTTTTCTTATTTAATATGATTTATTTCTAGAGAAAAAAAATTACGTCGTCGAAAAATCAAAGCAAATTACCACATTTGGAATTTAACATTCTTTCGGATGTGATATTGCGACAGTCATCTTATATATTCAAAAATTCTTTGTTTTGATTCTTGTGAAATAATTATATTAGATGTAACATGTAATTTGATTGGTTAACTTTTTCTATCATTTTTCTTTTCCATTGTGACGTCATAAAGTGGAATCACTCTCCTTTTAACATTAAAACAACCGTTGCAATTAAATTATAAGGATTGACTGTAATTTTGTTTTCAGTCTATTCGAAATAATCTCATTGTATGTGGTGTCGATTTTAAAATTGGAACCACTTCATTGAGGTTATTTCTTCATACACTGAAAAAAAAAATTATGCTCAGTCCTTAATTAAACCCAGAAATTATGGTTCTGAAAGTTTTACTTGAGGAAAAATAAAATTAATGTTAACTGTATTTTGTTCTGCATATTGGAATAGATTGAGAGAAAAAACAAAATAAAATGGAAATTGGTGCGATTTAAGGACATAAGAATTCAGTCTCTTTGTTGTAAAATCTTGCTCTAATCAGAAATCTTTGTTTATTCCAACTTTCTGTTAATATTTGGTAATTGGTTATTTCTCTTCTGCCTTCTGCTAGCATGCCATATCTTCACAAAGAATGTTGCACACTTCACACAAATATAGATTCAAGGGAATTATGGGTAAATTATGCTTGTGTTGGAGGAAAGGAAGTCTTTGTTTACCCACAATTCCTCAGGTTCTGTAATGGTTGATTTATATTATTTGGTTTGTTTTTTTGCAGTAAGAAAAAATATTCAATGTTCAGTTAAGTTATTTTTTAAATGAATGTTTTTTTTTTGCTTCTTCTTAGTTTGGATATTGTTTTAAATTAACATAAGAAAATATATATAATTGTCACAACAAAATGTCATAAGAAATCTAAGGCATTTATTTTAAAGATTGAAAGAAAAAACATCCTTACCAAATTTTATAGATATTGAAACTGTGAATTTGATAGGGTGAGACTCAACTTTTGTCCACACCTGTTTTAGCTATGCCGAACAAAATTCAGTGTTAATTATCAATATCTCATGCTCAGATATGCTTAAGATTGATTGATTGTTTGCTTAACGTCCAGTGGCAAATATTTCATGCTTTTTCAGGCCAAGAACCAGTTAATTTATCAAACACAAAATAGGGGGTGGGATGGGCACAAAAGGGAACCAATTTTGAATCCCACTGTAAAAGGTGGATGATTGGGTAGGGTCAGATAATTTAGCCTTCTGTAGCGGCCATCAGCCTACTCTTTTTTGAAAACTACAGAAGGGGTCTTTAGCATGCATTCTCCAAACACATTACCCACTATGGTCCGCAGTCAGGCCTTCCGTATTATGACCTGACAACCCACTGTCGAGAGGGTCTCCCCTATCTGCAACCTGGGGATGCATTAGGCAGCTCTGTGGGTTGAGCTCCCGTGATCCATCACAGGTGTGTAGGATATGCCTATTAAGAACAATTAGTCAGAAAAATTAAGCATACTCGTAAATTTTGTTTTTATTGTTTTTTTAAATTATTTTTTGTATAACCATGTATGTAAGTAAATGCTTTATTATACATTTTCAAAAAAATTCAAACAATTGGTGGTACAGTAGACTTCTACTTATTGGATATAAAAAATGTCATAAAAAAACCCAGGATATTCAATTAGACAGAAACAACAATTCTGACAAAAATCAGACATTTAATTTCATTTTAATATAATTTATGTGCATAAAGTGTTCTATCTTGTGACATATTTCAATCTATTAGGCATTAATTTGAATTTTAAGGTGAGGTAGGTCATTTGACCAAACAATTGAAAGAAGTATTCTATTATCAGGTATTATCAAGTATGTTAATATCCAATACATTTAACATAGAATAACTATGAAATGGTTTAGGGTTTTGATATTACATCTCATTTCCCGATATAGCAATTTATCATATACTTAGTACTATATAAAGGAAAATTGCATATTCGATACTGAAAGGACATTGTTAGCTGTATTTTCTAACGTGATGATATTGATATCACCCCTTTATCGTACCTCTTAAAATGATATTGGTCACTTGACCTGAAAGATCTGTTAAAATATATGATGAAGCATATAAAACATGTAAAAATCCATATCATATGTGGTATCACCCTTCGATCAATATCATCACTTGGGCCAGAGACCTTTGGGCAGATATTGAAATCCCGAGGTGATACGGCATGTGATAAAGATTTTGCCATGTATTATTATGTATTTATCACATGTTTTGTACTAATATGTACGGTTTTACATGTCCAATAATAGTAGGAAGTCGGAGTCGGTTATTCAAATATCGATATTGGCCCTCGAAAATCCATATTTGCCCTCGAATATCCATATTGGCCCTCGAAAAATTCATATTTTTGTTTGTTTTTTTCTCTCCATTTTTAAAAAATCTAAAATTCTTTTAAATTTTTTAAAATATGTGATAAATAGATCATTACATGACTTTTTTCATATTGGCCCTGGTATCATCCCTAATCCCATATCAGACCTTGGGCTAAAGCCCTCAGTCCAATATGGTAGTCTTGGGATGATACCAGGGCCGATATGGATTATGCCATGTAATAATCTATAATTATCAGATATCGTATTTCATTGAGTCTACTGTATTGATCAGACTTTATAGAAGTTTTACTGAATTATTGCAGATAACAGTAATAATCGGTAAGTACGTTAAACTTGAATTGGGCTGCAACTTGGCTGTAGAAAATTACCTGGTGTGTAGTTTGAATAAATTGATAGGTTGAAAGTATAAAATGGGTGTTTTTTCTATCTTCCAGCTAGTCCGTCCATAGGAAGTCGTGTTGGAACAATGCATGGAACCTATTACAGTATGTCTGGACAAGAAAACAATCCTTTATCAATGTCGGACAAATATGGTGATGTTAAATACGATTGTCGTGAAAGTCCTTCCAAACCTATCATGGACGGACCACAGACAATGTCGTCCATGCATAACATATATGGCATGATGCAGGACCAATGTGGTGGCCCTGATATAGCATGTCTTGCACAGGGTATGTCATCAGATTCACAACATGATACAGGGCATTCTGGGAACTGCTAGCAGGAAGTGATACTGTTTTCAATAATTAGGTACCAGTCCAAATCACTACAACTTGAGTGGGTCACATTATCTGTATGTGAGAGTTGTAAAATATCATTTGTTAAACATGTTGGACACTGAGTTTGTTTGTGTAATTTTGTTAATGCATTTTTACGAGAATCTCAATTTTGAATTTCTTGAAAAGATTTAGACAGAATGAAAAACAATTGTCACGAAGCAAAGATGTGAAGGAGGTAATTGAGGATCACATGATTTCTTGTAGTAATAAACGTAAAAGCACGGTAAATTTTGTTCTGCAAAAATCAATTACAGATAACTGTATATCAAATATTACAATAAATTGGAATGGTGCTAGTAAGTTTGATATCTCAGTTACAGTGTAGACCTTGCAAGGGGAGGTAACTGAAAAGATTCTGCTCACACCACACACTCTCCCAAAGTTTCTTTGCTCACATTCAAAATTAAGATTCTCAAGTTGTGTTGTAAAAATGAATTACGATTGATCATAAGATTACCTGTATTAAGTTTAGGATTAGAAAGTATGAAGTTGAGGATTATAATGATGCAATAAAATTGTGTTTATATTTTTGTTACACAAAATGTTATATAAAGGTTGTATTTGTTCATATTTAAAGTGCTTTTTGTCTATTTAAGTTTTTGTAATATCTTATGATTATTCAGAAGTTGTAAAACTTCATATGTGAATGTATTAGAATTGTCTTTATAAACCGATGAATTTTACCTTTCCCAACAAACAGATATTAGCTAGCAGTGACCAATTTTTTGGTGCCATCTGTAAGAATTTATCATTCAATTTTCTATGAGTTTACAAAACAGCATAAATTGATTTGAAGAATAATAAATTTGATTTCTTAAATTTTTATATCTGTTTATTTCTAAATATAATACAATAGAAATTCACTATAACCAAGATACAAGTTAGTTGGAAGGAGTTACAAAAATTAAATTTACAGTAGAGGGACAGAAAAAAAATTGTTTGAATAGCCAATATTTTTTATTGACTGAAGTTCGGCATACAATTGTTACTAATATTTAAGAAATATTTTGATTCATAGGTTCTAAATTTTATTTATGTATGGTATTTTTGGAATGGGGAGGGGGGGGGGGGGGAGTATATCTTTTCTTACATAGATTCATGTACTTGTAAGAAATACTTTTTATCTTATTTATTGGATGGTTGAGAGGGGGGCAGGCATAGTTTTTCTTCAATACAGATATGTAGTTGTTGAATTTTAATATCGCACTGTTTTGATTGATTTGACAATAATACAAAGAAGCAATGAACGAATTCTCGATTTTTTTCAAATTATCTCCCTTTGCATAGACTTTGAAAAAAAACAAGTACCCATCTGATTGAAGTAGTAACTGATAGTTAATTACACACCTGATTTTGACAACAGGGAAAACAGAGCGGAGATAACACTTCGGCAGCCATTTTACTATGTATAATAAAGGAACCGTAATGGAAAAATCCGGACTTCAAAAGCGGAATTCCACTCTAAAGCGGAAGAAAATCAGGTCTGTAATTATTAGTATCCCATAATGCATTAATTGTTATGAGGTATAAAAGTCTGACATATCTTTGATACAATTATCACTTTCAAAGTCAGATGCATTTTGGGAAATGGTGGTCTCCTTTATAGGAGGTATACGTGAAAAAAAGATTTACGTATTAAATAAAATGGGGGGTAATGACAGTTGGTATTAATACAGGAATCTGTTTGTGCTTTGTGATATTAGAAGTGATGAAAATATCTCTCTATGTGATATGGAAAGACATCTCTACATTGTCCGACGTAGATCTATGCTCATTTTTAGAAATCTCAAATCGATCGATCTGAAATGTTTTATTTAGATATGGATTATTCCATGACATAATCTTGTGAAGAGCGAGGAGTCATACAGTAATTCTAGTTCAAATAAGTGGCAAACATTTTCTCTGGTTTAAAAAAATACTGTAAAAATTTTTCTTTTTTAAGTAGATTTTCCAACAGAAAAATTCAGTATTTAGTTTGGCTGTGTACTTCAGTTTGGTAGGCTGTAAACCATGATATAAAAAATATGGTTTTCTCTCATTTTAATAGCTTGTTTCACAACTTTTTATTTAGGTAAATTAAAGTCTTTTCGAGTATTCTCATTTGCACAATGCTTCTGTTGGTATATTTTTTTTCTTGTTTATAAAGTCTGTACAATCTACTATTAAATTCTTCAATATTATTTTAAATATATATTAAGAGTCCTGTTTTAATCTTGAAGTCTCATTTACAAGGAAAAGTTATCAATATATGGAAACAAAATATCATTTTTGCATATCATTATTATTTTTTACTTAGTTAATAAGGGTTATCGTGATCAGTAATTTTTATGTGCTGCCGTTATCACCGATCAGTGAATTGTATATAATATTGAAGTATAGATTGTAAATAGTCCTGAACCTGTGTGATAATATGGGTCAAAATATGCTGAAAAAGTTATAATTCATATCAAATTTTTTTCAGACTGATTGATTTCGTGTAAACTACAAGTTTTTAAATAATCAATCAACATTTTCAAGATAATACACTGACATTCTAAGGAGAGAAAAAAGAAATTTGCAGGATGTTCAGCTATTAATATAAATTATAAATTTTGGCTTAAAAGTTCTTCAGATATTTAATATATTTAAGAATTGGTCAAATTTCATGAATTATCATTGATGCTGTCACTAGACAATTTAGCTGAAAATACAAAAAGAAAATTATTTAAAAATTTATAAAATCTTTTAAATACCAAAAGATGGCACTCGGTAACAGAATTCGGCATTATTATAGCATTTTATTATCTGTCCAATGTCTAAAATTTTTATTTTGAATGTTAACTTTTTTAAACAGTATTTTTGGCCAGGTATATTTAAGAGATAACTGTATTGTATTTTCAAATTTCACGGCATCAATTGGAGATTTGATGGTCGCAAATTGAGTTTACTGGCGACGCGTCAGCGGAGCCAGTAAACGGGTATTTGCGACCATCAAATCGACAATTGATGCCGTGAAATTTTAAAATACAATACTGTTATCTCGATTCTAATGTAACTGTACGAAAAGACGTTAAAAATACGATTTTAAAATCCCAAAAATACAAGTGCGCATGCCTTGCAAATTTCACACCATCAATTGTGTAATTGATGCCGTGAAAATTTGGACGTCATCCAATCAAAATAGACGTTACATACAGTGTTACATTAGAATTGCTAATGAGTGTGCAGATATCAGTGTTTCATTTGAGTGAATGGGGTATGTTGTGAAAGAAAGTGATTTACATCAGAGGAAATATAATTAAACAACGGGAAACATTTCTATATCTTGTTGAAAAGTGGTGTGTAAGTTCGTTAGATTTTTTTTTTTAATTAAATAATTATAGTAAAATAATGTGAACAGTAGTTGGTCATTTTCGTACTGAGATAAAATTGATACTGAAACGGTGTTCTCTGTAGAAAATCAGGAAGGTGCAAAAATTTGTCAAAATTCTCTCAGTTTGATAAAATTTTCAAAATTTTGCAGGGGCCTTGGTGGCCGAGTGGTCTATATAGTACGTCATGACTACTAATGATCACTAGCCTGTCAGCACTGGGATTGTGAGTTCGAATCTCACCTGTGGCGGGGTGTGTTCGACTCCGATCTAAATTGACAAGGATTGCCAATTTTCCTACCAAAGGTCAGTGGTTCTCTCTGGGTACTCCGGCTTCCTCCATCAATAAAAAGTGGCCGTCGTGAAATAGCCAAATATGCTGAAAACGGCATAAAACCCCAACTAAACAAACAAACAAAATTTTGCATTGAAACTGGAATCTTACCTTTATTTCAGGAGAAAGTAAGGGTCAGAATTTATTGAATGAAGGGGCATTACAGTACTAAAGCACAAAAGAAATCTTACTTTCTGACTAATTTTTGTGGCCTAGGAGCCAAGGGAGAACACTGGCGAAAAAATTTTCATCGTGTAAAGTTATTTAAATTTGGGGAAATAAGAAATGTCTCTTTCAGGCAAAGCTATGTCTTGGACAGTTTTTTGGTTTAACAGCTTTTATGTGACATAATTTTAGTTTAATAATGCAGATTTTGACATTTAAAATTGATTTAATTTTCAAAGATTTTATTGGACATGCATGAATGATTTTCAGGTTATTGAATATGTTGTTAAAAAAAGGCCAAAATTTAAAAGGTGCTGTATTTCAATAATATTTCATGACGTAATGTACTCATTTTGGAGTATAATTGTTTTCAGTTTTGTTATCTTTGTTTTTTAATCATGAAAGTTTTTTTAAAGATTTTGGAGATTTATATTCAATTAATAAATCAGAATATTGCATGTAATCAGTTTTATAAATTACTATATACATTGTCAAGATTGTGCTTTTTTCCCCCAATACTTAAAAATCATTACCCTGTTTATAGATAACTATCGCAAAAAAGATCTGGAATAAAAATATCTCAGCTCTGTTATATTTGTGTATGTTATGATGATTAAACATGGACATATTAAGAATGAATAACGAGTTTAGCATGTGTTTATAGAAACATACGGGAAAAGTTTAGGAAAGGCTTTGTTTAATGGAGGGTACCATCATTAAAATTGAAGTGAAATATTATGTCAATTTGTACAACAAAAAATGTGTTAGGGTGCATATTTTATTCAGGAAATGCTTCATTCACCAGAAACAATGATCATCTCCTTGATGATAAAACATTTCAAAGCCCTATTATAGTACAGCATCTCCAACTGAAAATATTGACCAAATTTTCTATAATGACGTCACACAATATCAATGTCTGTTACTGATACAGGTACTGGTTAAGCATATTGCTATGCTCACTTCTTGACCACACCAATTACATATTAGGTCTGCATTGGTTTTTATTGTGGCTTTTTTTTTTTGACAAGTTTACATTTTTTATTTTAAAACAAAACATCTATTTGGGGTATTGATAGATTGTTTTAAAATATATTTTGGAAAAAGCAGTCGTATGTATTATTAAAATATTTTTTGTGAGCTTTAAGCACTAACACACATTAACACTAGAAATAGAAAATGTCTCAAATTTATTAACTGTGAAATGTATTAAGAAAACTGCAATAAAATGTGTGAATGAGTTTGCAGATGATCATCACTTCATTTTTAATTGCTCTTTGAATCTCAATTCATTCAATCATGAAGAAGGGAGGTAACTCATTTTTGGAATGGGAGATAAGTCATTATTTTTAAAACTGTGCCTATTTTGTAGATTAAAGAGTTGTAGTATGAACCTTGTACATTCATTGTATTTAATATATCATAGACAAAAACTTCCAACATATTTTTTTGAAATATTGTAACATAGTGGATTTAGCCAAAATAAAACCAAAATGCTATTAATAGATTTTTTTGTGACTTATTTGTATGATGTTATTTTAAAGCAGGCAGTAATGGGTAGGGATAGTTTTTAGTTACTTTCTCATTTCCAGCTACTCAGGAGAGATAATACATAAATCCCTTATCAACTTTAGGAATAAAGAGGGAAAATTTGAATTGTCATCCCCCTCCCTTTCCAGTGTCAATTAGTAAAGGTAAACTTTTTTTATAACTAAATTTAATGTCTTGAATTTTTTTATTATCATTTATTTTGGGTTTTTTTTAATGAAAAATTATCATATATTCATTTGTAATTTTTTTTTTTTTTTTGTCGTATAATGGGTTGTGAAATGTGTAACCAATATGTTATTCTCTTTTAGTTTCATATTCACATCTGCCATATTGTCAGATTTGTGATCAGAGGAGATTGACCTATATTCTGTCAATGAAATCACTGCCACGCCTCTAATCTCGCCCATTTCTGCCTCCTTTAATTGTTTGACTACTTTAAGGTATAGTCATTGCTGAAGATGACAATTAATAAAATTTTATTATAGATAAGCCTTTTTTTATCTGTCCTGTAAATTCCTCCTAGGCAGGAGAACCGATATCTAGATCACATGTCGTCACAAAGTTCTGAGTATATAAGGTGACAAAAAGCCAACAAACAACAAACCTAACAAGAATCTAGCATTGAAGAACACATTCGATACTAATGTACGCTCAGATCTTCAGGAATTTCAGATGTCTTACATAGATAAGATCATATTAAGGGGGTACAGAACACCTAAGGGAGTTAACTCTTTAAAAATCAGCTGAATATTTTAATCACACACTATTAGTAAAAAGTAATAAAACTTCTCAATGATCAATATTAGTGTTTGTCAAACTGCTATATATCCAATGAAATTATGGCCATAAATTGTGTGGTTCAAATTTCTTGAAATTTTTATAGTTTTTTCAACAGGTCAAAGTAAATATTTCGTCAAATTTTTATGAAAATTAAACGAGCCAAATCTATTTTAGTTAAAAGTGTTGGGTACCCCTTTAAGTCAGGTTTACATGACAATTACAAACATAAACTCTGTAGAGCTTTTTGCCGACATCAATAACAATAACAACATATATTATTAAGACACATTAAACACACAAATGAGACATACAAATTAAGACAGCTAATTAGTATATTGCATAAGCAGATTGTTCATATATTAAAAGCAAAAGCACAAGCAAATAAAGCCATAAAACTGAATTATAAGCACATGCTAAGCAAAAGAAATAAAGCAAAACTAGTTACTACAAGCTGCATGGAACAAACACGACATAAAAAATAAAATTATTAGGATTTGCTGGAGCCACACGTATGAATTGCCATTCCAGTTTAAACTGGTTTAGGTTCGTCTGCTCACGGATCGCGTCAGGCAACTAATTCCATAGTGTAGCTCCAGCATACCTTAATGAATGAAGACCAAAATGTGTGGTTCTTGCAATTTGTTTTCTAAAAGAATAAGATAAATTTTTGAAATTAATAATATCATGGAGATACACTGGTGATTCTTTATGTAATATTTTAAAAGTTTCTATTGCCATAATTCGTAGGAAGAAAGAAGGTAACCCAGACTTTAACAATAGAAAGGACTGTCATTTTTTCCGCAGCTGCACGAAGTTTTTCATTGGTACTGAAATATTCGAACTGACTATCATTATTTTGAATTTCTGAAACAAAAATGTCTCTGTCCCTTGACAAAATCTGGCTTCGTTGTTCTTTTGTACTATCTTTCTCTTTGTAGTTTTGCTTGCACAAACACAGTTCCTTTAATCTTTTTAAGATGTTCAATCGGTAACCTTAATTATTTTGACAGCTTTGTATATTTAGAAAGTAAATACAATGTTATTGATTAAATTGCATCAATCCAATTATCAATTACCATTCAATCAAGTCTTCAAAGGCTTAAGGATGTTCGCTGCTCAGTTTCAAAATAACAACCTTTTCATAACACTGGTAAATATTGATAGTGGATTAATAAAGGAACTAAAAGAGCGAAAAAAAAATTACAGGTCCGTGTGCTTGTTTTCGAGATATAAGCCATTGAAAATTTAGGGGGGGGGGGATTGATGTTCAATTGATTTTACTTAACGTTATCATTGACAAGTTTTATTTCTCAAAAACCATTAAATAATATGGATTTTATAAGATTTTTACAAATGGTTTATTATTCTGCATGCAAAAGATTTATGCATAGAAAAATGGGTATTACCGGAAAAAATTATTTATGATATTCAAATGGATAAAACCAGATGATTCTGAACATCTGACAAAAATTCAAAAACATAGCCAGCGAACATCCTTAGTGAACAGGATTTGGTGCTAGTTTCACTATTATTTCACATTTGGGCGAGTTTGTAACTGTTGGAGCCAGTATGCAACGAATTTTCATAGTTAGACGAGTTTGAAACTGTTGGAGCCAGTATGCAGTATGATTTTCACAGTTGAGGCGAGTTTGTGAGAATTTGATGCCAGTTGGGGTGGGGTGTTTTGTCCTACACCCGTTTTGGAAAAGTAATGTTATAAAATGACAAATGATGAGACATTTCTGTTATTTTTATGTCCAGAACCAATGAGAAAATGGTGATATTAAAAGGGAAAAAAATCCCATTCGCCGTTTAAAGTTTGGTGACTTTTGTAAACATTTTTTTTCCTTCGATGTTCAAGTTGGCGTAAGAAATCACCCTCGGGTGAGGTCGTAAGCTTGGCCGAAAAGGCCCGATTCTCACGCCCAATGCATTGAAGATTTTATGTATGAACCGATTCCAGTAACATTAGAGTTAACCAGATTTTGCAACAGAAAGATTCCGGCACGTCATTTGATGACGTACGCGCACAGCGGATGGGCATTTCTTTCAATACATTTGTTTTTCTGATAAAGGACCTGCTGTATCTTATAAATATTTAGCTCACCAAGCCAAAGACAATCGTGAGCTATTGTAATTACTTTGCATATTACGTCGTCTGTGAACTTTTCACATTTTGATCTATTTCTTGAGAATCAAGAGTTGTTACTTTTGTGCGGATTCTCCAAAAAACATGACCACCAAAGCCTATCTTAATTTCCGATTTCCAGAACTTCGAAAAAATTCTTCTAAAGAACGTTTTAGCCGATTGAACCCAAACTTTACAACCATGTTTATGTAAAGGTCCTTAATTAACAAGTCAGGTTGTTACTTTGCTGTCGATCGGAAATGCAAGATGGCTGCCATCATCCAACTTTGTTAACCGAAAATATATTAAAAGTTCTTCTTCGGCAGAACAACTGTAGAGACTGGTAAATAAACTTAGTGGAATTGATATAAAAAAAAACTTGGTGGAATTGATATAAAAACAACTTGGTGGAATTGATATAAAAACAACTTGGTGGAGTTGATACAAAAAAAAACTTGGTGGAATTGATATAAAAAAAACTTGGTGGAATTGATATAAAAACAACTTGGTGGAGTTGATACAAAAAAAACTTGGTGGAATTGATATAAAAAAAACTTGGTGGAATTGATATAAAAAAAAACTTGGTGGAATTGATATAAAAACAACTTGGTGGAATTGATACAAAAAAAATGGTGGAATTGACACTTTTGAGGACTTTGATATTTTATTGCTTAATTTGGTGCTTTTATTATTCAGTAATTTTCAAATATTTTCTTCTCTGAATCTATACCTGTCCATTAGAATTTACTACAGTCTTATATTTACAATAGCAAGAGTTACATACTCATTTCCAGATTGTAACATCCGTCAAAACATTGCTTTGTCTCTGGGAACTTAAGTTTGCCTCACAATTTGTGGGGCTGCGTAGCGTCCCCAAATGTAGAACTATACCTGCTAATATTTTTATCGTTAAGTATATAAGCTGGGGATGGAGGCGTCTGGGTTCCATCTTTTTATTGATGATACACGAGATGTATATAATAGAATAGAGAAATGTGGCCTTAAAGGAATAGAGAACATTGGTGTTAAAGAATATAAAGCATAAACTAAAATTATACATGTGTAACGGGGCCTCCATCGTGTACGATTGAAGTTATAGAACCGTGACAGGTTTTATAACCACCCAGGGGGTGTAACTTGGCCTTAGTTTGGGTACAGACGTGCGTCAGAAGTCAGAACTTTTATGACCCTACCCCTTCTTCAAAAACCATACCTATTTATATTTATATACTACATGCTTCAAAACCACACCCATTCACATACTAGATGCTTCAAAACCACACCCATTCAAATACTAGATGCTTCAAAACCAGACATTTTCACATACTAGATGCTTCAAAACCAGACACATTCACATACTAGATGCTTCAAATTCCGATCCATTCAGAAGGTTATAGCTTCTCATCAACAAATTACAACCTATTGATACACTATTTATTCTCAATTAACCACCCATCTAAGGCTTTATATCCTACCCATTCATATACTTGATGGCTCAAAAAGTAGGCCCATTCCAGTCGCACGTCCATATATACTGTTATATAGGAAGTTACCCCCC
The DNA here is from genome assembly GCA_028015205.1 of Mytilisepta virgata. Lineage (NCBI taxonomy): Eukaryota > Metazoa > Mollusca > Bivalvia > Mytilida > Mytilidae > Mytilisepta > Mytilisepta virgata. The sequence continues at coordinate 951,654 of JAPWFG010000032.1, forward strand.
TCCCCCCGCCGGGGATAACCATCCTCCATTAGCTGCGCTAGTGGAGTACTCCTTAGCTCAGTTGGTGGAGCGGTGGACTACTGAACCAAAGGTTCCGGGTTCGATCCCCGGTTGGTGCAGACAAATCATGCTCTTTTGACACACGTGTAATGAATTTTGTGGACAAATATTATGGCAAGCCGTTTTACTATTTATTCTTACTTCAAGATATCTCATATAATATATAAGATATCTCATATAATATATAAGATATCTTATATAATCTAGTTTTTATAAGATATCTTATAAACTTTATAAGATATCTTATATACTTTATAAGATATCTTATAAAGTATATAAGATATCTCATAAAGTATATAAGATATCTTATAAAGAAAATTATATGAGATATCTTATAAACTATATAAGATATCTTATAAACTATATGAGATATCTTATAAACTTTATTAGATATCTTGAAGTTAGAATAAATAGTAAAACGGCTTGCCATACAAATATACTTATAAAAAAAATAACAATTGTACAGAAAAAATAAAGTTTGATATATTAGTACTTAAACAGCTTTTTAAAAGACATACAGAATCTGAGGCCTCCCCTTTCTCCCGAATTTCAAACCATTGTACAGCAACTTCAAACTGTAAGCTTGAAACATGTCAATCGGATATTTTGTTAAACAGTTGAACATGTCTGTAATTTACCATATTTGAGTTCTTTTGTTAGTTCTGGTTATAATGTGGATATCCAAGCATGCATTTTTGACAAATCGATGCACCTAAAAATCAATATAGAAAAAAAAGACACATTCAAAATGGTTCGGAAATTAACGCTAAATTCCTTGCAAATTTTATGAGATTTTATTAAATACGATACAATAGGGGTTGAATAGTCTTTATTTTATTTGCAGTAATTTTCATGTATTATGTATAGTACAGCTATTTATATCTATTTGTTTCGCTCTGCAATCATGCAAGTACGAATTCTCGGAAATTATAGCTTCATTTGTTTTCAATTGCAAATATTTTAACCAATTAGAAAAAAGCAATATTTTGTTTATGCAGTGTAATGGGTTAACTGCTTTTATCTTTATCTCATCTTATCTAAGTTACGTATTAACCAGTGCAAACGGAACCAAATCCAAACTGGTAGTACGGACGCATTTAAAATATTATTAATTAGAGAAGTGACTGCAGGGTTTTTTACGATTTAGTCAAAATGTCGAATTTTGTAAATTCAAGCTTTGAAAATAATATGACCGGTAATATTCTGAACATCTCGGGATTTGTGTTTAACTACTTCGTAACAGAGAAACCATGGGTTGTTCACACTGGAAGCGGACTAACGTACCTTCTTATTCTGCTGAACAGCTTCGTTGTATATCTGTTTTTGAAGAAAGACAATAGGTCACCATCAACACTGCTTCTTGCTGCTTTGGCGGTTTCAGATGCATTGTCCGCCATTTTTCACTTTCTCCCGAAACACTTTGGATACTTGTTTGACCAATTTGAAATAGAAAATCGTTTCTATTCCAAAGGTATGGCGTACATAAAGCCGAAGTACCCATTCTGTATTTTTTATGTCTGGACGTTTATAACAATGAGTCTTGCTTTTCACAACATCTCGGTAATAATAACAGCGTTGTTGGCGTTACAAAAAGCCGTCGTGTTAGCATTTCCGATTCGAGGAAAGATATACGCCACTAAAAAAACCTCAGTGGTGGCCATTATTCTAGCTTGGATCTTGAACCTGGCTTTTAATATACCAACTGGTCTAGTCTACAAACTACACAAAGACGGTAATTTCTGTTCTTTCACAAACAACAAAATTCCTGCGGAGTTTTTCGGAACAGTATTTCCGAAATATGGGTCTGCAGTTCAGATAATCAGCTGTTTAGTTATGGTGATCTCGTGTGTTGTTATTTGTGTCAAACTAACATATTTTCCGAAACGGGATAAAGTGACCATTACTACTCATTCCTCCTATATACAGGAAAAGCTGAAAAGAATTTGCATAATCATTGTACTGATCACCATTAACTTCCTCATCTTCGAGTCGATCAATATCTTATGTTATATACATGTTGCCATTTCAAATTTTGAAGACTTTTCTCTCTGCTCCCATGAGTACTGGCAGTACAATGGACTTCTAAATGTTTTAGGTTTTGTTACCAATTTTATAATCTATCTAACAACAAGTGAACGTATTCGACAACAGATGTTTGAACCTTTTAATATTTTATTCCACCGGAAGAGAAACTTATGAAGTTGAAATGTTGGTCAAATTTGATGTTGGTTACCCACGGAAGACCGACTTGAACTGTTCTCCTCGAAAACAAATTAACTTTTTTGTTTAGTTGGGATTTTATGCCGTTTTCAGCAGACTTGGCGGCAGCCAGGGTTTTTTTTTTTGTGGAGGAAGCCGGAGTACCTGGAGAGAACCACCGACCTTCGCTAGGAAAATTGGCAATTCTTGTCAATTAAGATGGGAGTTGAACACACCCCGCCGTAAATTCGGGTCAAGATTTTACAAAACCAGAGGAGATTTTGGATCAGGATTTTTTGACACTCTGGAGAATTCCGGTCAGGATTTTAAACATTTCTGCAGATTTTTATAAAGCACTGAAGATAATTCAGGTCTATCCATTTTTTTTTTTTTTTTTGGATATCATAACAAATGTTATTATTTTTGGATATTTTCGGGTATGTAATTTTAGCTTTCCTGGATATTTTCGGGTCACAAATTCGATATAACTTGGATAATTTCGGGTAGGGGTTTCAAGTTCACCGACGCACCCCCGTCATAAAATGGTCAAGTTATCCCCACACCCCCGGGCCTTTCACAAGTACCTATGCATATAGAGAATACTCCTTTAAAAGATTCCACACTGGAGAGTTTGAGTATATTTTCTTTAACGAGTTCTGTAATATACTGTAGGATGATGCGTAAACTAGGGAATAATTAACGTTTGTGTGTGTGCCGTATTAAGGGGATGGGAGGAGGAAAGGAAAGTTTTAATAAGGCGGACTTCTGAATATGATAAAAGGTTGAGTCTAAAATGTGGTTAAAGGAAAAAACCAGGACACAATAACACACCTTGGGCCTTCAAATAAACATCAAAAGATTGCTCCTATATTTGCATGTTACAGTCCTTGGGCATTCGAACATACACCATATTTATACACAACTTCAAACAAAATAGGGACATAACATAAAACGTTACGTTGCAGATTACAGTTAAGGTGGTACCCAACACTTTCACTAAAATTAATTTGGCTCGTTTAATTTTCATAAAATTTTGACCAAGTATTTACTTTGACACATTGACAAAAATTTTAAAATTTCAAAACATTTGAACCAACCAATTCATCAGAAAAATTACTGATTGTATAGCAGTTTGACAAACACTAATATTGATCATTGAAAATCTTAATATTCCATTAACAACACAACGTTATTAAAACGTTTAGCTGACTTTACAGAGTTATCTCCCTGTAGTGTTAGGTACCACCTTAAATCTGTAGAATTTTGGTCGTTGGATTTATGAGGAAAGTTCAAATCAAATATTCATAATTCTCATTTGTACCAAGGGTTTGAGCGGCCAAGTAACAGAGGAAAGGAGATCCATATATCTGTCTTTTCTTTTGTCATGTTTGTAGTTATGTATTATGTATTGTGTTACGTGTATATTCGCGAGGCGCGGATCCAGGATTTGACGTTAGGGGCGCTGAAGTGTTGGTAATGATTGATATAGCGCCGAGCGGAGTGAGGCGAAAAATGTTTTGGGCGATTGTATGCTAAAAATTCATATGAATTGTCAGAAACGTTGCTTTTTTTAGGGGACGCGCGCCAGGTGCGCCCCCGTCTGAATCCGCGCCTGTTTGTCGTTGTTGTAACTGTATACTACAACACCATTGTGTTAATATATGTATTTTAATAAAAAAATAAAGTTGTATACTTGTTGTCAACGGTTTATTCTGGCTATTCCAACATTATAAATTCTAGACCTTAATTAGTAAGAATTTCATGTAGGGATAGCCAGAATGTTTGTATAAACAATGGATTATAACTGTTTGTACTGTAAAAACAAGATGTGATATTTTCATAGGTAAATGTGTGTTGGCATGCATGGTGTTTGGGAATAATTCATTTTTCTTACACTGGTTTCTGAGTCTCTCTTATTCATTATAACAAATACAAGAGTAAATTATAGATATTTTTATTTTAATACAAATAAAATGACATTCATATCTATGGAGCACATAGTCTAGCTTGCGTGATCATAGAGATCTCAGAGATTGCTTAGCTTGGAAGCAAACACAAAATTTTATTACATCATTTATCATATGATTATTTATCTTAATCAATTAAAAATTTAGGTAAATATTTGGAATCCAACAAATCTCAGGTAAATTTACCTGTAAAATTAATTAGTGACTAATTACTAAAACAACATAACCCACTACAACAACACCTATTGTTCTTTGCATGTAGGAATAGCCAGAATACTATTTTTTAAAATGTTGGAATAGCCAGAAGACACCGTTGTCAACAACTTCTGGCAGACTAACATTGTTGTTTACGCAATCTTTCATGGGTGTTTTGTTGTCTGTTGAAAGATTTATTTTCTTGTTTGTGTGAACTTTTCAAAGTTTTTGTTGTAAAAAATGATGGTTATCTTCTGTGACTTTGATGTACTTTGTGCAAAAACTATGCGATTTTGTTGAATGCGAATATATAAACTGGATATAAGGCCACACCAAATTGATTATTAGTTCTTTGGATTTTTTATGGCAAAATAGGTGCGAGCGAACGATCGAAATTTTAATTTTTTTAAGAACCATTTGTTTTCAGGCGAAGATCAAATTTACATGAGGCACAATCTTTTTAAACTAAAATATTGCAAAAATTTTTTTAAAAGATACCTAGATTTTACAAAGTTTTAGGAGCGGTGAACAATTTTTATTTTTAATTCCTTGCAATTATACATCTCTCGTTCTCTCATGTGTTATGAAGATATTAAAACATTTGTGTCCTTCATTATAAGAACTTATTAAAAGATTATATTTACGGTTTTGATATGGTGTGTATTTTTATTTATATCTTGTAGTGTGATGTAAGCTTTATCCTATGGTATTAATAAAGACTTGTAATTAATGTTTCGTTTCATGTTTGTGACATAAATTTGTCTTTTAGTTTTCAATTTATGCATTTTATTTCTATACAGTATTTTAATGCACCATATGTAGATGCGCGGTTTAAGGTTTAATAATTTTAATTTTCTGAAATTAGGACCCACAGGTGTCGAATTTCAAAAATTGTCAGTTTAAGTTTGTGACCTAAACTCCTCCTTATTTTTTTTATACACAGTTGTATTACACCATATGTAGATCCACAATAGGGTTTTAAAATTTTAATTTTCTAAAATTGGGGTACACAGGGCTCGGATTTCGAATATTGTCGATTTAAGCTTGTGACCTAAAGTCCTTTCATTTTTCAATTTATGCATTTTATTTCTTTACAGTATTGTCATGCACCATATTTGGATGTACAAGAAGGTGATATAATTTTAATTTTCTAAAATTAGGGCCCACAGGGTCGAATTTCGAAAATTGTCAATTTAAGCTTGTGACGTAATCTCGTCTTTATTATTTTTATATGGTATTGTCATGCACCATATGTAGATGTAAAATAAGGTTTTAAAATTTTATAATTTTCTAAAATCGGGGTACACAAGGGGTCAGATTTCGAATATTGTCAATTTAAACTTGTGACGTAAAATTCTCTTTCATTTTTAAAGTTATGCATTTTATATAAAACTTGAGGCCCATAGGGATGAATTTAAAAAATGGTAAACTTAAGCTTGTAACCTAAACTTTTTTCGTTTTTTTCATTGGATTTAGCGATTTAATTTTTTCATAGAATGATTGCATTACATCTGTAAACGGGCAAAACGGTTTTAGATTTTTTTTAAATTTGGTTAAGTATCTTTTAACAAAATGCGTGTGCTGCGGGGATCACTGTCGATTGCGACAATTGCTCTGTAGGTTTTTTTTATACATCTCGGATATTTACGCAATTCAATAATTTTTTGTAATACAAAAGATATAAATGTTTGTCATTCAATACCCCTTTGTTACACGATATACAATTTTAATGGACAAACAGCAATTAGCGTTTTATTGCATAGTCATATAATACTACCACGCTTTGTTGCCGATTCGTAATTATTGAAAAATTAAAATAAAGTGGTCCTTAGAGAGTTTATTTTTATATGACTTTTCTATGTATTGACATTGCTTGTGAAATATTATACATGTTATGTAAAAGATTAATTGCATATTCATTTAGTACAACCAATACTTGTGGCTGATTTGGTAACTGGTTTGAATCTGTTCCCTGAAGATTTTACATCATTTTATTCTATAAGTATTGACAATGCCTATGAAATACTGTATTTTTAAGACTTTTCCGTGTTTTACAATTTTTTCTTCTTCTGAGAATGCTGTTCTGATCATAGATATTTACGATCAATTATTGGAGATATTTTGAAGCCATCATCACTCACGTGATTTCTGAAATCGACCAATCATGCAGAATTAAGTCAAGATTAAATAATTTATCAAAGCATATGATTTGAAAACGAAACAAATCACCAGGGCCCTTGATAAGAACTTGTTAACCTCAAATTCAAAATAATAATTCAATCAAGTGGTAATTTTTTCCAGACAAATGTTGAATAATTTAAATATGCAGGAAAATTCAATATCGATAATTTATAAATCTCCTGTAACTTTTATATAAATCTACACGGGCCTTTTGCATTAAACCTTTAAAAATCCGAGGATTCACCGTTGTGTCTGTTTAGTCATAGTTAAATGCCGCATGGTTGGCAAAGAAGCAGCAATTTCCAATTTATAAAGTATTTGGTTTGACCAAGTCGGGAATGGAACCCGCGACCTTTCCACCGCAGGGTACTTGTAAACTGAGAAATGGAATCGAAACGAAACGAAATATAACGAAACGAAACGATATATAGCGAAACGAAACGAAATGAAAAATAAATAAACGAAATATAACGAAACGAAATATAACGAAATGAAAAATAAAATAAACGAAATATAACGAAACGAAACGAAATATAACGAAATGAAAAAACCAAGTAACGAAATATAACGAAAAGGGGTCTTTTGTACATGTTATAGTCTGATCAAAAGGTTCAGCTGCATTAAAGCGGGACAGATTTTGTCAATGTCTGTAGTAAAAAATCCATTGAGTCAATGTAGATTTATAAAAGACCTAATTTACCCTTTTGCGCCCAATTTCCTGCATGGGGGTCCACAGTCTGTAAAATAATTAAATTTGACATGTATATTCATGCAGCAGTTCGGTTACCTTCGAAATAATATATATTGTAGACATTACTTTAAACAATGTTGAATTTTGGACCAATTGCATCTTAATCAATTAACAAGTATTCTTGAAACTTCAAAGCTTTGTTGTACGTTACAGGTACTGTCCGTCCTCGTGGAGTCAATTCAGTATGCATTCTTTAAACAATAACTTTGTTTGCGAATATAAAGCATCCACGATTTAGCTATTTTTGTCTCGCCTGCGACGAAAAGTCACGAAGGCGAGATATAGGTATTACTTTCCGGCGGCGGCGGCGTAAACTTTTTTAAAAACTTTAATAACTTTGCACATGTAATACGGTATTACCTACAATTCAGATTTATGGTCCACAGGTAGCTTATCGTACAAGGTTTTCCGCAGTATATTTGTCTTGTGACCCTGGTCTCATTTTCATGGTTCACTGACTTCATTAACATAAATGTAAAATCCAAGTTTCGTGGTTAAATCCATTTCTCAGCAACTGTAATACCTGGGCCTACCATATTTGGTCTATATATTGTTCTTAGTGGGTATATGCCAGTCTGATATCTAGCTTGGGACCTTGACCTCAATTTCATGCTTGAGTGACTTTGTCACTTTTTCGTGGTTAAGTCTATCTTTCAAAAACTGTAATACCTAGGCCAACCACATTTGGTCTATAGAGAGTTCTTAGTGGGTACATGCCAGTCTGACACATGGCTTGGGACCTTGACCTCAATTTCATGCTTGAGTGACTTGTGTTACATTTTTTAGATTAAGTCCATTTCTCAGCAACTGTATTACCCATCATATTTGGTCTGTAGATAGTTCTTAGTGGATACATGTCAGTCCAACACCTGTCAGCTGAACTTGACCTGAATTTCATGCTTGAGTGACTTAATATACATTTTCATGATTTAGTTTTATTTCTCAACAACTGTATTACATTTGTAACTAGACCCATAGTATTTTGTTGGTAGAAGTTTTTAGTATATACCACTTTAACATCCGACACCTTATATTTGACCTCTATTTCATGCTTGACTGATTTGTTTCACGTTTTGGGATATCCATTTCTCAGCAACTGCAATACATAGACCAATCATATTTGGTCTATATATAGATAGTGCTTGGTGGGTACATGGCTGTCTAAGACCTTGACTTGAATTTCAGACTTGAGTCACATTTTCATGATTAAGTCTGTTTTTCTGTAGCTATAATGCCTATATCCAAATTGACTTCAACTTTAGGCTTGAGTGACTCTTGTCCCATTTTCACAAATAAGTCAATTTCTCAACAAATGTTATAAATGTATTATATAGACCCACCATTTTTGGTCTATAGATAGTTTTTGGTGGGTGCATACCGGTCTGAGACCTATCAGCTATCATTGGATACAGTTTTAGGCTTGAATGACATGCATGAGATTTTTCAGACAAATTATCGCCTGACCATTACTATTTCTTTTAACACATTTTCCTTGGACTTGCAATGTCGGGTATCAGATAATTATTATTCTGTGTCCATGTGCATACTCATGCGAGATATGTAGTCTGTCCACTCTTGTTAATAGAACGGATATGTAGTCTGTACACTCTTGTTAATAGAACGCGATATGTAGTCTGTCCACTCTTGTTAATAGAACGCAACACATATTGATTAATGCTGCTAATGTCTTTGAATGTTACAACAGAGGCCGGAAAATTTAAATATAGCACTAAAGTGCTGATCTGCAGCGCAGCTGCTAAATTTTTCGCATCAACCTCATTTTCCTTTTGCCTCGTTGTTGTTTTGAGTCGTAACAGGGTTTCTGATCTTAATAATTAAACACTGGTTCCACCGTCATGCTGATACTGCACTAACATATAATTGTGCAATAGAATAATTGATCTATGTACAAATTTGGAGACATTTATACTATTCCATTTAGAAATTATGTTGAACGGATATCTTTAAACACAAATTCAACTAATGGATAAGCTGAATGGTTGATTAAAGACAGTCACAATCCATGAATAACTAGAACTGTGAGTGACTCATTGAGTGATACCTCAGCTTGCAATACTAGGAGTTTACGCTTAAAAACTTCAAACCCATAAGTTGGATTATCTCCCTTTGCAAGCATCTGGCGATAATTATCTTCTTTCGTGTAAATCTACATATGCTGCCCAACCTTCACATAACGTTTCATCAAAATGCATTGAACGGTTAAGGAGGAGTTACTCTGACAAGCTTTAAATTTGTAAAAACCCTTAAGTTTGATTATCTCACTTTGCAAGCATCGATTGATAGCTATCTTGCTTCATACACATCTACATATGATGCCCAACCTGCATATAAAGTTTCATCAAAATGAATTGAACGGTTTAGGAGGAGTTGCGCTTACAAGCTTTAAACATGTAAAACCCTCAAGATGAATTATCTCACTTTGCAAGCATCCGGTGATAATTATATTGCTTCATGCACATATAAATGTGATGCCCAACCTTCAAATAGCCTCATCAATATCCATTGAACTGTTTAGGAGGAGTTGCGCTTGCAATGTACATGGTCAGACAGACAGACGGACGGACAATTCCTATATACCCCCACCCTTCCCCCCAAAACAAACTGTTTGCAAGGGCTATAATAAATGGTCCATTCTGACTTTTTCACTTATTCAGTAATTCACTAAAATAACTCGTTTAACTGTTAAGTCAGAACAAGTAACAAAGTTCAATATTTTCTTGTAAAACAGGTAAAACAAAAGGCTAACAACAGTTAAAATATCGTACAGCATAACATATTCTACAGTGTAACAGTAAACAGTCACTTTCTGAATTATGAATCATCAGAGATACTCAAAGAATTCTTTGACACCAATTTTGATGCACAAGATGTGATTTACGACTCATCAGTTGTGCTCAAGGCCTAAAATGTTGAAATCTAAAACAACAATCCAAAAGGTTGAAGAGCAAAACGTTTTAATGACATAGCCACGCACGAGGGAGATACTCCTTAGGTTTTGCAAAATGTTACATTTTTGTAACAGTATATTCTAAGTATCAGTTTCGGGTTAGTATCAAAATACTAGCAACTGAACTGGGGATATCCTCGGGGCCTTGGAGTCTACCAGCAATGGCATATCGACTCCAATGGTAAAAATACAATTCTTTGATACAAATTTTGATGCACAAGATGAGCACATTTTATCTATCTAAATCACATCAGTTGTATTCAAGGCTTAAAATGTTGAAATCCAATACAATAATCCAAAAGTTTGAAGAGCAATTCAAAATCACCAAAATGACCAAAAGGGGTTATGCAAAACCATCAAAGGACAGATCACTGCACAAAGGAGATACCCTAATGAAAGGAGTTCATGTAAAACAAAGAATTAACATAGATAATTAAATTGATTCAAAAAATTTTTTACAGTTGTATATTTGTTCTGTGTTCACAAAACTAGTTAAAGATAGTAGCAGAAAGTGGCATCCAAAACATTGCATGTGCAAGTAAATAAACCAGAGTATCGCTCACCTGATATTTCAATTTGTTCATCGATAAGGGACCTTGAGATTAACATCCATGCCATGTTTGGTTTTAATCCATTCAGATATTTTCAAGAAGCTGTATGTATGTACTTACGTTAATCTATGTCTTCCACAGAAGGTCATCATGGATGACAGATCGGCACCAAAGTAACAACACTTGGTCCGAACGTCATAAGGAACACTCATGCTATGTTTCGTTTCAATCCATTCATTGGTTCTCTAGATGAAGATTTTTGTATGAAATTTCCCGTATGAGCAATCGGAATAAGTATAACAGACCGCGCAATGCCCAAGTTTTTTTTAGAATTGCCCACCAACTAACCTATCCACGTCGGCTGGTTATTGACTTCGTTGAACGTGGTCATCCTTTATATGGTGAAAGTTCTTTTGACTGGAAAAACACGGTGGATGGTCAGCAGATCGATATAATAAAACGGTTAAAAATTAACGTTATGGTTTCTTATTAATTTAATTCCAATCGTTTTCATAATTTTATAATTCTTCCTTTTGATGCAGAGGTAACCCTTAGCTGAGTTTGGATACCTGTTTGTTTTAATTGTTTTGATTTTTGATGGTTGTGCTTATTTATTCATCATTATATCTTTAACCGGTTTTCCAACATTTTGATTTCGAGCACTACTGTCAACGAAATGGCCATACACTGCATCAAATTTATTTCGGTATTTTGTGATACGTTTTATTCCTATACAGTCGGGAGTTTTTTTTACGTTCATAATAACAGATTTGTCCAACATCGGTGTCAGCATAAATAAATGGGTCACCTGTAGACCAGAGCATGATTGACAACAATCTTGACCGCGGTATATTGTTTGAAGTAACAGGTCAGGATATTTTGAACTTGGTTGTGTAACATGAATTGACGGGTGTCAAAGTATGTATCTTTGACAAGACCACAAAAATCTCGTGCAAAAACTGGCGGGAAAATATACTACGGTATGATTAAATCTTCAATCAATAAAATTTGGAAAAATAACTAACGTATGCCATAAAAAGGTTTAGATAGATTCTATTTTCAAGAATTTTTTCGTTTCGTTATATTTCGTTCCTTCATTTTTCACTGTTTCGTTTCGCTATATTTTGTATCGTTTTGTTTCGATTCAGTTTCTGCCTTTATAAATACCCTCCTCCGCACAATCGAATAGATGCATCTGTTGGCAAACTCAATTCATCCGAAATTTTCAGTAGAAAAATAATTTGATTGGAATCTGTACATGATTTGGTAAATACAGAAGATATTGTGGCACCACATGTTGCTGAGATGTGTTGTGCGACTATAACACGACTGTAACATGACTGTAGATGTGACATATCATTAATATATTACCACAAGTTCTATAAAAATACAGTCAAACCTGTCTATAAAGGACAGCTAAGGGACCTGGAAAGAGTGCCCTTCATGAGCAGGTGCCCTTTATAGAGAGGTTAATTTTAGATAATTTGTTCATGAATGCGACTTTTTCACTGTGTCCTTATAGACAGTGATTTGCTATATAGAGGTGCCCTTTAGAGTTGGTTTGACTACACCTAAATGCAAAAATTAACCAAAGTCACTGAAGCATAAAATGTTGGTCCTGGGGATTCAAATGTTGCTGATTTTTGTTGTAATATATAAGATGAAGTGGTGTAATATCACTGATATACAACAACATGTTTCTGAGAAACAGACCTAAATGCATAAAGAATAAAGCATAAAAGATTTATTTAAAGTCGGTTATACATATAACAATACAACATAAGCTCTTTAGAGCTTTTATCCGACATACATATAAGACAAGCACAATACATAAGACACTAAGACACATAAAACATAAAGCACATCATGCAAAATAAATAATGTTATCCAGCACAGCAATTAATAAGCACAGTTAAAACATATAAGCAAACATAAAATGCAGATAAACTAACATTCATGCAAGCTATTATAAAGCACTAAAAGTAATTCAAGCATAAATGCAAAAACTTCAGTCACTCAAACATGAAATGTAGGTCATAATGACCAAATTGTTGGAGAAATCCATTAAACAATGTTAGATGATTATAGTGATCAACTAAACACCTTGGATTCCTAGGATATGAAATAGGATACAAAACTTTATAACAGTCACTCATGCATTTAAAGTAGGTCAAAGTAAACCAAATGTTATTACCTATAAGAGGATTATAGTGATATAATTTCAATGTATTTCTGAGAAGTAGACCTAAAAGCAAGGTTTAATCTATATTCCTAACCACATTCGCAGACATGGCATAAAAGTATGTTTTGAGATAATCCTTCAGAGGAAAAGGGGGGAGGGGGCTCTTTGAAAAACTATATAAAACATCATATTATTATTTTATTTTTTATGTAATTGTTACACGAAAGAGAAATATTGGTCTTTATCTACCTTATCCAAGTTAACATAGAGAGATAACAGAAACTGTCTCCCTTTGCTATCTCCCTTGGGTAACTTGCTCAATGGAGATAAATGACTGCTGTTTTTCATAGCACTCACTAGGTAAAATAAAATCATTATAAACATGATATTCATAAATTTAACAGCTAAATCACACAAATAATTATTATGGATAAAAGAATATCAATTAAACATTAATGATTTAAACTTAACTTATTAAAAAATTTGCTTTACTCATGAACGCTTTAAATATTAAAATCTATTGGTCCCTATGCATAAAGTTTTCATAGATGGAAAATTTTATTAGGTTATAAACTAAACTAAGCACTAACAAAAAATAATCTTAGTATCTCCTCACTGCCCCACAATACAGTTGTATTATGGTGTTATTAAACGGGCATTTTCATAAAAGCGTGTATTACGTCCAAGTCACTTGACCAACACAACCTTACGAGGACATAATATAGGCTTTATATGAAAATACATATTTTATGACAACTTTATTGGAAGATTTCCATATGGCGCCCCCAAACGGAATAAGCATATAGATGTACTAACGGGAGTGCCAACTGGAACTCTTGCCCCTTTATAAGCAGTGACTTAAAATTATAGTAAATTTTTAACTTTTTATTGTACTCATAACTATATGGCAAATATATTACCGCTCAGGTTATTATTCCTTTTTTTCAACGGCAATAAAACATAGATCTATTTTTCTATGAAGAACCAGATGTTTATACATGGCCATTATATCCCTTTTCTAAAATTCTTTTATCCTTGCACAGGAGCATTTCCAGGATATTTGAAAAGGGGGGCATATAATAAAAGTTTTTTGGACCTTTTTTTTGCTAAAAAACATAAAATAATTGTGAAATGCACTAATGTAACGGTTCCTGACTTGGAATATATATATTTTAGAGTATGTGTTTAATTAATGAATATGATAAATTGCCATATTCAATACAATATAAGCAGATTACGATAGTTTTTTTTTTCTTTTTGAAAAGCAGGGACGTACGCCCATTACGCCCTCACCTGGACCCGCCGCTGTTGCACTTTACTGAAAAGACATGATTTGTTGAAAATGCTTATTTAACGTAACAAAAGAAAAATCATGAAATGTCCACCAAAGAATCAGAATGTTCAAAATTAAAATATTGAAAGATTCATGACATTTCTGAATACCCATAACTATTCCGGTCACAAATTTTACCCCCTGAACATTGGTAAGGCATCCTATAAATAGTTTATTCTATCCACACAGATTCATTGGAATTGTTTCGAATCATGTCAGCCACCCGATATTTTTTTTTAGGAATTCATTTACCAGTTTGTGAGTTTCCCCATTTGGTTCTATCGTAAAGAAGATTTGCTGTAGTGGCCATCTTGGTTAGAACTTCATTTATGAGACAAACTTCTCAAAGGGAACCACCTAAAGACCATTGGTGCCAACCTGGTTGCAACTGGTAAAGGACCTATGTTAAACTAGATGTACTGTGAGCAAAGCTCACAAAGGATACCCCCCGCTTTGAAGTCCAATTATCTCCCTTGTGTGATATTGGAAAGCAAAGATTTTTCTTCATGCACATCTTTGGATGATGTACTTCCTCTCTGTAAAGTTTCGTTGAAATCCATTGAGCGGTCTAGGAGGAGTTGCGCTTACAAGATATATAGACAGACAGACGGACGGACAAGGTGATTCCTATATACCCCCCCAAACTTTGTTTGCGGGGGGTATAACTAAGTTTGGCTGTGAAACGACATTCCAGTTTATTGGACATATTTCTGAGAGAGGATCATCTAAGTACCAGTGCTGCCAAGTCAGGTTACAATTGGCTCAGTAGTATCAAACAAGAAGTCAAGTGCTTTAATACAAGATTTTCAAATGAAATGAAATTAAACTAAGTTCGACTGCAGTGGCCATTTTGGTTGACAGTCCAGGTCATCCGACACACTTCTGAAAGAGGACCATCTAAGTACTGTTGTTGCCAAGTCTGGTTCCAATTAGCTCAGAAGTTTCACACAAGAAGCCAAGTGCTTTCAGACAAGATTTTGGAATGAAATGAAATTAAACTAAGTTCGGCTGCAGTGGCTGTCATCTGGTTGTCATTCTGGGTCATTGGACACAATTCTGAAAGAGGACCACCTAAGGACCATATCTGCCAAGCTTAGTTTAATCTGGCCATGTAATTCCACAGAAGATTTTTAAAATTCCCCCCCCCCATTCCTATTTGTAGTAACAGCAGCCATGTTCTTTGAAAGTCAGGAATGCTAAAGGGGGCCATCCAATTACCATTTCACCAAAGTCTGATCACGATTGGCCCAGTGTGTTCAGAGTAAATGATCTACAAAGGAAAGTTTACATCAACTTATACAAAATTATGGCAGTCACATGGACTTTTGGTCCAGATGAGCTAAAAACCTACCTATCTTAAAATCCATGTAATAAATTAACAGGTAACATATTTTCAACTCAAGATTATCAACAGAGCTAAAAATATTCAAATCATATAAACAATGAAAAGATATATCACATTCAGTTCCTGTTTTGTAAAATGGCATATTCATAATGAACTAGGAAATTGTTTTTTAAACAAATATAACGCCACATGCCATTCATTGCCATTTTTATATCCAAAAACTTCTGAACAAAATATAAAAAACAGTCTCCAGTTAAATAATTGTTTCTCTGCTTCATTGCCATAGTTACTGCTAAATATAGATTTGACCTTGTCAATATTAAGGTCAGTCTTTTCAAGCCATGCCTCTAGTGTTTTGCTGTAATTCTTTCCATTCCAAATCCATTGGTCAATGATATGGACATCTTTCTATAATTAAAAAAATTAAAAAATATTCTTTTAAAGGCAGAGGATACGACTGGGTTATCTAGCTGTCCATCCACAGAATAGGGGTTTCCCTAGGTCATTTTAGCATGGCATTGCACCATGCCTCCATCTTTGAGCACCATGCTGCCCTCTGAAGCCTTTTTAGAAAGTGCCTTGAGAATACTTTATAAAATACCATTCAGAAGAACCTTTCAGGGACCCCTTTTCTATCAAATTCAGTTGTTTTTATTGTCTTTAAACAGATTTATAGCAGTTTTTTTAACCTAATTTAGGAATAAAAGGTGTTAATTATTCTTAAGTGTTTGATTGCAGGGCTAACATAGTGATTTATTGTTGAATCAATTAAGAAATTTTCCCCATGCAGTAAAATAGGATGCCCTCATATTTAACATTGTCAAGCTAAATTGCCCTCACTAGGGAAAAGATACCATGCCTTCACATATTTTTGGGGAAAACAGATACAATGTAATTACTAGCAACAACCCTTATCTAGAAGTACTGTAAATTAGCTCACAAAATGATACCCTTGCTCTATAATCTTCTTGTTCAAGTAAAGTTATCTCCCCTTAAAAATTTCAGACAGCAATTATTTTGCTTCAAATTAATAGTGTAATATCTTTGTATGAAATTTCACTGAATTCCAATTGATAGTTTAGTATTCACTTCACAGACTGGTAGACAGGGTGATTCCTAAGTACCCTCAAACTTTGTTTGTTGGGGGGGGGGGGCATAATTATTGTTATGATACAAGTATTTTTATGAAAAAATGTAGTTTATTCATTTATCATTATTTTTATATGCTTTAATTGCCCTTGAATTTTGCTACTGTTAACATACAACCAAAAAAGTTAAATTTTGACTGCTTAAAAAAATCAGTTTTCATATTCTCCTCCATTGCTACCAGCTTTTTTGACAGCACCATTTATGTATTATATCTTAATTATTCACCCGATACATTTGTGAAATTAAATAGAAACTACATCTACTGCTAATCTAACAAACTCTCTTACTTGAAAATATAAAAATAAATCAGCAGAGGGCATGGTTCCACCGGTGAAAAAGTTTTTCGCCATCCACTCTGTATCCGATCCTGGTCTTGTGTCAAACGCATACGAATGTAACCTATGACACAACACTTGAATAAAGAGGTACCCTGAGGGTTTTAACCATGATGATACTCTCTGCATTAATATATCATAATTCTTCATATGCTGAAAAATAGAAATAAATATGTCTCAGAATGTTTTAATTTTTTTATCTTTGTTTGTAGTTGCGAATGTTTAAATGTTGCTAATTACCGTAATTATTGTAATATGCTGCTGACGTGGCCAATGATGCGAACACGGCAATATTAGCCTTTTCCAGAAACTCATTTTCTGACTCTAAAATTATAATTTGAAGTTATTTCCCTTACTTTACTTACCCGTTTCCGGTGAAAGAAATTTTTTCTAGCCTTAGTATGTAGCACAATATGGCTGCCCCCATTAAACAAAGACTTCTCTAAATGACCCATACGTAGAAAATGCATATGTTCCTATAGCGCTCGCTATAATGTACAATATTGTGCACAAAATCGTTAAGGTTTAAAAAAGAAAATGAGAATTACCGGTATATAAGATGTAGCTTGTGACTTTATTTCACATTTGTTTTATTTCTCTGTTTTCTAAATTGTTTTAAACAACCAATGATATGGTATTTGGTATTTAGTATTATAATGATTAGCGCTGCTAAGCAACCCTGAAAATTGTCAATTGCCCCAACAATTTAATATAAATTTACGTTCCCACAGAGACAAAACAATGTTTTCGTGGATGTTAAAATCTGGAAATGAGTATGTAATCGATTCTTGCAATTGTAATTATAAGACTGTAATCATTCTGTTCGTTCTTGTATTAGCAACTGATGGGGTTTACACTAAATAAGCATATGCATTCGTAATGATGATTTCGATGATTTGAAACTGTTGGGACAGATCTTAAGTGGAACTCATACTGAAGTTGTTTGGGTGCAGCAAAAACATATGGGCAAAATTCTGCTGAAAAAATTCCCAAATTTGGTGATAAGGGGACCCATTTCAAAATGTGTGGAGAATCCCTGTACTTTACAAAAATTGTCAGTTGAATATCCAATCCAGATTACTGATATGTACAGCTCAAAGATCCAAATTATGACACTTTGAAAAAGAAAACCCAGCTGAAACACCGGAAAATCTGAAATGATGACCACAGAATAATGTAAACTCTAAACTTTACCTCAAACATCTCTATAGACATAATCCTATCAAATCTTTTGTTGGTCGAGAAAAAGTTGGCATCTGCAGTTATGCAGTCTAATCTGTCAGCCACGCCCATTTTCATGGCCTCAGACTCAATGTGTCGTCGCTGTGTGTTAGAGTTGGAAACACATGTAACATTACAGTGGGGATATGTCTCTAATATGTATAGACCTAGAGATCCCCAGCCACAGCCTAAATCCTGTGAAAAAAAGAACGGTTAGATTTGTTTAGTTCAAAGAAATAACAAGAGTGGACACACTACATGTCTTGCCTGAGTATGCATACGGACACAGAATAATGATTATCTGATACCTGACATTTTGCAAGTCAAAGGAAAATGTGTTAAAATAAATTGAGGTCAAGGTCAAAAGGCAGGAGTCATACTGACATGTATCCACTAAGAACTATCTATTGACCAAATATGGTGGGTTTGTGTGTTAAAGTTGCCGAGAAATGGACTTAACAATAAAACAAGAGGCTCAGTGGGCTGAGCCTGTATCGCTCACCTGGCAGTCACAAACTTTTGATTTGACAGACTAGATTGATTTCTGGAAACTTTGTAAATGATCTTCTATAAATGCTTCATACCAAGTATTATAAGTTCATTGGCCAAATGGTTTCAGAGGAGAAGTTTTAAATTTTGACCGATCATAACATATAAAGGTTTCTGGTGGCAATTTTGTTTCACAGACTAGAAAGATTTATGCAAAGTTTGTAAAGGACCTTCCATAGATGCTCCATACCAAAAATCAGTTCATTTGGCTTTATGGTTTCAAAGGAGAAGAACTTTTAAAATTTCGACCAATCAGAACATGTAAATGCTCATGACGGCCATTTTGTTTCACGGACCAGGAAGATTTATGCAAACTTCCTAAAGAACCTTCCATAGATGCTCCATACCAAAAATTAGTTCATTTGGCTTTAAGGTTTCAGAGGAGAAGTTTAAAATTTTGACCAATCAGAACATGTAAATGCTCATGGCAGCCATTTTGTTTCACGGACCAGGCTGATTTATGCAAACTTTGTAAAAGACCTTCCATAGACCATCCATACCAAAAATCAGTTCATTTGGCTTTACGGTTTCAGGGCAGAAGAACTTTTAAATTTCGACTAATCAGAACATGTAAATGCTCATGACGGCCATTTTGTTTCACGGACTGGGAAGATTTATTCAAATTTCCTAAAGGACCTTCCATAGATGCTCCATACAAAAATCTCATCATCACCATTCACTAAGGATACCATTTTTACTTTAAAAATGGCCGTCCAAAACAAACTTTCATCATCACCATTCAACTCGGGATACCATGTTTACCTTGAAAGTAGCTTTCATCTTCATTTTCTTTCTATAATTCAGGAAAAAATAGCAAAAAACAGCATTTTTACTCATATGTTCTATTTTTAGTAAGGGCGGACATTTTTTTCGACCAATCAAAAATCCAAGCATTAACTTTTTGCAGGATACCCTAAGTTTCATTTGATTTTGAATAGTAATTTTGAATAGTAGTTTCAGAGAAGAATATTTTTGAAATAATAACATAAAAAAAGCCAAAAATCTCAAAAAAGGTCAATAACTCTAACATCAGTTGACAGATTTTCACGAAAATCAGCACACAGGTAGCTCTCCTCATGCTGAATACTTTCAACCTGCCAGAATTTGCAGTAACCTTATGATTTTTGAGATATTTGCGAAATCTTTAGTTTGACCCCTATGTTCTATTTTTAGTAACAGCGGCCATGTTTTTCGACGAATCAAAAATCCCCACACCAGTTCTATGCAGGGTACCCCAAGGAACATCTTACCAAGTTTCATTTGATTTTGAATAGTAGTTTCAGAGAAGAAGATTTTTGAAATAATAACATGTCAATAAAGGGCAATAACTCTAACATCAGTTGACAGATTTTCACGAAAATCAGCACACGGGTAGCTCTCATCATGCTGAACACTTTCAACCTGCCAGAATTTGCCGTAACCTAATGATTTTTGAGATATTTGCGAAAAACTGTTGTTTGACCCCTATGTTCTATTTTTAGTAACAGCGGCCATGTTTTTCAACGAATAAAAAATCCCCACATCAGTTCTATGCAGGATACCCCAAGGAACATTCATACCTAGTTTGGTTCTAATTAGTCAAGTAGTTTCAGAGGAGAAGAGTTTTTTATAATTGTTAACAACGATGACGAATGACGCCAAGTGATGGCAATAGCTCACATGGCCTTTTGCCAGGTGAGCTAAAAATGACAAAGTCACTCAAAGATGAAATTGAGGTCAAGATCCCAAGTCAGGTGTCAAACTGAAATGTCCCCACCAAGAACTATCTATTGACCAAATATAGTGGGTTTAGGTATTCTAGATTCTGAGTAATAGACTTAACCAGGAAAATGTGACGCATTTCACTCAAGCATGAAATTGAGGTCAAGGTCAAAAGGCAGGTATCAGACTGACATGTAACCACCAAGAACTATCTTTGACCAAATACGGTGGGTCTAGGTATTACAGTTTCTGAGAAATGGACTTAACCACTAAAAGTCTCTTGAGCATGAAATTGAGGTCAAGGTCCCAAGCCATGTACCCACTAAGAACTATCTATAGACCACATATGGTTGGCCTAGGTATTACAGTTGCTGAGAAATGGATTTAACCACGAAACTTTGACATAGATTTTAAATTCATGTTTATGAAATCAGTGAACAATGAAAATGAGGGTCACAAGACAAGTATACTGCGGCAAACCTTTAACGATAAGCTACCTTGTGGACCATAAATCTTAATTGTAGGTATAACATGTGCAAAAATATTAAAGTTTTAAAAAAATTACACCGCCAGAAAGTAATATCTATATCTTGCCTCTGCGCCTATTAGTCGCAGGCGAGACAAATACCCTTTGTTTCCGGCAACTTGAACAACTATTATCTTAAATACCTATCCTAAATTTTTTTCCAAATTTTTTAAGATGCAAAATTAAAAGAAAGAAAAGTCCCTATGTAATCTTATGATATAAAAATTTCGACTAAAAAATATGTGTTAGATGTCCAAGGAGCAAAATAAATACTATAATTTATCTATCTCATTTATATTCAATGATACCAATTTTGATGCACAAGATGTGCAAATTTCAACGATTTATGACTCATCGGTTGTGGTCAAGGCCTAAAATGTTGAAAATTAAAACAAAAAATTAAAGAACTGAATAAGAAAAATAAAACTCTACAATTCTCACCAGCACAGACAACCCATCTGATATCTTTGCATATTCACAATACATCTTCAGTGATTCCACTTCGGCTACAAAATAAAAATACAAATAAAGGGAAATAATTCTTCGGTAAATGGCCATTTTCAGCGTGAGATGACAAATTGAAGATTGGTTCACACGACCTCATCACAACTGCTTTTAGACCAACCGAATCGCGCCGTTCACAAATGCACATACCTTTTCACCAATCAGGTGTAAGGTTATTTAATTTCGTCGACTGCGCTCATTGAATTTACCTAGTTCAAGAAACTTAAAAATCTAGTATTTACAGAATAGGTACTTGTTTTTAAAATTCCAGTCTTCACATTGAACTTGTGTAAGAACCTATTAATCTTCTTATTTAAAACATTATTTTTTTTTCTTTGCCATTTTTCTCTAAAATGTGTCCAGATAAAAAAAAATTGTATATTCATTAATATTCGAACACCCCTAAAACAAATCATTATATTTTTTTGGTTTATAACTTAAAATCACTCTTTCTCAAAAGAGAAATTGAAAATTAAGTCAAAGCAGAATTTGCAGCTATACTTACTTGTATGTAGTTAAACAAGAACTGAACAAACACAGTTATATTGAATCACATTCATGGAAATTTGAAATAAAGCAGATTAATAAATAATGTGAAAATTTAACATTATCAAGAGTTATGCATGAGAGAATAAGCAGAAATATATATATAAAAAGATCTAATCCAATCCAACATGAAGGTACATGTGTATATAAAATACCAACCAAATTATATAAAATATGTTGTATGCCCTCTTTGTTTCTCATATTTAACAGTTAGGCCACACCAAATTAATTTTTCTTTCTTTGGATTTCTGGATGGCAAAAAAAGGTGCAAGCCGGCACAATTTTTCTTGAAAACTTTGTTTTTTTGGGGGGCGAAGATCAAATTTATTTTCAGATTTTTAAAAAAAAAAATATTGCAAAAAAATCAAATTTTCACAAATTTTAGGAGTGGGAGAACAATTTTTATTTTTAATTTCTTGACAAATGAAGAATTTGGAGCGAATTTTTAGGGTTTTTGCAAAATGAGGTGGCAAAAATTCCTTAAAATTAACATAGTCCAAAAAACGGAGCGGCAAAATCCAAAGAACTCAAGATCATTTTGGTGTGGCCTTATCTCCCATTTTAGAGAATATTACAACACAGCTTTATTGGAAAATTTTTGATATTTGGTTTTATAAATATAATGGCTTTACGTAAATTCTCAACAGGGAGATAACTCTAACAAACAAGAGGCTCACCAGAGCCTGTATCACTCACCTGGAGCCTGGTTTTCATTGGACAATCAATCAACTATTTGACCAAGTTTGTTGCAATTGGTTCAATTGTTCAGGGAAAATTTGTTGAAGATTTATTTTTCATAAGGTTTAATGTTAAAATATGTTCCCTGATGGTGGTAGTCCTGGCAGGAAGTTGACAAAATTGACCAGGAATAAGGGTGAACCTTAAATAAATGTAACAGAACCCGACCTCAAATTACACAAACAAATAACTCCTAAATAGAATTTGGGAATCCCTTCAAAATTTCAGGGTAGGTAGATCTCAACATGGCAAACATTTTTCAATTTATATTTCACTTCTATCTCAAATAGTTTTGGAGATAAATGCAAAAATTTTAAAATTTTGAAAATTTGACAAAAAAGGGCAATAACTCCTAAATGGATTTTGGGATTTCCTTTAAAATTTCAGGGTATGTAGATCTCAACATGACAAACATTTTTCAAAGTTACATTTCACTTCTATCTCAAATAGTTTTGGAGATAAATGACGAAAAATGTTAAATTTAGAAAATTTGATGAAAAAAGGACAATAACTCCTAAATGGGTTTTGGGATTTCCTTTAAAATTTCAGCGTAGGTAGATCTCACCATGGCAAACATTTTTGAAATTTAGATTTCACTTCTATCTCAAATAGTTTTGGAGATAAATGACAAAAATTGTTAATTTATGAAAATTTGACGAAAAAAGGGCAATAACTCTTAAATGGGTTTTAGGATTTCCTTCAAAATTTCCGCAAAGGTAGATCTTGTCATGCTGATCAATTTTACCCCATGTCAGATTTTTGATATCTGTAACGGTTTTTAAGTTATAAGCCAAAAACAACACATGCACCCCTATATTCTATTTTTAGCTATGACAGCCATGTTTTATGTCAGATCAAAATAAATTGAGGATCATTTGTAGAGGACTTCTCATAGATCATTCCTATAAAGTTTCAAACCAATCGGCCAAGCGGTTTCAGAGGAGAAGATTTTTTAATAAAAAAATTTTGAAAATTTGACCAAACAAGAGGCTCTCAAGAGCCTGAATCGCTCACCTGGCAAACAATGCACTATAAACTAAATTAATATATTAATGTTTGTTGTAAATTAAACTGAGTATCGTAAAGGTCACGTAAAATGCTGAAAATACCTTTAAAAGCCTTTCAAGAACCTCTGGAAAGAAATGGGCATGAGTTCTCCCTACGCTTGATTAAGATACAGTCATGGTCAATCTGATGATTCACAATACAAAATACAAGCTTTAATTCATCTTCAAATACAAGTATAAATCTTTTGGTCTATATGTTGTCTTCGTTTTTTAAAATGTTTGAAAGAAGTTATGTAAAAATTGTGGGTTAAGGCTTTTTATTGTACTTGAAAAGGAAATATTGCAGGAACAATCATGCTAAGTTTAATCCAAATCCCCCTAGTAGTTTCAGAGGAGAAGATGTTTGAAAATTTGTTAACGATGATGACAGACGCCAAGTGATGGCAATTAAAAGCTCACATATTATGAAGTTTAATCATTGTTATACAACATTCTCATCATCACCATTCACTAAGGATACCATGTTTACTTTAAAAACCAAATATTGTTGAAATCCGAGCAAGTGTAAAAAATGGCGGGAAAATGGCAGCCATTTTAAAAATGGCCGTCCAAAACAAACTTTCATCATCACCATTCAACTCGGAATACCATGTTTGCCTTGAAGGTAGCTTTCATCTTCATTTTATTTCTATAATTCAGGAAAAAATAGCAAAAAACAGCATTTTGACCCCTATGTTCTATTTTTAGTAAGGGCGGACATGTTTTTCGACCAATCAAAAATCCAAGCATTAACTTTTTGCAGGATACCCTAAGGAACAATCATACCAAGTTTCATTTGATTTTGAATAGTAGTTTCAGAGAAGAAGATTTTTGAAATCATAACATAAAAAAAAGCCAAAAATGTCAAAAAAGGACAATAACTCAACATCAGTTGACAGATTTTCACGAAAATAAACACACAGGTAGCTCTCATCATGCTGAACACTTTCAACCTGCCAGAATTTGCCATAACCTTATGATTTTTGAGATAGTTGCGAAAAATGTTGTTTGACCCCTATGTTCTATTTTTAGTAACAGTGGCCATGTTTTTCGACGGATCAAAAATCGAAGCATAAACTTTGTGCAGGATACCCTAAGGAACAATCATGCTAAGTTTTATCCAAATCCATTCAGTAGTTTCAGAGGAGAAGATTTTTGAAATAATAACATAAAAAAAAACCAAAAATGTCAAAAAAGGGCAATAACTCTAACATAAGTTGACAGATTTTCACGAAAATCAGCACGCAGGTAGCTCTCATCATGCTGAACACTTTCAACCTGCCAGAATTTGCCGTAACCTTATGATTTTTGAGATAGTTGTGAAAAACTGTTGTTTGACCCCTATGTTCTATTTTTAGTAACAGTGGCCATGTTTTTCGACGGATCAAAAATCGAAGCATAAACTTTGTGCAGGATACCCTAAGGAACAATCATGCTAAGTTTTATCCAAATCCATTCAGTAGTTTCAGAGGAGAAGATTTTTGAAATAATAACATAAAAAAATTTGGAAAAAATCAGGAAAAAGGGTGATAACTCTGAAATGAGTGGTTGGATCTTCTTCAAAATTTCAGGGCAGGTAGATCTTGAGGTGCTGATCACTTTTACCAGAATTTTGATATCTGTGACCGTTTCTGACTTATTTGCAAAAAACTGCGATTTACCCCTATGTTCTATTTTTAGCCATGACGGCCATGTTTTTATACGAATCAAAAATCCAAACAATAGATTTGTAGCACCCATACCAATTAATAACTGTACCAAGTTTGGTTACAGTTGGACTTATGGTGTTGGAGGAGTTAACGTTTGAAAAAGTTAACGGACGACGGACGGACGGACGGACGGACGACGGACGCCAAGTGATAGCAATAGCTCACATGACCCTTCGGGTCAGGTGAGCTAAAAAGGGCAACAACTCCTAAATGGGTTTTGGGATTTCCTTTAAAATTTCAGGGTAGGTAGATCTCAACATGGCAAACATTTTTCAAATTTACATTTCACTTCTATCTCAAATAGTTTTGGAGATAAATGACGAAAAATGTTAAAATTTTGAAAATTTTACAAAAAAGGGCAATAACTCCTAAATGGGTTTTGGAATTTCCTTCAAAATTTCAGGGTAGGTAGATCTTGTCATGCTGATCAATATTACCCAGTCAGATTTTCGATATCTGTAACGGTTTTTGAGTTATTAGCAAAAAACAGCAATTTACCCCTATGTTCTATTTCTAGTAACAGCGGCCATGTTTTTCGACGAATCAAATATCCCCACATGAGTTCTATGCAGGGTACCCCAAGGAACATTCATACCAAGTTTGGTTCTAATTAGTCAAGTAGTTTCAGAGGAGAAGAGTTTTGTATAATTGTTAACAACGATGACGACGGACGTCGACCACGACGACGACGGATGCCAAGTGATGGCAATAGCTCACATGGCCTTTGGCCAGGTGAGCTAAAAATACAAATCAAGGCTTAAATTCTCAACAGGGAGATAACTCTAACAAAAAATACAAATCAAGGCAATATCCTGAGACAGGAAAAAAGAGATTGATGAATGATTGGAAAAACACATAAAAATTATGGCCAATTTAAAGTCAGAGACTTTTATACCTACTTGTCTCTCAAAAATCGTCCCGCTCAAAATTTTTTATTCCTGTTAAATTTAGACTTCCAGTGTTTTTTGATACTGTTACTTAATCAGATATGAAAATATGTGTCCTTGTAAAATTCCTTTTTTATGAATTATGAAACTCCTCCCCCACCCCCCTCTTGGTGAGGGTGGATAAAAAGCTACACAACAAGTTTAAGGATGATCGCTGGTCTAATAGGAAATAAATAGGATTTGAAATAGGTGTTTTAGTTTGAGAGAACATATGAATAGTAAACAAATATGCAAGAAAAAAATATAGGTTCATGTGCTCATTTTAGAGCTATAAGGCCTTGAAAATTTGCAGGAAATGGGTTTTCTCTGGATTTTCCATTGTCTTTGCATTGACAACTTCAGTCTCTCAAAATGTATGAAAAAATAAAAAGGATTTCAAAATTTTTTGTCAAATACCATTTTAAGGTATATATGATTGAATTATAAAAGAAAAAGTGGGAAAAATATTTCATGTTTAAGAAATGGATAAAATCCAAGGATTCCGAAAATCTGACAAAAAGACCAAAACATGACCAGTGAGCATCCTTAACTGGCCTAATCCTCCATCTTATTGTTTGTGTATGAATACTATACCTTCCTCCAAAGTTTTAGTCACTTCGGTCCAATAACAACAACTGTACTTCAATCTTTTGCCCAGTACCTAAAATACATAAGATGTAATTACCCTTTTCCTGTGATTATGCCTTTTGGATGTTTTCTAAGTGAGGCTTAACTTCTATGCAAAGACTTTCTTAAGCAATTGAAGAATTAGTATTTAAGCATTTTTTGACCTGAATTTAATCGATTTTGCAAGTATGAACATTTTTTCTGTTATATTTCAATATTTATATATATATAATATTTGTGTATTGCAAGTATAAACATTTTTCCTGTTATAATTCAGTATTATATATAATATTTGTGTAAATACTTCTAACACTATAGAGCTGATGCACAAAAATAATCAATTTTTTTGTCCAAACTGAGAAAAATGCAACATGCAGGTCATTTTTTATTTATTGGCTGTTTTCAAACAAGCAGTTAAATTTAAAAAAAAAAAAAATAAAAAGAAATACCTAAGGCAAAAATAAACAAGTTGTGTGTTTCCTATTTCAATTATCAAACGCATTGAAGATCACTAATATTCTTAACAAATAATCAGATCTGGAAAGACCGAAAAATCCTAATTTTTTCGTCAATATAATGTTTAGTTTCATCGTCGGAACAGAGGTAGGGTCAGGAAACCAGAAATACACAATTTATTTATTCTGGCCTAATGACCTAAATTTATGGTCATGTTACCGAAAACACGATATTTTTATTTTGGTCTTAAATTACCGTTTTGAAAAATTCTGTAGGAACTTCATAGTGCTGTTCGTTGGCCTTGTCTGTTTCTATGGCAACAGGCGAATTCCGTAATCTCTTGATAAATTGTTTCTTGAAGTGATTTTGTTTCTCCAAGTCTCCACCACAATCTAATTTCTTAGACCATGCTGCTAAATTTATTCTTACACCTAAAAAGACATTCACTAAATCCATATACACCAATGTTTTTTAAAATCACAAAAAGCATTTAGTTTTGTTTGGTATTGACGTTTTGACTCCAGCTCATATCGGTATGACATTCTTGGACTCCGTTGCAAAGAGCGATCGATCTCGAAAAAGTTGTATTGTCTAATCACACGGCTAACAGATGTAATAAGCTAAGTCGTAACTAAAACAATTGAACTTAATTGATATTGTTCAATCATGTCTTCAAGTGAAACAAAAACATTTTGCCATGAGATTTTATCAAATTATGTATTACATTATACATTTATATTTGTGCTCTTTAATGTGTGTCATTGTATGTCCATTTGTTTGTTAACATTGTTATTTTGTTTAACCCTTATGGGTATAAATTAATAAATAAATAAACATGTAAACAGTTGAATTTTTGTTTTTTGTTTTCTTGGACAACTCAACAAGGTTAATTAACCAACAAAATATTTCAAATGCCAAAAATTCATTCCACAAACTGTTTTTTTTTTACCACTTGGCCATTGCATGTTGTGGCTGGGCTACTAGCAGTGAGTGGTAACATCTTGGATAAGTCAAATACTATTTATAATTAAATTAGATCATTAAACGATGAAAAAGTTATACCTTCTCTTAAAACGTCATCACTTGCCATGTTACTTTAGATATTTGTCTAACAAACAGCCTGTCAGTGTCTAATAGCACGACAGACAGACAAAAATTAGACATGTAGCCTTTGTAGGCCTACAGCTCAAAACAAAACTTTTTGGACTTTGTCCGATTCTAATTCATAAACAATTCCGGACCGATTATGATCGATGTTTCCGGAAACAACCTTGTCCAATAAACTCGATAAAAATGGTACTTATTGTTGGTATACATATATATATGATGTTCTAGCTGGCTTAACTTTGAAAGATAAATTATCAAATGTAAAAGAAAAAATCAAAGATAGATATGAAAGTCTTTATACCGACAAAATTGATAGGTTTAATGAGAATAATAAACTGTATTTATACAAGAAAATAAAACTGTAACGAACACGGAAAGCTATTTATCTTTTAATATTTTTCTTCAGTTAGAAGACTTTTTACACAAATTCGTATTAGTGATCATACCTTTGAAATTGAGAAAGGTAGATAAAAAAAAAAAAAAAAAAAAAAAAAAAATACCACGAGAAGAAAGAATATGTAAAGTATGCAAAACTATTGAAAACGAGAATCATTTTTTGGAAAGTTGCAAAATAAATCAAAATTTAAGGAACAATCTCTTTGCTTATTTAGATAATAATTTTAATTTTAAAAGTCTTGACCAGGATGACAAAATTTCATATATTTTAAATCCATCTTCAACCAGACACGTAAGAATTATTGGCTTCTTCTTAAAACGGTCATTAGAACGGAAGGCTCTTAATCTAATCATGTACTTTTATGATTATAACTTTTTGTATATATATGAAAACTTGCACTGATTGTACTGTGTGTTTGTATCATGCTCGTCACAGACATTAGTTTTATATATTTTATGGCAATATATTATTATTATTATTATTATTATTATTATTATATTGAAAAAATGGGGCCTCGGTGAACGAGTGGTCTAGGTAGTTCGTCATAATTACTAATGATTACTAGCCTGTCCACGCTGAGGTTGCGAATTCGAATCTCACCGGTGGCGGGTTGTGTTCGACTCAAATCTTAATTGAAAAGGACTGCCATTTTTTCTACCGAAGGTCGGTGGTTTTCTCCGGGTACTCCGGCTTCCTCCACCAATAAAAACTGGCCGCAGCGAAATAGCCAACTGTGCTGAAATCGGCGTAAAACCCCAACTAAACAAATATATTGAAAAAAAATATAAAAAAATAATTACAGGTTTATTAATCCAGTAATAGTATACAATTTCTAAAAGATGCAGAAACCGTTAGTATTAGTAGTATATAATTATGCGGTTTTCAGTTAGGATTTGGGGAAGAGCGAGGAGGAGCCGGCAGTGACGTCACCGGAAGCGGAAATAACATCACAGGATGCAGAAACCGTTAGTATTCTTCGCGATTCAAGTAGTTTAATTTAGACCATCACAAGATTTCTAAATGATCAGTTTCTGGAATATATTCCAACTGCACATGTCATAACAAGTTTTCCTTGTTCAAACATGGTAAAAAATTACTAATTTGTTAATTTTCGTGTACTTTTCAATTAGTCTCTCGGTTTTTTTTTCTTAATTCAGGGGTCAATTAACTTAATTAATAGTCAACGTTTGTGAAAATTATAAATAATCTAAAATACTTTGATAAGTTTATTTGCACGGATATGAATATGTAAAGAATGAAGTAAGCATGCATCAATGAGACACGGCCCCATAAGACTGACAAGACTTATTCAATGGATTGCAACGAGGGTTGTAGAATGGTCTCAGTTTAACAGGGTGTGCTCGACAACATCACACCCTAGCAATACAAACACTATACAATTTTATATACCCCATCCCGGGTGTCACAATCCCAACTAACGTTTCACCACAAATTTTGAATAAACACTTTTCTGTACTAGAAATATGAAAGTATACAGGAGCGGTCAAAATACAGAATCCTGGTTTGGGATGTAAAATGTCACAAGAGGGAGAGAAGGGAGGGGGCCGGGGGGCTGTACAATATGCATCTGACTGGTAATTTATATGCTCTAAAAAGGCCTCAGAATGTTTCCTATAAATTCTAATCAAACCTATAGGCACATCTTTTCACATCCTTTTGATATTCGACCAAGTTGTTGTATAGCCAGGTCTTTTTTTAAATTGAAAAATAACAATTATTGGTAAATAAAAAAGTCGAGCTATTCATGTGAAGTAATAGAGACGACAAACTTGTTTCGTTTCTTGAGGGTTCTGATTTAGTCACGCTTTCTCAGATGTTTAAAATATTAAATATCAGTAAAGATCATGAAACAGTAACATTTCAATGAGGGGATGACCACTCAAACATGCAGCTCCCTGGGAGAAAACAACAGCAATTATAACCTATTTATAAATCAACCGAGAGGTGGGATTGAACTGGTTTCTTCCTCTTGTCTAATCGACCACTCTAGTGTATAAAAACGTACGTGTATATCATGTTTTTAATATATATATAGGGATTGTTTGCATTAATAATAAATGGGTGACCGCTAGAAAGAAATGGTACCAGTATAAACAAAACACTGGAAGATAAAGCTGTTTTAATATAATTACAAAATTATAGAGTTCAGTGGCCGATCCAGAAAAGGTTCATTGTCTCGAGACATTTCAATGCAGTAGCCGAGTCAAAATAAGTGATAATTGAGTAATGAAGACAGTTTTTAATTCACTTTTACCCACTATGAATCAGTAACAATATTACATCAAATTCACACGCCATTCCAGAGCTGTCTAACCAATAGCTATTTTGTTGGAGTAATTTGACCTTTGTACGTGGGTCCACATCAAAATAAGGTTAGCAACGACACCGAGAGGTCCGTCCTGTAAGATCTGCATTTGATGGATGGATGAATTATTGTTTAACGTCCAGCGGCAACTAGGTGCATATCAGGACGAGAACATGTTGATATGATAATGAATATGATTCATGCTTTGTACTAGACCGACACGCTAAGTCAGATTATTAATGTGCCAGCTCAAAGGTAACTGTCCGCAGGAAGACATATCACCCCACTCGGACACATTATACTGACTCCGAGCCGACCAGTCTTTGCTTTTACTCCTAGATGCCGCGTGCGTGACGGAGAAGCAGCAAATATCAATTTTAATGTCTTTGTTTTGACCCGGTCGGGGATCGAATCCGCGACCTTCCGCCCTCGGGGCGAGCATACTACCACGAGACCACCGAGGCGGTCGACCTGCATTTGAATATTATCACCAACAAAGGAGAAAATGATGGGGATGAAAACCTCTTGTATTATAGATTTTAACTGTTATTTATGCTTAATGTTCATGCACTCTTGATGCATTCTTGACCATAAACTGGAAGAAAGAATGAAAGTTATGACATAAATGGAGAAGAAAACACAAAAACATTGGTAGTAAAAACGTATTAAAATCGTACACTTTATAATTAGTGTTAATTTTCATAACATGGATAATATTCAGATTACACAGAGTAGAGATTTTTTAAATCTGTTTTGATCGTTTAGCTGGGATTTTACGCCGTTTTCAGCACATTTGGCTATTTTTTGGGAGTACCCGGAAAGACCCACCGGCCCCGGGGGGCACTATGTCAAAAATTTGACAGGTCGGTTCTTCCAGCACATTTGAACCCTGAACCCCTTGCAGAAAAAATTGGACCATGTTACATACCCCATTACAGACAATCTGTGTCTAAAATAATACCCCTTTTTAACCAGCAATCCAAATGTAGAACATTTGCATCCAGATTTGGCTTCAACTACTTGTCTTACGTTTGTTTTCCCCATGTAAGTTTCTCTTTTAAATGTGATTGTGACTGAAATTCTATGTTTCCTTTAAATTATAACCCCGTTCCAAATGTTCTTGACATATAACCCCATTCCAGATAGTCAGATATTACCCCCTTTGTAGAAAGAGAAAAATGTATACCCCTTTACAGTGGTTTTGCGAAAAACCCTTTTGTCAGAACATACCTAGCACCTCATACATAGTATGTGCCCACCCCCCACCGCCGGGCACCGACCTTCGGTAGGAAAATTGGAAATCCTTGTCAAATCGGAGTAGAATCGGAGTAGAACACACCCCGGCACAGGCGAGATTCGAACTCACAACCTCAATGTTGACAGACTAGTGATAATAGAAGTCATGACGATCGAACTACCCAGACCACTCGTCCACGGAGACCCCCTAAATCTCTTTTGAAGTAATTCTGCTCTATATGTGTATTCTTATAAAAATATCTTCCTTATTCTGAATAGAGAATCAGAATAAACCTCCTTTATGAGCTTTTGGCGGAACACTATTTCATAACTTTGTATTTGTGCAAACACAGATGTACCTTATTTAATGTGTAGGAGGATGCCTTGGACAGATATCACAACTTAGTCTGCTGTACACCTCTTGTAAACATCACTGAACTATTTCAGGGCCATTCACTGAAAGTCTGGTTCCAATTAATTAGCTGGGTAGATTTTGAGGCTTTTTTTTGGTAATGCCGACTTTTCAATTTTTAGTGACTGCAGCCAAATTAGATGGAGATCTGTCCCCCACCCAAAATAAATCTTAAAAGTGGGACCACCCAAAGTTCAATAATTTTAGTCCCAAGAGAAACACCAGTCAGTAATATCCATTATCTAATTTACCCATGGGAGATAATAAAATAGCTTTCCTATAGCCTGTAGGACCAAAGGGAGACAATTACAATTATTTCCCTTTTCCAACTTGGTCAAGGGAGACAACCGAAAAATGTTGCTTATTGGTTTTTGAAAAAAGATTCTCTGAAATCTACTACCTATGAAAATCACATGGAATGAATACCTTTTACCTCAGCTTATTTGGACAGTAACATCTTGGAGTTACCCCCCTTTGGCCTACTGTGATAAGCAACACAAGTAAAAATCCTATCTAAATGACAGAAAATCAGAGTTTTCTTCATTGTCTGGAAATTCAAATGATTAAGAACACTGTATGTCCTTAGGATTGTTGGAATCTTGTGCACTTTTGCAAGATCACCTGTCTTCAGTGACCACTGTAATAAACACTAAGCATGGCTGGTCGGAGTTTTGGGTACCCATAAAACCGGTTTAACCCCACCACTGTTCAGTGTCAGTACCTAGTCAGACTATTAAGACTCTGTCATGTTTACATGCACTGTCTGTTGGGTGGCATTGATTGATTGTTGTTTCATTGTTGACCTTTTATGTTATCCATTTTGTTGTTTACGGTAAATGTAGCCAGCGGTCTTTGATATTTTTGTGTGTGTCAGGTGAGCTTATGTTTTCTTGATTTTTAGTACAGCATCTGCACAGACTACGTTGTCCATTTTTCTTATACCGGTGAACCCATTTCTTCCATTAAAAAAATTAATAAGACTTTTAGAGAACACATCTCATTCGGCTTTCTTAATTTCAATCATATTTAAAACCTTCTGTTTTTATATCATATTGTAAGAATTGTTTAAATGTTAAATTCTTCCTACCTTTTACCACCCTCCCCAAATTGCTCCCCTATGACAATTCCAAAGGGGACTGAAATAAATTAAAATAATAGAATAAATCAAGTTCACAATTTTAATTTCAAACAACAAAAATAAGTTTAAAATTCACTGAGATCTTTCCTTCAGATCAAAGTCTGTAAAATAAAACAAAACTGTAAAACAACAACAATATAAATGTAAAATATAAAAACAAAAATGTTTGGAATTCACATAATGTTAGGCCAATCAACTTTAATGATAGATAGATAGAATGAAAATTTACATTAAGGATGTACCCTGTTCAGTTTCCAGGGGTTTATCCAGGGTTATTGGGAAGGGTTGTTTTTGGCCTATTTTGGGAAAAATTTTGGTCAATTGGGAACAAAAATTAGAGGTGTAAGTTAACATTTTTGGGAATTCTGCATGATTTTAAAATAATTTCCATTGGGAATGGGTCCTTTTACCGGACCCAGCTGAATGGTAGAAAAATCCATGGTTTCAAAATAACAAGCTTTTCATAACACTGGTAAATATTGATAATGGATTAATAAAGGATCTAAAAGATTGCGAAAAAAAAATTATAGGTCCGTGTGCTTGTTTTCGAGATATAAGCCATTGAAAATTTGGTGGGAAAAATAGCCTCTCTTTTTTTACATAGCTTTATTTTCTCAAAAACCATTAAATAATAAGGATTTTATAAGATTTTTTACAAATGGCTTATTATTCTGCGTGCAGAAGATTTATGAAAAGAAAAATGGGTGTTAGCGGGAAAAATAATTTATGGCATTCAAATGGATAAAACCAGATGATTCTGAACATCTAACAAAAAATCAAAAACATATACCAGCAAACATCCTTAAACAACTTGTTACTTGTAATACTCTGACTAAATCTTATAGCACTTTAGAACATAACAATGACAAACAATTATATGAATACACATTTCTAAGAGAGAGATATATATTTAAAACAAGAGGCTCACCAGAGCCTGTATCGTTCACCTGGAGTCTGGTTTTCATTGGACAATTAATCAACTATTTGACCAAGTTTGTTGCAATTGGTTCAATTGTTCAGGGAAAATTTGTTGAAGATTTATTTTTCATAAGGTTTAATGTTAAAATATGTTCCCTGATGGTGGTAGTCCTGGCAGGAAGTTGACAAAATTGACCAGGAATAAGGGTCAACCTTAAATAAATGTAACAGAACCTGACCTCAAATTACACAAACCAATAACTCCTAAATAGAATTTGGGATTCCCTTCAAAATTTCAGGGTAGGTAGATCTCAACATGGCAAACATTTTTCAATTTATATTTCACTTCTATCTCAAATAGTTTTGGAGATAAATGCAAAAATGTTAAAATTTTGAAATGTGACAAAAAAAGGGCAATAACTCCTAAATGGGTTTTGGGATTTCCTTTAAAATTTCAGGGTATGTAGATCTCAACATGGCAAACATTTTTCAAATCTACATTTCACTTCTATCTCAAATAGTTTTGGAGATAAATGACGAAAAATGTTAAATTATGAAAATTTGATGAAAAAGGGCAATAACTCCTAAATGGGTTTTAGGATTTCCTTCAAAATTTATGGTTAGGTAGATCTCGTCATGCTGATCAACTTTATCCCATGTCAGATTTTTGATATCTGTAACGGTTTTTAAGTTATAAGCCAAAAACAACACATGCACCCCTATATTCTATTTTTAGCTACGACAGCCATGTTTTATGTCAGATCAAAATAAATTGAAGATCGTTTGTAGAGGACATGTCATAGATCATTCCTATTAAGTTTCAAACCAATCGGCCAAGCGGTTTCAGAGGAGGAGATTTTTGAATAAAAAAATTTTGAAAATTTGACGAAAAAAGGGCAACAACTCCTAAATGGGTTTTGGAATTTCCTTCAAAATTTCAGGGTAGGTAGATCTTGTCATGCTGATCAATTTTACCCCATGTCAGATTTTCAATATCTGTAACGGTTTTTGAGTTATTAGCAAAAAACAGCAATTTACCCCTATGTTCTATTTTTAGTAACAGTGGCCATGTTTTTCGATGAATCAAAAATCCCCACATCAGTTCTATGCAGGGTACCCCAAGGAACATTCACACCAAGTTTGGTTCTAATTAGTCAAGTAGTTTCAGAGGAGAAGATTTTTGAAATAATAAGATAAAACAAGAAGATTTTTGAAATTTCAGCCAATCAGAACACATTATTGGGCCTGGCAGCCATGTTGAATATTCGATCAGCACCAAAATTACAAATTCTGTAAAGGACCTTCACAGGAACATTGCTGCCAAGTTTGGTTCCATTTGGTTCAGTGGTTTTTTAGAAGAAGATTGAAATGTGAAAAGTTAACGGACGGACGACGGACGACAGACGACGGACGGACGACGGACGAAGACGCAAAGTGATGGCAAAAGCTCACCCTGGCTTTTAGCCAGGTGAGCTAAAAATGTGTGAGTCATCCAAGGAAGACATTTGTCGCCTGCAGACGTCAATTTTTACAAAAGATATTAAAATTTTCTAAAAATGAAATATATATGCACACCTTTGCATTAAGGTTAATGCACAGAGAAAGTTTCATCAAATTGCTTTGAGCGGTTATAGAGTAGTTGAGGATAGAAGTTTTGACCCCCCCCCTTTTTTCAAAAATGTCAACATTTACAAAAAAAATTTTTTAATTTTCTAAAAATGAAATATATATGCACACCTGTGCATTAAGGTTAATGCACAGAGAAAGTTTAATCAAATTCCTTTGAGCGGTTTACGAGAAGTTGTGGATAGAAGAAAAGTGCAACGACGCAAGACGACAGATAGTGATCCCTATGTGTCGACAATGCGTTCCGCAGGCGACACAACTAGATGCTCACCTGAACCTGAATCGCTCAGCATGATTAGGCCATTTGAAAAGCTCTTAAAGGAATGCAAAATTGTCAAAGTAACCTTGATATCTGACTTTTGACCTAAAAAAAAAGGTGAATCATCTGAACCTGTCCTTCCATATGAGATTCCTGCCAATTTTGGTTACAATCTGCCCATTATTTCCTAAGAAAATTACAGTCCTTTCCCATATGGTTTTAATAGAAACTTTGAACAGCCCCAACTGTCGATTGATCAAATGAATCTAAAACAAAAGTGGAACATTTGTAGAGGGTATTGTTGTCATCAATCCTGCAGTTTCAAAACATTTCATAATATAGTTTCAGAAGATTTTTGAAAATTGGCCAATAAAAAGGAAAGATGGCCTCTGGCGGCCATGTTGTTCATCCAACCGGAACCAATGGTGGATTTTTTGTATAGGTTCTTCCATACATCATTCCTACCAAGTATGATTACAATCTGCAAAGTAGTTTCAGAGGAGAAGATGAAAATATGAAAAATTTACAGACGATGGATGACGGAGACGGAAGCAGTGATGACATAAGCTCACATGGTCCAATGTGGCCTACAGCCAGTATAGGCAAGGTGAGCTAAAAAAGAAATACTGCTGAAACATAAACAGCGTAACATCAACTAACAACATTTCCAAATTTCTTATCATTTAGTTAAAAAGGACAAACTATGTCATCGCCATAAAAGTGGAACAAATTACCTAACACGGAGGTTAGACTCAACCATTTTTGCCCCTTAAAATCATTTTGTCATAAAATTCTCAAAACTCCCTCTGGTGTTTTTCTTTTCATTAGCTTCTGAGATATATTTTCAATATTGCCACTAAGAAATTCGAAGTCTTTCCATTTTAAAATGATCACACTGTGTCACAAGAAACTAATATTTAAGGCCACACCAAACCGATCTTTAGTTCTTTGGATGGCAAAAACAGTTGCAAGTAAGCAAAATTTTAATTGATTTTTTTTCTTCAGGACTATTTTTTTTTCAAGTAAAGATCAAATTTACGTGCGGCACACTAAAATATTGCCCAATAAAATGGGGGTTATATCCAATATTTACAAAATTTTTGGAGCGGGTGAACAGTTTTATTTTGAATTTCTAGAAATAGGAAGAATTTGGGGTGAATTTTTATAATTTTTGCAAAATGAAGCGGCAAAGAAATTTTTCCTTAAAATTTACATTGTCAAAAAAACACATCGACAAATTCCATAGAACTAAAGATCAATTTGGTGTGGCCTAATCCATTTATAGAACCAAAGCAACTTAAATCATTTATAATATACATGACAGTTAGAGAAATTTTCAATATATTTTTGACACAACCCTGAGATCAATGATATACTAAATATATAAGAGATCATTATTTTATACACATTGCACTCTTACATGTACCACAATAAAGTGTTGTCATAATGTACACTTTTTGGAAGGTGATAATTTTTGGGATTACTAACAATAGTCAAAATATTCTGCCAAAATTTTTCTTTTAATAGTGATATAATTTATATCCTTGGTCTAAGGGATAATTCTGATATAACAAAGAAAAAAAATTGTACAGTGTGGTACATGTACCATCTAAAAATTGTACAGTGTGGTACCATATGAAAATTGTACAGTGTAGTACCATCTGAAAATTGTACAATGTGGTACCATCTGAAAATAGTACAGTGTGGTACCATCTAAAAATTGTACAGTGTGGTACCATCTGAAAACTGTACAGTGTGGTACCATCTGAAAATTGTACAGTGTGGTACCATCTGAAAATTGTAGTGTGGTACCATCTGAAAACTGTACAGTGTGGTACCATCTTAAAATTGTACAGTGTGGTACCATCTGAAAATTGTAGTGTGGTACCATCTGAAAATTGTAGTGTGGTACCATCTGAAAACTGTACAGTGTGGTACCATCTGAAAATTGTACAGTGTGGTACCATCTGAAAATTGTAGTGTGGTACCATCTGAAAATTGTACAGTGTGGTACCATCTGAAAATTGTACAATGTGGTACTATCTGAAAATTGTAGTGTAGTACCATCTGAAAATTGTACAGTGTGGTACATTCTAAAAATTGTACAGTGTGGTACCATCTGAAAATTGTACAGTGTGGTACCATCTACAAATTGTACAGTGTGGTACTATCTGAAAATTGTACAGCATGTGTGGTACCATCTGAAAATTGTACAGTGTGGTACCATGTAAAAATTGTACAGTGTGGTACCATCTGAAAATTGTACAGTGTTGTACCATCTGAAAATTGTACAGTGTGGTACCATCTAAAAATTATACAGTGTGGTACCATCTGAACATTGTACAGTGTTGTACCATCTGAAAATTTGAATGTACAACATGTACAAGTACTTAAAAATTTTTAATGTTTTTTACATAAAAATATGTATGGACATATTTTTACTATTTGTTATACATTTTCTAAAGTGAAAATATAACATTTTCTCTGTTATATGATCAAAACATGAAAAAAGTTAAATTTTGAGGTTTTCTAAATACAGTAAATGCTAAAAAATGCAATAAGAACAATGCCAAAACCGCTTAGGGAAACAAACACGGCACATTATTCTACTCGTCTTTCATACATAATTTTCTTT
This sequence comes from Mytilisepta virgata, assembly GCA_028015205.1. Lineage (NCBI taxonomy): Eukaryota > Metazoa > Mollusca > Bivalvia > Mytilida > Mytilidae > Mytilisepta > Mytilisepta virgata. The sequence goes on from JAPWFG010000032.1 coordinate 991,473, forward strand.
TGTTACACAACCATTCATGGGAAATAAATCTGAAGTGTCTCCACTACAAGGTGACAAATTGGCCTTTTTACATGGTGCATAGGCATCCTTGAATATTTTCCATAAATTCACAACCAAGTCGGTCAGCACAATGTCCGAAGAATTCTTTCCAATAACTCTTAAAACAAAAACCCCATCATCACGCAAATAATCTTCAACGAATTTTCTAGATAATTTCTTATCATAGCCGGTCTGAAGTTCATGAGTGATTTTCAAATATTTTTTTATATATTTAGATTTGGGTTCTTTGAAGACGCAATAAAAAACCCATACAAAGTAATTAAAAAAAGTCATAACTGCAACTAAAAATAGCCAGAACCAGAGAAATATAAATATCTTCTCGTTAAACAGGTTAATCGGTAAAACACACTGGACGGTATAATTTTGAACATTTGCCAACTGTCGAATTTTGAAATCGCATAATGTAACTCTTGGAAAACGAGGTGATTCCTTCCATTCGCCACCATTTCTCAGCAAATAGTCAATAATCTCGAAGCCAAATACATTATAATCCATCGACATGAATTCATTCAGTATGAAGAACTGGGCGACTACATTTGTACAGTAAACTAATTTAATGAACAAATAATACCCCGTCAAAAATGTTCCATCTCGTTTACCGTAACAAAAACAGAAGATATTTGAAACCCTACGCCTTATCCGCACTAAAAAATTGTAGTGATAATCCCTTTGAGAGTCCAACCAGCGATGTATGTATTTGGCTATGTGACAGATTTTTTTAGAACGATCTTCAGGTGATGCAAGCAACGTTTCAGTTGCCAGTCGACAGACTTTGTCCATGTTTATTCCAGAATACCCATTAATAGTACGCCAAGCAATATTCGGGACTTTAAACAAGAACGCCATGAACAAAAGAATTATGGGTACCCACTGGTAATATGTTATTTCCCTATTTTCACGCCTTTCTTCTTCTTCTGGAATGACATCAGACATAGGAAGATAATATGTATTCGAGACCCAGCAGGTTGATTTTGTGTACGCGACACGAGCAATTGAAAATTCGCCTGGTGTCCAACAATGAATGGGGTCACCGACAAACTGCCCTGATGTCACGATGATGGCAAAAACGCTCAGCAGTAGAACACTCCAAATATGATTTAACCTGTCAATCCAATCATCATCGGCAGCACTTGTCAACCGTGACCAGTTAGCAAGACTACCAAGGGCTCCACCAATCCTGAAAAATACAAGATTTTTGTATTAATACTATTATCATTTTATACTACAGAAAGTATAGACTGAGAATTTACAATTTTGAACTTTATATAAATTCTTAATTATGATTACAGGCAATTTATTATGTAAGAATACATACAATGGCCATAAACACTTTGGTAAAGGAAGGTTTTACTGTCAATAAAACATAACATGATGATGGAGTTTAATCTTAGGCTACATAATTTATGAATAATATTTTGAAATAATTTTATTTGAACACAGAACTGTAAGAAGACTTGAAACATTAAGAAAAATTCTATTCAAAAATAAGAGAGGTGATAATAAAAAAGAAATAAAAACAAACAGAGGCTCCCAGGAGCCTGTATCGCTCACCTGATATTTCCATTTGTTCATTACTAAAGTACCTTGAGATTAACATCCATGCCATGTTTGTTTCAGTCCATTCAATAATTTTTAAGTAGAAGCTGTTTGTTTTTCACATAGGATCCTATGTTAAACTAAGTTCCCCGCTGGTAGCCATCTTGGACGACAGATCAGCATCAAAGTAACAACATTTGGTCAGCACATCAAAAGGAACATATATGCTATGTTGGTTTCAATCCATTCAGTGGTTCTCTAGAAGATTTTTGTATGTATTTCCTATGTTAAACTAATTTGCCTGCTGGCAGCCATCTTGAATGACAGACCGGAAGCAAAATTATAAATTTGGTACAGGACCATCATACAATCATCAAGGCATACTATCAATTCAAGCTGTCAAACGCTTACAAAGAAGTTGTTTGTAGGTATTTCCCATAAAGTCCAAAGTTAACTATGTCCCACAGTGGATTTCCAATCGGCACCAAAATTATAAATTTGGTGGAGGACCATCTGAGGAACATTCCTGCAATGTAGAAGTTCATTTGGTCTTGTGGTTTCTGACAAGAAGTTTTTTTAAATTTCAGCCAATCAGAACAAATTATTGGGCCTGGAAGCCATGTTGAATATTCGATCGTTACCAAATTTACAAATTCTGTAAAGGACCTTCCCAGGAACATTGCTCCCAAGTTTGGTTCCATTTGGTTCAGTGTTTTTTTAAGAAGAACATTGAAATGTGAAAAGTTAATGGATGGGCGACGATGGACGAATAACGAATATATATATTAAAAGAAATTTTGATAAGATAGAACTGTGAATGATACATATAATGCCCAACCTTCATAAAGTTTCATCAAAATCCAATGAATGGTTTAGGAGGAGATGTGTTTACAAGGTACATGGACGGACTGACATACAGACGAATGGACAAGGCGATTCCTATACACCCTCTTAAAACTTTTTTTGCGGGGAGTACAAAGATATACACATCTTTTTTATTTGGCTAGAACAATATTTCATGTTTTAAATTTTGCCTTTCAGAAACATCTTTTCCAAATTTTCAATTTTTGTTCATAAACCTATATGGTCTTAAAAGCCTCTTTTTTAATTTCTTGTTGGTTGTTTGTAAATATTCCTTTCAAATGTTGTTATAACATCTAGCTTGGTGAAGTTTCTAGACAAAGGGAGGTAAATCCAATTGAGCATGAACATTTTCTCTCATATATCCAAAATTAATGTATCATAAAATATGTATCATAAAAAAATGTTAACAGCACCTCTTGCCTTTTGCTCTAGTTATAATTAATTATTTCCATTTCCAATGCTAGGATGAATTTTTAATGAGTAATTTTTCTTTTTTTGTGTTCATTTTATTGACATCATCATGAAGAAATGGGCTGGTGCATTTTTCCTGCACACTGAGGATATGCCTGATTTAGTTTGATATCAATATATAATATGTTTATTCTAGAGCCACAACTTTTGAGAGCAGTTATCTCCCTTAGCAAACTTGTCCAGGGGAGATAATAAAATAGCCTTCCTTTATCCCTTTGAACCGAACAGAGACAATTACAATTATCTCCCTTGGATAACTGGGTAAGGGAGATAGTTGACTTTTCTTTCCCATTAAAACATGTTTGAAATACCCATGATATTTAATTCAATTGAGAGAATAAGAAAACTGAAAGATTGGTATAGGTCACAGAGTTAAATTCACACAATTTTCAAAATTCAACCACAATTTTTTTTTAGTTCTAAAACATTATTGAGCATATACATAAGTTGTAAAGAAATTGAAAAAGGAAAAAATTCACGTCACAAACTGAAAATTCACAATTTTTTTTTTTTAGGCTTCTGAGCATTGCTGGGGGTCCATGTGAAAATCCGAATTCTAAAACCTTACTGCACATCTACACATGTTATGCTATCATTCCATAAGAAATTCAAAATAAATCCCTAAACACAATTTGAAAGAGAATTGATGTCACAATAAAGGTTTGATAAACAGGGACGACGAATTATACTCCCAACCTTTCTTTTGCTGAATGAAAAAAGTATGACTAGATGTGATAAAAAAAAAACATTTAAAGCTGTGAAGTGACTTGGGGATGACTCATTAGTTGATGAAAAAATTGTGTTTGATACAATTTGTGTTCCACCAGGAACTGTATATGAAGTATTTAGTATTATATGATCCCTGCCCCTGGTTCCACATTTTAACCAAGTGATCCATTCTGAACTTTGGCACAAAGACTTACATTTTTGGATCAGATGATGCAATATCTCTTCAGTTGAAAAGCTGCATTGTCATTTGTGGAGATCTTCGATTTAAAATGTACTGTTGCTAATTATCTGGAGCGGACTGCTGTTGTGGATTGTGGTCAAGTGTTGACTTTCACTTTGTGACAGTTGTGACGAAGGGCTAGAAACTTCACTTGCATGAAAATTTCATCTGTTGATCAAAGAATACACCATTATTTAAGAACAATAGACATGTTTGTGTGTAATAGAGACATTTTTTGTCTTTGTAGAAGAGAAACCTGTCTTTGTTTACCTTCTAAATGTCACTTCAGTTCACCGGTTTTCATCCGGCGCGCGCCTGAAACACGTGACAAAGACAAACCATGTGAAGCCTACTGTAAAACTTGGAATAGATTAAATAATTGGATCCATTTTTTTGCTATTAATATTGCTAAATAGCTTTTATGATTCTATCTTTTAGGAGCCATGCTGACTTTCTCAACTGCTGTTGCTACAAGATGTAAAAATATCAGACTCTATAGAGAGATTTAAAAAATAAATTAGAACTGAATATTGCCAGGAACCGAACAAGTTCCCAAATCCCTTCCTTGTGTAGTCGCACTATCTAAGGCATAAAATAGTCGAGACTGAGCTCCCTGGTCTGAATGAAGTCTTTCAGGAAGTCCATAATGAACGATGTAATGGTTGTACAGTGCCTCTGTTGTTGTTTTGGCTGTCATATTCCTGGTCGGTATGCTTGTGCAAACCTGGTGAAATGGTCTGTTATTACCAAGACGTACTGCTGTCCTCCCTTCGATGGTTCCAGGGTTAAATAATCCACGCATACAAGCTGTAAAGGTGCACTGGTCTGAATACTTACAAGTGGTGCTCGGTGGTTAGGGATTGCTTTCCTTCGCAGACATCTGCCACAGCAAGACAGCCATTCCTCTACTTCTTTCGCCATACCGGGCCAATAAAAACGGTCTCTGAGTAAGGAGAGAGTCCTATCCTTTCCTTGATGTCCGATATCGTTATGGTAGGCCTGTAAGATGGTGGTGACTAACTGTGATGGCAAAACAAGCTGTTTCTTAACATCATCATCACTGCTTACTACTCTGTATAAAATTCCTTCCATGATCTGTAAGTGGTTGAACTGTCTCTTCAATATCGGATCATATAACGTGGGCGCCAAAATGTAGTCGCACTATCTAAGGCATAAAATAGTCGAGACTGTATAGGGTTCTGGACAGTTTATTACAAGAAGCATTAAAAGAAACCCTGTAATAGAATATCACATTAAATAACAACATATATAAACTAATTCTATGAAAACATGAAATGTATCAATTTAATAAATTTACGTAATGCGTGTTCTTAAAAAAATCAATCAATTAACTGTAAAATATGTCACAGTTCCCGAAATTAATAAAGTGCACAATTAAACATTATCCAATCAAAATATTATTTTTCTGTGACGCTAGAAACAGATTTACTTTGTAAATAAGATAAAAAATGAAAATATCTTTTCTCATAAAGTAATTACACTATCATACGCAAATAAGCTGTTAAAACTACATATATATAAGTAATTCAAGCAAAAATGTATTAGTTAAGCAATAAGCAAAGGCAGTTTACTAAATAAGCTGAGCTAAATAAAGCAAAACTACTAAACAAATAAAATAACCGAATACAAACGAACACTCATTCTTACCTCGTATGAGGTACAAAGGTTATGCCTCAATGTTAATTACATGTACTACATCATGTGCAGAAATCTGTCATAATACCTGTACAACAAATACTAAATTATAGTTATTTTGCACAGACTTTTATAATACGTAAAACCTATCAATATGAACTAAAATTAATATAATTAACGATTCTGAAATATGTTATATCAAATTTACCTTTTACTCATTTGCTCTCGGATTCATTCTACTCTAATATTCGCCATTCATTACGTTTTACATAAAAACTTATTTGTAACAGGATTAAATATATGTCTCATAAAGTCATGTAAAAATAATAGTTTGCCTGTGAAGAAAAGTTTACGTTAACCTTTAAATTGTTTATCCCCTGCATTTAAAGACCAAACCAACTATAGTTTATACGCACATCTCAGCGCATAAGTATTGTTCCATAAGACGTCTATGACGTTGATAGAAAATCCGCGAAACGTCGAAAAATCCGCGAAACGGTGTTTCATATTCGCGTTATTTTTTAAAAGCTAAAATGGCGTCGCGCTTGAAAGGGCGTTTCATAGCATAGAAGTTGACAAACTTTTTCCAGCACAGAAACTAGTTATGCAACCAACACATAAAAATTGGCAAAATATTCTTGGCTTTCTTGCAAACACTATAAATTTACTTTTTGTCAAAATAAAATGTCGCAATTATTCGCAAATTAAATCACTCCCTGGATTGGTTTGGTTCTCGATGACTTCGACAAACCTATGTTTATTTGTTTTGTTTGATTGCTGTGACTTTTTAGTTAACACTTAAATGATTACAAATTAAAGTTTGGCTTTAGAACTGGAAAATTCGAATCGAAATTCGAAATATAACCCGAACTCGACTTTTAACTGGAACTCATTAACTGAGGCACGAACTCGAACTCTTAGGTTAGTGTTGAAGCATCTACAAATGATAAGCGCAGCAACAAGATCAAAAATATTTTACCATATCATACCAACCAATAACAAAATTGGTTTGAACGAGGCTTACACTGTGTACATCGTCGGCGACACGGTGACTTGAAGGGAAAGTTCTTTTTTGTTTATTGTGACGTCATGTTTATTGAGAAAACAAAACTAAGCTTGGCGTAGCTGAATATGTCATTTTTTTGACGTTAAATCCGTTTTATTTTACTTATGAAGTCGGTGACCTATCATTTTTTTTGTCTTATTCTGACAACATTGAATAACTAAACACAGTATAAAAATTTAAGAAAAAAATCAACTACAGATTTTTCAAAATTCAATAGAATATGCAGTAAAAATTGGCCCAAATTTGCGCGGGAAAGGCCTTTAGAGCAGAATACGTGGTCATTGCGTTATGGGAAACCGTTTTCTTTGTTACAATAAAAAAATATATATATTCTGGAAGCCAACACAAAAGTCCGTATAAAAATTCGACTTTCACGACGGAAATGGCATCATTCGAAAAATAGGCCGTAAATTTAGCATCTGGCTGAATGTAAGCATTTTTTGCGGTACTATAGCAACGAAACGAATTCGGTGACCTATCTTTTTTATTCCCTTATATCGTTCAAAAAACTACCAAAAACGAATATGTTGAGTTTCAAGAAAAAATCAATTACAGAAATGATTAGTTGGTTTGGTCTTTAACACACACTCAATACACATTCTTACTACGATATCATGCTAAAGTGGAAAGGTTCTCGTGCGTGAAATACTGATTAAACCAGTAATGAACTTACGATGAAAATAAGATATATAAACAGAATAACACAAGAGACAAGAAAACCAACTGACCTGAAATAATTGTGGATTCCTCCAATATGAATAAATGAAATAAACAGCAAATACTGACTGAAGAATATACGTGTGTTCGATTTGAACATCAACCCACAATTCCTATAGACCCGATTTCAAATAGACAAAAAAAAAAAAAAAAAAACAAGCGCCAATCAGATATAGGACCAATGAAATAGTAGAAAGAGTGCGGCTAAATCAAGCGTAAAAACAATGACCATTGAAATAGAAGAAGTGAGTAATAATCAATCTGAGAATGGTCAATCGTCAAATCCGTCAATATAAAATGCACATGAAAATATATAACTCATAATTAATTACAATCCGTAATTAATCTCTTTTAGATCATAACAAATATAAATGAAGATTCAAATCACTTTATTTCTAAATAAGTTCAAATAAGAAATTAAAAACTATTTACAAAATGATATCTATTTATTCATAAATCAGTAATATTACACTCTATCACACTTGCTCACATCTTTTGTGAATATTTTTAGGATTGACTGTAAAAACATTTCAGTCTATGAAGAAATAACTTCAATCAGGTGGTGCACACTAAATAACCCGCGTAGTGGGTTATTTGAAAGTGTGCACCATGTGCACTGAGATTGTTTCGAATAGACTGAAAACAAAATTACTGTACATGTACGTCAAACCTTATAATTTAATTCCAACGGTTTTTATGTCTAAACGGCGGGTTCCCTTTAATGACGTCATGTATAAAATAAAATTTAGTCTATGATATGATAGACGAAAATAATTTGAGGAATGAAATGATGTGTTACATCCAATATTAAATTATTTGACGTACAGTGTATTGACTAGTAGAACGTCAGCTACACTCGTAGAATAATTAATTTTTACAAAACAACATGCACATTTGTTAAAATGATTCTTTCTACGAAGTCATTTTGTAATTAAAAATCCATATTCCGTCAAAAAGTGACAATTACTTCTTTGCTAATATTCGAGAAATCTTTTTACCTAAACTTTTAACTTAAATTTCAATCTCTATTTAGCCATAAATATACAATACATAGTCATTGTCGGAAAATATAAAATTTATTTGGGCGAACCTTTTCCCATGTTTTTGCAGCGAGCCCAAATAAATTATATATTTTCCGCCAATGACTTTGTATTGTCTTTATCCTACAATCCTCCTTAGATGCGTAAAATGCCATAAAATTTCGTTTGGAGTTGAAATCCACCCGCCATTAAAACCTGAGACTACTATAACACATATGTTATAGCAGTCTCAGTTAAAACGCGGGAAACGCCACGACGTAATCTTGTACGTTTAATACAATCCTCGTGTTATTCATGTAAACAAGTACCAGTATAGACTTTATTAGGTTATTGACCTAATACGACTATTTAAAGTTTATTCTACCCCTGTTATTAGACCGGAAATGGCTTGATTACAGGATAATATATGTTGATATGAATAAACATATCTATATGTATCAATTTTGAAATCAATTTTTTCAATATATTTAATCTCATACATCCCGAAAATTTTCAATCAAATCTAACTCTCTGTTAGAGGACGTCATTTCTTTTTCAATAAGTTCTATAATGGTTCAAATAAACATACATGCACATGTTTTCTATTTTTACGTGTTGTGTGTATTTTTTTATTGTGCAGCAGCGCCGGTGACTTTTTTCACTATTGAAATTCATTCAACTATCAAGAAACAAAAATAACAAAAAAATGCTCTGTTGTATATTATTAGTAGGACCTCTAATCTGTTATAGTAATATCTTTTCTAAGGAGAAAACAGTCCTGTGTCCAAACCGAATAGATTTCAATTTAATATGTTTCATACGGCGGCGTGTTCCAATATATATTACATCGAATTAACATAGTATGCGTTAATAACCATTATCAGAAACCAGTATGAAACATAGGTTATTATAAAGAGTTCAACATGGTTTGAACAGTCGGGTCTCTTGAAATGCTTCGCGCGCGATCTTTAATAAAAAAGACAGATTGTCTTTAGTTTTTTCAATGAACGTTCATGATAGTACACAGATGTTGATATCTACAGGATCATTATATGATCCCTGTATCTACTATAAATAGAGAATATAAATACATGGCAAAATCCGTTTCACATGCAGTATCAACCGAGGTTTCAATATCAGCCCGAGGGATGATATTGATCGATTGGTGATACCGCATGTGATATGGATTTTGATATGTTTTATACGCTTTATAATATATTAAACAGTGGTGAAGAATTGTAGTCTGGTCACGTGACCAATATCATTTTAAAGGGTATGATAAAGGGTGGTGATATCGATATCATCACGGTAGAAAATACAGCTGAAAATGTTCTTTCAGTATCGTATATGCAATTTTCCTTTATTTCAAACATAATCATAAAACTTAAGTTTTTATAATATAATTTACATGTATATTTGAAAAGTTATGGATATTAGATTGACCAATGTGGACCTCATTTTCGGAATCCTAGACACTTCGGTACCTGGACATTTCGGTACTGAGACAATTCGGTACTGACTATGGACATTTCGGTACTGAGACATTTCGGTACTGACTATGGATATTTCGGTACCGAGGTTAGACATTTCGGTACTGAGTAAATCGTGTTATATCTTTGTAGGGCATTACACTAAAAGCGTGGTCTTTTTCAATGGGTACCGAAATGTCCAGGTACCGAAGTGTCTTTATACCCATTTTCGCATCTCTATCGATCGCTTTATTTAGTCTACAACACTGGACAAAATGTCTTTTTCGGGATTTAAAAAAAAAAAAATGAAATAGAATCAAGCTGGCTAAAATTGGGATAGTGTAAATCGATATGAGTCATAGGAGACAATCTCGTGAATTTATATTTAATTGACAAGGAAGAAAGAAATGTTCTTCATCGTCCAAAACTTTGCATACATTACAAAGTCTTTGATCTCTGGGTATATTTCTGTAACAATTAACCTCTTTCAAGTGAATTTCTAGATTATGGTCATATCTCTGACCCCGAATTTTGTCATAAGTTTGCGGCTATTAAAATTTTCAATAAGTAATTTTCACATTTAACATCAGTTTTAAGCTTACAGCACATGTATATAGATACAGTTTTGAGCTTCTATCTAGATTATGTAGTTTCTTTAGCACATATCCAACTATAGAAGTCATCACGTGACTTTGGTGACGTCACACATCACCTATTATGTATATACCATGCCCAAGTAAATTGTATAGAAATGCACTTGGGCGATCAGGAATATTAACTTATCCTCGTCAAGGGCGATATAGATTATGAAAAAAATCGCACCTTTGTCAGTATTTAATACTATTAACGAATGAAAACTAACACAGATGACAGATCATTTCATATAGACATTATTTCTTTTCAATCCAGGATTTTATTATATCTGGGACTATTATACTAATAGTTAGTATAATAGTCCCAGATTATATAATGTTTGTGTGATGAAGCAGGGATCATATAATACTAACATTATATACAGTTCCTGGATGGAGTGGTTATAATAAAAAGGGGGAATATGCATACTATAGATACTGATATATTACTAGAGACATATTGTTTTATGTGTAGGATGTTACTAATAAAGTATATCCTTTAGTCTTCATATATCATATGTTGGATTAAAACCTTCATATAACTTTTCGAAATATCGTAATTGCAATAGTTTAAATTTTGATTATACCCCTTCCAACTGACTTGAAAACTGGCTATTTTGAAATGTGTTATTTTTTACTATTATTATTCAAGATGGCGTCCATCCTAATCAGCTTACCTTATCATATCAAAGTAAATATATAGCGATGTTCGGATTTATAATATGTCAAATGTTTAATATATAAATACCAAAAAGATAAATTATTAATTTAAAATAAATTAAAATGTTACTTATCTGACATTTGAAATTATATTTCATCTCTGCATTCTTTGTGATCCCCCATTAAACAGACACACACCTCTTTATTAAAATGCTGCATTAATTATAAAAAAATGTAGCGTTAAAAATGAAATCACGCTGTTTTCGGTCAGCAAACGGTTTACCTGTATACATACAATGTACCTGCGTACCTTAATTACGGTGGGAACAATAAACATCCGGACAGTCTAGGTACAATATACATGTCAAATCGTTAATTAGTTGTAATTACCTGAAACTCACAGCATGTTAATTGCGGAGAACAAATTTCTTTACCTGTAAAATTACTTCAGATAAACTCAAATAAATTTTACCAAAAAAAAAAAAAAAAAAAAATTCGCTTTTCTCGCGGCTTAAAAAATTAAAAAAACTTGCACCATTACCCTTCATCACGTGTAATTATATACTTTTGCCAGTTTGTATAAATTGGTGATAAATTTCATATTATTAATTATTGTCACAATTTCATATATTGGAATTATAATCCATGTGAAATGTTACTACATATTTCAAATAAAAAGTTTTTTAAAGCTGGGACTATTATACTAAGTTAGTATAATCAGAGACATATACATATATATGTCTCTGGTATAATAGTCCCAGTTTAAAGTGAAGACGTTGAGTAGGTGCTATAATCGGTAAACGGACAGAAAGTCACAGGACAAAAAGTCACAGGACAAAAAATCACAAAACACCTAGGACAAAAAGTCACAGGACAAAAAGTCACAATCAATATTTTTACCTTGATGGACAAAAAGTCACAGGACAAAAAGTCACAGTTTTTGCATTATTATTGTGTGTATTGACTTGGGTATTGACTTGGGTATAGGACAAAAAGTCACAGTTTTTGCATTATTATAGTGTGTTTTGAATTGGGTATAGGACAAAAAGACACAATTTATGTTTTTGCATTATTATAGTATGTTTTGAATTGGGTATAGGACAAAAAGTCACAGTTTAAGTTTTTGCATAATAATAGTGTGTTTTGACTCTAGGTATAGGACAAAAACAGAGTTCTCAGTTGAAAATGAAAGTTATTACTCAAAATTGGAAGCCATGATTTCAATAAGGGGAAGGAAAGCTTTGTCAAAACATACATGCCTTTTGTAGGTATACATGAAAGTAAGGATGTTTTTCCTGCTTTTTAACTAAAACAACATAATTGTCATTATTTCCAGAAAGGGTGCATATATCCTGCCAAACAGAAGCCAATTAAACAATCAGTTAATTATAATATAAACATTATTGTTTCCTTTTTCAAGATGATGTCCCCCTTTTATGATATACTAATTAAAATAATTAATGTTCATGACATCCTTGCATTTTTTAAGTAATAAAAATAAATATCATAAATTGCAATTATAATTACCATTTAAATTAAATAAAATTAATTGTGAAATGTTTAACATTTTTGTTTAATATTGCAATTATTCTGAATATTTTAACATTTGTACTTAAAGTCCAAAATTTGTTTGTAATCATTGTTAATACGGGTCCCTATACTATAAATGACAAATTTTATAAAATATTTACAAATATTGTGACTTTTTGTCCTATACCCCTCTAAAACATGTGGTCTTTCATATTACAATCTCTTCATTGTGACTTTTTGTCCTATAGGTCTTGAAAATATTGGAGAAAACAAATTGTGACTTTTTGTCCTGTGACTTTTTGTCCTATACATTTTGTCACTATACAAAATTTTAACTGTGACTTTTTGTCCAGTGACTTTTTGTCCGTGACTTTTTGTCTGTGACTTTTTGTCTTGTGACTTTCCGTCCTACATTCCTATAATCAATACAGAGTTATCGAAGTACGATGAATGCCTGGTATGAACGGGACCAGTAGATTCCCGATATTGGGTAACCAGTTAATAAGTCTGAACAGAGTTACCTAACATACTTATGACCGATATAGTTGCATATGTGATTTTTCATATCTGTCACTCACTGATATCTTGAAAGCATTTTTCAGGATGATTTTTGGACTTCAAATAACTTATTTGTCACTATTTTTGTGGATTAAAATGATGAAAAACCCGATTCTAGAATCAAGTTAAAATTTTCCGTTATTGTTGGTTTGATGATTTCATTCTATATTTGTACGATCCTTTCCGGTTCCAGTGCGCGTTTTACAGCAAATCATTTTCCGTATTTGGTTTTGTTTTTAGTCTTTGTATACTGGTTTACAGATTATTTGTACATAAAGTTACCAGATGAATAAAAAACAAGTTAATTTAGATTTGAAAACATCCGAATAAAGGTATGCATATGTTGCTACTGCTGTTAGGTAAATCAATGTTGTGTAGAGCATTTGTTCGAATTCTTATGAACAAAAGCATTTGCCTGCTGCCCATCTCAGGAACCACTCAGACACTCAAGTAGACAGTACTTGTTGATGTCATAACATGATAGATTAGCTATAACAAGATCCCTGTGAACACAGTGGAGCAGCCTGCCTGGTTGTGTTACACTTTTTTATGGCTTAGGGTAATGTCACTATTTTCTGAATGCGTTGAACTAAATTGTTGTGTCCTGAGCTATTTTTCTGCTCACACCGCCACAGTGTGCGACCAAGTCAGAAAAATATCTCCGGACTCAGAATCCCAAAGGGATTAGTAATTTACCTCTAAGTCTGTATATCAACCTATAGTATATACACTGGAGAGCATGGAGAAAATGTTTACTGTGTGACTCACATAAATGTACGTCTGCAACTGATTTCTTGATGAAAAACTTAGGACTTCATGACTATTCTTTAAGTTTGAAATAACAATTAGATATATCTCAAAAGTTGACAAGGATCAAACATTTGGAAACAACTTCATATAATTTGCATTAGCAACGTCACATTTATTTGTGCTGACGTCATATATGATGCAAAAATCAATGAAATGTGGAAGGGGCATATAGATTTACCCTTTACAAACGCAGGTGCTTTTGTCTGGTTTGAGTAAGTGTTTACATGTACGTATATATGTAGAACAATTTCTCAAAACCCATTGAGATATATCAATGATATTATACCACTACAATCCCCTTATAACACTGAACACAGATAAGCAACATTTGGGTCAGTTTTACTTGCATCTAATGCACGATTGACTCTGATAAATTTTTGACTTTTATTTCATATTCTACTGTCTGTAAACCTCAGTCTGTGGAATGGATTTAAAAAAAATTGAGTACCTTAATCAGTGTAAACGGTCTAATCACTTGGCTAACAGATGTAATTATCAAAGTTGTAACTAAAATCTAAAGCAGTTGAATTTACCTGATTTAGTGTAATCATGTCTTAAAGAGAAACAAAAACATTTTGCCTATGGAATTTTCAATGTAAAAGGGAGATAAGATAACAGGCCCTACTCAAATAAAATTTGCCCTAATAATACTATCTAAACTTGCACCATTACCCTTCATCACGTGTAATTATATCTAAGTGAAAATTATAGTCAAATGTACTGGACAATGGGGCCAATAGTCTATGTTCAACTGGCCCTATCGAAATTCTACTGGCCTTGGGCCAGTGGGCCAGTGCTTAAGTTGACCCCGTGTCACTGCTACTAGTCAAGGGTAGGGTTAGTGCAAACAAAAATATTTTTAAGTGTTGCCTAATTAACCAACAAAACATTTTCTATGATTCTACAGTTAGACTTTCAAAATTCTAAAAATGCATTCTACAAATTAAAGTAAGGTTCAAGTAGAAATGCATGGTGTAATATCAGGGTTCTCCACCACTATAATCCTCCTACATTATAATGCATTTCTCGAACAGTTGGGTCATTGTGACCTACATTTCAAAAGTGACATGGTTAAGTTTTTATGTTTAGGTCCATTTCTTAGAAACCTATTGAGACATATCAAATATATTATAGTATAATACCATTTCATTCAATTTATATAGTACAGTATGTCAGCAAAATTTGGGTCAGTCACCATAGTCAAATTTCATAATTTTCCTACCGAAGGTCAGTGGTTCTCTCCGGGTGCTCCGGCTTCCTCCACCAATAAAAACTTGCCGCCACAAAATAGCCAAATGTGCCGAAAATGGCGTAAAAACCCAACTAAACAAACTAGCATACAAACTAAAATGTTTCTTTTCTACTTCGACATGATGAAGGGGAGTTCCAATGTTTTAGACTTAAAAACAACCATTGAAATTAAAGTATAAGGATTAACGTTTACTGTAATTCTGTTTTCAGTCTATTTGAAGTAACTTCAATGCACATGGTGCACAACTTCAAAATTACACGATATGCTTGTTATTTAGTATGCAGTATGTGATTGAGGTTATTTCTCTCTAGACTGAATAAGAATTAGTCAATCCTTAAATAACATTTGGTTTTATGTAATCAATTATTATGATCCAGTGACTTTTGTTAAGTTTTGCATTTAGGTTCATTTCTCAGAAACCTATTGTAATATATCAATGATATTTCAGCACTACATTCCTCTTGTATAGTACAATGCAGTTCAGCAACACTTGGGTTGCTATGACCTACATTTAATGCTTCAGTGACTTTGCATTTAGGTTCAATTCTCAGAAACCTATAGTAATATATCAATGATATTTCACCACAACAGTCCTCTTGTATAGTACAATGCAGTTCAGCAACACTTGGGTCACTATGACCTACATTTCATGCTTACAGTGACTTTGGTTAAGTTTTGCATTTAGGTTCATTTCTCAGTAACCTGTAGTAATACATGTATATCAATAATATTTCACCACTACAGTCCTCTTGTATAGTACAACGCAGTTCAGCAACACCTATATTGTTTTTAGGACAGGGCATCCGTGTCTTATAGACACATTTTCTAGTTTTAACATTGTTGCTGTGAACAGGTACCACTCCTTACTCGGAAAGAGGATCTATGTACATACACTGTTACATTCCTTTAAAATTCATATACCAAGTCCAGAGCCTGAGTGACATGCTCAAGTGATTTGATGTTTGACTGTTCAGAACTTTGTCTGCATCATGAATTCTATCAGTATCACCAGCATGTTTTCACTATTTTCTGAAATGTTGGCTAAAACATACTCCCTTGTAGCATGCGTTTTGTAACTTATTTAGTAAAGTCTGCCTGTATATATTAATTCCCATCCATGTTCTCACTGTTAAGTGTGTTGCCAGTGTTAGAAAAATAAACTGCATGTCTTCTTTCAAGTCAAAGATTATAAATTGCTATAATTTTTTTATTTTTATTTCAGAGTTCTTACTTAATGTGGAATAAATATACCAAAGAATATAATGGAGAACAGTTTCAATGAATTCACTAAAATTTTGAGTATGAATGACAATGGATCAAGTCTTTCAAGCGTTTTAAGTAACACAAAAAAATGCAGAACAAAAGCAGATCACAAAAACAGCAATAAAGATGATTTAGTTCAGATATTGACTGAGCCTGGTCATAATCATGCTTTGGACAAATTTATGTTGACTCAGTTGAAAAAGGAGACAAAAAAAAGACGAAGAA
The DNA here is from genome assembly GCA_028015205.1 of Mytilisepta virgata. Classification (NCBI taxonomy): domain Eukaryota; kingdom Metazoa; phylum Mollusca; class Bivalvia; order Mytilida; family Mytilidae; genus Mytilisepta; species Mytilisepta virgata. Next base: position 1,008,210 of record JAPWFG010000032.1, read on the forward strand.
AGAAAAAAGTTGAAAAAGTTACACCTGTGTTGTTCATACCAGGAAAAGACAACTCTTCAATTTTAACGATTGACCAAAATCTGTTCAGAAGTTTAATTGGAGCAGGGAATTTGAATGATAAACCACATCAGTCTAGATCAACAAAAAGAGAGAATTTCTCTCAGACCAACTTGACGACTTGTAATTCTAAATTACCCCAATCTGATCATGTGACATTTGTACAGGAAGTTGAAGCCATAGAAACCAAGGGAGACAAATCACCAAAGCATGCGATAGTTGAATGTCAGATTTGTAATGTAAAATTTGAAAGTCGTTCAAGATTAGCAATTCATTCACGTGTACACCGAAGATCTATAAATAATGGCATCAGAAGATCCAGAAAACATTTACAGAAATCATGCACATATGATAAACAAGTTCATGAAAATTGTGTTCCCACCAGAACTACTGAAAGGTCCCCTGCAATTCAAGTTCATGGAAACAGGAGTGTCATAACAATTGAAGGAAAATCAGTTTCTGCTAACATCGGAAGTAACCTGGAGAAAAGTAAAAGGGCTGAATATGAAGGTGAAAAAACTGTTTTATCTGATTCACATTCCCATACTGTGCAAAATACTAAAGCAGACAATTGTATTGCTGAATCTGTTAGTACAAATTCTCACTTTTTAAAAAATAAATTTGTCCGTATAGTCAATTATCCAGCTGTTACAACCAGTTCCTTAGAATCCTTCTCAGCTAGCATAACATCTACTGAAAGTTCTGTTTCTAAAGAAAAAATCTTTTCTACCCCTCCAGTGCAAGAAAATTCAATCTGTGCATCATTTCTTAAACCAGAAATATATAACACATTGCTAATGGAAAAATCAGACATTTGTGGTTCTGTTAATCCTTGTAAAACAGGACAAGTTTGGGACAAGCATACAAATTTAGAACCTGTTTATAATCTGGTCACTCTGTTTTCAGAAAAGAAAAACTTGTATGATCGCAACAAAGATAAACGGCTGGTAACCAGTGCAACAAATCATGATGTTACGAACATTCAGGATACAAGCCTATGTGTACATTCAAGTTCTTTATCTAACGAAGAAAACTACTGTAGTGATACATGTACATCAGAAGTTTCAAATAATGGAGAATATGAAAATTATCCGAGTTTAACTTCAGGAAAGCTACATGTATCAATAGAAGAAAACCAAATATCTCAGTCTTCGAAGGAAAAAAGCAGTGTTGTTTCTATAAATGGAATTAGTGAAAAAAATTGTTCAGTGAAATATTGTCCTAGTGAAAGCAGTGAAAATTCAACATTGACTTTAGAAAAATCAGACAAACCTGTAGAATGTTCAAAATATGCAGATCGATGTAAATTTAGTGAAACAAAGAAGATGTTTTACACTAGTAAACTAGAAAGAAATGAAACAGGATCCAATGAAACTAGTGAAATAAAAAGGATTGAAAAAGTGTCAGAAATGGAGTGCACTTTGAATACATCTGATGGTGAAAATACTGAAAACAACTTAGACTGTAAATCACATGGACCTGAAAACCAAAAAGAAAATAGTCAAGAAGGACATGTAATAGACCTAGATGAACAAAACAGTTTGAAAGAACAAAATATAAAAAACGTAGATCTGACAAATTCAGAAATTGTTGAGAAGGTCACTGTTGAAAAAAATTATTCAAACAGAATAAATACAGATCGTAATCATGATAATTCAACACTATGTTTAAGAGAACTCGAACACAATGCCTTGACAGTTTTAAAAAAATTGTTTGCACAGGGTTCAAAAATAAAAGATGATGTGTCTACTGGAAAACCTAAACTGGGTGTTGACGATTTTTCTTCTTCAAAACCTAAAACACAATTAAGAAGAAAGGATCCTTCACAAATGATGACAAAAACTCATAGCAAGGGAGATAAATCAGACAACTTTACTTCAGTGTCATCTGGTAGGGGAGATAATTTAGGAAAATCAATAGATATAAACCAACCGTCTCCTTGCACACAAATGATTAATTTTGTTAGAAAAATTGAGGATGTTTGCAAAGACAGAAAACAAACGAAAAGTGTACCATCGGTTCGAGAACCGCAGTCTGAAACAAACTGTGGTGATAAACAGATTAGTGTGTTGGCAAACATCCAATCTTACATTGATGATTTTTCATGTATCACGCCTACTAAATACTGTGGAATTTCACTTGAATGTTCTAAAAAAGATGCAACGCCGAGGGTCCAAAATGGTGAACTATGGAATGAAAGTACAAAAAATGCCTGCTCAAGAACCCTCAGTTACCAAGTTAACATGAGAAATTACAGCTCTTGGAAAAAGCAACTTGTTTACTCAGATAAATGCAAACCTGTAAATTCATTTGAGGATAGAAAGGTCGAACTTCATGTTGATAATAATGTATTGAATTCTGATAATCAAGATTTTGATTATGACAATCATGTTTTTGATCCTAAAAATCATGTTACTGATTCTGACAATCATGATTTTCAGTCACGCATTAATCATAGTGAAAAACGCCAAGAAAATATTGTGAATTGTACTGTAAATATTCCAGAGAGCAAAAAAGAAACTGAAATATCACCTTGTAGTGGACTGGACAACTCTTTTAAGGAGAAGGATCTTGGAAATGAAACAGAAATATATGACACTGAAACAGACATCTTTACTGATGGGAGTGTGGATCAGACACGTAATACACCTTGCAATACAGATCACAATGATAAAGACAATTTTACAAGATACAGAATCCTAAGAAATGAATTTGAAGAAAAAAGCCTCTCTAATATAAAGTGTGCCAATAGAATTTCTGAAGATGACACAAATTCATCGGAAGTGGATATTGTAGGAAATTTCAGTACAAAAGATTATGAACAGGAGTGCAGTCATGATCCTTTAGAGTCTGTTGGCAGTCTAAATAATATGAAACTAGAGAGTGAAACAAAGGGAGACAAACTTGATATGAAAAAGGACAGGGGAGATAATAATGTATCTGGGTCACCTGTTGCATCTGTTGTAAGGAGTCTTTTTCATAAGTTTAGACAGTCAACTAATTCTTCTGATTTTGATGAGATTGAATGTAATATTTATGGGAAAATAATGAAGAGACGTGAGAAACAGAATTGTGAAGATTTTTCTGATTTTGCCACAGGCGATGAATCAGATACTTCTGAGTGTAGCATGGAAACAGACGAACAGACTATGAGTGATAGAAAATATAAAATGTCACTGCTAGGTAAATGTTCTAGATTATGTTCATTTAAAGAAAATATGGAACGCATTCAGTACCAAAATTTGAACATCTGGGAAATAGAGACAGATAGTTGTGATGAAAATGTAGTTTCTACAAAACGTCAAAATGAAATTCAAGAGAAGTCATTAAAAAGGAAGAAAAGCAGAGTACCAGCAGACCAAAAAAATCTACAAAGGAGTCTAGACAAGGGAGATAATAATCAGGAAAAGGGAAATAATAACATTTTACGTAGGAGTCCAAGGAAAAAAATAAGTTCATCACAATGTAAGGATATAAAAAAGAATAAAAATCAGAGTCTAGAGAAAAATTGCAGTCCTTTGAGAGAAGAAGTGGAATCAAAAGAAAAATTGGTTAGAAAAAGTCCAAGAAAACATTCATGTAAAAGAACATGTAAACTTCATTGCTGCTCGTTTGAAAAGAACGGTTCTGATAAAAAAAACTCTGAAAATTTGCTGACCTTCAGACAGAAGACTAAGATAAATAAGAGTCCAATGAAAAATAAAGAAGCTGATAAATTGAATATTAAATGTAAAGACAAACCTTGCGATGAAAAACTTAAATTTGGAAAGGTTTTATCATCAAAGACTAAAACAAAAAGTGAAAATACCTCGTGCCGAAAAATAAATGAAAAATTGGTACCCATGATAAAAGTTGATGGCAAAATAGGAAGAAGAAAACAGGAAGTAAATAATCAAACAAAAAGAGTAAAAAAGATGAAACTAAAGAGAGAAAAATTGAATGTGAAATTATTTGGGAAAATGTTTGTTAAACGAAGGAAAGAGGTAATTACTGAAGCAAAGTTTGGAACATTGTCCACTAAAAATGGAAGATTTATGAACAAAGATGAGAATTGTTTCACTGGGAAAAAGTCCAAAAAAATTATTTGTGAGACTGAAAAAAGCCATTTAAGGTCAAAAATAGGCAAAAACAAAGTCAGTGATCAAACAGCTGGGAAAAGGTATACTACATGTAAGAACCCTGAAGAAAACAAAAGCATTAATATCTTAGAAAGGTCTCCAAACCTTAATAGCGACAAACCAGATAAAGTGTTGGAATTGAATCAGGTAGCATGTGTAGAGAACTCTCCAAAGAAAAGATGGAAAGCTTTATTTCAAAATGAGGCTTTTGAACAAAATGACCGAGTAATTGTATCTTCCTCCAATAGCTCACATTTTCAGAAGAATGAAAATTTAAAGGATATGAAAATAAATATAATTTCAGAAAGAGACCAAGATGAAGGCGGGTATTCTTCAGATGTCAACTTTATTGATGTATCCCAGGGTTCATTTTCAAGTATTCTTGATATTGAAAACAAAATTGATACCGATGAGGTCTGCAGCCATCTTAGTCAGAGTGAAAACAGTGACATTGACTCAGACAGTGAAAAATCATTGTCAGAGGAGGGTTTTACATGTGCAAGATTTATACAAATCTCTAAAGTTATGAATTCATGCAGAACTTTACCAATTGGTGAACAGATATGATAAAAAAAATTGCAATATTTAGCGAATTAATTTTGGAATATAAGATTTATATTAATTTTATTAAAAAATATTTTCTTTAGGGTTATTTGATAATATAAACTTACTGTGACAAAAAAATTAATTTTGTTAAAACTAAGTAATATCTTTCTTGTGCATAGCTCTGTTCTAAGGTGGTTTTGGCTTTACACCTTTGGTCATTTTCGTATTTGTCATCACTGCATTCGCTGTTTGTCATTAGATATTTCATCATATTTTCTGAAACCACTTGACCAAATTGAACCAAACTTTTCAGGATTGATGTACATGTACGGTATGGTGTTTTTAAAAACTTCCTCATTTTATTCCGATCGGATGAAAAATATGGCAATTCTTGATTCTAATGGGTCAATTTTTCATTTTCAAATTTCTTCTCCTGTAAAACTATTACATGTATGCCAAAACTTTTCAAACATTAGAGAAATGATGAACGGGACAAAGATTCCTCATTTTAGGTTGATCAGGTGGCATACAGGATGGCAGAAGTGGCACATAAGTTTATATTGAAATCTGTGGGAAATCAACAACTATTTTAAAAACAACAAGGCCAGTATTAACCAAAATTTGCAGGTAAAATGTATGGAAGTTTTGGGGGGTATATAGGTTTCTGAAATTCAGTCTGTCTGTCCTGTCCATCCGAAATAATGTTAGCAACTCCTCCTACGTGTACATTTCTTCCAGGATTCTCATGAAACTTTCTGGAGTGTTAGATCACTTTGAAAAATTTGATAATTTGAACTTAAGCAAATATTGTTGTCGATCCAACTGATGTTGTCTGCAACTCCTAAAATACTCACAGGATTCTCATGAAACTTTATGGAGTTTTAGATCATTTGTGTAGGCTTCAAAACAGACATGTTGCTGCGAGCGGTATAAGTCCCTTTCAGGACAGTTCTAGTTTCAATTGGCCAGATGAAAAACATGGCAACAACAGGCAATTCTTGATGTCGATTGTTTAAATGTTCAAATTTCTTCTTCTAGACTAGCATCCCTAATTTTTTGAAACTTGAAGCCTATGGAAAATCACAGTTTCATCAACTCTGAAACTACAAGGCCAATATTAACCGAACTTGTAACGAACTTGGGTACTTTATAAAATGTTCTCATTTATTTCATTCTACAAGGGGGGCCTCGATGATGGAGTGGTCTAAGTAGTTCTTCATGACTATTAATGATCACTAGCCTGTTAGCACTGAGGTTGTGAGTTAGAATCTCACATCTTGCGGGGTATATTCGACTCCCATCTTAATTTACAAGGATTGCTAATTTTTTAATGGTCCTCTCCGGGTACTCTGGCTTCCTCCACCAATGAAAGCTGGCTGCCGCGAAATAGCCAAATGTGCTGAAAACGGCGTAAAACCCTAACTAAACCCACAAACAAACATTCTGATAGGTTAAGCATCGATATATATGCAGTAGGTTATCTGCTTCATTCTGAGGGTGAGCAATTCAGGCTCACATGAGCCGCTAGATGAATGTGCTCCAAATTTTTTTATTATCTTATCTTTTCAACGTTTTAGTCCTTGAGCACAACTGATCAGTTGTAAATCGACAGAATGTGCACATCTTTTGCACCAAAATTGGTATCGAAGGATTATTGAATCGTATTGGTCATGATGAAGCTTGATGCAAAAAAATTACTACGCAGTATAAAACGTGTGATCTTTGTCTCCTTAGATAAATACAAGTAGTGAATAACAAATAAAAAGCTATGAGTAGGCCAAAATAAAAAAAATCTCGTTTCAGGAAATATGCCAACCGAGGTTCCAACTTATCTCTCTAACTTGTAAGATTTGGCTATGGTTAAATTTTTACATTATCTGGAGTAATTTCAAAATTGGGGAATGGGATTCCATGAAATAATCTCGTGTGAATTTTTGTGTATTTTATAACCGCATTTAGTTAAACACAACCCATGCTTGCAAAATCTGTTGGGAACAATTTTAGGCTACATTGTATGACAAATTCAGAATGAATACAGAATGGATTTAGTGTTACCGGGAGAACCACCGACCTTCGGTAGGAAAATTGGCAATTAAGCCATGATAATGCAACTGCATTTAAATTTCTTTATAAAAACCTTCTCATTATGTTATGATCCTATGAGTCTTGTTAAATATATTATTTGATATGTACTGTGTTATATGCTTAATTCGGTCTCGATCATTGTTGGTTCTATAGCAAATTTATTATATATCCAATTTTAATTATATTTATATACAGGCTTTATCTCAATGGCAGCCCAAACGAGTTCGAAGATGATTTCTGTTTTTTGTAGGAGTTATGGCCCTTAATGACAGAAAAAATTTTCAAAATGTTTTATGGCCCTTAATGACAGAAAATTTTTCAAAATTTTCTTGATGGCACTAGTAGATGTATTATTTATCCGGTTTTGAACATTTTTATACGCAACCTTTATCTTAAGGATAGCTTAACTTAGTGCAGAGAGTGCAGTTGTGGCCCTTAGCGAGGTAGAAAATTTGCAAATTGTTCATGTTGGTGCTCACCCTCCTAAGTCAGGGTTTTGTATCCACGTTCTTTACTGCATAACGAACGTGTATACAAAACCCTGATTTGGGAGGATGGTTAGTACCATATTCATATAGCAAATTTATTATTCATCCGATTTTGATAATACTTGCATTTATGAACAAGCTTTATCTAAAATAGTCTTTTTAACACTCTATAAAATAATTCCAGCCAGATTGAAAATGACCACACTCTCTTGTTTCTGCAACAATCATGATTATTATAAAAAATATAGAACCATAAATGTTGGCAGCGTCGGGGGGACATCGAAATGCTGTTTATTTTTTTTATTTTTGCATCACTCCCTTCACTTAAATTCACACATTTTATTCCTACAAAATATACTATTATTTTTTTAAGCCCAACATTTTTCACAACAGTTTTGATGCTGCCCTTTTTCCACATGTTGAATCCTGAATTAAAGAAAAAATCTTTTATTACCACCACCCCCCCCCCCCCCCCCCCTTCCACCCCATTAAAAATCAAACGGTAGCTTCTAAACTTTCTATACCTATCAGTTCATCTCAGATACTTACCAATAGGACTGTAGTATGGTACATTTCGGTTAAACTGTTAAACCCATGTGAGCCGCTTCAGTAATAAAATCAAAATTTATAACCCAGTAAAATCTTGGGAGTCCAAAGTTCAGGTTTCCTCATTGATTAAAACAGATTGTATACCTGAAGACAACGGGATTCTTGACTTTGCTATTACTAATTAGACTGTTGCTACTTTTTTAATTAACTTTGTTCATTAGTTAATGTGGTTATTGCCATTTCCACATTTTTCAAAAGTAAAGTAGTAATGTAGAAGGAAGATGGTAGGAAAATCTGTAGTTGTCTCCCATTGACAACGTTATATGGGAGATAATTTAAAGTTTCCTCTTTTTGGTGTCTATTATTTCCCATTTGTAACTTGATCAATAGTAGATAGCCAAAAGTTATTGTAAGACGTACATTACAACCTGTGTCTAACAATTTACTACATGAAAATCGGGCAAGCATCATTATGAAACTACTATATGATTATTATTGAGGGAGGGGAGAGGTAAGGAACGAAAATGTTTCGAAAGAAATGTCCAGCTTCAAATATTCCGAAAAAAGTGGCTAGAGGAACTAAATAATGGAATTGGAAAACTAGTAGTTAAAAAAACCATTGGAAAATATTGATAGGTGGATGTTAAAAATGGTTAGGTTCTAATATAACTCCCTTGCACCGAACAAATTAATTCTCCCACAGAATTATATTCAGAAGATTGTCGATTGTGGGAAAACTTTTATATACTGTCAAGAATGAGTAATTACTGGCGACGCTTGTAAACAGCATACCCATTATTTTACGTCATCAACTCTTCAAAAATACCAAGACTGTCGCCATTCTTTATTGATACAGTTCCAGAACTTTAATAGTGACAATGACCGATTGTTATACAACTGTTACAAGGCTAGGTTTAAAGTAGGATACGAATAATCATTGACTCTAATAAATAATGCGGATATAGATAAAGTGGTATATACATACAACCATAACTTCGTTTAACACATGTATACATGTCAAACTCGCCAATTTGATTTTATTAGAATTAGATGGGGTAATCTTGGGTACTATCTAAATATTTTTTCCACAGCATTCGTGAGCCTTGATTGTTTTTTTTTTAAATACTACTGGTAGTAATCAGTCCCGTGTCTTATCATCACTTTTTAGGGAGCAACCATTTGATTTTTATTTTGCCAAAATCCTGGTCCTGCCTTTCTATTTCAAATTTCATCCCCATAAATCAAATGGTTGCTCCCTCAGATGACTTTTTCACAACATTTATCAGTCTGACTTATTTAAATTCCGTCTCCCCCTCTCCCTATAAAGATTAAATTGTTGTTCCCTAATGGCTTTGTTTTTTCAGTACTAGGTGCGGGTGCTGGTGTAGGAACCGCTCAAGCCCGTAAGTCTGCCCGTCCAATATATACTTTCAGGGTACCTATTATACTTTGTGTTCTTTGTAACATCATAGGTTTCCCTTCAAAACTAACTTTGCACATGATTGCAGATATATTAATTGAAGATAGATTGTGCACATCAAATCCTGAACATTTTCGGTTAATTTTTCTCTATGATTTCCCGGCTGTATATTGCCGCCTATAGATCTCTGGTACACATTTTACCATGACCATAAATGACCCTTCATCAAATGAACTGAAAATTTGATATGATGTATCTATGTGGAAATTTTTAAAGAATAACATTTCGTCCCCGTTAGTCAATAGTACTAGCACATGGAAGTCGTGCTTTAGTTTCTTTACCGTCTTTTTCTGTCTTTATGCTCCGCCACGAATGTGGCTGGGGCATATAGATTTACCCTTGTCCGTCCGTCCGTACGTCCCGATTCGGTTTTGCGTTTAGCTCCATTTCTCAGAAACCTATTGTAATATATCAATGATATTCCACCACTACAATCCCCTTGTATAGTACAACACAGTTCAGCAACACTTGGGTCGCTATGACCTACATTTCATGCTTCAGTGACTTTGGTAAAGTTTTGCGTTTAGGTTCATTTCTCAGAATCCTTTAGTAATATATCAATGATATTTCATCACTACAGTCCTCTTGTATAGTACAACGCAGTCCAGCAACACTTGGGCTGTTTTTAGCGCGGGCCACTCGTGTCTTACAGACACATTTTCTAGTTTTGTTTAGTTTATTACGGTTTTTATTCTGTTTGTTATACATGTATCCTTGTGGCATTTGTTTAATAAGTACCAAGCTTTTTTGCCAAATATTTTGCCACGACCGACAGCTACTGGGGAAATATCGACATAACTTTAGGACCTGCCCGTGGTAAAATCATGATATTTTCAAGCCACCGTGAATTATTTCTACTCTAATAGGACAGTTTCTATAACAGTTTGAAACGTCGCAACGTAGGTATTCAGACACGAAAACGCCATTACATTATGACGTCGTTAAAGCTTGTGAGAAACTTTACTATGACGTTGCCAAACAAGTGGTGTGAAGTTGGAATAAAAATATCCATATTTTACCACTGATTAAGACTGAAAGCGTTTGAAGCAGGCCATATTAATATAACTATACCACAGTTTGCAAATTCTGTTGGTCAATTTGATATCTCCTAGCGTCAAAATAGTAGTATACTTTGAAAAAATGAATGGGATACCATGAAAACAAAATACTCAGAACCCAAGTGTTCATTTTATACCAACTTTTTCAATTTCTTATTTTCTACTGTGTACAACCAGGAACGCAGGAAATCGTCGGCACCATTATCTATTTCTTAGTGAAAACTAATTTTCACAAGACAAAGCTGTACGTAAGAGGAATATTGATCTTCCAACGTCTAAGATACGTAAGGGATGGACATTCAGCTTTTAAATGCTAATATGAAGTACGTGTAGTTTTGCTAGATATTCAAATGAATGTTTGATTTTATCGAGCTAAATGTCAACCCGCGTGCCGAATTTAAAAGTTCATTGGTGGAGATCGGCGTTTACCATAAAAGGTTTGTTCTCGTGGTAAACTTTTTCCCGGGTGAATACCAAATTTTGACGAAAAGGTGGGTAGCACATGCTATATTCCGTTAACTGCGCACCAAATAGGTCACTAAGATGCTGTTTTTTATTCGTTACTAGTGATATTTGAAAACTTATATGACTAACGCAAGTATAATGATGACAATATCTCGTCTGTGAGCTGAAAAGAAAAGGTATATAAAAAACATTACAAAGTATGTTGAAACTGCCACGAGACGAAACTCACAAGACCGACACCATATTTTCTGTATGTTAATCTCTATATTAGTCAGGCGGTCGGAGTCACCTTTTTTAGGATTTAATGTACCCAAATAACATGCACCTAAATTATATACCAATGGAAAGAGGAAACTGTAATATTCAAATACTTTGGTCATAAAAATCAGATATGGTCACGTTATTGTCGAGCCTGCGACTTTAGTCGCAGAAAGCTCGACATAGGGCTAGTGATCCGGCGGCGGCGGCGTTAACTAACTTCTTAAAAGCTCAGTTTATATTTTACAAGGTGGAAGACCTGGATGCTTTATACTTTGTATATAGATGCCTTATGTTACGAAGTTTCCGTCTGTCATATGTACATTGTCCTTGACCTCATTTTCATGGTTCAGTGACTACTTGAAAAAAAAGTTAAGATGTTTTGTAATGTTAATTTCTCTCTTATTAGTAATAGGATAACTATATTTGGTATGTGCGTACCTTGCAAGGTCCTCATCCCCATCAGACAGTTTTCAATTGACCTCGACCCCATTTCACAGATCTGTGAACAAGGTTAAGTTTTGGTGGTCAAGTCCATATTTCAGATACTATAAACAATAGGTCTAGTATATTTGGTGTATGGAAGGATTGTAAGGTGTACATGTCCAACTGGCAGGTGTCATCTGACCTTGACCTCATTTTCATGGTTCAGTGGTTATAGTTAATTTTTTGTGTTTTGGCCTGTTTTTCGAATACTGTATGCAATAGGTCTACTATATTTGGTGTATGGAAGGATTGTAAGGTGTACATATCCAACTGGCAGGTGTCATCTGACCTTGACCTCATTTTCATGGTTCAGTGGTTATAGTTAAGTTTTTGTGTTTTGGCCTGTTTTTCTAATACTGTATGCAATGGGTCTACTATATTTGGTGTATGTGTAGTAGCCTTTATTTTTGGTTAATAAATGTAATAACTTATATCTATATTGTTGTTTCAGTTTCTTTTGAATTATTGATATATTTTCCTACAATAAAATTGTCAGTTGAAACAGATTTGACGTTTGCGTTATTTCATTTTGAAAACGGTCTTTCTTAACAAAAATACTTGTGAATATTCATGATATGTCATGTGATAATTTATTCTGTAATTTGATTGGTGCGCATTGGTCAGAGCGGTGATTTTGATTTTGGGGAGAAGGGTACATATTTTTGAAATGGTCAGACATGTTTGAATTTGGTGAATGTTATTGTGCCTATATTGGTTGAAACTGTCCTACTGTTTGGTCTACTGAAACACTGGCATTGTATAAAAGACAATTTGACATTTTGACGACTTGTAAACCTATGTATAGAAGTGTTGTGTCTGTACCATACATGCAGTAACTACCCTGCTCCACAAGTTGGGTGATACAAATATATGTATATGTTACTGTTAATAAAGCATCCTGAACCCTAGAGCTACTGTTGTTCATAATTGCCTAAAACCAGCAGTATTACATATGGAAGGATTGTAAGGTGTACATGTCTAACTGGCAGGTCTCATCTGACCTTGACCTCATTTTCATGGTTCAGTGGTTATTGTTAAGTTTTTGTGTTTTGGCCTGTTTTTCGAATACTGTATGCAATAGGTCTACTATATTTGGTGTATGGAAGGATTTTAAGGTGTGAATGTCCAACTGTTACGAGTCATCTGACCTTGACCTCATTTTCATGGTTCAGTGGTTATTGTTAAGTTTTTGTGTTTTGGCCTGTTTTTCAAATACTGTATGCAATAGGTCTACTATATTTGGTGTATGGAAGGATTTTAAGGTGTGCATGTCCAACTGTTACGAGTCATCTGACCTTGACCTCATTTTCATGGTTCAGTGTTTATTGTTAAGTTTTTGTGTTTTGCTCTGTTTTTCGAATACTGATAGCATTTACTTTCATTAGAAATACACGACAGGCGAGACATTTTTGTGTGTCCACTCTTGTTTTTAATTCAGAGTCAAAGGTTACCACCTAAAAAATGAAAAAATACTCATAATAGGAACAAGAGTTAATTTCCCTTTTACATCCCAGTAAAAAGAATAATTTTTTACTTTATACTTTTCACCTTGCATTTAGGGATTAATATTACATAAAAAATATTTTGGTGGCAGTGTGAAAATTAACATTCTTTGTCAACATGTCTCTTTTTTATATTTTTCAACCTGCAAAGTTTAAGATGACCTTGACCTTTAGAAAACATAAAATTTATTGAAAAAAAATATCAATTGTTCAAATGTAACACATATCAGAATTATTTTTTGAAATGTTACCGACAGAATATAGGAATTACTAAGGTAGGTAAGCCATGTCGTCTGCCTTGATGTCAATCGTTCAGTCATTGTGTTGTACATAGTATCATCTCATTGCTTCTTGCTTTTTATGGAATTTGAGTGGGGTAAGAAATGTAACCTCATAACACCTAATGGGGACCCTCTAGAACTATAACATATGTTTTATTACGGATTACGCGCAGTCAGTCTTTTCCCATTAAATGTTTCAGTATATTCCAAGTTTTATCTGCAAGCAGATAACATTATTCTTTGGAATATCTTTATGGGCGTTATGTATCGATATCATTGTTATCCTGAGACTGTGTTATGTTTTTTTCTGTATATTTACACATATAGTTTCCTTGAAAAAGACAAAGGTCGGTACAAAAAAGGTTCTGTTCAAATAAGAAACAATGATTTGCCTTTACACGTATATACAAGATCCTGTACGACGTCTGAAGACATTTGCCCCTCAAAGAAAACAGGAATCAAGCTTTCATTATCTTCCCGGGGCCTCGGTGGCCGAGTGGTTTAGGTAGTTCGTCATGACTACTAATGTTCACTAGCCTGTCAACGCTGGGGTTGTGAGTTCGAATCTCACCAGTGGCGGGGTGTGTTCGACTCCGATCTTAAATGACAAGGATTGCCAATTTACTACCGAAGGTCGGTGGTTCTCTCCGGATACTCCGGCTTCATCCACCAATAAAAACTGGCCGCCGCGAAATAGCCAAATGTGCTGAAAACGGCGTTAAACCTCAACTAAACAAACAAACTTAATTAAGCGTCTGTTTCAACATCGACTGCTGTACCACATGGGGGTACCGATATATGAAAGAAAATTTCATAAAAATAAAACTTATTTTTGAAAAATAACAGCACCTCGATTAAGTGGAATTGTATCCGATTGATCTAATGCAACGAAAATGGTATGTTCCAATTACCGAAAATTGAGGCTCAAAATTGGGGATGAATTTTTGCTAAAAATTGGGGGTTAAGCATTTTAATCATTAAAATTACCTACATTCTTAAAAGCTAGTTTGAAATTGAAGGAAGAACCACTGCCGTTTGAAATGATTTATCATTTAATTTAATATTGACCAACCGGCATCGAGTCTCGCATTCATTTCACCGCTTAATGTTCCTTCACAAAATGTCTGCGCTCAGTATTTTATGAATTGGTACATTGTATCTTTATGGCTCTGTATAAGTATATCAGTCACTATATAATTTATTATCTAACCGTAATATGTGTAAATGTTTGCCCTAGTCATATACTATAAAGCTAGGCTTTTAATGTCAGTTACATATATATTCTCTGATAGTGGGTCAATGACAATCGATATTGGTCAAGGCAGGTCAAGTGTAAAACGAGGTCTAAACTTGAGATTTTACGGGAACAAATATGGTATTTTTTTATGTGAGAGGAGAAGGAGGTGGGGCAAGGGAATGGGATGGAAAAAATTCGAAAATACGAAGGATCCCAGATTTGGCGAAAAAATACCTGGTTCAAAAGTGTCACGGGATAGGATTACCGTAAATAAATTCCAGAATTGATTGATAGTTGCATAGTCCCCGGAATCCCTATGAGTAAGAAAATGGAATCCAGGATGAAATGCTCAGATAGCCTAACAAAATTTGTGAAACCGGTAATATTTGAGACACACTTTCAAAAGTAAAAAGAAGACCAAAATATTAGGAAATATAATAAAAAAAAAGAAGAAAATGTAGGGATGGACAACCGTCTGTGCAGTTATTATTATACATCGTATGAATTATTGTATGTAAAACTAAATTTGATTGGTAATCGCGATCATGTTATCGACATGAACGAATCTTCATATTTACCTCAAACAAATAATCATATTCCACCCATTCGGAAATCTCGGTTCTTTTCTAGTAATGATATCAATAAAAAGGAATTGACACAAAGTATTGAGTAGACAAGTAAAATAGATCATGCTCAGACATATTGCATGTATTTTATTTAGATCATATGTAATTGGTTTGAATAGTTATAGTAAAAAATGTAAAGTCTGATAGTGCGCATGGTAGCAGAAATTGTTGGGTTGATTCGGTATAATAAAAAAAATTATAGTCTGGTATTGGTGGGAAATATGAAGAATTATTCACACAAGATATATCATTTTTTCCGAGTACAAACCCTCGTGGGAATATGATTTTTCTCGTGTCCTCGAGGAATACGATATTTCTTGTGTGAATAAATCTTCATATTTCCCTGACAACCATGCTGTGTAACCTTGCATTTTTACCTCGCTGTCTCATAAATTACATATTGCACTTTAAACATTAAATTTACAACACACCCGATGAGGTTACAAATTTATCATGTTTACCCCACAAAGGAAACTAAAGACCTTTATCCCATTAGTAAATATTATGATCAAAAATTGGGTTAATATGTATGATATTGGGGGTGAAGGTCAAATCATGTGATCAATAAAAACCAGAACACACCCGTATAAATGATCACAAATCCGGTGATCATGTATTAATTTGAAATGATTTTGTAGAAAAAATATTTTTTAAGATGATTTCGTCATATATTAGTGTTTGTGGATTTTGTTTATTATTGTTTGTTTGTGTAAATTCAGAGAGTAAGTTTACATATGTACTAGATATATACATTAATATGATAAATTAATTAAAACAGAAATACAAAATATTAGATTTTTAAAATATTAATATAAAGATAAAAATTAAAAATATATTCAATATATAAAATGAATGGAATTAAGTGTTGTTTAAAATTGACAACGGTATTTGATAAAAAAGCACAAAAAATATTTGTTCTATAATCATTTTGGATATTACATGGTGTCATTTATTTGAATTGTCCAATCAAATAGGATGTGACGAATAGACCATATACTTTCATTTTCAAATTGTCTGGTCCCAAATAAAAAAGTGTGCACTTTTATAATGATTCGGAATATTATTTTTTCTCGTAGGCATCAAAGAAGAATCCCAAGAATCTCATCATTTACTACGTAAGTATACTGTAATTCAAATTTTAGTGAGAAATAAATTGCCGCAGACTTAATTTAGTAAAATCTTTAAATTTGCAAAAAATTTCATTTAAAAAATTAAAATTTGAAAGCTGACCCTTTGATTTAATTAAAGGTTTTCTTCTGTGACCTAGCTTTATGACAGGTTGAAAATCAACTTTGAATTCCAGACTTTAAAACGTTGGAATTCAATATGCCAGTATTGTCCTTCAAGTATTAAGGCAATTTAGAAAAAGGATCGATATATTTAACAAAATAAACAAACATTGCCTCTCCAGTATCAAAACTCACCCAAAAAGGAGTTTGCAATCGGAGGCTTTCTTGTACGTTTTAATAATACTGCAAGAGCCTGTAACATGTGTAATGTTATTTTCGTTTACTAAAAATAAAAATACTGATCGGGCCTTGTTTGATTTGGTGTTGTAACTCACACCGGAATGCTCAAAAAGTAACATTGAGTAATGCTGCAAGAACGAAAAAGGAACCTATTTATAAAAATAATTTAACAATATTTTGTCGTAATGCCAGTTAGATCAGGAGTGGTCGAAAATCAGCCATAACATTATTTTTTGCTACAAAACTACCCTTTTTTACCGTAGGATATAAATATACTTTTTTTTAATTTGCAGGGAAGAGTAATCTTCAAAATTTTGTAGAATGTCTGCAGAACTGTATAAATACACACACGGATATTGATGACGTAGATAAACACACATATAATGATGACGTAAATGCACATATGGACAATGATGATGACATTGAAGAGTCCCTTTCGTCTGCTGTTTTGAATAAAAATGTACCCGAAAAGTCACATAATGATTCAGTAAGTTCTGAAAATAGCATCGACGAAAACAAACAAACATTAAAAGCAGAAACACCTATAAGACTAAAAGATATTCTACTTTCATCGACAACTGTATCGGTTCAAAGGTCAAAACGCAATGTCGCAAAGTTGTCGAAATACAGTTCAGTGATCACGTCATCAAAATTACGTTCTGATGTTGAACCATCGAATGACAATTGGTATTGTCATCATTCTTGTTGGAAAAGTGCCAACATTTTTGGTAAGTTTAATAATATGGTCATGGCAACCTACATAATCATCGTTCTGTGCAAATGCTCTCAAATATTTACAACTAAGGGAGCAACTATTTTATTTTTAGGGGATGGGAGTGTGCAAGGATGTGACGTTCTCACTAATGAGACAGCCCAGTACCTATTTTTACCCATGTAAATATCCTTGTCTTTCCCGTGGGTGAGATAAGAATTTCACGCTTGTTTTCCCGCAAAATTTTCGCGGTTCCCACAATCGTTATTATTTACTGTTTGAGCGATATTTAACAAATAGTTTGAGTTTTTATTAGTCTTACCTATTCCATATTGTCCATATCGTTTTATATTTAAAGGTTTCACTCGTCGGTGGCTTGGATTATTCAAAATACATCCAATACAGATCACACACAAAATACTTTCATGGGGAGATAACTCCGTTTGTTTACGTCGTCTGACACACTTGCTTGAGTAAATATTAGTGAGAAAAAGGATCAAAACACCGGTGTTAAGTGCAAGACGGAAAAATCTCAGAACCCGCGTGAAAGATTTCCATTGGTCTCCAACTCGGCAGAGCCTCGTTGGAGACCAGAAATCTTTCCCTTGGGTGTCTGAGATTTTTCCGTCTTGCACTTTCACCGGTGTTAGATCCTTATATTCTCTCTTGTACATGCAAAAATATGAAACCATCACCTCTTTACTTGCGGTTAATATTCATATACACTAACTTTTAACAAAGTAACCACACTGTGGAGCATATAATAACACTTCGAATTTTTTGAAAAAGTAATCCCGTGTAAACACACTATAACTTTTAACACGATAATCACACTGTGGAGCATATAATCACACTTTGAAGTTTTGACAAAGTAATCCCGATGTGAACACAAAGTGTAACTTTTAACAAAGTAATAACACTTTGGAACATAGTAGAAATAGAAATGAAAGTCAAATCTAGCTCTGAAATAACTTTTTATCGTGTAGAAAAAGTAGTTTGTAGTATCAAATGCATGTGGAAAAAACCAAAAATAATTAGGGTGCAACCATTTGATTTTTATGGGAGGGCTAGGATTAAATGTCTGATCATGCCAATTTTTTCGCGGCAATTTTGGTCCTGATTTTTTTGGCCTATAATTTTATTTCATTTAAACCAAAAAATATCCTGATTGACACAGGTCTTGCATTTTTTTGCAATTAAAGTGATCATGGCTTTTTATTTTGCCAACATCTTGGTTCTGCCTTTTTATTTTAAATTTCACCCCCCCCCCCCCAAACAATGAAATGGTTGCTCCCTTAGAGATAAAAATAAATATAGAAGTATAATACATGTATATATCGTAGCTGTCAAACTGTAGCTTTTGTGGTCCTTCGTTGTTTTTTTTACATGCGCACGCACATCAGAAAGAAAAAAATAAGGAAAAAAGGCACAAAGGACCATGAACTACATTTCGGCAGCTAGAACAACGCATGAATTGTCTTTAATACGACCGATGTATCTTTTTTTGTAGGATAGAGATCTGCAGATTAAACAGAAATGAGGACTGTAAAAACTGTGAAGATTATTCATGTTTTCTTTTGGATTTTGTGTCTGTGTGTTTCTTGTTTGTTTTATATCATTGTCACTTTTGTAAAAAAAATAAAATATCATTAATAAAATTTGATTCATTGTTTAGAATAAGAGCTTAACGAGCACATAGTTTTATCACAAATTATTTTTAAAAGTTGTGGAGAAAACATTTTATCCGTATTTTTTTGTGGCAAAGCATGGCATCTTTGAGCAATACCAAAAGGGCAAGATGTTGTAGAGATTGAGGTTCATGCCAAGTAACAGTTAACGAGCCTGAAATATATTTAGTTAACTGGGCTTTAATTTTCCGGAACAGTAGGTATAGTTTCGATATTTGACCTTTGACCTTTGGGACGCTTGGGTATGGCAACAGCATGATGAATTGTAAATGGTCTGTTCTCTGAATGAACGAAAAACGTGTTTGGTAATATGTTGCTATGTTCAGTAGGTGATTCCCGAAAATTATATTAAATAAATATCCATTTCCTACAATTAAGTGGGAAACCATTTGATTGTTATGGGGGGGGGGGGGGGTGGGGGTGGGGCTAGGATCAATTTGAAATAAAAAAGGCAGGTCCAGGATTCTAGCAAAATAAGAAGACAGGATCACTTTAGGTGTCAATCAGGGGATTTTTTGGTTTAAATGAAAATAAAAATTTAGGTCGCAATAGCAGACATAGCAGCCGAAAAAAATCCAGGACCAAAATTGAAATTTCGACGAAAAAAATAGGCATAATCAAATATTTGATCCTAGCATCCCCCCCATAAAAATCAAATGGTGGCTCCCTAAAATACTTGCTGTGAATTTCCAGCAAAAACATTAAAAAATTTCTACTTTCTGTAAAGGTACATTCAATTTTGATTAAAATTTCCTGTGTAATGCTATCGAAATTGGGTTATTCCCCTTATATCAGGTGCAAAGACAGCCTAAAGGGTGGTGGTATAGTACCCCCAATTAAAAAAAATATGGCTTCAAATAAAACAAAAATATTTACAGAATAGAATGGCAAGGCCCGCCCCAACTGGGGCATGGAATACAGTAAACATATATGATTAATTTAACATATAATATTCTGCTATGAACAAATACAGGTAGATAATTTTTTTGGTGCTGCTTTTTTTTGTTGTTTTTTTTTGTTTTTGTTTTGTTTTGTTTTGTTTTTTTTTGTGGGGTGGCATACCTTTCAGAGTCATGGCCTTCTCTGTTAATTTGTTTTTGTCGTTACGGTCAGGGGTATAGACTTGTGATCATTAAGATTCACTTAATAGAAACTGGCTGGGGTCATGGCAGTCGGAGCACACATCACACAATAAAAGTTGGAGATGTGGTGGTCCTGTATGCAGTTCATCTCAGTGTTTCACGACAGGACAAGATAGACATATATATTGCGTTTCTAGCCTCTTTTCTTCTCAAAATCAATGCGTAATCTTTACTGTGTATAAGATTCTACCTAACAGCAACTTGATGTTATAGCTTGACCAGTACAACTAGAGGCTTACCCAATCAACCGCCTTAAAGGCGGTAACTAAGAGGCTGCTTGGTTAGTGATTCAGATCAATGGACACTTTTTTGATATTTTTTTTATCTACATGCTGCCAAAATTTGTTTAACTGGATCAGGTTTCCTTGAAGACAGAATTGAATTTTCCCCATCCGGTCATACTTCAGACATTGGTATCCATCTTAGTTGACAGTCTTGGTCGTAGAATAAATCATTGCTGCCAAGTTCGATTCCCTTTTGCTCAGTATTTTCAAGGTAGAATTTTAGTAGAATTGTCTAAATATTATTTCCTGTGTTTTAAAATAAGGTTTTAAAGTGAATTTTCCTATATGGTACTATCGGTTGTAGTTGCCGTCCTGGTTAGCATTTCGCGTTGTCAGATACAGTTCGGAAAGAGGACCACACGAAGTAAATTCCTGCCAACTGGGTTCTATCTGGATCAGTGGTTTCAGAAAAGAAGATTTTTAAATTAAAATTTTATAATAGGGCTGCCGAATGTTAAACTAAGTTCGCCTATGGCATGCATCTTGTTTGACAGCCCAGGTCATTTGATACCGAAGTTTAAAAGATGACCACCTTAGGACCCATGCTGCCATGATTAGTTCTGTTTGACTCGGTAGTTTCAGACAAAAAGATTTTTGATTGAATTTTCCCATAGGGTCATATGTTTTTAGGTCTGTGGCGGCCATCTTGGATTTAGGACTATTGCTACCAAGTTTTGTTACAAAAGATGATCATCACTAACAGCAAACCTTATATCATGGTGCAATAAAATATGACCAGATAACTTGTATTTGTAATAATATTTTATCATTACATAACGAGAAATTCCTCAAAAACCTCTTTCTTAATTAGAACAAAGCTGTTACATGTATTTGCATTTTTTGAAGTGTCACGACATCTGATATGTAAATTTATTACCGCCCTCGGGGTATATCCAAATCATAAACAATATGAATATTGTATTTCCTTCTTGCGTCCAATATACCTATGACGACAAACGGCGTTTTAGCTCACCGGGAGGGGAAATGTCATCACCTTGTGGACGCGTCGTCCGTTGTAAACTCTTCTCCTCTGAAAACACTGGGTCCTTGGGCGTCCCCTTACGTCTAATATTACCCTGAATTCAAACGACGGGGGGGGGGGGGGGGGGGCTGGTGGGTGAGTGGTTGAAGGTGTTGACCGTTCCTAGGCTAGTTTAATTTTGCATGGTATCCATTCTCGCTTTTCCTCCTTATTTCTTATCCTGCATTTTTCACATCATTTTGGAACCCACCCTTTTCCAAATTAATGTCTTGTCACAGAAAATCAGACGATGTTCCAAAAAAGGCAGGAATTCGGGAAAACAATGTAAATTATTGTAAGGGTATAAATAAAACACATACAAACGTCACTCGAACAAAGTTCAAGCTGTAAGCTTCGTCAAGCATCCGCCAATAGTTTTAAAATCGAATAATATATATTTCAAAACCGGTATTCGATCCGAATATCGTTAATTGATTGTGTCGCTATTCTTGAATGAATTCGTAATTACTCATGCGTGACAACAATAATACAGGTAACACTTTTACAGGTAAAGCCTTATAGAGAACATTGAACGTTGAAGGATAAATAGTCAAGTCATTAAATATTACATATTTAGTATTGATGCTTGGTTATTTTAACATTCTGACATTTAATACGGGACACAACTTGTTTCGGAAGTGGAATACAAATTATAGTTTACGCTGGAATGTCCATTTCATTTGAGAAAACGATCATATTTATTTCATTGATATAAGTTATGAATTATGGAATAATTCCGTCAATAGATCGACCGTTAACAGATCGAACGTGATCGTTTGGCCTACGCCCTAACTACTGAAACATCAAAAGTTTGTGGAGTCAGAACTGTTCACTATGGGTACGTACTGATATGATTTTTATGCAGGTACATGTATGTTTAAACTATTTTGTAAACTAACATATGCTGTTAACCATAATCTCACCATGATTTTACTTAGATGTATATATTGGAAATAAGCACCGAATTGACCACAACCGGCATTAAATATGTCGATATTTTTTTTCTGGTTGTATATAGTGTTTTATTTTGTTAATGAAAATATGGGTTTACCACGAAAACGTTGAATATTAGAAAAGTACATCACTTCCTTGAGTTTTATATGAACTGTAGAGATGGGGTTAACTTAATAAGTTTTCGTGTAGCTATACTTTTTAAGGTAGGCTTGCATTTGATTTTTTATTATGGACTGGGGAGGTAAAAGGAGGAACGTATAAAAAATTAAGCTAAAAATTCTTTCCGTTCCTTCGATCTTTTCTCCCTTTTGTTTTTATTTGACCGAACATTACCCATAGCTGAATAGCTGCAAATTTGGGGAACAAATGCGCGTGCAGTCGCACTAAAAAAGAACAAAATCAGGCTAATGATGCTGCAAAATAAACTTCCAGGTAATCTTCAAATTTTAGCACAGCATGATTAGTACGTAGTTCGTTTAAGCAGTGCCTTTTTACATAAACATAGGATACTTATGGTATTTAAAATCAGTGTTGTGACACACGATCTCTGACCTATTAGTAAAATAGAACGTTTAATTTGACGCCAAGAAATTTCGATAGCCAAGTTTTATTGTAACACTGATTTGTTTACTGGAACCGATAACGTAAACTCTTGCGAATTTGAAATGGAAACAATTAGATCTAACCCCCTTTTCCTTCTACAGTAACACTAAATGAATAAATGTAACGGTCAAACAAACATGATAATTTGTCCATTGACCTAGTGATGTCGTAATTCATGTGTAAAGATGATTACCTGTCCCAGTGATAGCTAATAACATTCTTTGAAGTAGCCAGACTACAAAAGAAAGTGTGATATTTGCCCCCCCCAATCCCCATTTTTTTTATGTGATACAATATTACATAACATATATCACTTTCCGCAAAATGAGATATAGCCAAAATTTTTTATTAATACAAACCGGGTACTTTAATTTAAAATGATAATTATTTTTTCGGATTTGTTAATCCACACTCTCCACAATTTTTAGAAACAGTCCAGGGGCTGTTAAATTAATCCGAATAATCTGCCGAAAAAATATGGTAGATTAAATTTTGTAAAACACATAAGTTTTAGTTCATAATCTGTTTAATTTTCCGTCCACGAATTGATGTGAAAACTTCATTTTTAAAATGAGAAAGTCGTTCACTTGTCTAATTAAACTGGTAAATATAAAATTATTTTTATTATTTAATGTATTTTTCCTCAATTTCCCATTTGGACAATGATGAGCTCTTAGCTTGACGTGAAATAAATATCGTGACCCTAATTAACGTAATTTATGTCACAAATACCATGTTTAGAATGCTAATATACTATGGTGACATGCTCTTAAATAAAACGTTTATATTTATATGGGGATACCATGTAATAGATCGTGTACGATGTAGTGTAGATCATGTGTAGATTCTATTCTACCATATATAGTGACCGCCTTCAACAAATCGAAGATTATGTCACAGGAGGAAACTTACAACAAGACAGATTGATATATATATATACAAATTAAAAAAATATAGGAAAAATGAAAAAATGTTTTGTATAATCATGTTTGATGTAATAGTTGAACTAATATTGATGCTTTGAAATTGAAGATTTGAAAGAGTCTACTGATGTGCAATTTACAATGGTATCCGGTAGTTTGTTCCAGTCGGTTATAGTTCTTGGAAAATAGGATTCTTTTCTGTACTGTGTTTTGCAGGATGGAATTTGGAAGCTGTTCGAATTTGAATGTCTTGTTTGTATTTTTTTGTGGGATTAATTTATTATTTTTAGGTATTGCAACATCTTTACATCTATTATCTAGATGTCACAGGTTATTTAAAAATCAAGGTTTCCTATTTCTAAATAATTCGCTTACATGAAACCGTTCTGGAAAAGCTATTTTGGATGAGTAGTCTTGAAATTTTTCATTTATCAGCAAAACAAGTGGGAACAGTCCACAAGATCGAAATTCAAAGGGAAGACAACTCCTGAGAATAAAACATATATCAAACAAATGCCACAAGCAGTACCTTTGTAGATTTAGAAAATCAGCTCATAGACTTTTTATTAAAACTGGGCGCTACAATAAAACACAACGCCATGAAAGAATTTGTAAAACTTGCTCATATCATGAAGTTGAAGACGAGATACATTTTTCTAATAAAGTGCAGCAAATATAAAGACCAGAGAAAAATATTATATGAGATTGTATCATCCAAAGTTCAAGATTTATCTGATTGGCATTTTTTTTTATAGATTCTAAACTGTGAGGATCAAGTAATTTTATACTCTGTTGCCAGGTTTTTGAATGGTAATTTGCCCTAGTTTCCATACCATCATATCAATATCAAGTTTATTTTCACAAATTCTGGTGCATGTCACATGTGCTACGTGTGGTTTCATTATTGTGAACTCTATCAATGAATGCTTTTTCCCTCCTTTTTGTCTTGTATGATGTATACTTTATACTTATTGCCCTTTTAGCGCCCTTTGATTTGAAATAAAATATTGTTTGTTTTGGTTTATATAACTAAAATATTAAAATAGATATAAATAAACTAAACACAACAAGACGTCACAGACACTGAAGCACTATCAATGAAAACCGGAAGTGTTAAAATTTGATATTGGAGGAGAGTATACGGGTTTCTTAGTCAATGTGTTCATTTTTTTAGGAAAGCGATTGCATGATTGTACAATACTTTGCTTGGAAAAATAGGTAGAGCAAGCTTCTCAACATACGACGGGAGCACCCCCCGGGGAGCATCCACGTGATTTTTATGGGGGAGGGGGTAAGGAAATGATCTTGGTATCTTTTAATTTTTTGGCGGCATCCATGAGCATTAATTTTTTCAGTATCTGATTCGGGGAAAAAATAATTCAATTCTGCATTAAAAATTTCCCAGGTCTGTGTTGTATAATCATATTATACTGAGAAAGCTCTTCAATCCACCTTGCAAGTACGCTGCATTTTTTTTCACCGAAATACTTCTATCTTAGACACTCCTGCCCAATATCTGATAATTTTAGGGAAAAAAGAGTATGGTTAGATGCTAACTTAATATATGAGTATAGGGTCAGGTAAACTTAGATTAGATTTCTTGGCCCAGAGATCCACAGACTCAGGTAGTTTTGATATATAATAGAATATAAACAATTCATTTACATGTATTCTCAGAATTTTATTTTAAGAAGATAATGTCTATACAGTTGGTTAGTTAAAATCAATGTGAAACCCGAAACACGTATTAAATTTAAGACCTGGAGATATCTTATGTCTTTTGACAATTAGTTGTCTCGGGTGTATCTACTTTCATAGGAAAGACATTTGAGGTTTGTGAAGGGGTCTGAGCTAACATAACATCAAATCTGTTTATTTTAATTTGTTACTTAAAATTGACGACTGTATATAAATAACATATTTCTAAGAGGGTAACGGAGTATATTGCAACCCTGAGAAAACATTGCTAACCGAGGCAAAGCCGAGGTTGACAATATTTTCAGAGGGGTTACAATATACTCCGTCACTCTCTTAGAAATTTGTTATTTATTTTATTATAATGAATGTCTTGGATTTTATGAGCGGGTGACAGTATAAAATACCACCCGCTGTTTCTTACCATCGGGTGATCGAGTAAAATACCACATTCTTGTAAACCAATGAAAATGCATTAAAAATAGAGAAATTTACATGAAGTATAATAAATATATCTATAACATTTTGAAATGCCACCACAACATGCACAAATCAACATTGACTGGTTTGTGGAGATGAATTAAAGTTAAAAGATTGTAAATCATTCATGTGACTTTATCTTATTTAAATACGTTTTAAACCAGAAGGGTTAGATAAAGAATGTATAATAGATCAGTGTGAAGCACCCTATTTTATCAAATTTTTTACTATAAAGTAATATCAATTTTCCATATCAAATAAGAGAGATACGATGCCTTTAAATGCTGGGTGGGAAATAATCTAAGATTTTTGGCAGTATCCACGAAGCTGTATTTTTTGTCGCAAGATTCCACGAACATCATTCGCTTATCCTTCACATGTTGAAGTATATAAAAATTTAGGATCCAAAATTTTTAAGCTTGGATGTCTTTTCAAAGTCCTCCTTTGTCCCTCCTATTTCTCTATCTGTTAAACTCTACCTGGTTGCCCTTTTCTTAAATGAACTGGTAAAAATTGACAACTAATGGAAAGAAAATGAACATTTTCATAAAATAAAATGTCATTAAACACAATAATTATTCAAGCCTACTTTGTTCCTGTCACCGAACTTTAAAATACCAGTGACTGCGGAAAGTAAAATTTTACAACTTTAACAAAACGAAAAAAAACCCTGAAAAGGTGTAATTTTGAAGGCTAATGTATTAGGGCAATTAAAGCTGAATGATAGATTATCATCCATGCCCGCCTCTCCAAAATCGACCCGCCCAATATTTTTCAATTTTCCCTGTGGAATGTGATTTTTGGAAATATTTGAGAGCCTCGGTGGCCGTCTCCTGGTAGCGTGCTCGCCTGGAATGAGTAAGGTCGCGGGTTCGATCCTCCGCGTGTCAAACCAAAGACATTAAAATCGGTATTTGCTGCTTTTCCACCAAGCATGCGGCATCTAGGAGTAAGAGCAAAAGACTGATCGGCTCGGAGTCAGTATAATGTGTCCGAGTGGGGTGATATGTCTTATTGCGGACAGTTACCCCGTGAGCTAGCACGTTAAAACTCGGGCTCAGTGTGTCGGTCTAGTACAGAGCAGCGATCATTTTCATATTGTATCAACATATTCTCGTCCTGATATCTGACCACTGAACATTAAACAATAATTCACCCATCCATCCTGTAAAATCCTATTGACACAATGACTTTGTGAGTAGCCAAATTAATCCCAAGCCCACCGTCCCGGTCCTACAGTCAGCGAGAATTTACGCGCGCATTGGCCTTCCCAAACATGAGTTTACAGGTCCATGTAATGAAAAATAAAATCACCCACCCGCCCCCATATTTTTTAGAAGGGTCGGATGATAATGAGTTAAATAACTTGCATTGGCCTTAGTTTACTCCAAATACCAATAATTCTAAATAACAAAAAAATTTTGAATTACGTGTACGTGGTTTTATGGAAATTTTAAATCGATGTTTTGTAAATAATATATTCCATACCACTTAAAGTGATTTCAAATCAAATGTAAAACTTGAATGTAACTTGGTAAAGCCGAGAGATTCTTACGTAATGTTTATGCATATTCTTTTATATGTTTTATCCTCAGACGATAAACACTAGTTTTATGATCCACCATATATCGTTAATAATTCATTTCAAAAGTCTTATTGATCTCGACACGAAGTGTAGAGATCAATAAAGTGATCAAAGATTTTGATAACCATATGTTTGCTGTTTTAGTAATCGTTGAAGATAACTTCATTTTGTTTAAAAGGAAAAATGTACATGTATTTACTAAACAGACGATGTAATTCAAATTTACTCCACTGAAACCTATATATTTGCTTTTGGTAATGTGGTTCAATATTGGGGTTTTCTTCCTTGATTCAAGATTAAGGTATCCGGACCATAATAGATCATGATCGAAAATTGTATCTCTTTTTGACCGTGAATGGCTGAACCAAACAATTTAAAGCTGGAACTTTATATATATATTTTTCTCAAGTTGAAACCCACTTTGTTGTTTATATGCAAAGTCTGTAAAAATAATTTAGTTATATTGGCATTTCCGAAGTTTGCCGATAATTACCGAGGTCATTTCAATTGCGTTGTATGGAACATCCGGGAACTTTTGAATAATCACGTGGTCATTTATGGTCCGGATACCTTAAAATATTATTTTGGTATTTAACTCCATGCAAGGACGTATACGTCCTTGCTTCATGCTGCAGTCAGTAAATGATAGGACGAATTCATGAAATCTGAGTTGAGTTCTGCATAATGCTTTTTAACCCCATATTACCGTCACATTGTCGTTGGTACCGCGATTGGAAACTCGAACCTCGAACCTCATCTTCAAAAAAAAAAAAAGAAAAAACTGAGTGTACCTCTTCTTTTTCTGATTCCCAATTTATAAACGAAATATTACTTGCAATGCCAAACCAGTGTTTAAACGAACAAAAAAAAATTTTTTTCCAGCTTCATGTACATTAAAAAGAAAGAGAGGGAGAAAAAAGAAATAAGTTAACGATCATATTTTAGGTCACAGCCCATAAAATGTTGGACCTCTGTAATTACACACATCATAAAATCTGTAATATGTATTATTACACCAATCCCCGGGCAACAATTTTACTATCGACCTGGTCTGAAGGACAATAGAAATATTATTGTCTATGGTTTTGTGTTGATTTACAGATAAGTGAAAAATCTTTCACCCTTTAAAGACTGATTGACATCTTTGATAATTTTACCCTAATGCGAAATTGAAAGCTTAGTTCAAGAAGTATGAAGTAAAATGGAATTTCACGTATTAAGAAAACCAGACAGACCGTGTCTCAATAAGCCATTTAAGAACATCAGTGAAAAACGATACAATTTGCTCTTCATTGTACGACCTTTAAATAACTTTTTACTCATGTGTAAATTAGATTCTTGTCACTGAAGTGAACAAGTACAAGTATTATGTTTCTCAAACTTGGTGGACTACTCCAATTCCTAAAAGTTAATAAAAAGATTTCCTGGAAGGGATGTTCCATCAGAGTATTATTTGGTCAGTCATCTTAAAGGGTACGACAATTTTGATAATTTTAGAGTGGGATGGAAAATTCTGGAAAGAAATAACAATATTTTACAGGAAAAAATTGTTCAACTTCTAACTTTCTATGTACTGTTAATGAACAATTGCTGTTACATGTATTTTCAATGTCTGTTATGTATTTGGTATTGTATAACCCTAATGGGTTTTTGTCTGCAATATAATTGATAAATATATTAATTTACAAGGATTGCGAGTTTTGTTACCGACCCAACCGAAGGTCTGTAATTTTTCCCCAGTACCCCGCATTCCTGCGCCGATAAAAAAGGCCCTAATGAAATAGCAAATTTTGCTGAAAGTTGTGAAAAACAGTAGGAAAAAACCTTCTATGCCTTTTACATATAATTCACTCATTAGCTTGACTTAGTTAAGAACGAAACGCGTTTTCTGTTACCTGCCAAGCCATTTTCGTGTTTCTTTCCCACTCTGTGTTCTAAAATTTTACTAGTATATGGAATTAAGTATATCTTGAATACAATATTAGGTCTCATTAATTTTCTAAAACAACTTATATAATCTTCTTTTTACACAATCTCCTTCATAAATATAGGTGATTCATAAACAACAAAATGAATAATAGGACAAATAAAGTGACCGTAACAATATAACAAATTGCGCTTTAAGTGGCAAAAACTAAACACAATCACACACACACCATACCCATAACAAAACAGAAAAAGATAAAGTAATGCAGTAAATACAAACAGAAAAATAATCATATTTCTTCCCGATTTGGTAACAAAGGTTTATTTGTACTCAATAAGGCGGTATACAAAAGAATGGTTAATTGATGCATACGTAACAGGAAATATTTACTTTGTAACACGATGAACTAATACACGTTGTCTCAGTTTTGTTCTTCTTCAAAGAAGGATTATATTCAACGTACAAAGTGCACACACCCTAGGAAGATTATCGAAATGTGTACAAAAGTTTGTATGCTATAAACACAAGTCCTGCTGATAATGGAGATATCGTAAATAAGTATTATAAATATACAAATAAAATCAACAGGTACTCGACCTGATTTTACCATATTTTCTGCATATTAAAACATTGTTGCCTTTAAGTATAAATTGCACGGTTGAGGGCCTGTTTGGTAGTCTCGTATATGGTAGCGGGTTCGAATACCACCCGGGTCAAAATAAAGACATTTAAATTGGTATTTGCTGCTTCTCCGCCAAGCAGGCGTCATCTAGAAGTATGAGCAAAGATTGGAAGGGTCGGAGTCAGTAAAATGCGTTGGGATGGGGTGCGGACTGTTACATCGTGACCTAGCACGTTAAAAATCGGCCCAGCGTATGGATCTAGTGCAATGCATGGTTTCATATTCATGTCACGTCAACATGTTCTCGTCCTGGTGAGGATTCAATAATTGCCACTGGACGTTAAACAATAATTTGTTTATTTGTTTATTAATGCAAATCAAGACTATTACAGTCATGGCATACAGTACACTACATTATATAACAATGACATACATACATTCATAAATTGACATAAAGAACATGGAACAAACAATCAAATGTCATAATAAGTAATATAAACATTTTATATTAATTAATCTATCAATCCATGCAGGGTTGAGATTCTGCCTTTACTGATGTTATGGTCCATCTTAAATTTTCAATGAAAAACGATATTCAGTTATCTCCCTTAGCCAATTTACCAATCGTAATTATCTCCCTTAGGTTCTGGGCGCTAAAGAGAGACAATTTCATTATCTCCCCTGGGTTTTTATTTAATGACGGATATGGACTAACGTATTCCATTTTATGCTGGATTTTTTGTAAGTGTCGAAGGCCTCATTGCGACTTTAAGGTAAGGAACGAGAAAGCAAAAAGCGTTTTAAAGCATTGTTTGCATTGACCGAATAAGAATCCCATCCTAGACAATGAAAAAAGAATGATAAAATAAAACTTTTAATTCAGCATTAACCTAGTAAAACTTGTTAAAAATTTTCAAGCCACTCCACATATATTTTTTTGGTTCGGGCAAAATAAGAAGCAGATGGGATAAGATAATATTTTGTTTTGTTTAGTTGGTATTTACGCTGTTTTCAGCACATTTAGCTATTTCGCGACGGCCAGTTTTTGTTGGTGGAGGAAGCCGGAGTACCCGGATAGAACCACTGACCTTCCGTAGGAAAATTGGCAATCCCTGTCAATTAAGATAGGAGTCGAACACATCCCACCACAGGTGAGATTCTAACTCACAACCTCAGTGTTGACAGGCTAGTCACCTAGCGATAATTAGCCGTCATGACGAACTACCTAGGCCACTCGGCCACCGAGGCCCCAGGTAAGGAAATAAGAATAAATTTATTGAAGCCTTATATATATCACACGTTGTTTTCTTTTTTCAGCCAATTCCTGTCCTACATTGTTTGAGAATAATGACGACGATTTCATCGTATTCCTCAACACATCACAAGCTCATATTGGTTGTCGAAAGTTTGCCAGAAGACTGACTTCCGGAATTAGTGAAAAAATAGTTACATGTAATAATGCTAATTGGGTACCAAACGTTACTGCAGCTACTTACAAATGTGAATGTACGTATAATTTATAGGATGAGTATCGCCAGCATAAAAAAGTATAACGATATATCGATACGGCCCTTATCTATTACGATACGTACCGATACGTATCACATTTTTAGCTGCCTCATAGGAAACTAGTTCTTCTATTAAAAACTGAAACTGTACTCTAAAATGTAGGGACCTGGACAGTATTTATAG
Source organism: Mytilisepta virgata (assembly GCA_028015205.1). Lineage (NCBI taxonomy): Eukaryota > Metazoa > Mollusca > Bivalvia > Mytilida > Mytilidae > Mytilisepta > Mytilisepta virgata. The sequence goes on from JAPWFG010000032.1 coordinate 1,040,243, forward strand.
TATCAAATACAGGTCATGCTTATTCTGAATTGGTATTGTACCGGAAAAAACCACAGGGGCCCGACTTCTGGAAATTTATTTATTTTATTTATTTTTTATTTTATTTATTTTTTTTTTTTGTTATCTTATTTCATGAGTACTTTTAATCAATATGCTATACACTATCCACGTCCTTATACTAAAAAAAAATCCTAGGATTTTTTAGTATAAGGACGTGGATAGTGTATAGCACATAGATAATAAACGCATAATTTGCGTTGTTATAGTAAATATTTCTTAAAAAGTATTCATGAAATAAGACAACAAAAAATAAAATAAAAAAGAAATAATATCCAGAAGTCGGGCCCCTGTGGAAAAAACTGGTTTTCCATAAATACCGCACTACATCGTGTCATTAAGCAAACTGTCATTATACCGAGTAATTTACATGTAGTTTTACATGCATTATGTGTAACTATAGAAAAGGGCATATAGGATAAATGACAAGGGGTATCGGAAGTAAATTGACCAAAAATTGACATCTTATAAAACTATAGTGGCCGGCCATTTTGTTTTGCTGGTTGAGCCATTACAGTGTTAAAAGACGCCCATCCAGTAACCGTTCAACTAAAGTTCAATTTTTATTAGTTTTTGAAGGCATGCAGACCTTTGAAGAAATTTTACCTTATAAAAAAGAGTTTTGTATGATAACTATATATATATATATATATATATATATATATAGATAGATACATGATAGTTGGATACTGGCAAGCATGATTTATTCCAGGCAAATTAACAAATTTATTGTTTTCATAATACATGATATGTGTACATATTCCTGAAAATGTACTTACAAATTTCACGCGCATAATGTCTAATCACACATCCATGTTTCAGGGAATGGTGACCTAAATACATATGAGAAACTAATAATTGGTTTGTCGGCTGCAGCTGCTGGTGCCCTGTTGTTTGGAATTATTCTCATTTGCTGTTTAGCTTATTGCTATAGAGACGAAAGGTTTGTACCAGAAATTCTCTCTTTAGTTACCTAGCATTCATGGTACAAGGTTTAGATATACACTAGGAATAGACCACATCTTTGGCAAGATATATTTATTTTTGGTATAAAACAGAAAAAAATCTTCTTTACATCATTATTTGGTATATCAAAATATTAATTCTTAACGCAGCTGATATCGAGTCCAAGTCCACGAGAGTAGTTGCTAGTGCTAGCGTGAAATGGATATTTATCCCGACTAGTTAAAAATACCGTCTTTCCATTGGCTTTATCAATTTTTGTATCCCCTTTCATTGAAATCACGTGATTCGCTACATGCCCCGATTTTTTTTTGGTATCCAGTCTCCGCGATCTGTAACCCCGCTTTTTTCCTTGAAATCACGTGATTCGCTTGTTTTAAACTATAATATTAGTTTTGTTTTTTTTCCATCCCACAAAAATTAAAAGAAAAAAAAAACATACTACAGGCCATAATACAAAAAAAAAATCGTGATTTGAAAATTTCATCGCCGGGATAAATTCGTTATAACGCCAGTTACAGGGGGGATTACGGGAAGTGCCTGAAAAAATTTCGTATCGAGTCTCGGCTGACGCCTCGCCTGGTACAAAATGTTTTCAGGCACTCCATATATTCCAGTACCCTCCCCCCTGTAATTGACTGTATAACTAATAATATAGAAACTAAAAATATGAAATTTTGTGAAAACAAAGGAGTACCTCCCTCTTGCATAGCTCTGTCCTCAAGTGGTTTAGGTTTAACCTTTTGGTCATTTTGACAATTTTGAATTTGCTCATTAAAAGTTTAGAGTGTTTTGGTTTTCAACATTTTAGGCCTTGATCACAAATGATAAGTCGTAAATCGGCGAAATGTGTACATCTTGTGCACCAAACTTGTATCAGACTGTTTCTTTATACATACAACAAGGTTGCATGGTTAAAATAATTTGACTTTGAAAAATCATTTCGCATGAATGCATGTGTTAGCATTTTAACTAACACTCTACTGTTTTCTTGATATTTTGTTTTGAAAGAGCTAGTAATATTTTGACTATCCAGCTATTTCCACCTACACCAAAATGTATCATTTTCATTCGTTCATGAGTCTGTCAATTACCATTTCTTGTTGATTTAAAAAACGCCCACCTGTTGCCCCTACACGCATTTCCTTTATTTTAACAAAATTGAACAGAAGCTCGGAATAATCAAAGGCTTTTTTAAAGGTTCAACAAAAACATGCTAAATTTCTCTTCAGAAATTTTTTAGACATCTATAACCAGCAAGATATGAAATAAATAAATAAAACTAATTATTTTTTTTTTGTCTTTTATTTATTTCAAGTTAAATGGTATTAAGTTTATTTGTGACTGCAAATTGTAGATACTAAAACACAAAACACAATATTTTAATCGTTGTTCCTATATCTTTAGTAAATTAGAGGTACAGGAAATACATTTTATGGGTTTGGAGCATGCGCATGTAGTTGAGTTTTACTAATAACACTTTTCAGAGATGAAAATGGGAGTGAAAGTTATCCGCCTTCTGGATATAACGAAAAGGTCAATTATACACAATATGGAAATGGTGGCGGAGGTGGTGGCATATCTGGACCTAGACCAAGTGGCAAATATGAAAAACATATACCGGCGGATTCATACTTGGATTCACGCGCTGATTACATCCGGTCTGATACAGGAAAGCGTGACCCGATTTTATGGTCAGGTTACAGTTCAAATCAACCGAGGTTGGTATCAATTAACTAACAGAAGCGGATCCAGATGAATTAAAAAAGGGAATTCACTTACAAATATGAAATATAAAGCAATTTTACGAATATAATGACGTTGCACGTCGGATCCGCTACTGGCATCAAATTTATAGACAAACAGTATAGTTGTCTCTTTTGGGTCTCAAAGTCATTTTATCTAAAAATAAAATTGATATCTCAAAGTAATGTGTTAGTCCCAATCAAGTATTTTCCATCATATTTACTTCTGACATCTCGAACGTCCTGTTGTCTCAAATTTTGAATGACTCGAGTTTGAGACCCGGAGAGCCAACTGTGTATGTAGCTAGATACAGTTTAAGGCAAAGGGTTTAATTAGCCAACTGAAATCTGTTGTACTAATATCAAGTTATTTAAAAGATCGATGGTGATGCACTTGCATATCTACAGCTAAAATGGATAACTTTTTACACAAATTTTAGCTTGTTTATTGACCCTATTTTACTTTGTTCTTTTTAAAATGGTTCTGATTGTTACAAAAGTTGTGTGATTTTGATTTAGCTATGATTTGTCATTTTGTCAATTTTTATTAAAAGCAAGTAAGAAAAACCAGAAGAAATTCATCAAAATATTAAATTAAAATATTAAATTAAACACCACAAACTGATCTCGTTTTATATTGAAAATGCTTCTATAAAGAATGTATGTTTCGATTGCGCATGCGAAGTAGTATAACTAACTACAGTCTAGAAATAAGTGCAAAATTATGATATAAGAAACTGAGTCGATTGCTTTTATTTTTTATTTTTTTTAATTTTTTTTAACAGTAGGCACCTGTGATGGATCACAGGAGCTCAACCCACAGAGCTGCCTAGCACTTCCTCGGATGGATGATAGGGGATAGCCTCTCGTTACGGGGGAGGGGGGTGTCAGGTTATAAGATGGAAAGCCTGACCGCGGACCATAGTGGGTAACATGTTTGGAGAATGCAACACTCCCTGCACGCTTAAGACCCCTTATGTAGTTTTCGAAAAAGGGTAGTTTGATGGCCGCTACGGTAGGCTAAATTATCCGACCCTACACAACCATCCTCCTTTAAAGTGGCAGTCAAAAGTTGTTTTCCTTTGTGTCCCATCTCATCCCTATCTGAATTGTTCGGTAAATGTTGAACTGGTCCTGAAGAAGTATGAAATACTGGATGTTAAGCAGACAATCATTCAATCTTTTTTTTTAACAATTTCAGGGAACCAGAAAGAATTGGAGATCAATCTGGTTTCCAGTTCTATTCTGGGAAGAAGTCGCCGTCCACTCAATACGAAAACAAAGCCTTTGATCGGAACGAAGATTACAGAGGGTCTGGTTATAGAGACACAGGATATCATGGAACAAATTATCCTCAGGGGAAAAGGGAAGATTATCGATGGTAAGAATTTACAGTTCAACATATTTTAATAATTTACTTATATCATCAAGATGAAATAGTACAAAATATTGAAATGAAATGACAACTTAAAGTGATTCTTCAGGGAAACATCGTCCCAGAAAAAAAGTAAACATGGCTACAAACTACTACAATCTTTCCGGGGCTTAAATTCTGAACTTTTACATGCTTGCACAAAAGCTTCATTATTTCCACTTTAACTAAGGTTCGTGTATTTGTTTGACAATAAATATCACCATATCCATACAGGCTGAGCTATTTAAATGCTAAAGTATTACCGCAGGTTCCCAAATTGATTTAAAGGTTCTGAAACCCTTAAACATCCTTTATTATACAGTCATTAGAACTGATGAGACGGAATTAATACTTTATTTATTTAGAAATGCATAATTGTACCCCTAAGGGTTGAAAGCATATATATGTACAATAATGAAGTTAAAGTTGATAATTTCTGCATACGCTGAAAAAAAGCTTAGTAATTTATTAGAATGTTTCCATTATAATTATGATGGCTTTAAATTTGTATTTTAATGAAAATCAGTCAATACATGAGACTTTAAAAGTGAAATTTGTAATATTTCAAATCAAATCACTGACAACATAAAGTTAATTGAGTATATACAATTTTAGTCCCCTGTCCTCGGCTCTGACGACTGTTTTTATTATGTTTATAAAGGAACTTAGTTTTTCTACTTGTTTGGGTGTAGATGGCGTTAGAATAAATTTCAACTTTTCTATGTCTGTAAGATTATCAAAATTGATGACTTTTTCGTTACATGTAATAGCGATAAAATTTATAAAATTTTGCCTTATATTTCTGTTCTTTTCAACTCTTATTGATAATTTATGAGAGTATTAGCACATAGATTGGTGGAAAAAGAGAGATAACTCAGTTTCTTTTAAATCGAACAATTTCTGTTTTTTTTTTAATTAGGAAATATTAGGAAATGGTGAGTTTAGGTAAATCTATTCAGACTTTCTGTATCATGAAAATTAATTCTTTGGTTTTGATATACAAATGGACACAACTAATAACTAATTGTAAATTTGTCTTTGGTATATCATTTATTTATATATATCTTGTATTATAGTCTATACGGTACAATATAATATTTTTATGATTATTATTACTTATTAATATTCAAATAGTATCAAACAACTTATATATGTATAATCTAAATATATAGATTTTAATAAATAATATTAAAGAATGGGCGTGGTTTGGTGATGTGTACAAGTCTGTACGAAACTCTTGCGGCACCTGTTTGCAACTTTGAACCAGTTTTTTTTTAAAGTTCATCGGCGTATTTTAGCGCTGATTTGCAACAATGGCCCATTTAAAAAACTGTTTAAAAATTTTAAAAAAAATGGGTTCTTTCTTTTGTTATTTCGAATGGGGTTACGATTTATTTTCCGAAATATCATTTCTATCAGATATTTGTCTTTACAGTATAACCACTATTTCGCGATGATTTTATACGTCTAAAAATTAATATCAAATTTGAATATGAATTTCAAAATGTGAGCGAATTTTCAATAAATAGAAGAATTTTACTGTTACTTTTCATTGCAGCTCTGCATTGCCGGTTATCAGTTTTTAAATCCTTAAAGAGAATTAACGCATTTCGAGGCGGAATCGTTAAACATTATAAATATATAAATATTCCGAAACCAATTTGTTTGAAAAATAGACCAGAAATTAAAAAAATTGAGTTATCCCCCATTTCACACAAATATTCTGGACACCGAGTAAAAGTGTATTTAATAATCCATACTGTTCCTGTAGAACACACTTTGGTTTACAACTTGATCTTTACGCACAGGAAAATAACGAGGCTTTGAATCTTTTGTTTGATAATAACCAAAATTGTAACCAAAATTGAAAGAAAAAATGAGGATCCGAAATCAATTTTTTTTTCATTGCAGGAACGGACAGCTACCTCGAGCACACGTGCCACGTGACGACAGATATGATCGGCAATTCTAGCATAGGACAGCGGCTTGAATATGAAAATTTTAAACGTACACTTTGCCAAAATACTTTCTACAAATTATATGTATACTTACCATTTGATATTTGGTGCTTATTTAGCGCATAGCGGGAAAATCTCTAGATATAGTGTATAATTGCAATATAGTTTGACACGGAGTATGTAGAATGCCACTTCAGATCGCACAAGGTGGAGCTATTTTTCAGGAATTTGTTTTTAAACTGGGTGACGAATATTAACCACAAATTTGCTGAATATACCAGTACCAGATCAATGTTTCAGCCTAGTGCTGCATCCAGTGTTACTGAAGTTGCTAACATAGAACAACTAATTTTAAGCATCATTTTGAATCATGCTACCTGTCCCGAGACCGCGATCACGAGCGAAAAGAGGGGGGGGGGGGGGGAGTCAAATCCTTACACGTCATAGGTCACCCGCCAGTTCTGAAATGAACCACTGTTTATTCATCGGGGGTAAAAATTTCAAACGCGTTTATAATTTAAAATATTCAATTAATTTCAATTGAAGTTTAGATGCAAAATCTGTGGGCATGAAGATTTTTTTAAAAAAGCGATACTCGTCAGGAGAAAATTCTACGGATTGTGAAAAAGATGTAGCTGAAAGAAGTGCTGCGATTCTCATTTTATTAGGTATCTTTATTCTCAACAGATTTATTCCACAGAAGTCGTCGATCTGCTCGGGAATATCCCATATAGCCGTTTTCAGAATATGAATTTCGGAATCACGATTCTGAATCTAAAATTATAATTTAAGCAAGTTATTTCCCTTGCTGGAACGTAGTACTGGTTCGCTGCAATGAAGAGTAAAGGATTAACTGTTTAAAACTTGTTAATTTTCACGTAATATTTGGTTTATATAAATTGGGAACTACTTTCGATCTTTTCGCTTCCAATATATTTGTAATCAAACTTGATTATAAAGCTGGAAATATTTGTATTTCAAAGTAATAAATAGTTTCTATTTACTTCCTACTGGTTGCTCTGCACAGCAGTGAACAAGTTCTCCCGACCAGTTCCACGTCCCAGCAAGGGAAATAACTTGCTTCAAATTATAATTTTAGAGTCAGAATCGTGATTCCGAAATGAGTTTCTGAAAAGAGCTATATTTCCATGTAAAATTCTGTAATATACTACAGTTAGATTCTTATATTTGTAAAGTCATACAAAAACAAACCAGATGCATGACGGGACAATTTTATGTGTTTTTATCAAATTATTACATTTCATTTTTTCCATTAATTGGTAATTTTAATCATGATATTATATTTGTTTTATCTCCCAAGAGTTGTCGCTCTTTATATAACCACATGCGATATGATATTAACATTTAAGTTTTTATTTTTACATAAATTAAATAAATTTTTTATTCAATTTTCAGAAAATTTTACCGTGCTTTATACAAAAAAGTATGTTTTGATATGAAAATCTTCATTCAATGGGTAAATAAAACATGGGTATGGAACAAGTGTTATGTATAGAATTTTTATGCACAAATATTTCCAGAATGAACAATTCCGGTTATAAATGACTTCTTTAGTACACTTGGCATGTTTTCTTTTCATCACAACGAATCATGTTTTTGTATTCCAAATATATATATACATATTTTTATGTAACGCCTTCACTTTTAATTAATATTATAATGTCATAAATATCATTATACAAATATTTTATGTTCAAATATTTTATTATTAAAGTTATTGAAAAACGACACAGATCTATTTTTTTTTAAAATAATTTGACAGATGTTTGAATTATTAAAATAACCCAAAGGATTTCATGAATAATCCTGCAACTGGGTTAACAACAAAATGGATAACAGGAAAAGTCAACAATGACATACCAAAGAATCAACCACACCCAACAGACACAACCCCAGACAAAAAATAAAAGAGCACAAAAAAGAAACACCCATTCTCTATTCTATAAACACAAATATGGGAAAAGGTATAATTTAATATATATATATATATGATTGGGTGAATTAAAGAGTTTACGTATATTATACAAATGACACAGCGACCAAACTTAGAATTCATATTGAAATATATTGATATAAAGTTCTTCAGTTGAAGCCATTCTGTCGCAATGTGTATTCAACTCTGATCTTAACTTAGGATTACCTCGCCAATCTAAATGACTTAGCCTCATATAAATCATAGGTCTTTAAAAGCTTGTAGCATCGAACTGGAATCTATATGCAAATCTGATTATTTTTATCACAAGGAAAGGCGAACGCAAGAAAAGACGGGTTCGGTCATTGGAGTTGTATGCCACATTTATCTCACAGGCGCTTGTTTCTGTCAGTGTAGGGTATACTATACTCAATAATTCTGCCATGTCTCGCTTGGACTTGCTTTTTGCCACTATACAAAGCAATAAAAATTCGAGCTACCTTGGAATGTCGCCAGTCTTCTTATATAATTATTTTTCGCGGTACAGGAACAATTTTTAGTTGCATCTTTGAGCCCTAATTCTTTTCTCCGTGTTATAATTTTAGGTTTATTAATATTATTATTATAACAACTTTTACAGCTTTAATTCTTTAGCTCAGTTTGTAGAGAGACAGACTGTTTCGCGAGTTTGTGTGGCAGACGGAAATTTGTAGTTAAAACCATTCTCTCCTTCTAAAATACATAACTGTGAATTTAAGGCGAAACATAGCAATAAAAGTGGTCCCTCAGCTTGCATCCTGTTTTTTCGGCAAAATGATTCAATCATACCCCTTTTTAAACCTAATATCAAATTTATGATGTCCATCTGCAAAACAAGGTTCTAATAAAGGATCCCCTAAAAATGCGCCAATCAACATTGATACCATATATGGACAAAAAGGTGCAGAAATTAACAAAAGCCCCAAACATCAAAATTAAAACTTTGTAAGAATGGAAGCATCAAACGTCGTCTCACAAAAATTATATAAAGATATTTACTAATGGCACCCAGGGAAAGATTGAAGTTCCTGAATTATTGAAGAGGAACCGTTATAAAACTCCAGACGCTTTCTCTGGTGATGACACAAAATCGATGTGTAACCCCAATAGCAAGAAAACAAAAGATATACTAAAATTCATCCGTTACCATGGTAACAAACCTATCGCAATTACAAATTTGGCCAATATTGGAGAAATTGTAAATGTATAATCAACAATTGATGGTAGATTCGTGTTTAAAATTATTAATCTCTCAGAAGGTCGGTATTATTGGTAAAATTATTCGATTTTAACCACTAAGATGGGATTTTAAATGATGTTTATGTCTTATAGACTTTAACATGTAGTGTCATGTAAATGCAATTGTTCAAGTAAAACGATTTGATTGTTTTTTAGTCTGTAGCTTGTCTTTGCATAAGTACATATGAAACTTATATTTCAAATAAAGAAACCATACCTTTTTTGGGCAAGAAAATTTTGAAAAAATAAAAAAATTCAACCTCCAAACTTCCGTGACTTTTTCTGGATGTATAATATACATTTGCGGTCGCCATTTTTTTGCTAATGCGAATTCTTGTTGACCAATGTTTTTATAAATAAACAACAAAACAGAAAAGTCAACAATGACAAACCAATAAGCAATTTTACCGAACGCCAGGCGGAGCTGGTTTTCCGGAAGTTATTTAAAAACTGGGTAAAAAAATGATTATCACCTATCTATAGACGATTTGGGTACCATATCTAATGATTACAATCGATGTTTCCGCACCTGGCGTAAACTAGAATTGCTAAACCAATCAATCAACCCCCACCAACAGAAAAATAACATAAAAGAGCACAAAACACAAACACGAAGCAAACATGTTTTTGTTTTGTTTTTATTAAGCATACCAGTTGACCAAATTTTTTTTTGTGACTAAGAATACCTATTCAAAGTTAAGAATTAACCTTTTACATGTATTTGGCTTTTGATGAAGATTAAGTAATCACATTACCTGCTGACCAACGTTTTGTGATTAAGTCTACTTATTGTCCAATGTCTTGTGATTAAGTCTACTTGTTGACCAACGTTTTGTGCTTAAGCATACCTGCTGACCAATGTATGTTTTGTGATTAAGTCTACCTGTCGACCAATGTTTTGTGATTATACCTACTTGTTGACAAACGTTATGTGTTTAAGCATACCTGCTGACCAATGTTTTGTGATTAAACCTACTTGTTGACCAACGTTATGTGTTTAAGCATACCTGCTGACCAATATTTTGTAATTAAGTCTAATTATGTCCAATGTTTTATGATTAAGTCTACCTGTTGTCCAATGTTTTGTGATTAAGTCTACCTGTTGACCAATGTTTTGACAAAGAATAGGGATTAAGTTTTTACATGTATTAGCTTTTTGTTGAAGATTAAGGAGCAATTATGTTGCCTGTTGACAAATGGTTTGCACTTAAGCATACGTGCTGACCAAAGCTTTATGATTACACCTACGTAATTTACCAATGCATACCTGTTGATGGTTAATGAGTAACCATTGATTGTGTTTGATTTTGTTACTAGGTATTTTACTAGCTGTTTACTGCTTTTTGGTCGGGTTGTTGTCTCTTTGACACATTGCCCGTTTCCATACCTGTTGAAGGTTAAGGAGCAACTATTTATTTGATTTGTATGAAGGAAGCAAGTGATCTCAAATCCTGGATGGTTTTGTATGCAATCACGGCTTTTTCCGCAAGCTTGCGTCTGAACTTTTCTACTAAATTTTCAAGCCTTTTAAAATGCTTTTAAGTCTCCTTTTAAAACTTTAAGGTAAAATCTCTGTTACATTATTTCAGAACAAACAGTCTTTTTTGCATCTTGATATATATTTTTTAATTCGTGGTGGACAAGTTTGTGCAAATTTATATAACAATTCAAAGTGCGTCACTGCATGCCATTTTTTATTTGTTGTGGAGTAAATTTTCATTCTTCGATCTCCCGAGCAATTAGGTCACAGCCTCGGTTTAGCAAGTTGAATTAAAAGTGGCATAAAATACCAATAATCAGATATACCGCGGACATTCACACTTTTACGAAAATGTACCTTTAAAAAGCACTTTTAACAACCAGACAGGCGCATTCAGACGACTACAAAACAAATTTTCTTTTCAGCTTAATTTCGATATAAAATATCGTATACATAACTCATATTTTATATCTATTAATTAAGATACATATTATATGTAGAAGTAGTGTAAATTTAATTCAGTAATTTATCATAACAAGCACCATTTAAAGACCGTCATTGTTAGTAATGTCATATACAATTAAGCCGCCATGATGGAGAATACTAAAAGATGGATGTAAAATTGGAGTCGAAGGCCTATAACATGGATAATAACATTTAAGTGTCATTTATTCTCCGATTTCCATTAGCGTCTGAGCGCTAGGATAAAATATATTGACTATGTAAATAAATGTCCGTACTGAGTGGATGTGTAATATCAAATTTGTTTGAACTGAGCCATCTCTCGGACTTTTCAAGCACCTCTGTGTTTGCATTTATTGGAATCTTGAATTTCATCAGCAGCAGATATCTTTTGGTTGCTTATTTTCTATTTTGATAAGTTTTTGATTTGTTCTCTTTTTCAGATTATGCCTTCATTCGATATTTATGATGACTTTGGCTTGTATGTGTTTTGAGATTAATCTTACATTTCAAATAATGAACTTTAAAACTAATTTAGATAGTCGCTCAACAAAATCGACTATTTGTAATCTGAAAATAAATACGAAAGAGAACAAGCTTGTTACACAACACATCTTCAGTCTTTTCATCCAATAGAAGATAAAAGCAACGATTACATTTTATCTGGATTTTTCCTGTCCGACAATTAAACACTTCCTGAAAGAGGGGAGGGGGAGTCGTTTGACTATACGATCAGTTTCAGTCAGAATAATGACTTGAAGTTCAATTTCCTGTGTTTTGCGAGTGCCATAGCTGCCCTTTTATATCAATTAAAGTCACTAAAATACATACCCCTGTTCCGAATCTTCAAACTTTAATTTCCGATTCATCGATATATCTGTTCTCTTGCATGAAATATTTTCACGTCCTTTTAAAATTTATCCCTCACCAGACTTGACAATTCACTGGCCTTGTCACGGGTGCCGTTAACGACGTATGACATGCTTACACTTCCTGGGCATCTGAATTCATTCCAGGGTTTATCGGGACTTCACATTACTAGAGTTCTTCTCACCTAAAGTGATCCTCCTTTTAGCCCACCTGACCCAATGGGTCAAGTGAGTTAATCTCATCACTTGGCGTCCGTCTTCGGTTAACTTTTACAAAAATCTTCTCCTCTGAAACCACTGTCCCAAACGGAACCAAACTTGGCATCATCAGGGTATCTAGTTTAAAAAAATGTGTCTGATGACCCCGCCTGCCAACCAACATGGCCGACATGGTTAAAAATAGAACATAGGGGTAAACTGCAGTTTTTGTCTTATATCTCAAAAACTAAAGCATTTAGAGCAAAACTGACAGAGGTAAAAATGTTCATCAGGTCAAGATCTACCTTCCATGAAATTTTCAGACGAATCGGTCAACCCTTTGTTGGGTTATTGTCCTTGAATTGTTAATTTTAAGGAAATTTTGCAGTTTTTGGTTATTAGCTTGAATATTATTATAGATAAGGACAAACTGTAAACAGCAAAAATGTTCAACAAAGTAAAATCTAAAAAAATGTCAACATCGACCAAAATCATTGATTGACCCTTTATAGTTTTTGCCCTTTAAAGACGGCGTTTGTTGTAAACTTTCCTTTAAAGATCTTCTCCTCTGAAACCACTGGGCCAATTGGGACCAAAGTTTGGTGGAATGGTCATTGGGTGGCCTACTTCCAAAATTATGTCCGGCATCCCCGACTTCCAACCGACATGGTTGATGTTACTAAAAATAGAAAAAGGGAGGGGGGTGGTGAATTTAAAAAATCTTCTATGAAACTACTGAGCCAATTTGAACCAAACTTGGCAGTAATGGTCCTTAGGAGGTTCTCTTTCAGAAATATGTCCGATGACCTGGACTGTTTACCAAGATGGCCGCCACAGTTTAACATAGCACCCTAAAGGAAATTTCATTTAAAAATCTTGACTGAAACCACTAAGCCAATTAGAACTAGACTTGGTAGCAATGGTCCTTGGATGGTCCTTTTCAGAATTGTGTCCGCGATGAACCGGACTGTAAAACAAGATGGCCGCAACAACCAAACATAGTATAACATAGGGTCCTTTTGGAAAATTCATTGAAAAATCTTCTTGTCGGAAACCACTTGACCTATTGAAACCATACTTGGCAGCAATGATCCTTAGGATGTCCCCTTTCAGAAATGTGTCGGATTTCGAGGACTGTGAACCAAGATGGCCGTTACAGCCGAACTTATTTTAACATAGGACCCTATGGGAAATTCACTCAAAAATCTTGTCGTTTGAAACTACTGAGCCAATTGGAACAAAAATTGGCAGCATTGGTCCTTGGATGGCCCTCTTTCAGAATTGTGTCCGATCACCAAGATGGCCGCCACAGCCGAACTTAGTTTAATATAGGACCCTATGGGAAAATTCATTTAAAAATCTTAATTCTTGTCTGTCGGATGGGGACGAAAAATGGCTGTCCCGTGTTAAGGGATATAAACCTTAGCACGTTAAAGGCTCCACTGTAGATGTCGAAAAAGAGTAGGCTTAAATGCCACTACAGGGGCCGCTCTCGCACCCGCCAAGTGGAGAGGGATTAGTATAAGTTGGTATAACTTGTTTCCCAATCCACTATATATAAATAAGTTTAAATTAAATTAGTATTCATGGTGGAAAAACAGGACAAATAGCAGTTAGTACAAGTTAATAGTCTATATGATAAAAGAAATGTCAAAACTAATTCTCAATAATAGGATAATACTACTTAAAACGATGACATAATTGGTTAATGTAAGCCTATATATATAATCAAAAAGCTATGTAGAACACCATGTTTAAAAATAATATTAAATCTTCTAAACAACAAAAATTTCATATTATTTTGATTATTTTTATCAAATTTGATATGCTGTCAAAATATCACATGAATATTTGTATTTTCATGTGCTTCACAGAAAACAAAAACATATTTAACTTTTAAGGGTAAAAACTGTATACATCACGTGACTAAAAATAGATAAAAAATATATCAAATAACAAAATACATAACAAAAACTTAAATCATTCCTACTAAACATTAGTTAGTTCCCTTAAATAAATTTTCCAGCCCTAGAGATAATAAAATGCCCGAAATACCAAAGGGAAATAATTACAATCACCCCCTTGAATGAATTCAAGGGAGACAAATTGTCTAAAGTTTCTCGTTCGACATTCTATTTTACATACAAAACGGACAGGAAATATGTATATGTTACTAGATATTAGCCATTTCGAAGATTTATCTCTGCAAAAAATCGAACAAAAAAATTACGTAATGAAAGTATGGTTTTCGGTATCAGATATCAATTCTCAATAGTACAGGAGACTCCATATTGTCTCGTCTTTACTCCAATGATTGAAACGGTTTATCAAATGACTGACATTTCTATTGTCCCATGTGAAATACTGGTTTTCATTGTACCAAATAGCCACAGATAGTTATTGAATGACTTTCGGAATAATCAGAGGTTATCGATAGTGTAAAGCAAATTCCGAGTATTTATCCCCATATTTGAAATGTAATACATTTTGTTCATTTTTTATTTGTTTTGTTATATTACGATATCAAAAAATAAAAATGAGACTGGCGTATTATTCGAAAAGTACAATTGCTCTTTATTGACGGAACTTTTTGAATTCTCGATCGATTTGTAAATGTTTCTTGAAATTTTGAAATCAGACAATTTAAGTTGTTGACTAATCACTTTGACATTTGTACTGGAAGACATGCACACAATTATCAAAGTCTAGAAATAGATCCCTGGAAAATTTTATGATGAATTCCTGTTTTTCGTGTGTTGCGAAATAAGCCATGTTAATATATAGAGCATGATGTCTGCATTTAAACAGATTAAAGACTGATATATCGAACAGCCGGATGTTCTAATTAGCATTTCCTGTTCGTTGACACTCGGCTAGTAGTAAAAAGTTGCAGCCTTTAAATATCTTATAAAGAATATCTTATATACACATGTATCACTATCGTATATACGAGGGCTTATATTGAACTTGCAGTAATGTACGAGATTTTGATGCGAGTAGAAGGCCTCGATTACTGTCACTTTAAATGAAAAACACCATTAAAAAGATTTGCTTTCGTCAGGTAAATGTAAGCACCAAGGAGTTTTTGGCTACTCATTTTTGTCACCAAATTTTTGATGGATGGATGGGTGGATGAATTATTGTTTAACGTCTAGTGGTAATTATTTAATGCATATTAGGACGAGAATATGTCGATATGGTATGAATATGATCCCTGTTTTACTAGATCGAGACGCTGATCCGGATTTTTAACGTGCTAGCTCACGAGGTAACAGTCTGCATGAAGACACTATATAAAACTCCGAGCCGACCAGTCCTTTGCTCTTACTCCTAAATGCCGCGTGCTTGGCGGAAAAGCAGCAAATATGTCTTTGGTTTTAACAGGCCGGGCATAGAACCCTTGACCTTCCACACTCGAGGCGAGCACGCTACCACGAGACTACCGAGGCGGTTACCACATTTTTGAGGCTGTTTCCTTTTTCAATATTAAATCCTATCGTGACATTCCAGCCTTTTTTTTTGGATAAAAATGAAATTGTTGTTCTCTTGTCAAGACCTATTGACTCATTTGTTAGGCAAAACAAAATTCGACATTTATTCAATAATTTTGATTCGCATTTTTAAAAGAGCCGGATGTGCCCTTCCCTGAACCTGCACCTATCTTTCATATACAAATATATATAAATATATGCATTTGCTAATGCCCATTAATTCAGCCATTTCGATTACTCCAGTCCGGAATGTTTTATCCTAATTGATAAAGTTAATTATACAAATAAAGATTTCTGCTACTGTTGGTAAATGATGCCTCCCTTCGGAACATCTCTAATTGGTTTCCACAAAGAGGTTCCCAAGGGGGTTATAGCAACATCCTGTTATTTCTGTATAAAAGTTTCCCATGGGTGTTAATTACAGCTGATGCAGAAAAATTAAAGATACGATAATCCTGTTACGGTTTTGTGTCTTGTCATTTATCCTGATAATTATGAAAATGAAGCACACTGTTGGATTCCTGAAAATGCTACAGTTATAAATACACAGTAGTGTGCATGTCTAAACACAAGACTATGATATATATTGATAAAGACTTTGATACCAATTTTGATGCAAATGACTTGCAAATTTCGTCAATTTACAACTCATCAGTTGTACTAAAGGCATAACACGCTGAAAACCAAAACAATAATCCAAAAAGGTGAACAGCAATGTATCTGAGTGGATGTTCGGATAGGAAGGTTGGATGGATGAATTATTGTTTAACGTCTAGTGAGAATGGATATAAGGTCGAGAACATGTTGATATGATATTAATATGAACCCTGCTTTGTACTAGACTGACACGTTAAGCCAGATTGTTAACGTGCTAGCTCACGAGGTAACAGTTCGCACGAAAACAAATCACCCCACCTCGTTGTAGCGAGCTCGCCTCGAGTTCGGAAGGTCGCGGGTTCGATCCCTGGCCGGGTCAAACCAAAGATATTAAAATTGGTATTTGCTGCTTCTCCGCCAAGCACGCGGGATCTAGGAGTAAGAGGAAACATCGACACGTCGGTTTGGAGTCAGTATAATGTGTCTGAGGGGGTGATATGTCTTCCTACACATTACAAATTCGGCTCAGCGTGTAGGTCTAGTTCAAAGCAGGGATCATATTCATTGTCATATCAACATGTTCTCGTCCTGATATGCACCTGGTTGCCACTGGACGTTAGTATTTATCCATCCATCCATTCACCCACCCACAACTTTCAGATTAACCTAAGAAACATGCTTTTAAATGTACCAAGGCCATGGCGTAATAAAGTTATATTTCCTTCTAATATGACCTGCTTCAAACGCGTTCGATCTACATCCGTGATAAAATATAGATATTTTGATTCCAACGTCACAGATGTCAGACGGCAACGTCATAGTAAAGTTTCCCCACAAGCTTTAACGACGTCATAGTATATAACTTGCGTTATATAATGGCGTCACCGTGTACACCTAAAATATCCGTACATTTTTCAAAATTTTGCTAGTTTTATTTGTAACTGGGATGTATTTTTTATGATAAATAAAAGACAATATAAAATGGGAAACAAACTGCCTTTTTAAAATCATTTTCTAACGATGTTCAAACCATCACTATACATTTATTTCCTTTGCATTAGTGAAATATGAAGATGTGTTCACCCGAGGAAACGCATGTTTACCGAGGGCTTGCTAATGCTTCACTAATGCAATGGAAATTAATGATTTATTCCACTATTCCTAGTGTATTTCGAATAACTGGGATGTATATAATGGTGAAACACGAATCTGAGAGGGAAACACGATGTTTTGTTCAATATCACGTGGGAGAGCCTCAACCAATGAAATACGTATATAGCTATGAATTAATATATACAGTGGAATAATATATGAATATTCGATCATTTACAACTGATATTTGTGCATTAATATCCATTAAAAAAACGAATATAGATTGCAAACAATTCGAGACGGAGTGATCCTTATTTTGTCCGATCCTTACGTTTACTCCCCATTACCTGCTACTCCAAATCTCATCCTGTTAGATTTTCGTCTAATTACCTCTACCGTCCCCTACATTTTCGGGCTTCCGTCATTCACGTCTATCCATCCTCATTTCATGAAAATCCAATCCGTATAGGATTCACCTGACACAGCGCTGAAGAATAATTTGTGCTAGACCATGTTCCTTATGTTCGTATGTGTGTCATTCCACGAGGCAGTATTAAATCCAAATTCCCACCTTACTGTATACTGAGGTTTCAAAAGTAATAAGTTGCTTTGTTTATGGTATTATCTAATTCATAGAAAATACATATACGGAAGTTGTGAGTTTGAATCCAAATCATGGCGAGGTGTGTTCGACTCCTATCTTTCCGAAAAACAGGCCGCAATGTATTCTCACGCTGAAGTGGCGAAAAACCAAAATAAACAAAAGAAAACTTCACACAGGTATCATAGAAAGAGTCAAAAGTGTTACCGAATGACACTATCTTCCTCTATGGTACTCATCAAACTGACATTTTCTTCATTGTACATAATTCAGAAAATATAAAAAATCGAGAATTGTGCTAAAAATTGAAACAAAAATATAAATTCTTGCTAAAAATTTGTTATTGAAGATATATTTTGTTTTGCTTTGACCCATATGGGTGTATTTTATGCAAATAAAGGATTTATATAAATTTCAATTGTGGATTTAATTGTAGCAAACAGATTTCCTTGGAAAGTGTGTAGTACAGTACTTATATGCAATAAATGTATATCGTTAACAGAAAAACAAATTAACAACGCTCTTTAAGACATTCTTAAACTATAAAATATGTCTGACTTTAGCAGATATCTGAAATTAATTCCGCCTGTCTGACCACCGCATTTAATGAACTATGGTTTTGTGGGAAAGTATTAAACATCTCCGTGTCACATCATTTTTCAGGCGGTCATTGATTTTTCCTAAATATTTAATTTTGGTTGTTTGTAGAGTAATTTTATGATATGAGACATTTTACTGACCTAAAAATGAGAAACTAATACTACTTTAGTGAATGAATATATGTCCTTCCATAAAAGGATGTAATTATGATTTGTTACAGTGCGCAGCTGCGCTTTAGTGCGTGACGTGTCCGGATATTTCAGCAGGGCAGACGACACTATGAAACAGATAATATAGGATTTTAAAGATTTAAAAAAAAATGTGGTGAGTATTTAATTATTATGGTAATTTGTTTATACACAAGATTGATTATTGATTGTGGTTTTAGAATTATCGACGAAAACGTAATTTGCATTTTAAGAACGAAGGTTATGAAATAAATCCGCCTACGGTACTGTCGAATACTCGTCTGTGATAAAACCATATATGTAAAACAAATTAATGTGAATAATAACTGTTACATATATATGTACTTATATATACATGTATGTCAAGTAAAACACTTTAAACTATTTCCATAATTGTTTTTATTTACAAAAGAAAAAAATGGTTGAAAAAGATTTAGAGCACGGATTGTTAAACAGAATCACTTTCTAAAATTGGTCAGACGACCGAATAAATTCTGTTAAAAAGATCAAGGCTCATGTATGCTCAGGACAAGGGTTAGCTTCTTGTTTGCTGCCACGCCCCAGTAATCAAACTAGTACAGTCATTTCGGGTAATATTCTGCGCATCGTCCTATTCGCCGCATTAACATTAAAATGATTTGAATGCGCCGAATTAAACGCTGTGCCGAATTACCCGACAACATAGTATCTCTTAAAGCAAGGTGCAGGCACATTTTTTTTAAATAGAAGTTTTGTTATGTAGACATTGCCAGTTTGTGATGTAAAAGAGTTTGGTATTACTGAAATAATTTCTGATATATTCAATTCAATATTTATTGTCATAATACTATATTTCATAGCATGTGACAAAAGAAGATTTCAAAGACGGCATGATATAAAAAAGAATTCATGCAAATATTATGATATAAATTTTGGTCTTTTAAATATAAAATTCGCTATAAATAACAAAATAAAAAATCATTTTGATAGTTAACCACCACAGTCAAGACGTATATTAATTCTCGCTATCAAGGATTATCCTAAGAGGTGAACGAATATATGAAATACAACATATAATTTATCCTCGTTTTATTAACTACATGACCCGCCCTTAGATCCAGATGTTATTTTACAGAAATTAATATCGATTTTAGTATGAAATACGATATATCGATTAACTATTGAGAGTTGTTGCATGGCCTTTAATACGTGTCATATCATATGACGTTGAAAAAAGTTCGCGTAGATTGCTGTATCATTGCCCATCCATCCCATGAGAAAACGCGGATGTATAATGTGTACGTGATGTGGTATAATTTTATTTTACATGTCTACGTAGGTTGCCGCTAGGGGTCGTCTTGATCTTACTTTTAAAGTTGTGACTTTTTTAGCTTCTAGAGGAAGAACCAATAGTGTACTAATATTTCATACTTTTTAGTGTACATCAGGGAGCAACCATTTTTTTTTTTTGCTTTATATAAAGACTACTGTTTGATGCCACGTAGAATACTATCCAATCCTTTTTACTAGATTTAAAGCCAGACCTTTAGACAAACTTTTGGAGCCTGAATTTTCAAATTCCTTTCTTCCCTTCCACCCTAAAATCAAATGGTTGCTCCTTTACCCCATTATACTATTTGAAGATGTAATTGCTTAAATTTGAATGTTAGTACAAAATTTTAGTGGGCCATGTTTTAAGCATTTTTAACCTACCGAAACCCATATTTTACTAGTAAATGAAAGTATTTATATGAAATACAGCAATTAAATTAACATTTTACAGCTGTATTTATATAAATTATATTATTTCTGCATACAAACATGTAGATTTTCAACTTGTGTTCAACAAAGAAAATTAATGCACATTTCACAAGTGTAAATTCGATCACATATGTATCTTTAGGGAAACGAAAATTTAAAAATCTTTAGCCATCATTTTCTTAGGATTATATTTGAGCGCAGTTAAATGTATACATATAATATACATAAGACCACTTTTCGTTTCTGGAGGCAATCAATATTTATGTATCCTGAAGTCTATGGCTGTAGGGATAGCATCTGAATACTAAAAATATACGGTTTTCTCTGGTGTCAAACGGCCCAAACTAATACGCCAAAAGATAGTTTGACGTCGAAGATACTTGACCTTCCCACATTGTAAAAATTGTATTTTAATTCAAACGAATGCGTGAAACATCAATTAATACAACGTCAAAAAAGATAGCTTCTTGCAAACATGGATTTTGATTGTGGTATATAGGAATATTATTAGTGTATCTGCAAAGTCCAAAAAACATTTCATGAAAGAAGTTCAGTGTATAAATCTTATGTCAGTGACGTAACTTAAATATAATTATTTTTACAGGTTAAATTATGCATTGTCGTAATTTGGAACAAAGACTTAGTTAATTATTTTTGAAAGACTCGTTAATACGTCATGCATGTATTTATCCAATTCCACTTTTCTTATAATCTATTTCATTTAAACTTAATTATTTAGTTTGGATAATATCCACTAGGTCGGCATTGCTGTCACGGTTTGTTGTGCTTGATGAAACCCAACTTTGACAATACTTTCAGCATTATATTATTAGTTTATGAACTGTACTATAATTATTTTGGAATTGTAAAAAACAGCTCAAATTTGGGCGTCAAATTGACAAAATAAAGATATCTTCTGTTCTTTTCACGTGACGAATCGGGTTTTTATTTTATTTTAAGAAGTAGTATTTGGGGTGTCAATAGTAGAATCATCTCCTGGCGAGTAACTGGATTTTTTTAAATCGCCCCCAGACTACCAGATATTACAACACATACATGTATTAAAGAAATATTGAAGATAAGTCTTGTCAGTGACAATAATGTTATGAAATTAATCCAGAAATAGAAATACAGTGTGGGAACTCACCGCTCGCCAACTCGCCAAAGTCGAGGATCATCCTGAACCGATGTTTAGCAAGGCAAAATTCCGTCTGTCTGCATATCCGGGATATGTGAATTTTGGTAGATTTGGCTACTCACAAAGTCATAGAATGTAACATCAAAGATTTTATAGGAAACAGACTGGAGAAATTTCCGAAAATCGAATTCCACTAAAATAAAAATAAAATTATGAGACTGGACGGTTTTTGTGGGGTCGGCGGATACGATGATTCTATCAACTATCTTTAATTGGCCTGAACACGAAAAAAATCAGGATGTATAATTATATTAGAATTTTTTTATTAAAAAAAGTTTAATATGAATTTAATTTCATTGCCACACATTTATTTACTATTATTAGATTTTTGCAATTTCCTACTGATTATCTATATGTATATTAAAAATAAACAACTGCAATTAAATTGTACCAAGCACAACATGTAACACCGGAAAAGACGGCAAAATATTATATTTCTCAGATAAGGCTAAAATTATCATGGATAAAACTATAGTGTGTTAGTATCTAGCACAAAGCAACCCCTATATTTACGGGAACTGCGATATTTTCTTCCAAACATTCATGATACTATGTCACTTGTATTGTTGTTTATTGTTCTTATTTGGCCATTGGCCCTTAATTTGGCGTAAGACCAAAAAAAAAAAAAAATACATGTGTTTCCGCTAACGTGCTGGAAAAAGTAGGGTAGGTAGGTAGGCAATATTGTTTCATTTTACAAACAGTTTTTAGCTGGTTACTACTAGGGAAACAGTCTGACTTTAACAGTGCTCGTTCAAAAATGTCATAAAAAGTGTTAGGGTAGGCACTACAAATTATGGTAGGTAGGGTTAGCGGAAACACGTCTATTTTTTTGGCCTAATTGAGCAAATACATTTAATTTGATTTGATGTATCTTTTTGGTGATATCAAAAGTACATGTATGCTTGAATGTCTGAAGAGACTGTAGATTTTTAATACATGTAATAACATTTCCTGTGTTTGATAACCCCTAGAGATTCGAATACACTCAAGTTTACCGTTGATGAAAGATTCAAAAATGATAAGTCAAACGTTCTAGAAAGTGAGAAACGCAACATTACTCGTCTTGAAGGTATTTCTGGTTGCACACATTGGTATAACATTCACGAGAATGTGTTATTGTTCAATTATTTAACATCCTCTGGGAATTGTAGGTCTGATTTGCTCACTCGATCTATAGTCCGGATTCATAGTCCACGTCGTTTTTGCAAATAACAGTTCAGTCAGTTTCAACTGGGCTCTCTGGTCAAGGGTTCAAAGTCCACGTCGGTCATTCTGTCTTAAATCGTTGGTTCTGGTTTCACGTTGCCTCCTCTCAGAGTCAGGGGTTAGGGTCTACGTCAACCACTCTCGGAACCCGAGGCATTGGAGGGTGGAAACTTATCCAAAGTTGTATCACGTTGTTGTTGTATAGCTTGTAATGAATAGCCTATCGGAACATATATAAATGTACATACGTTGCCCGGAATGTGAACTCTGTAAGTTTTCTGTTGTAGTTGGAAAATCAATATCTAATACGACACATTTTGCAGGCTGTAATTCAATCTTGACAGAAGACTATTTGCCGTGAAAATTCAAGGAAAATCAACAATCGATTAAAATACACGTGCTAAAGACTGTAATGAATGCAGCTATTATTAACTTGGAATAATACCGGAAATTGTTGAGATTCAGGAAGCGGAAATGTAATCTCTAAATCTCTTCAATAAAAGGATGAATTCAGCTAATTGCTTGTTTTTCATTGTGATAAACATTCTCAGATAGAGCTACGTAATGAGATTGATATAAATAGTAGAATATTCATCTAATTGTGAGAAAAGTGTGTGAAAAAAAACACACATAAAAAATCCATGTATAGCTAATCGAGCACACCTTAAAATTTTCATATTCTAACAAGTATTTGAGAGCTCCCTTTTTCGTTGATATTTATAAGAAGGAGGTGGCAAACATTCATAATTTGGTGATTTATTAATCTCTGTCTTAATCATCTTAAATAGTTTGTCGCATCCGTAATTTTTGCCATCACTTAGAAACTGAAATCCCAGGATTAATAATATTATCAGGAGTTGAATAATAGTAGACGTGTTAAAAATATGATTAATCGTTGCTGCAAACAATAAAATAAAATAACCAGCTTCGTGGTCAGATATGATCTTAAACTTTATTTTACGTTCAGGGTTACATTTTTTCAAAATTCAAATTCTCACCAGATTTTCCATCTAATCAGTTTTTGTAAACTATAAATATGAAGCCCTTTTGTGTTTCAATCCGTATTAAGTCGAAAAAATTCGGTTGGGCCAGGCTTAAAATATTCTTTGTTCGCTGTAGCCGGACCCATACTTAAGAGGATAGGGTAGGTAGGTAGGCACTTTTTTAAGAAATCATATTGATGATTGAATTCATAAATTCATTTGAACGAAAATAAATTATGTGACTCTACTGAAACTGAAAATTAAAAAAAATTATCACAAAGTAAATAAAAATGTTTGGGACGGGACCAATATTTCGGGCGGGCTACAGCAAACAAACTTAATTTGATTTAGGCTTTGGCTGTAACACTGGAAGAAACGTTCGAAATCTTGAACAGTCTGCCTGTCAGATCATTATATTCTTAATAAATGTTTGACACAAAATGAAGTTTTGGTATTATAGACGCCTTGTTCTATGTTTCTGTGTATTGATCTGTTACTTGATGGTAAATTAACTTTAATCCCAAACTGTATTTATTTCTGTCCCTCTATATCTGTTTCTCCTAGATCAATAGTGTGTTGGTCTCGGGGCGTGAAACAAGGTCAACGTTGGGGTTCAGTAAGGGGACTTTCAAAATTTGCTGGAATTTAATAATGCCTTTATTAATGGAATCAAAGAAAGTAGAGAATTATGTCTAATATTTTTAAAAATACCGTGATTCTATTTTTATCATCTTTTATAAACAAAAGAAATATTTGTATTATTTTGGTCATGTTAAAGAAAAAATGGAGCTGTTGTCCAATTTGAATATTGCACTGCATGTGGTCATTGTTAAAAAATCGCTTTATTTTGCAAAAGGCTACTTCAGTTTTTCTTGGAGTTTCAGGAAGCGGAAGTGTAATTTTCTATCACTTCAATACAAGTTTATCTCTTTTGTTGCAGCAAACAAACTCCACACATTTCGGAGGACGCACTGGATACGTACGGTCTTCTTACCGTATTTGAACATAGATAAGATCCATATTTTCTCGGGGGGGGGGGGGGGGGTAACTTGACCGTTTTATGGCGTAGGATGCGTCGGTGAACTCGAAACCCCTACCCGAAATTATCCACGTCATATCGAATTTGTGACCCGAAAATATCCAGGAAAGCTAAAATTACATACCATAAGTAATCCAAAAATAATAAAATGCAGTTATCATGATGAGACATATTTACACATTTAACATTGTGAAAAGTCAACCTGCATTCTCCTCAGCGTTTTATAAAAATATGCAGAAATTTTAAAAATCCTGACCGGAATTTCTCCAGAGTGCAAAAAAATCCCGACCCGAAATCTTGACCCGGTTTTGTAAAATCTTGACCCGAATTTGCCGCACGTCCCGAATCTACATATCATTGAGTTACCCCCTCCCCCACCCACCGAGCATATTTTCCACATTTAGTCGTTATTAAACAGAAATAATGTATTTATTTAAAATACGCAAAAAGGAGTCCATAACAAATTATACATTGGAATATGAATGCATCAGAATCGCACTAATGAATTTTTCCAATAATGATAGATCGAAATAAATGAAATAAATGCCTCTGTTGGTGTAATTAGCGGAAAATAATTTGATCTTCACAGATACTTCAATCAAGCAATATTTTTCCATTGGTATTGTGATCAGATAGTACTTATAGATTAAATTTATGTAAATAATTGTAATATTGTAACATGTGGTTATTAATTAGGTTTCGATGAAAAACTCGTTACAAATGATTGTATATATATCCTTTGATATTTAAAATAAAATTTTATTGTGGCAAATTTTGATGGAGAAGATTTGCACATTTCGTCGATATAATATGTTTACGACTGATCAGTTGTGCTACAGGCCTAAATTGTTGAAAACCAAAACATTGTTCCAAAACGCAAATTCATAAATGCCATACCGCCTCGGTGGTCTCGTGGTAGCGTGCTCGCCCCGAGTGCGGAAGGTCGCGGGTTCGATCCCCGGCCGGGTCAATCCAAAGACATTAAAATTGGTATTTGCTGCTTCTCCGCCAAGCACGCGGCATCTAGGAGTAAGAGCAAAGACTGGTCGGCTCGGAGTATAATGTGTCCGAGTGAGGTGATATGTCTTCCTGCGGACAGTTACCTCGTGAGCTAGTACATTAAAAATCCGACTTAGCGTGTCGGTCTAGTACAAAGCAGGGATCATATTCATTATCATATCAACATGTTCTCGTCCTGATATGAACCTGGTTGCCACTGGACGTTAAACAATAATTCATCCATCCTTATTTTTTACTAAATTTAACATTGTTGTAACATTAGATTAAAGTATCGATTTCAGGCTAGTATCGAAATACTATCAATTGGGCTGGTGATACTCTCGGGCCGCTGACTTGGTGTCCACAGTGGTATCGACTCAATGGTAATAAATTTAGATGCACAAAATGTGCACATTTAAAGAAAAGCAGTGTGTAGAAAAATATTGAAAAATACTGAAAAGGCTGCTCAGGGGGGGGTAAATCGCTGTGTTTGTAAGTTGGCTAAGTTAGTCCCCCTGTGAGCGTGATGTTGGTTAACTCCCTGGGGTTAACTCCCATTTACCAGAGTTGATCCAGATTAACTTTTGAAGTGTGAACGGGCCCTCAGTTACAAATTACATTAGCACCACCAAGAATAGGAACAGACAAATGCAGATGAAAAGAAGCATTTTGCCTTTTGCCTTATGTGGTAACCTTCTCTCTCCCATTGATTTTGATCGGGTATTATTATAATACTAACCAATCTTCCTCAGTAGTTGGGGCTCGCGCTGTTATAATGTAGTCATTGCCTGGGGAGGTAGAAAACACAGAGGAAAAAAATATAGTTATATGTCCTAAGGGACGAGATCAAAAGTTCAATGTAGGATAAAAAACTTAATTCAAATAGTTTGGGGGTGGAAAGTGGGGGGGGGGGGGGGGGGGTAAAAATCGCTGCAAGTTTTGTTATCCGACATCGATTTTCGGATATGCCCATATTGGTCAATCAATTTTTCCCAAATTAAGTTAAGAGGGGGGTGGGGGCCAGTGAAAAAACTATGTGAATTAAGTTTTTATCCTACATTGAACTTTTGATCTCGTCCCTATTTCTTGCTCAGATAATACTAGTAGATAGATTAAACAAGTTTACATTTTAGTTGGAGTAAATTAACATATTGACAAAGAAAACGTTATATAAACGTTTTATTTGACGCTTCTAAATTATTGGCCATAAAAGATGCTAAAACACGTATACAAATGTATAATAATCATATTTATAGAATTATATCCATGATTATATACGTACAAATTCACTGTCACACGTGTTATGTTGTAGGATAAACATTTATTGTCAATGCTATTTGTTAAAATTAAAAACAAGAATCGATGCGCATATTGTGTTCTTTCCATAACTTCTATGTTTTGTGAGCGTTTTATCGTTGTTCCATCAATATTAGATGCTACAAAATCCAATTTGATAACGAACGCATGTAAAATGTGCTAATGTATTTTCACAAATTACGGGAATACAACAGATCTGTTTCGGAATGAGTTAATAGCTTCGTTCTACAAACGCTACTCTGCCCTTGATCAATATAGTATTATTAAGCAGAAAAAATAATTCACTGTTAGATGTTTTCTCTTGTTTCAAAGAAAATTCTGTTTTTAATTGAAATTATGGGAACAAATTGGTAAGTGTTGAAACTTGATATTAACTAAGATTACAACCTAATCTTCTTTGCGCTTGAAGCAAAAATCCGACACGGGATCAATGTGCACAAAATGTAATCTATCTTTCTTAAAGAAGATTTGTATAAAAACCTAAAGAGCAACAGGTTAAATAGTTTAATTGGCTTTATAATATGTAATTGTGAATGACCGAGGTTGTCAACAGCAACTTTGCAGTCTTACTTTTCGGCGAAGCTTTAGCACGCGGATGCCATGAAAATTCAGAAAACTCCGGACTTTGGTCACCTTTGATGTGAAATTTGATCTCTGTACTTAGCCCCATCAAAGTAACTTCAGTAAAGTAATCTAGCTGTTACCCGCAAAGATTTGTTTGTTTAAATCATCCACAGAATCCATTTTAAGGTACCGAACCGTAATAGATTATCAGCGTTAACTATATTTCTTATTTACCAAAAATGACATAAACCAAAACTTTAAAGCAGGGATTATTTAAGGATTGACTGTAAATTTTTTTCAGTCTATGGGGAAATAGCCCCAATCACGTGGTGCACACTAAATAACCCGCGTAGCTTTCAATGCTTGTAATTTAGTTCCAACGGTTGTTTTGAGGTCTAAAACGCCGGGATTCCATTTAATGACGTCATAATAGAAAGGAAAATTTAGTCTATGATATGATGGACTAAAATAATTGACCAATCAAATGACGCGTTTACATCCAATATTAAGTTATATAGATATATCATTCTCAAGTTGATACGCGTCTCTTAGATGCGGTCTCTATAAAAATAATTTTGGTATATTGCGTTTCCGAAGTTCGCCAATAATTGCCAAACGTTGTATGGAACATCCAGGACATCAGAAGAATCACGTGCATGGTCGTTTATTATCCAGATACCTTAAACTGGCTCTACATTTTTGGCACATTATTAGGCGCTTAAAATAAAGTAGCACTGATTTAAAAGTTCAGATCGAATAGCTTCAAATGCATCTTTTCACCCCATAAAGCAGCCATTAAGGATGATCGCTGGTCTAATTCGAAATATATAGGATTTGAAATAGGTTTTTGAGTTTGAGAGAACATATGAATAGCAAACAAATAAGCAAGAGAAAAATATAGGTTCATGTGCTCATTTTAGAGCTATAAGGCCTTGGAAATTTGCAGGAAATGGGGTTTCTCTGGATTTTTCATTGTCGTTGCATTGTCAACTTCAGTCTCAAAAATTTATGAAAAAATAAAAAGGATTTCATAAAATTTTGTCAAATACCATTTTAAAGTATATATGATTGAATTATAAAATAAAAATTGGGGGGTTCATGGGCAAAAAATTTCATGTTTAAGAAATGGATAAAACCCGAGGATTCCGAAAATCTGACAAAAAGACCCAAACATGCCCAGCGAGCATCCTTATGTGAGAGTTAAGAACATTTCAGGTGACAATAAACAACAAAATGGATAACAGGAAAGGTCTAGAATGACATACCAATCAATCAACACATAACAGACAGAACCTTGGACAAAAATAACATGAAAGAGCATGGATTTTTCTACCATTCAGCTGGGTCCGGTAAAAGGACCCATTCCCAATGGAAATTATTTTAAAATCATGCAGAATTCCCAAAAATGTTAACTTACACCTCTAATTTTTGTTCCCAATTGACCAAAATTTTTCCCAAAATAGGCTAAAAACAACCCTTCCCAATAACCCTAGATAAACCCCTGAAGAGCCCAAAACATAGAGTAAGGAACAGACATTGAACACTGGTGGGGTTAAACCTGTTTTATAGGTATCTAAACCTGCCCTCATCTATCCTGACACTCTGATGTATAAAACGTACTATAAAACCAATACAGTATGGTTACCAACAAGGTGGCCGCTTGCTAGAACTGTAAAAATTGGTTTGACGGTACATAATTTAGATAGCAGGGCCAGAATATTTGCGGAGAGATTTTCTTTGGAGATACAGTAGTTGTGTG
Organism: Mytilisepta virgata; assembly: GCA_028015205.1. Classification (NCBI taxonomy): domain Eukaryota; kingdom Metazoa; phylum Mollusca; class Bivalvia; order Mytilida; family Mytilidae; genus Mytilisepta; species Mytilisepta virgata. The sequence goes on from JAPWFG010000032.1 coordinate 1,069,977, forward strand.
TGTGTTTGAAGTCGTAAAGAATACTCAAGTTTTAATTCTTATATGATTCGATACGACGAATACCAAAGGCAATGGGGTATAATGGTACCAATTGTATTTCCTATTTTAAACATACCACCTTATAGTTTTCACTTTATGCACTATAGAAACTTTCGTTGAAAAGTACTCGGCAACAAAAAACTTAACAGCTAATTTTTAATAGTTGTGGAGATGACAGTGATGAGTTTTAAAGTGGATATCGATTTCGTACCTATGGCACAATATATATTTGTATGTTTTGAAGTTCTCAACAACTATAGGTAATGATACATAATAGGTTTGAAGCAACACAGTGACAAGTTGTAAATTTTATTTTTTGCCATATTTAATTATAGAAATATCCCGCGGCAAAGTTCTCATGCAACAAAAATATGTCACAAATTTTATAGACAGCTGAAAATGTCTGTTAGGGGGTATCTGTAAGCTATAAGCTTGCAGTTCTTCCGTTTGTATGTAACAGGAAGAACGATTTGATTTTTATGTCGGATATATTCTAGCTTAACGATTTGTTTCAAAATTCGAACAAAAAGAACTGAATCACGGTTGCCAGGAATCAAATATATTCTTCCAAAAACGAAACGCAACATGTGAAAAAATTTAATTTACTTCATATTTTGAACATCAATTTTTAATACAGGAAAGAAACATTACATTACACTCAAATTTGGCACATTGGTTGTTCGGACTTTACAGGTCATTAAAATCTCAAAATTGATCACATTAAAGTCCATAGCGTTGAGATGACGTCACTTCAAATTCAATATCTAATATGCCGACCATTAGCCTGTAACACAGTACAGACCCATCTCGGCAGAGACTCGATCAATCGACGAATACGGTCTTGCAGAATTCTCACCTATTCTTGCTCAAAAGCCTGCTGCAGTTCTGGCAGAGGTTGCGACGCTGGTTGACGACAGCGCACGCGTCGATCCAAATCATCCCATAAATGTTCTATTGGGTTCAAATCTGGTGATTTAGACGGCCAGGGGAGCACTGTTAAGTTCTGCTTAGCTAAAAATCAACAGTAGCACGAACTGTGTGAGGCCGGGCGTTGTCGTGCTGAAAAATCTCTATACGGAGGTTCATTGCGGGCAGCATTTGTGATTCAAAAACCTCCTTTTTGTATTGAGCGGGGATGTACACCAGTTGAGTTTTTCGGGCGTAGGATGTGGCACCCCATATCATCACACTTTCTCCGTAGTAAATGTCGATCTCAATGACGCAGTTCTTGCGAACCTCTCATTCGGTCAATTCTCTGCAACTTGATTCTTGAAACATCGCTGAACCAGACTCGCCTCCAGTTTTGCAGGTCCAAACCCGTTACTCCATTGCACCATTGGACCCTTGCAAGTCGATGCCGGCGTCTCAGTACTGCACGCCAAAGTAACGACGTCCGGCGCGTAAGCAGTTTTCACAGAGACGGTTTCTGACTATCTGTGCCGATATTCGTCGCAGACCTGGGATGTTTGAAGCTGTTTCTGTTGCTGTCACGGTATGGTTTCTGAGGTGAAGTATCCGGATGAAGTGCTGCTGATGTGGTCCTAGGTCGGCCAAAACGTTGACGGTTAGCTCTTGAACCGGATTGCTGGTACTGTTGAAAGAGTCTTGAAATGGTGCTAGCGACTGCATTTTGTCATTCACCGACCTTTAGACGACCCATTACGATGTTCCGGGTAGCATGCTCTATTCTCGGAATATCGTAACAGGATCGAAAAACTATTTAATAAGCCATGATTCGCACGTGCAACTGCCCTACTTATTACTCATGCTGGCCCAAAAATTTCACGTGTGACCATCAGTCACCGTGATTTTAAATTCAGTTGAATTATCGGACATTTAAATTTTAACATAATCATGTTTTCGTGTTTGAATCACGCACAGTTTTGGGAAATTTATATTCGGAAAAAAAATGTTGGATGTTGCGTTTTTTTTTTTGGGAGAGACATGTGTACATGTATTTAATTGAAAACAAATTTTTGTTTCCCAAGGATTTAAACAGAACTATTTCTCTCGGTTTTATCTCGACATTTTCGTGATTTAGACATGTTACAATAATTCGTAATAATGTAAGGTTATACAGAAAACATTATTAAATAAGTATAATTTATGTAGAATATAAAATATTTTATGCAAATTACTACATTTATGTAATAGTTGTTTGATCTTAGCAATATTAATTAGATTTTACTATCCGACGGTGTCATACAGTACGGTTGATAATGTTTTAGGTTCGAATTCATCCCGGGAATTCATCACATAACTCCAAAGACATTGAATGCACACAGAGAAGCTCGAATGCAAAAGATGACAGAAGAACGATGTACAGACGGATCATTAACAAGTAAGAGAAACTATTTTAGTAGATGCTAAATTTACATAATTGCTATGGAAATTACATATAAGGAGTATGCGCGTCAAGCCAAAACCCAACTCGTCTATGTATAGGTTTTAATTACGGGTTTTTCATTTGATAAAATCCGGTTTTTAGTGTGTTGATGGACGGCGATTGGCGGACGAGCGGACGAAACTCTGATTGCTTTCTGTTTTGTGTTCAATATCTCATTCAAGAATGTATTCTTGGAATCGGTTAATTTTTTACTGAGAGACAATAAAGTATTAGTAACAACCATTTTTGGGGGTATGGTAGGGAACAAGAAGGAATTTGATTAAAAGTCTAATTATGAAACATGGTGAAAAAAGGAAAAAGAATTGAAAATCGCCTGGAATGAGATAATAGGTAAAGAAAGATATCCAGGATGCAAGATCCCCTAAACGAAAATCAAACAGTTGCTCCCGAAATGTGCGAAAAGAATAAAAGAATTTTTATGGGGACACTGTTGATCCTAAAAAAGACCACTTGGTGGCCCCGATGATCCTCCCTGCCAACGAAGATGGCTGTTACCCCCCGAACATTGTTTAAAACATATTCATCCGTCAGTTACGATAACTATTTCTGAGAATAAAACATTATGTTGAAGGAAAAGAGTAGACTAGTTTAAGTTATACGCTAGTTGTTTGGTTATTATAGGACATCAGGCCAGGTTGGTTATTTTCCAGACACCAACCTAAACGGAAAAATTATCTGAGACCCCTAGAGATATTTAGTGTTCCCCACACATCTCTATAGTGTACATAAGGGAGCAAACTAATCGACAAAGGTCCTGCATTTTCTTCATACCTAAAGTGATCCTGTTTTTTAATTTTGCCTAAAATCCTGGTCCTGCCTATTAATTTCAAATTTGATCCTAGCCCCCCCCCCCCCCCCCCCAAAAAAAAAAGAAAATCAAATGGTTGCTGCCTAACTGATATTGAAGCGCAAAGTTGTATTGTTCGTATGAAAAAAAAAGCCATAAACATACAAAGCCCTACTCCTACAAGATGCCTTGTGTAGATAAATTTCTCTGTTGATCGTTAACACACCCTACATACAGTTCTGCAAACCGCGGATAAATCTGGCTCCGCGGTAGGAAATGTCTATTTTATCCATTGATTTCATATGTTCTAATGGTAAACATGGATATTTCTTACCGCGGAGCCAGATTTATCCGCGGTTTGCAAAACTGTATGCAGGGTGTAGTTAAGATACCGGTTATATGGTGTGTAAAAAAAGCACCAACCAACCAAACCAAACCTTTTCCAAAAGAAAAACAACAAAAAAAAAAAAAAAAACAAAAAACAAAACAAAACACAACTGTGAACACTACACAACAAAAAATCTAAATCACTAATCGTCAGCTGCTCGAACCTGTTTTTTTTTCTAGGAAAAGAAAGTAATGACATAATAACTATCAATTTACATTCAAAAGACATGTAAATACATATTCAAAATAGATATTGAATGTTTTATTATAATTTCAGTTATTAAATAACGTATTTCTCCTACACGTCGCCATCTGGTAACAAATACTATTGTTATAAAACATCACATATACAAATTGTATCCTTTTCACAAAAACTGTTTATTAATAAATAGATTATTAATAAAGTTCATTCACCGTAAAATAAGTACACGTGGTCCGCGTTTATTTTGCATGATAAAATGCAATGGGTGATGGTTCACAACCAATTACAGAGCTCCAGATATTTTAGGTCCAAAGAGAATTTAGTCCTAGTTCTGAAATTCAATGAGAAAATTTTAATTTCGACAGGGTAAAACAAACTGAAATACGGCTCAATGTGTAAATGATAGAAATAGAACAGCCTATCAATTATTTCCCTTGCATTAGTGAAATATGAAAATTTGTTCACCCGAGGAAAGTCATGTTTTCCGAGGGAAATTAATGATTTATTCCACTAACTCAGTTAAATCCCGAGCATTTCGAATAACTAGGATATGATGGTGAAACACGAATTTGAGAGGGAAACATGATGTTTTGTTCAATATCACGTGGGAGAGTCTCAACCAATAAAATACGTACATAGCTATGAATTAATATATATAGTGGAATAAAAATAATTATCTTCACCCATATGAAAGTAGAAATAAATCGTTAGGTTATTGTGTACATGTGATGTTTGATATTTTTATTAGGTCAATTCATCTTAATTGATATATATTATCATCTAAACCTTCTAAAATTTATGGGGACAAGTGAGGGGATTTTATCTTTTTTTTATTATATCCCCCGAAAACGAGGTTTGGGGGTATATAGGTTTGTCCGTCTGTCCGAAATAACGTTGTCCGCAACTCCTCTTACATATCTTGCAGGATTCTAATGAAACTTTCTGGAGTGTTAGATCAATCTGTGGAGATGTGGATATTATCACGAATTTCTGCTTGGACAAAAAATGTAAAGATATGGCTGTTTGGACTTTTTAACTTTGCTAATTTCAACAAGACTAAATGTTTTATGGGTTTCATTTGACCTTAATGTCCGTTTCTTTGTCCGTCAAGTTTTGACTTGAAATGTTAGATCATATTGCAAATGCTTTAGTTTTTGTGTCTGATTCTCTGTGGTTTAGCTAGGTGTTTTTATAATCTCTTTGGTTTTGTCTTTGCTGTGTTAGTTTTCTCAATAAATTGCATTTATCTTCCAATAATTTTCCAATATTTAGAATTAAGGTTTGAAATTTTGTTGATCGATATTGTGATCACTACACACATACTATTCTGAATTTGACTTAAATCAAGATTCAGTACTCGAGTTCGTGAGGCCGAATAATGAAGTAACCCTATTGGTGTCTGTCATATGCAAAATTGTGTCAAGAAGAGAAGGAGAAAGAGAGAGAAAAAAAATCGCCGTGCAGATCAATTTGTTGCATAACTGATAATAAAACATTTTTTTTGCATTTTCATAAATGCCATTAAATATTGTTAAAATATAATAATTTCTCGTAATTTAATTTAAAACAACTGACAGCAAGCAAAATCTCACAGGAATTTATTGGTGTCATAAACATAAATAAATAAAGTGTAAATTTTTGCAAAGCAAAGCGGAATCACTTCACCATAAATCAAATTTAATCAAATTTTCAAATAATTGGACGATTGTTAAAATGGCAAGTTACTATTCCAGGGGGCGCTACAAAACAGGCACGTGTCAACAGCAATTAACGTCAAATAGGTCTTAATGAACGATAATTCTTTTGTTGTAATCTCGCGAGAACGGGAACATCCATCAAATGATGGAAGAAGTCAGTTATCTGTATACTATATACAATGCAACGTACATAACTTCGATTGAAGTGACTACTTGGTTTCCATAGCAACGATCAATATTGGAAATTCTTTTAGAGAAACTACTCAAAAACGTCTCTCAAGCGATTTGTAAATATAAATGTAATTTTATAAGGGGTTGAAATTGTCATTAAAATTTACCAAAATGTAAGACTCATTTGACCCAAATTTTTAAACTTAAAAGTCAAAACAAAAACAAACAAAAAACAAACGAAAAAGAAAACAACACCAAAGCATCTTCTAAACAGCACTTCAACATGGCCGGCTGATACCAAAGGTGAATGGTTCGATTGGTCCGGTTTGGTTTCCTCGAGGACGTCTATGGCATCCACGATTTTTACAAATATGCATGCGCAATGTTTGCATTTCTTACGTATTTGCGATTACACAATGTTTTACGCATGTGCATGTGCATTTAACGTTTGAAATTTTTCTTGGAAACGCACTTTGTAGAAGTTGCAAATACATGTTTGCACCTTTATGTTATTCAACGGTGTGAAAACGACAAAATCAAATATCAATGAGACCCTATCTCAATGAACAAAGGAAAATAAACGTTAAAAATCCAAAGATGCCATAAGCATTAACGCCGCCACATTCTCAGTATACCTGTCCCAAGCTAGCGGAACATCTAAGCATTAACGAGGCCACATTCTCAGTATTCCTGTCACATACTAGCGGACCATCTAAGCATTAGCGAGGCCACATTCTCAGTATACCTGTCCCAAGCTAGCGGAACATGTAAGCATTAACGCCGCCACATTCTCAGTATGCTTGTCCCAAGCTAGCGGACCATCTAAGCATTAACGAGGCCACATTTTCAATATACCTGTCCCAAGCTAGCAGACCATCTAAGCATTAACACCGCTACATTCTCGGTATTTCTGTCCCAAGCTAGCGGACCATGTAAGCATTAAAGAGGCCACATTATCAGTATAACTGTCCCAAGCTAGCGGACCATCTAAACATTAACCAGGCCACATTTTCAGTATACCTGTCCCAATCTAGCGGACCTTGTATTTTGTCTACTTTACACTGTTATTTGTTTATTGTATCGAATATTGCTTATTTGGGATTTGTTCAAGTACTTCTGTTGAAATATTATTTTCTGGAACGTTTAGTTCCTTTGTTGCCACCAATATAAGATACCTAGATGTAATACCGGTAGTTTTTCCTTAGTTTGTTCATTGGAGTACTGTTTCGTTTAAGCTTATCTTATATCCTAACGTACATATTAGATAAAAGCAAGAAAATGCCTACACCCTTAAAGTACAAAGTGGACATGCTGCTGAAGCCAAATCAACTGAATTATAGCGAGCGCAGCGAGCGCTATAGGAGCATATGCATTTTCTACATATGGGTCATTTATAAAAGTCTTTGTTTAATGGGGGCAGCCATATTGTGCTACATTCTTAGGTTAGAAAAATTTTCGTTCACCGGAAACGGGTAAGTAAAGTAAGGGAAATAACTTACTTCAAATTATAGTCAGAATCGTGATACCGGAAATGAGTTTCTGGAAATGGCTATTGCTGTGCTCGCATCATTGGCCACGCCAACAGCATATTAAGTTCATGTTTTTGCCTAACTGGTTTCTGAACTTACCAATCGGTATATTGTCATGTTGTCAGTGTTGCAAGTCTCCTGATTATTTTTCTATCCGCTTAATTATTCACGTTAATTGAACACAAAAAGAATTATATTTTCCTGTTACATCAATGCCGAGGTACCTGCTTATGTGGGGGATAAAGTTTAAAAAATGTACAAAGGGAGTTTACTCAAGTAAAACATAAATTCGGTAAAATAAGATAGAGGGTCTTTGGTTCAAAGTAATTAGCGGTGTTTTTTTTCATGTAAAGTGCAGGAACCACCTCGTGGCGAAATGGTTTCGACTGAAAAATCATTTGACAACCGGAATTGCCAGTTTGCCGTGTTCTCTACAATTTCCTGCAACAATAAAAGGTGGCCACCATGTATTTCTCTGAAAGTGACATAACCTAAAACCCAAATTTAGCAAACCAAATAACATTGCTGGTAGGAAGTTCTCAGTTGGACCAGAAACGCGGAGCTTACTTTACAGAAAATATCAAGTTCAATTGAAATGAAATATCCCAAAAAAAGTACTGAATGTAATAGAAAAGCGACCGCAAACATTACGTCACATTCATGGCGGGAAATTTTCACTAATGAGGACTATTTGAAGTGCTGTATTATATACAAGCTGAAATACAAAAAAAAAATGTTTATTTAATCAAAACTTGCAAAGGAAAAACATGATTTTGACAATACCAGTAATAGCCTAGAGAACCATAAATATTGATTCTTATCCAGGAATTGACAGCACGCTGTAGCTAAAAACCGATTATTACCCCGACCATGACAATTTGGTATAGCTAAAAACCAGCCAATAAATCTAGCGTCAGACTACAAGGCGTCATCACACGATTGCTAAGAGATCATCTTTATTTTATTCCTTTAATGTACAATTCCAATTTCCAGAGTATTGATATGCACAATCAAGAAGATGTACGTATGTCGTTTTGCGGACAGTGTGAGGTCTCTGAAGGAGGACTTAAAATAAATTTATACCATAACGCACTGTTCAACTTTGGTTCAAAACCACCTAAAACAACGTATTAAAATATAAATTTTGAAATGTTTGTTTTATTTGCAAACACACAGTTTTAATAAAAAAAAATATGATAGCGCCTGCCAAACGGATACTCATATCTATCATATAAATAAATAAACAAGTAAATAAATAAATAAGACCACTTGTAATTTTTTCATTGAAAATTGCAATTTTTATGAAACCTCTTCCTGTACGTCTCTCGGATATGCTGATAATAATTTCATTCATGAATTAATTTGGTGTTCCCTCGCTTGTTGTAAATTTTACTATACTTATATTATATATAATATCGAGGTCAGTTGATTTTAAGTTATTTGTGTATAAATGGTGAAATTACTCAGTTTTTAAACGATGAGGCTCGGTATGTTTTTTATTATACATTTATAAAAGTAAAATTAGTACACTCTACTGGTCCCCTGCCATTTATGAGCTATTCGATACGGGACAAGTGAATCAACAGAACAAGAATCGTGGAAAACGCACTTCAGCTTTCTCGGTTTTCACGAATACAAGTCTTGTGAATATCTAAAAAAATCAGTTGGAATAGATGTACATGCTTTAATGAAAAATTGTAACATGTCCTTATAGGTACCGTTCTTAATGAAAATTTAAATCATAACATTTCCCCCTTGTAGGTACCCTTCTCAATGAAAATCGTAATATTTCCCCCTGGTAAATACCATTCTCAATGAAAATCGTAACATTTCCTCCTGGTAGATGCCCTTCTCAATGAAAAATCGTATCATTTTCCGCTGGTAGGTACCCTTCTCAATGAAAAATCATATAACATTTTCCCCTGGTAAGTACCCTTCTCAATGAAAATCGTAAATTACAAGCAGACACTGTTAAATAGAATAAAATAACAGTTATCTAGGATTAATAGTATGGGATTATTGATTCTTTTGTTTGATGTAAACTTAATCAGAAGACCTTTGTGTTTTTGAAGCCGTTTTTTTCTGTATGTGTTGTCATAGTATACGCTTAACATGTCTTAAGTAAAGTCAAGAAATACCAAAGGAATATTCGAAGGAGAGAAAACTCGAATCAACTGACAAACTCCGGAGAACAACGAACACAAGACCAAAACAATACATGTATTACAATTAAAAAATAAAACATATGAACAACATGGACCCCACAAAAACGGGGGGGGGGGGGGGTAGACTCAGGTGCTCCGGAAGAGTAAGCAGTCCCTGCTTCCTGTCGGACATCCGCCATGCTGCCCATGTCAAATGGTATGAGGAAGGAATAACATCAGTGGAACATGTTAACTTAATAAACAAATGATAAAGGACCCAGGGTCCCGCCGTTTATCAAATATTCGTACGAATATGATTTCCGGTCTTCAGTATATGTATTCTATTGAATGTCCTGGAATCATCGTAGTCGTTCGAGTGTTTTTGAAACAGAGACCAGCATCCAATTTCACAAACATCCGTACGACTATGATCGAGACTGGTTCTATGACGTCAATAGAACAAAGACATTGAAAAAAGGAAATCAGATCAAACGACTAATCGTAGTCGGACGAATGTTTGTGAAACTGGGACCAGGTTCCACGATCACTTCATTGTCCTCTCTAAAAAATTAAATGGTTGCTCCGTGCATATGATTGCGATAAATAAAGAATATTTATTTAAGGGTTCATTTTGACACGAAAAAAACACCAAAATTTATAAAACTTTCTTATATTAACACGTACCTATAGTTTTTTTAAGTTAAATTTATTCAGATTGGTCCACTTCATCTTTAGGGAAAGTATGAAAAAAATTTAAATAGCGGAACTGCGATTTTTTCATGAGAATGGTCCAAAATGGGTAAAAATTGATGAAAAATGGGAAAATCATCAAAAATGGGGTACTTTCAAATGACTGTAGCAAAAAAAGAAGTCCAGCCCCATATGGTTTTTTCTTCGTAAATTACTTTCTTACAGTTATATAAACCCAAAAATCATGGTAAGAAAAAAAGTTTAATACTAGAAATTTTTGGTTCCTCAGAGGTGTACATCCTTAAGTTACAAAAGTCTTCCTGAGAAAAAAAAAACTTTCATTATACCTCAGTATGTTTTTCTATATAAAAATCAAAACAATAATTTTAAGTTTGTCTGTTTCTCAAGATTCAAGATTTTATTGAAAGAATTAGGAACCGAAGTGCAACATAAGTATACGTAATCAAACAAATGTATATACACATGTCAGAAAACATGGGGATAAAGAACAAACAGAGTTACAATGTGATGTAAAAAAGTATATTTCAAGCGAAATATTTTAAATAGGAAATACCGTAAAAATGATTTTTTGACATTTTCACATGACGTGTTATAGTCATGATAGTATACTGAATGTTGAAGATCAGAATTTTTGAATAAAAACTTCTTTATAGGAAACGTGTTCATAAAGAAATATAAACAAAAATCAATTCAGGTTCCGAATTGGTAGCAAAAATATTTTTATATTTAGAAACTATTGCGTGCTCTTGTGTTAAAGAAAATATGTTCGCTCATGCTTCTACAAAAAATAATCCACGATAGGAGGCCAAATGGTTGCCTGTCCTGGCCTCTCTCATCCCTCAAAAAATCAAAATCAAGGATCTCTCAATCTTGTTTATCGTGGCAAAGGAAGAAAACAAATGTCAGATACTAAAATTTTCCGACCCTTGACAACAATCGTAACTAAAATATTTTAAACGAAAAAAATTTAAAAGGATGTTGATAAAGGTACAATCTTTTGATGTTAATCGCCCACAGGTAAAACTATAGATCCACCTAGAGATAGATATTTGTAATTGTATATAAAAATGATCAGGTATATGCATGAACGTATAGGCTTTACCTAAACAATTGAAAACAGCACATTTTATTTACTTGAACTTAGGAGCGTGAATTATTGTGGTAATTAAAGTGCTGATGTTTGTATTTAGTAATTGTATGAAATACTTATATATCTTCAATGTCCAAATCGTTGTCATGATTGTGCAAAATGTAGATATTATATAAATGTATACGTGTATGACTTTTGTACTTATTGTCGGTGTATTATGCTCAGAAACAACAATGTTTGTCATGTTTATAATATGTAAACATGTACTGCAGGTTGATGAAAGCATGAAAATGGACTGAGGAAAGACTGTATGAGCAAGTTTAAAGACTTCTTAAGGTCTGCAATTTTTTTGGGGGCAGCAACACTTTGGTGCGGAACTTGTGCCTTGCTTACTTAACAGGATCTTAGTAAGTACTGACATCGTTATTAGTCTAAAGGGATGTGGTCTCGGGATCAGTTCTGGACAGAAAATCCTTCTTTTGTTTATACACAGAATCAGCTCTTTTATTTTTTGTTTTTCATCTAAATGCGCACTGTGTTAACCATGCAGCCAAAATGGTAATAATTTGGGAGCTGTGGTCATTAGGTGGTACTCTTTCAGAATTGTATGCAATGACATCCAAGATGGCTCCCAGATCTGAACATAGGTTATCATAGGACTTAAGAGAAAAAATCACTGAAAGATCTTTTGTTTGATTTTGAAACCAGTGAATAATTTTGCAAAACTAGTGGGCCAGCTGGAACTTCACAGCAATATATTCTAGACAAAATTTATTCTGCTAGAAGTATGCAAAAGATTTCTAGGTGAGCGATACAGGCTCCTGGGAGCCTCTATATACTAGTATATAATCTGTTAACGCTAGACGAAGCTGTACTGGTAGATTTCATTTAATGACATGCGTTTATGCAAAATTTGTGAATCTTCAATGCCTTCGTCTGTTAGCTAGGTTTTTCTTATAAATTTAGTTTGAGACTGTATTGATAATTTCAGAATTTCTTTAATAAAAAGTTACTTTTATTGGTTCAAGTATTAAAAACTCTTGTAGTAATTATGTAGTTACAAGAACAAAAAAGGTCACCAAGCAGCTGTGCTATAGCTGTAAGCATATGACAGCAACCAGTAACACCGGAAAGGCGGTACGAATCTTTGATTTCTCAATGAAAACTACTTTTAAAAAAAAATCTGTGCTGCATTTGGATCTAGAGAATCTTCACAGGTCAGTTTCAATGTTACACGTAGTATATATAGCTATTATATTTTCCAAGATATTGAAAATATGCTTAAAGGTTTGATAAAACGGTCGATAACACAAATTAAACAAATCCTTTATTTAAGAACTTAACAATTTGCACTCAAATTGACTTTTGTTGAAATAGCAGAACGGAGAAATAAAAAAAAAATATTCCGTCTTTCCTGCGTTACCTGTTGTACAATGTGTGATAATACATATCAACTTGTAGCTTGAGTACAAAAAATTCATCCACAGGCTTCGCTGATACAAAAGTTTTTTTCTTGTGATAACACGTTTTATCTGTACACAATCAACCTATCGTCAGGACCCTGTCAATTTGTTTATGTTATCTTCAGCTACTAAAGAGATGAAGCTATTCCGAGTAGAAAGTCAAGATCACGCCCCATGCGTTTAAAAATGTCGTCCATTCATGTCGGTAGTAAATTCTGAAGTTGTCTTGATTTGATGTGAGGAATCAAGGGTGCACGGTCAAAGGTCAATAGCAGTGGTCGTAGGTCACAATTTGTTTAATCTTGTAGAATCTACATCTACCTTTAAAGGATTAACTAATATATTTCAGTTGACGCAAGAGGCAATGAAAGAACAGCAGGTTACAGGATCGCAGCTTATAACGAATAACAATCGTAAATGACAGAGACTTGTAACTAGGACCGCACTAAATGATTATCGGCAAGTTCAGTGTAGTTCTCAGCAAGATTATCGATCTAAATTGTGCAATACATTTATAGAGAATGTAATGTAATTACGAACGATTTGGTGATTAAATTTGGAGGGTTTATCAATATTTAAAAATATACCGACCGTGGTAAGAAATAATGTCAAAACTGATACGAAGCTGGTTGACAATGGGCGATTACCACCACGGTAGCCATTCACGGTAAGTGTCAAACGTTTAAAATGTTTCTCTTGTCGTTTCTTATAAAGTAATTGGCATAACAATGTTGTTTCGTGATCAGTTAGCATTTATCATCACCATGAAACATTTATCGAATTGAAAAATATTATTGCTTAAAGTCTTTTTATCGATACTTTCTTCCTTAATGACGTTTTGTAGATTTAAAGTAAAACATTGACTGAAAATGGTTCACAAGTACAATTTTTATCGTCGGTGGCCATTTAATTTCCAGTGCAAACAAGGGTAGAATTACGGTAATTTTACTTTCGTGATCCATAGCACAATTTGCACGGATTCAAGAGAATGAGAAAAGTATGAATGCCGAAAAAAATTAAAGAGTTATCAATCAAAACATTTGTTACATAACAGAATAATTTGTTTACGAAACGTATAAGATGCCCCCCCCCCCCCAAAAAAAAGAAAAGAAATCAAATGAACACAAGCAATTCGCAAATGCATATCAACATTTCCGTCTGTTATCTTATTAAATTATTTGTAATATAATTGTTGCATTTTCATAAGTGTCACAGCCGAGTATTCTATTTAAAGAAATATCTTTTGAAAGAACAAGCTCTTCGGAAAAAATGCCAATATTGGGAACACAAGAAAACTGCAGACGTATAAAAAAGTTAACATTGGAAAGCAAACACAAGAAAACTGCAGAGGTATAAAAAAGATAACATTGGAAAGCAAACACAAGAAAACTGCAGACGTATAAAAAAGATAACATTGGAAAGCAAACACAAGAAAACTGCAGATGTATAAAAAAAGATAACGTTGGAAATCAAATATACAAATAAAGGATATAGTGTGTCCCTTTATAGATTGAACTTCGTTATCGATTAACATCAAGGGGTCATGGGGCCTCTGTGGCCGAGTGGTCTATGTAGTTCGTCATGACTACCAATGATAACTAGCCTGTTAACGCTGAGGTTGTGAGTTCGAATCTCACTTGTGGCGGGTGTGTTCGACTCCGATCTTAATTGACAAGGATTGCCAATTTTCCTACCGAAGGTCGGTGGTTCTCTCCGGGTACTCCGGCTTCCTCCACCAATAAAAACTGGCCGCCGCGAAATAGCCAAATGTGCTGAAAACGGCATAAAAGTCCAACTAAACAAACAAATCTAGCCACTAATGAAGAGAAAACCCATATCACAAGAAAACTACTCAAGCCGTAACAATAAACATGGTCCTTTCTTAGAACAAACACATATAAACTTTGGTGGGTCTTCATTAAACTGTTTAAACCAATTTATCCTCTTTTAATGTTGAATCAATGACCAAAAGCTTACAAGAAAATCAGTTTCAGAAAGTACTGTATTCAGTAAATTAATTAATAGAACAAAAGACTGAAATAAACCCATCAATCTGATGAAATATCCTTGCCAGACTGTCATACTTTTTATATGCGCAGTGACAGGAATATTTCTCCAACACGTCAGCTTCCGATTACATGTAAATCGGAAATTGTGCATAAACGGAATACGCAAGAATCAAGAAAGGTAGGATACCAATTCAAATCCGGAATTTTCACGACCCTAATGAAATGTTCCCACAGAGATGATCCGGACGGGATGAGAATGTAAAGATCCATTTTATGTTGCCTAATGTTACAGTTTTGTCATTATTGTTTACGACAAATACCCCCCCCCCCCCAACCCCCCGCCCCTTTAGCAATTTGTATAGTAGCAGTGGACGGATGTGAATAAATCTATGACAACTATTGATGTAGTACAACGAATTGTTACGTGCTCGTCAGAGACAGACATGACCCGCCTACTTACAGTGGACCGATAGATATCCGTTTACAAGAACGATAACTCAAATTTTCTTGAACATTTTTTCCAAATTTTTACATTAATTGGAAGAACTCCTCTATGATTCAGTTTACGGTTTTCAGTTATTTTTTGGCTAAGGAAGTTCAACTAATGAGGAAGCTTTTGAAAATGGTTGAAGATGTGTATGACCTATTTTAATTTTCAGAGAAAAGAATCGGCTACTGTCAAACGTTAAGATGAAGAGTATACGAGTTCACCGAACGTCCTTGTATTAAGGAAGTGATCGTTATTTATCAAAGATTATTAAAAAATTGTGTATCTCTAGAGATAATGAAATTCCACGAAAACATTGTATTTAATACGGCGTCTATATACTTTATCTGTAGGTAAATAAGGATGAAAGGGTTGGTTATCAGGTAATATACTTATTACATCAGTGGAATTCGTAATATTGATAGAAAAAAATCCTCTCTTTGTTGAAGCTGTTATGCGCGGAAAAGGGAGGGGAGGGGGGAGATTTTTAAATTTTTAAATTTTATGCTGGTACTGAATTTTTAATGAGAGGTGAATGATATATACCAGCAGAGCACCAGAATAAAATTAACATAGCCGCCTCGCTCAGAAAGATTTTGTCACTATTTGCTTTATTTTCCAAACACGATGACATCTCAACTCTTGACGTTATCATCCTCCCAAGTCAGGATTTTGTATCCACATTCATTCCTACAAACCCCTGACATCACACACACATTCACGATATTTTGGGGGTCGAACATATCGCCGCCTCGTGTGTGACCTAGTAAATTCTACCTACGACGCAAATGGATTCTCTTTTGACCTTGAGAAGAACCAATGAAAATCGTTCACTTCCGACCCGCAAAATGTGAATGTGTGATGTCAGGGGTTTGTAGGAACGAACGTGGATACAAAACCTTGACTTCGGAGGATGCTTCTGTTAAGATGATGTTACCACAAAATTTATTTGTTTACTACCAGTTAGAAATAATTGTTTATTTGCATGATAAATTTCAGTCTGTACGCGTGTTAATGATTCTGTGTTTCATATTTGGATATTTTTTGTTTTACTGATACATAAATGGAAATTTATTTCCAGGACCTGCAATAAGATAAATGAAAATTTCGACTGATTAAGCCATCTAAACAGACTGTTTAATTTATTTACCAGCTTGTTTTGTGAGAATTCCCTACAAGATATACATTCGTAGTTTGTTTTGTGAGAATTCCCTACAAGATATACATTTGTAGTTATTTTATAAAGCTCGTTACAAGTTCCAAGAATACGACTCAAAAGATATTATAACGTGGCTCAAGTGTGCTGTTCTTAAAATACTTGTCGTTCAAAAACATCCATAGCTTACGGAACAACCGTTTGATTTTTAGTGAGGAGGAAGGGGGGGGGGCAACTCACAAGGGATGAATTTCAAAACTTGTATATAAGGGTATTTTGGGAAAAAGTTGCATGATCAAAAAAATAAAGAATTACATATATCAGTAGAAGTATACAAATCTATAACAGTAATTAGATAACCAAAAGTAACTTCTTTGTCCTCTCTTTTTTTACAAAAGTTAAATGAGGGTTCTTACATTCTGTATTCAATAAAGTTAATCTGTATTATGTTAAAAGAGTACGTATACTGTACATCTTGTAACGCTGAATTTTTTAAGGGCAAAATTTCGATCAAAGCTATAAAGATAAATTGTGTTACAACAAACGTTTTATATGAAATAATAGATTTTTAGAGACATTTTCATTTTTCTATTTGTATTCTGTACAGTTGTTATTTTTATGTAATCAGTATTTTTTCCTCAAATTCTTTATCATTTTAAAATTTATTCTTTATATTGTATATACATAACCGGGGGGGGGGTTACTTATAATATAATAATAAAATTAGTGTTTTTGTTCCGATTGTTCATATCTTGTTCACGGTATGCATCTACAAAAAACATGCTCTGTACCCGACGAAATGCGAGATATTATAAGAATTGTACCTACGGATTATATATGCAATTATGAATTGGGAAGAATTTACATAATATTAGAATTTAAATAATTTTCTTTATCATTTACTTCTGTATTGTAACAATTTTTTGGGGGTCGACGTGTATTGTAAGCATAAATATAAACATCTATGAAATTATGACCGAGTTCTAGACAATTTGTACAGATATTTTGGCCCGGTTCTAAACAGCAAGATCTAGAAAACAGGACCCTTTACTGCGGTACTCTCATACTAAATAAATTGATTATTTAATCCAGTTCAATCAAAGTTAATAAGACTTATTTCATAGACTACACCTTGCGATAGATCAATCAGTCACTTAAAGTTTATACTGATCAATGTATACATAGGGATGAAGATATCATTAAGTGATTACTTTAAAAACAAGATCGGATTTGTTTCGAAATTCCTAGATAAAAGGAGCTTGCTTGTCTGGTCGACTTCCAAGTGATAATCTTTACAGTCATCATCTTGGGGTCATAAGTGCGTTTAAACCCCCTGAAAATGTTTCATCTCCTTGAAACAGGGGCATGTTTATCAGTCTCCACCTTCGTTACATTCAAACTTCTCGTCAACACCGAATTTTTTGTCAAAATAATCTCTAAAACAAGTTAAAAATTAAACTTGAAATTGAGACGTTTTTTTGTTTTTACTAGTGCTTAATTTGCTTTATGTTATCGTAATTTAGTCAAAATTTATTATTTTTTTTTAAGATTTATATTGCATCAAAGAAAGCAGAAATTATGTGTAAAGATTTTTCAAAGGAACGAAACAAAGCTAGAATACAAAAAAAGGCATGATTAAAAAAAGATAAAAAACCAAGAACAATAATACAACAAAAACTAGACGAAGGCAGTCGGAAACGACAGCTAACCCCGCACTCCCTACATGATATATCCCTGTGCACCACTTTCACAATCACATGTTACAAGCGCCAATTTTTAAAAATAAAAAATTCTAAAACCTTATTATGCATAAGGTGAAAAAAAATTGAAATAGGAGTTAAGGTCACAAGCTTAAATTCACAATGCACAAATTCAAATTTCAATCCCAGAGGGCCCCAAGTTTTGAAATATCAAAATTATATAACATTTTTGCACATATACATACAGTGTATAAAATTGCTGTATAGAAAAGAAAAAATGCATAAAGTGAAAAATGAAATAAGAGCTTAAATTACAACTCCAAAATGCGATCTCTCCGGGCCCCAAGTTTTGAAAATCTGATTTTACATCTATATACAGTTTGTGGTAATACTGTTTATATACAAATAAAATGCATGAAGTTAAAAAGTAACGAGAAGTTTAGGTCACAAAAATGTGCGACGAATGGACGGGCGGACAGACAGACTGAAAGACGGACGGACACACAGACGGGGGCGATAACAATATCAAAAAAAAAAAAAACAACAAGAAAACAGAAAGAAAAAAAATTGACGAACCTTTGCGATACTAAAGAACCAAGACATACTATTCTTTCGCATACATGTATTAACCCAGATTTAATTCTACACTCCATACCCTCATCTACACCTGTTAATCAGTGCACGTACATACTGAAAACGGGTAAATATATTGTTTTCCTCTTATGAACTTAGGGTCTTCATTGAAGTCATTTTTTCTAAAGTGACTAAATATTATCTTAATACATTGTGTGAATAATTCGATTTTAATACAAATTAGCATTTGTTTTCGGTGTATTGACAGTAAATTGATCGGAAAAGAATTTGTGAAAATAATTTATTTGTCAAAATTGATCCCCCGCTGCGATTTTACCACATCTCCATCACGATACAAATGTCCAAATCAGTTGACAAATGATACATTCGGAAGAAAAATCATGTACGGACCTGTAGTAAAATAATAGATATTAGTCCGAATAACAAAGACTTTTTTCAAATCTCAATTGCCGAGAAGCATAATTGAAACAGCCCGCATGTCTCTGTGTAAATTTTTGATATTTGACCCTGTGAGAATTTTTCTTCAAATATCTTTTCATTGTTAAATGAAGGTGAGAAAATTATATATTGTGTGATTTTAAATTTTATGGATTAAGGACACATTCCAGATGATTGTGCAACTTTTGATAAAAAGATTTGAATTTATTTAAATATACAGTGTATCTAGTTAAAGTTGAGGCTCCCACTTTAAAATACAAGGAAAAATAATGTCTTTACAGTTATTATTACTTTATACGTATTCGTTATCCCCCCTCCCTTCTAAAAATGAGTCCTTTAATTGACTGCAAAGAAAATATATTTGACTTTATGATTAAAGTAGCAATCCTTTGATTATCATTGGTGGGGGGTGGGGGGCGGGGGGGGGGGGGGTAACCTTGGACCCTGTCATATTTAAGCAGCATTCATGAACCTGCATGCGTGCCTTTTCATGGCATATCCGGGTCATCTGTAGATTAGTTTGGAACCATCCCATGGTCGGTTATAGTCCGAACACTTTCAAAGGCCGCCGAAAATAACTCGTTTATAAGCGACTATGGTATGACCCTACTATCGAAATAATGTACAGTTCGACCATTTTTAAATTTCCTGACTAGCGGTCACATAGTTGGATTGGCTTTTATAGTGTGCATTTTACATCAGAGGGCCAGGATAAACCAGTAGAGTCATTGGAGTACTCATAAAACCAGTACAATCAGTACTCTATGTCTGTACCGAGGCAAAGTATGCTAATTGTTGTTTGTATGTTTGTGTGTTTGTGCTTTTTATGTTAGTTTTTGTCCGAGGGTCTGTCTGTCAGGATGGCGTTTACTAGTTGATGTATCATCGTTTTCCTTTTCTGTTATCGTTTTTTTTTTTTTTTTTTTTTTTTTTTTATCTCGGTGTGCTTTAATTTCAGCTGATTTATTTACTATTTGTGTTTTTTTTTTGGTATATAAAAACAATATTTTAGGAGTTTTCCCATTTAAATCTTATGCATACTTATTTTTAATTCATTTAAGTTCGTCGATCCTTGATATATTTTTATCGGAGTTACACAGTTACCTAGTTTAGCGGTTATGTATTGCTTGTTTTAGCAACCATGTCACCTCATTCGCTTTGCACCAAATAATTAGTTTTTCCCATGGAAACTGTATAACACAATTTCGGCTGAATCAAACATCCTTTACAACTGAATGTTACCAGGGTAGATATTTAAATATTACCAAAAATATTAGGAAAAGAGTACCTAATAAAAATGTATGTCTCTGATAATTGGGTAAGATCGAAATTCTTCCGCATTTCTGATTTTTTTATTTTATTTAAATATTAATGAATGAACAGATGAGGTAGACGTGCAGAAAGGTTTCGAAACAGAAGACCCACAGGAAACCAGATTCTAATTCCAAGACTGTCATTTTGACTCCTTCAGACGTTTCGGGGTAAGAGGTTTTACTTTTACATTGTTATTATATGGTTCTGTATTTCACAAATTTAACCGATGAAGAAAAACTTGTCTTTATTTTGAACCCAGCGTCCTCCCAGCAAGTAAAAAAACATTTAAGGGTGCCGTGGTGTAATGTTTAGCGCATCGGACTACGAAACCAGAGGTCCCTGGTCTCTGGATGAAAATCTCAGGGATCAAATTTGCGACGCCCTATCGACACCATTTGCGAGGATGGTCTCGATAAACGATGCTAGTCTGTCGGATGGGGACGAAAAATGGCTGTACCGTGGGAGAGCAACAACCTTAGCACGCTAAAGACTCCTTTGTAGCTGTCGAAAAAGAGAAGGCTAAAACGTCGCTACAGGGGCCGCTCTCGCACCCGCCAAGTGGAGAGGGATTACTATAAGTTGGCATAACTTGTTTCCCAATCCACTTTAAATTAAGTAAAAAACATCGGTTCTTTTTTAAAACAGTCTTTGAAACTGAGGTCAGGGGACTAGTCACTTTTTGCTTGTTCTTTGTGTTTATAATGTTCAATATTGTGTATTTGTTAATCTGTTTTTTTTGTTGTTGTTGTTGTTACAAACTATGTTTAAGGACAATAAAGTAATTTGAATATTTGTATTGTTAATATAAGATTTGCAACAAGGTTCATAAATTTTCTCTTTCGCCGAAGGGTCCAAATAAGAAGCCTATTTCAGGTTTGTGGACTGGATTTGTACATATCTAGGGTTAAGGTATTAAAAAATAATTAAATTTAAATTCAAATTAAATATGTTATTGTCATACAAGTCAATTGACTTGTAACAAAAAACGTAGTGAAACCTAGAACAAGTTCAAAAGTCTTCTGACCACAGTTATAATGCATTTTTAATAAAATAACCTGTATTTTTCACTGGCTTTGGTGTTGACGGAGTAAGAATAAAGAAAAAATGTTCATTATCATTCATTTCATCAAAATTTAATGTCACATTTTCTGTTTTTGATTTTAATATAGTCTTTTCGTAAATTTAACAACCCAAACGGGTTTTTTGTCTACAATAAATATTTTGATTTGATTTGATTGAGTAGAAATGTCTTTCATCTTCAACTACATTAGAGATGGGGCCGAAACGAAGGTCTAACTGTTACTTTACGATGAAGAACACCAATGAAAACCTGTTCCCTTTGTTTTCGTCCAGAGATCGATTTTGTGTCAAGAATTAAACTACCATATCCTGATATTACAATAAATTTAATTACATATGCAACATATATTAAGGCTTCAAATCGAATTTTTGACATTGACAAATTTTAATAGCGGTAAAAAAAATGGATTTTTATTTGGTTTTTAATTTTTATATGAATGATGTATAAGGTTTTTAGAAGTGCTGCAGTTTCAGAGGTTTTTTTGTAAAGGGGGGGGGGGGGGGTACAAAAATCTTTGATCTGGTTGAAGCAGTGATAGGACATTATTATCGCTATTTTCATTCAGTATTTTAAATAATTTTAATTTTTTTTCCCTTTTTACAATTTTCTGAACAAGTAAAGACTCAATTTCGGGTCGATCGAAACTTTGATCGAATGACGATTCGTGTAGGCACCCTAATCGTATATTCGTCTAACAGATGTTTTTTAATATTTTTATTTTCGTGAAAAAAAAAAAAAATATTTATGAAATTTTGATGAAAAACAGTATACTGTCATTGGTTAGAGATGATCAATGAAAGGTCATGACCTTTTATACGTCACTTTCCGCGAAGTGTAGCACATGGCTCGGTCCGACTGATGCGACACGACACTATTGCAGTTGACGAAAACTACATTTCCTCAGATTTTGAGAGAAAGATATTCTTCAATAGGTAAGTAGCGTATTATTTCTAAATATTTTTATCACCTTTTTAAAAATTTTAGTTGGACAAATGCAGGTATACCTATTTCACTGATAAAAACGTCGGCATATT
This sequence comes from Mytilisepta virgata, assembly GCA_028015205.1. NCBI lineage: Eukaryota > Metazoa > Mollusca > Bivalvia > Mytilida > Mytilidae > Mytilisepta > Mytilisepta virgata. The sequence continues at coordinate 1,092,417 of JAPWFG010000032.1, forward strand.
GGATGAAAATATGTTGAGCTGGTTCACTAAACACGTGGCATGTGTGGTTGACAAAATTGTTAACATAGGGGTCATTAAAATGTATAGCCTGCGGACACTTGTTACATTTGATGTTTGACATTTTACGTATGAATATTTATGTACGTGTGTGGCATTAATTAGTGTGTACGTTATAAACTTAGTATACAGTGTACAATTATTGATAAACGCATACGAAGTGAGTAATCCGATAAGCTAGCTGTTGATTGCATAATCAATTGATTGATGTATGATAAACCTCAAAATCTACATATTTTTGTTGAATAAGGAAAGAGAAAAATAACCAGGAAATATATTCAATTGTAGTTATGTCATTGACATACACTTATAGTACATGTAAGTGATGTTCGATGGAATTCAATTGTAGAAAAAAAGAATTTTATTTTTTTTAGGGGGGGAGAGGTAAACGAGGAAGCAAGATTTTCATTTATATCTTACCCTATTCAAATACTTCCAGCGACTGAAAAAATATTTTGACTTATTTTTTAAGTATCGTTTCACATAGAGCTGACACAGCGGTTTCTCCTGTGTTATCAAAATATATTTTAAGAATCCATTTTTTACCCCCCCCCCCCGAAAATAGGATTTAGGGAAGTTGACCTGTTGTATTATTTGGATAATTTTGTAGCAATGAATTATCTTCACCCAGTGGCCATAAATAAATTGATATACACTAGATGTAAATCTTCCTTGATATTTCATTTCGATTACAATTTTTCATAAATATGTCCTGAAATTAAATTTTTCCTTATATTAAGATAATTTGTATTTATTGTTTATTTTTGAAGGGCAATTTCGATTTTAAATTTACCATGATTTAACATTAGAAGTTTTTGGTGCAGTATTTTTTATTTGTGTTTAAATTGCACCAAAAATACGAGTTTTATTTAAAAAAAATCACACGAGAGAGAGAGCAAGAAAAAACATTCATATAATCGTAAAAATTGAACTGTTGACCAAATTATCCTATGTCTTTCATCTTAACTTTTTTCCTTTGGGAAAAGCACAGAAATGTTTATTTTATTAACAAGAATCTGAAATTGATACAATTTTGATTGATATTTATTGTGAAATTTTTTCGAGAATTCATTAATACTATTATTTAAAATGTATATTGCAGTGTTTTATTGTAATATTGATTTAAACGTAGAGACAGTTCACTAAATTAATCTATGGTAACAGGTTGTCCCTTTATTATATTATGTCATAAATATGGCTGTGTAAACGTTGCTATGGTAACAGCATAAACATTTGTTTTTATTTCCCACAAGGCGGGAATTTTTTCTTTATGCGGAAGAATCGAGTTATCTGCAGGGCTTCACAGTCTTATTGTTAAAAATTTTGATAATTGAGATTAAACGATTTAATTATCTCTGTAATAAATGAAGTCCCGCCATGATTGGCCTTGGGGTAGACAATAGAGCCCCTGCTGCTTAAGGTGACTAGTATATTATTATCTGGAGTAATTATGACACAACCGGTTGTTTGAAGAAGCCAGTTTTACTCAGGACAAAATATATAAGGAGGAAACATTTCGATGGAAGGACACATTCGGTGTTCATTAGATCTACAGTCAACACCGAAATTAAGGTAACAGGTGTTTTTTTGTATATTTTTTTTTATGTTTGTAGATCCTTGGTTCACATTCACGAATAATCTCAATCATAATGTGTGTACCAGTAAATATTATTTCTTGTAACAAAAAAAATTTGGTAAATTTTTTGTCGAAAGAACGTAAGTGTACATTCATTCATAATTTGTGTTCCAGTAAATATTTCGTAGTTAATTTAAAATTGTTGATTTAATACAAGATTATTGTCGAAAGAAATGCAAATTTACACGCACGTCTTTTTGCAATATATGTGTCATTGAAAATTGAGTCATTTCTTAACTGATTAAAATTGAAACTTTGGATACAAATAAAACGTTGTAGATAGAGTCTAGAAGTGAAACATTTAATCGTGTCACACATTTTTGTGCACAGGAAGTGAGGCATTTAAATTTCCCATTGTGTGTAAATTTCAAGGAGGATCTTTTAATGTCGCCGGATGTTTGGGTGAAAAGATGAAGAGCAAGTTAAATTTCCGTCACCATGAAAGATTACTATAAATAGCTCAACCGTGAACACGTGGTGACAATTTTCTATGATGGGCAGAAAACAGGTAGGTAAAATGATAAGTAAAATCTATATATAGAATGAATGGGAGGCGTACATCTGTTCAATGAAGATGGACGATTTTATTTGAAGACAAAAAACGTATTTTTTGCCGTAATTGAAAATATTTTATGCACATGACAATAACCAATTGAACCAGGTGACACAGTTCTAATTTTACTACAAGATGTGAGTAGATTGTTTTTGTATTTTTTTGTACGTAAGATATGCGGAAATGATGTGTTTTTGTGTAGTAAAAATATGTAAGGTATTTTAACATATATGTAGATTTTGGGTGAAATGTTTTGTCCGAAGAAGTGTTCTTTATTTAAAATAAGATATAATATATATATATTAGCACACGATTTTTTTCGGGGAGATGTTTAATAAGAAGAAAACCGTTTTAATATTAAAAGAAATTGTCATTGCCCAAATAGCATGAAATGCAATGACCGCACGTGAATTACCGTTTCATGAGAAACGAAATTTAAGATTTACAATATCCCCCGCCCCCCCCCAAAATATAATAATTCTTAAAACATTCGGTAAACTGAGCTTATTGTGGGGTAAAAAAATCATAAATGTTTCGGTTTGAATTTATTTGCAACAAGGAAAATTTTATTCACATGGAAAATATCGTTGCAACCAAACCTGCCTAGTTTCATGTACGCAAATAGAATGTATTACAAATTTCATTGAAGTTCAATAAACCGTAAAACCAATTTTATGGAAATCAATCGTTGATAGCAGGTGCGTCACGCATGACTGGATTCTTAGTTGGCGGCGGGGGAGTGGACCGTTTTAAATAGAAAGTTAAATTCTTTTCAAAGCGTAAATATTTGTACAAATTTTAAACTGCCACAAATAAAACGCATTTTCAAGAAAAGGGGGTTTACTGGTTGTCAGTGCCGAGATGAAGGGCTTGATAGTTTTCATAGGAGTTATTATTTGGTATGTATTTCAGATATTATTTTTGGTTGAAAGTTTTAATGAATGAAGAAATCATTGTTTCTTTTCCTGAACAGGAACTTTTTTGTTATTGATTGAATGTAAAGTAGAAAACTCTTGAGTTGGTATAGATGTTTGGTGAGCACGGAAACAGGAAAGGGAAACTACTTGTTAATGACCACGTTTCCTTATCACTTGTTCGTCGCAGTTTGTTAACATTTCACTGGACGGAGAACTGATAAGGGCTTGTGGTCGAGTTATCAACAGAAAGATCTGAAAAATGGACTGGGAATCGAGTACGAGACTGGCAGAAACCATTCCAGCAACGAACCGCAAAGGCACTGGAACCTCTTCAGACGCACATACAAGAGCATTTAGAACTGGGGATAGGAAGCTCTTTGCTGTTTCGATATTGTTAAAATTATCATTATGTCCACTTCAATGTATTGGCCGGAATATTAGCGATTCTGTTTTGTTCTGGCCTAAGAGTAAAATTCTTTTTTTAATAAACTTTGTTGAAATCTATGAACAGAATAGTGTTGGGGTACATTACAGTTAAGGCGTTCACCAATCAATTCTGATTATCAGCCTGTGATGGCGGGTGCAGTAGATTTAAACGGAGCTTTTGCAAAGAAGGCGTTTGTTTATGATATCGTGACCGCCTCGGTGTTCTCATGGTACCGTGCTCGCCTCGGGTGCGGAAGGTAGCGGGATCCCTGGCCGGGTTAAACAAAAGACAGTAAAATTGGTATTTGCTGCTTCTCCGCTGAGCACGCGGCATCTATAGGGAGTAAGAGCAAAGATCTACTGGTTGGCTCGGAGTCTGTATAATTTGTCCGATATCTATAATATTTGGGTGATATGTCTTTCTGCGGATATTTACCTTGAGTTAGCACGTTAAAAATCCGACCTGGCATGTCGGTCTATAGTACAAATCAGTGTCCATATTTATATCATATCAACAGCTAAAGAATACATATACAACATTCAACAAATCAATGATGAAATATTACTTTATTTCACAGCGATTTTGTTCATTATAGCCAATTAGAATTGATAAAGAATTAAAAATTGAAATTTTAATAGTTGTTTAGAGTTATCAGAACCTATAAAAGGACTAAGGGAATTTTAAAAGATTCCATTGGGTATAATTTAAAAATTGACATTTTAACAGTTTTCGAGCAATTTAGTATGCTGATTTTAATAAGTAAAGTTCATAAAAAATACATTATCTATACAATTTCTTTATTGCTGATCATAGCGCCCAAAATTGAGCAGAATAATTACATTAAGGAGGTACCTAACATCTTAGGGAGTAAACGCTTTAAAAATCAGCTGAACGTTTTAATCAATAATATTAGTAAAGAGAAATCGGCTTCTCAATGATCAAAATTAGTGTTTGTCAAACTGCTATATATCCAATGAAATTATTCCCATAATTTGTGTGGTTGCTTGAAATTTTTATATTATTGTCAACAGGTCAGTAAATATTACACCAAAATTTTATGAAAATTAAACGAGCCAAATGTATTTTAGTCAAAGTGTTGGGTACCCCCTTAAATTTAAGTACGATGATTTTTATGATTTTCATTGATTATACCCCCCCCCCCCAATCATGTTACATAAAAAAAGGACAGCAACATTATAAGATAAGTGTGCGGAGGTATAAAAGTGAGTGATCCATTTATGATTATATTCTGGAGACACGCTGGCAAAAAACTTCAATGTTTATAATTTATTGCAGATGCATATTTATATGACATGTACATGCATTGTATATAATCAATAAGAATACTAATATAAGATTACAGATAATGTTACTATGAATTAATAAGATTATGAAATTAAAGCAGTAATTCTTATATTAAGGGGGTACAGAATACCTAAGTGAGTTAACTCTTTCAAAATCAACTGAACGTTTTAATCACATACTATTACTTAGGCCAAAATAAAAAGTAAGTTTCGGGTCGCATGACGGACCCTAATTTTTTGGCTCCGACCCCAACTTTTTTTCCCGAAAAAAAGAATTTCGGTAATTTTCACTGTGATCGGAAAATAAGCCCTTCCTTTAGCATGTCCCAAGATAGTCTGGGTCGATTTTAACGCTATTAAGAAAACGTTTTATTGACCGTGATTGACAAATGGCCGACTGTAATGGCAAAGTTTGAAAATTTTATAGGCTAGAAATCACGGCCATGTCTTCTGTGACTTTTGAACACTGACTCTTCATATCTTATATAATTTAGACAATGAACTGATGAAAATAGCCTGAAAGAATAACAGATTGATTATAAAAATACACAAAAATCACAATGGAAGCAGACCCTCCCCCCTAAAAAAAACCGACCTACCGACCCTATATTTTTTGGACATACAACAGGAAACACACCTACTTTTTTTGGCCTAAAGAGAAATCAAGCTTCTCAGTGATCAGAATTAGTGTTTGTCAAACTGCTATATATCCAATCAAATCATATGGCAAAATTGCAGGTACTTTGGTAATTTGCATAGCGGCCATTTTGGATTTCTCTGACGACATTCATTACAAAGCATTAAACTTGCCCCAAAAAATAAAAATGCAAATATTCAAATTCTTATAACTCATAAGCAAATTGTCCGCATATAGGTACATTCTACACAATATTAGCTTTCCTTTCGTGTGCAAATAAACATTGTCAGCATTGAAAACTTTCGGCCAATTCAGTTTAAAAAACTGAAGCGTAACCGTAGTATAACTGCTATATGAATTAACAAAAATTAGTTAAAAATGCAAATTCAAACTACAGATACAGATACAAGGCGAGATCATACATAAATTGTCCGCATATAGAGAACAACTTTGGAGGATGAATTTAATGAGGAAATAAGTTTTATCTCACCTGCTTTCATAACTTTTCGGCCAAAATGTTTTTAAAACATGATAATTTCAAGTCTCCCATAGCGTAATCCTTCAAATATGAAGCCTTTCCCCTCAGAATTAAACAAACAATTTGTAAATATCCGCCAAAGGAAGTTTTCATAGACACATTAGTTTAAGAGCCGAGACGGAAAAAGACTCGATTATCCGTAATTTAAACAATTTTATCATTTTCGATCTACAACTAAGGGAGGTAATTTGCTTAAAAGGGCTGAAGTCACGTGATGCAACCGCAGCACGTGTCACGGGGAACATAAAGAAATGCTAGTGTCCGTTGGGATTATGTTGGCGCTCTCAATTCTACATTTCTCAATGGATTTTAACCAAATTTATCTCATATTTTATAATGATATGGTGTAATTTGCATGGTTGACACCGCCAATTCTGACTGTAAGATCCCAAGCCACGGGCAGATACAGGGGCTGATATAAGGTCAGATATTGATTTTCTATGTAAAACCCATATCGGCCCTCACGCGCTCGCGCCCGCAACGTCAAATTACCTTTGGACGTCAACTGAATCTACAAGTGAAATTGTATTGAGGAGAATGTAAAACTTAGATTTTGAAAAGTTCAGGAAATTACACAGCAATACAGTAAATATGAAAGATATAAAATAGTATCACATATTTTGATCTGATAAGTTCTTTTTTGCATAGCTAATATGACAAAATTGGATCCCATATATCAAGCTCCAAAGTCTAATATGTGGCTTCATATATGAGGGCTGATATGGATTTATAAAGGAATTCTATTATGTAATGCGAATCGCTTCCGGTCGTTTTCAACGTCAACAAACAAAATGGAAGACTTTTTAAAGATTTATTTATTAACATTATTAAAAGTTAGTGTTCCCTATGATTTTTTCTTATAGGTTGCCATAATTTAAAAAAATTCATATAGCTGCTAAAAGTTTTATTTCTCTGTCATTGTACATATTATTTTTATAGTGGTCTGTAGATTTTAAATTCAAAATATGTGATAAATACATTATGACGTGAATATTTCCATATCGGCCCTTGTATCATCATCCCTCGACCAGTATCGTACCTCGGGCAGAGTCCTCGGTCCGATATTGGAGTCTTGGTATAATACCATGGCCGATATGGAAAATGACATGTAATAATCTATAAATATTTCTGTTCATCTACATGAAAATCATGTGAAACAGTAATGAACGAGGATAACATTTTTCACAAAGATTTTCAATGATGAATAATTCATCTATTGGCAATGTGACCATTTATAAACATTTACAGTGACAAAAATCCATAATAGTGAAGTAAAGAAATTCCAGTATGAAGTTGTAAAACATTGTTTTTGAGTTGTTGAATTAAATTTTGGTTGTTAATCATATCTTTTATTCTATTTTCTAATATTTTTTGTTGAAAATATGGGCCCTGCGATCATCTTCAACCAATATCGGACCTCGGATAGTCAGTCCAATATGGAAAATGCCATGTGATAGTCTATAATTACAGGAAAGGTATTCTATATTGACAATACCTTAAGTTAAAAAACTAGCGCTCTCGGATAATTTTTATGGGAGTTACTGCCCTTGACTTAGTTTTTTCCTATCAACTGTTAGTTAGCACTCTCAATTCTACCTTTCTGATGGATTTTAACAAAATTTATTTGGAAGGTGTATATTGACGATACCTCGTTCATGTTAAAAACGGGCGTTCTCGGATAACTTTTGTGGGAGTTACTGCCCTTGACTTAGTTTTTTCCTATCAACTCTCAATAAACTTAGTTCAACACAGTATGTAGGGCATGGTAGTCGTGTTGTATCCATATATTTCTGAGTACTGTTATGAAAGTACTTTAATTGACTATGAATGTTGGCACTAAGTTTTTATTAAAAAGTGGTGAAATTTGAAAAAGGGTACACTTATCCCTATGGCAAAATAAATACCACCGTTTTTCCTTCAGGGAAATTTATATCTACTCACTTTCTTTTTCACGCGTGTCGTTTTGATTAATTTTTTTGTTGTAAAAGGAGTCCACGGGTTTTCAATAGATTACAGTCATAAATAAATACATTTTGCCCCATTTCTATTTTATATTGTAAGTGTAAATCCAAATGTTAGATCGTGTCTATTTATTCTAGGGTGTAAATTTGTTGCATGCATATCATTTGATGTACGGGGTGTCTAGAAAAAAAAGTCCCTTATAACTATGGGATTTTTTTTTGGAGACACCCCTGCATTTCGGGGTATAATTTTACATATTGTACTACGCAGAACTGTTGCTTCCCGTTTGAAATGCGTTCTGGTAAAAAATTTCTTCCCGAACGAAAATCTTCCCCAATGAATTTACACTGTATTTAAATCAGAATTTTTTGCGTCCGTGTAAAAGATCCCCAAGCGGGAAGCAGAAATCACTTTTAACCTTGACCAGTTATTAAAATACTTTTAGTCAAATAGTCAAAACTTTCGACAAGTAAAGGCAAGAATGAAAGGTATTGAGTAAAATTTTCTTTTTGTTTTGGCGATTTTTAAAATTGTTAAATATGTAAACTAGAGGATCCAAGGTGAGCTTATAAGGGAATTATAAAATCGTTAAAATTGTTTAGAGGAGAAAACGTCATAGGTCTTAACAGAAAATTAACAAGTCATAAATAAAGAATGAGAAATGAGCTGTCAACGTCACACTTTCTGAGTACAACTCCCCTATATTTGAAAATGGATTCCCATGAAAAATTCATTGATTCTACCTTAATTGATAGCATTGTTCAACCACCCTTTTAATGTTTTTTTTCTGTTTTCATGGAAATGATGTTAAATTTTCACTTAAAGAGAGACAACTCTAGTTGGCATGTGCTCTCAAAATATTGATATTAATGCATCTTCTGCTAACAAACAAAATCATGGTTCCATGAAATTATTTCTGAATGATAATTTTTGACAATTTTATTATATTATACATTAAGCTAAATTTGAGGAATGGGTAAAAAATTAAAACCAGAAAATAATTTCTATACATTTCTATCGCACAAAGTTGAATGTGAATATTTGCCTTAGAATGCAGAAACCTGCTCTTGTGGAGATCATTATAGAAAAATGCCTTCCCTAAATACAGATATTTTGTACCGTGGCTGTTTTTACGACACCTTCAATTTTTCATAATAAAAAGACCGAGTAGATATCGTAGCAATTGTACCGCATTGAACCATAACACGATGAAACATCAAAGAGACGACTTTCATTTATTTTGATTACTGAACCGTAACTTTTAAGTACATAATTATATCATATAATTAGACTAAAATACATACATTTTTACTATGCATTATACATGACTTTGCAAGACCTGTATCACCTACCGGTCCTATATCGCACCCCTACTCGGAACAAACTTTAATTCTGTTCGGAGTTCTTTGGGTGCAAAGCAATGGTATATTGTGAAATATATGATATGAAGAATAAAACATGGTCTAACATTATATCACATGCTATATTAACCCTCGACCAATATCACACCCTTGTGGTGATATTGGTTACTCGGGTTAATATAGCATGTGATATAAGTGTGGCCATGTATTATTCTCAATATAAAAACTCCTTTCATGGATAAAAATTGATGTTAACTATTCACATTATTCCGATTTATCTTAAAAAAAATCCAGGAATGTGATTCTGTGAACTATTATTTTTCAAGTATGTTTGTTGAATTCTTGTTAATAGGATTCATTCACGACTTTTCACACGAGAAGGCGCTGTTGTTCTATAGGTGGTCAGATGAACGCTTTAGACGCTTGTCACTAATGAAAACAAATGGGTGCCATCGAATCGTCTGATCGGTATTTGTACTAGTCTGTGAAACAACTGACAAGAATACAAAATAATCCGTTTATTTTCAATCTCTTTCATAGCCAATATTTGTTAGGAACAGATTTAACAACCATATATGAGTGTATCTGAACCGGCTAATACACATCAAAATGAAACAATTTCATTGAATCATGTTCCGCAAATTTTGAAAATTACTCAGCATATTATAAGAATTTAAGGATGATCGCTCTCCAATAGGAAATAAATAGGATTTGAAATAGGTGTTTTAGTTTGAGAGAACATATGAATAGTAAACAAATAAGCAAGAAAAAAATACAGGTTCATGTGCTCATTTTAGAGCTATAAGGCCTTGAACATTTGCAAGAAATGGGTTTTCTCTGGATTTTTCATTGTCTTTGCATTGACAACTTCAGTCTTTCAAAAATGTATGAAAAAATAAAAAGGATTTCATAAAATTTTGTCAAATACCATTTTAAGGCATATATTATTGAATTATAAAAGAAAAAGTGGGGGTTCATGGGCAAACAATTTCATGTTTAAGAAATGGATAAAACCCGAGGATTCCAAAAATCTGACAAAAAGACCAAAACATGACCAGCGAGCATCCTTAACCATCATCAATTGTTATGAATGAGAGAGATGAGTGGGGGTGTGAAACGGATGTTACCAAAATATTCCCAAAATGCCGATTAGACCAAATAACCATAACTGCGATAAATTTCACCAAACCAAGATTTTATTCGACTAGAACACGGGGTCTTATAACAAAGGAATTTTCATTTCAAGCGAGTAGATAGAAAGAACAGACTGTTCAATTTTTCAAAAGACTATGAATATTTTAACGAATTTAAAATCAAAAACCCTTCTCGGTAATTTTAAAATGCTATGAAACCCGATTTTATTTGTTAAAGGAAAATTATGTACTATTTTAGACAATCAATGGCGAATAGGCATCCGGTTCGCCTTTTTTTCCACGTAAAGTTTCATTGAAAACGCTCTAAATGTACCAAATATATTTTGATGAAGCGCTCCTTATTAAAAATACTGGATTTTAACCCCACAATAATCAATATTTTTTAATATGCCTCAAATATGTCGCTTTTCTTTCGTCTTTGTTTGAACTCAGATCCCGGATTCAAAGAGAATCAACGGTTTTATCTCACAAACTAGGGTGTTCTTCATGTTTTTCCGTAACCAGTCTGGTTTACTGTTGTATCATTTGCTCACTCCCTATCTGTTCCCAGTGTTTATTATCGAGCAAAATATAGCTGCAGAATGTCAATCCGCTTGCCGAAGTTAAATTTTATTTTCGTAGTAAAATATTTCAAAGGTGAGTAACCAAATCTTGACGAAAGCGTGGATAGCGAACCGCAAGTGCTATATTTAAACAAGCCTTTTGTGGTAATCTTAATGACTGCGCGTTAAAAGAATTTAGGAATTATTATCAGGTCCATAGATCAATCTCCCATGCAATCGAGAGCAAGGACCGACAACTCGGCATGGGAGATTGGCCCATATATATTAACCCATCACAATTTCTACTTTTCTTTCTTTAGAAGAATCTTGTATTTTCAGTGGTTATGTTTTTTTTAGAGAGCAACCATTTATTTTTTATAGGGAAAAAGAATTGATTTTGGATTATTTTGGATTCTAAAAATTGTCTTCAAAGAGCATGTTTATTTAGTTTTTGACAAAATTTGGGTACATGTTTTTTTTTCTTCTAGAACAGTGTGATATGACGTTTATCTCTTAAATAAAATAAATAAAAAATCATTTTTTATGACAATAGAGGTCGGGGGTGTTCTATAGAAAAAGTTGGCGCAATAAAATAAATTCATGGGCACCATTCCCCGAAATTAACAAAACACGCGGTCTACCTTCACTAAAATACCACAAAATATGGGCCGAATTCTGCGAATCTTTAATCTGTATTACCACATTGTTACCATAAATCAGTTTTGTGATTTCTATGTTGATGAAATAGATGTAGAAAGCTGGAGTAATTTTGACAGAGTACAGGAAAATCATTCCTATGGGTTTCGGCTAAAATCTGAAGCTTAATCAAATGTATTTATTATGGAAAGGAATGAATATCCTACAAAATGTCAATAACCATTAAAAGTTTTGAGAATTGGGCATATTACTGCCCCAGTAAAATTGTGTATTCAGTTGGAAGTGATCACGCAAATTTGAAACGAGAAAAATATCTGATTTACTATGTAAAAAGAAAGATAACTCTATCAGAAATATGATAATTTTGTTGTTTATAAAATTTCGAATCAGTGATCACTCTCTCAACATCGAAGTTGGCAGATAAAAAAATATTCCCAGAGAAACAAGACTTTGCTCTGGATGCAAGGGGCTAGATGATGAATACCATTTTTTCTTGCATTGTAATTCCAATAATCAGTTAATATGCTAATCTCTTTGAAAAGATAGTTGAAATAAATCAAAATTTTTTATCGGGAGACGAAGTATCACACATTTTTGATATTCTTAATCCAAAAAACTAACTTTTACCATTTTTTGTGATTTTATAAAGCGGTCATTGGAACTGCGAAAATAGGGTCCACATCGGTCACAGTTAGTTAATTAGTTACTTTTCCAAGACTATATCTTATCTGTATGTATTTGTTTGTTATTGTTCATTCTATGTTATATTGTTTAACCCCCATGGGTATAATTTACAATAAAGTATATATTGTTAGGAGAAAGGTAATAAACAAAAAAAAAAAAAAAAAAAAAAAAAAAAAAAAATGGATAACGGGAAAGGTAAAGAATGACACACCAATCAATCAACGCCAAACAACTCACAGAACACCGGACATAAAATAACAAGAGCACAAAACACAAACAGAAAAGAGAGTCAGGATAATCTGACTTAGTACAGACACTGAATAATATAACTTTATTGTCATTAAACATTAATAATAATGTTTGTGGCAAACACAATACAAAACATATATACACAAACACATACAAATACAAACTGTAGTACATGTCTATATTAAGATACTTCTGACATCAGTTCTAATTACCGTTTTAAAAAGAAGCCAATAATTCTTACATGCCTGAATGAAGATGGATTTAGTAAATGTGAATTTTTTTCATCTCGATCTAAATTTTAAAGTTAATATTATCATCAAGATTATCTAAATTAGCAAAGAGGTCCTTTCGCAATCTAATATGAAGTGGTTCTCGTCCTCAATAACTTTGCAAATTTTGCATAATCTTTCTTTGTGTGGTATTTTTTCATTTCGACCTCTCTCGATTTCAAGTTCGTGGTCACTGATGCGGATTTATTTGAAAATGTTTTTTTATAAAAAATCATTAAAGGCTAAACATTGTTCCTTATCAGTGGAAAGTTTGACTTTTTAAATAAATACAATTTATTATTTTCGTTAAAACCATCAATTTTATCCTGATAATTTTTTTTTATAACGATTTTTTACTTCCTCTTTTACTGTAGACTGTAGACTATTTACTTCTTATATTGTCTTAACATTTGATAATTTCTGTTTTAAAGATGGGCCTAATATATTATCTTTGATATATGTATACCAAGAATAATCTCCGTTGTTATCGAGTTCTTTGGAGAGTCTAAAGGCCTCTTTTAGTAAAGGGTTGATAATTTCTGTATGAAGTCTGGCATAATATAGTAAAAACTGTGATAAAATAAAATGTTCTACTGGCAGTCTCCCAAGTTCTAATCTCACTCCAATATTTGATGACACCTTTTTAGTTCCTAAAATATATTTACAAAAATTATAATGGACCTTTTATGATGGTGTTCTGTCTATAAAATTAAATTTATCAATATCTTGATTTTTCATATTAGTTCTCATATTGGCCCTGTAATAGTACAAGTAAGCATCCATAAAAGAAATTTCAGAATGATATGACAATACTGGTAGAACAGGTCTATAGATACATGGATTGGGATACTGCCCAAAGAAGATGTTTTGATAAACTGGTTTTGTTGGTACCCCCCTCCTTATCTATCCTGACGGTTTGGTGTATAAAACATAATATAAAAGCCAACACGATATGATTAACAAGGTACGGCTCGCTAGAACTGCAAAAATTGGTTGGACGGTATATAATTTATATAGCAGTGTCAAAATGGGTCTACTAAAAAACTGATAATTTTGTCGTATGTTCTCCCCTGAGACTTGTCTTTTCGTCTAATTTAAATTCTAATTTTGTCCTAAAAAGACTTCCTGTCTGGGAAAGTCACCCTGAGGCGAAACTACAAAACTTGTTTGCTTTTTTGGCAAGTCTTTATAGAAGAAAAAATAGCTGAACATTGAACAGTTTTGAAAAGAGACAATTCAAGCAAAACGGCGAACGCAAAGTAGGACGCAGAGGTTATGCTATATTATCGAGAATATGTAACGATGACTTATTGTGTACAGAGTAGAGAACATCCACGAAATGGGTTTCGAAAATAGTGATGGTACATGTAGCGAGAGATTCTATACATTCATGCATAGAAAGAGACTCAAGGACAGTTATATCTACTGGTTAAAAAATTACCATACACAAAACTTTCGTAATTTTTGGACAAAAGCGAAGAGTGACTGCGGCAAAAGGTGAAAAGGTGAACAAATGACCTAAATTTTCAGCCTTAAAATGTTAGCTAAATATTACACGTCTAGTGTAGTTTTCGCCATGCTTTAATTAGTCGGATGTCTTATAATTATGATAATAGAAATAATATTATATATATTTTTGTGTCGCCTGCGGAACGCATGGTCGACACATAGGGATCACTTTCTGTCGTCTTGCGTCGTCACACTTTTCTTCTATCCTCAACTACTTGTAAACCGCTCAAAGGAATTTGGTGAAACTTTTCTGTGCATTAACCTTAATGCACGTGTGTGCATATTTATTTCATTTTTAGAAAATTTGAATTTTTTTTTGTAAAAATTGACATTTTTGCCAAAAAAAGGGGGGAGGGTCAAACCTTCTATCCTCAACCGCTCCATAACCGCTCAAAGGAATTTGATGAAACTTTCTGTGTGCATTAACCTTAATGCAAAGATGTGCATATATATTTCATTTTTAGAAAATGTTGACATTTTTGAATAAAAAAAAGGGGGGGGGTCAAAACTTCTATCCTCAACTACTCCATAACCGCTCAAAGCAATTTGATGAAACTTTCTCTGTACATTAACCTTAATGCAAAGGTGTGCATATATATTTCATTTTTAGGAAATTTTAATATCTTTTGTAAAAATTGACATCCGCAGGCGACAAATGTCTTCCTTGGAAGACTCACAGTTTTATTCAAGACATGAATACTTTTGATTGACTTGTCATTATTAAAGCCTTGTTCCTTAAGAACTTTTTTTTTAAATGTTTTTGCAATATACCAACTAATTAATCATCTTATAAAGTACACAAAGTAAATTTTATATAATTTTCTTTTGAAAATATTCTTCTTAAAATCCATCCTCCCAAGCCAGGGTTCTGTATCCACGTTCGTTCCTACAAAACCCTGAAATCACAAATTCATATTTTGCGGGTCGAACATAATGGTGTGTGACCTAGAAAATTCTACCTACGACGCAAAAGGATTCTCTTTTAACCTTGAGAAGTAATCAATGAAAATTGTTCACTTCCGACCCGTAAAATATGAATGTGTGATGTCAGGGGTTTGTAGGAACGAACGTGGATACAAAACCCTGACTTGGGAGTATGCTTAAAATCTAACATGAAAAAATCAGTAAAAATTAAAATAATTTTCACTGCCTTGTTTTTGGTTTAGAAAATCCTCAGATTTAATGAACAGAACTAAGAATTAATTAACTTTATTATTAATGCAAAACACAATCCCATTAGGGATATAAGCAGACAGTGTACAAAATACAACATAACACACAAATATGATAATAAAGAAGATATACAAACAGTTAATTGTTATGATAATCCTCTCTCCTCAGTTCTAATGACTGTTTTATAAAGGATGTAACTGTTTTAATATCACTTTGTATTGACGGATTCAGAAGCCTTTTACGTTTCTTAACGTTATTAAACTTATTAAAACTATTTTCTACTGGTTTAACATAATTGAACAATTTTGCACGTTGATCCTGGGTTAAATCGCAGGACAGACAGAAATGAAATTCGTCATCAATTTCATTTTTACAATAAATACATAATCTTTCTTCTTTTGGTATTTTTTTTTTTGTTTCTGCCGAATTCTATTAGAAGTGTATAATCACTGATCCTAAATTTTGTGAACAATTTGCGTACCTCAAAAAAAAAAAAAAAATAATAAATTGAAAAAGAAAAGACACCCGTAAAAATACCAGGAGGAACATTTTCTATTGCATTGCAACAAAAAAAAAAAAAAAAAAAAAAAAAAAAACGAACCCAGTTCTTAACAATAATAATAATAATAATAATAATAATAATAATAATAATAAAAACAGGTTAGTGACATTATCAATCGTAAGTAGATGTATATGACAATAAAGTTTGGAATTGGGATAAAAATGTCCGTATCATCTGGTTCCTTTTAAATTGTCAAAAGTTAAAACTTATGACTGTTATATTTACTTATGCAAAATGTTATGACATCCGATCAGTTGTATTCAGATACAGTACCAACAGACAATTGTTTATTTCAACAACTTGGTTATACTACCTACATGAACAAGAATGAATTAAACTGTAAATGTGGACAGTATAGCTCGATTATTGATATCAAGTGCTTGTGACTGTACCTCTCTTATGGGCGTGAAAACAATTCTGCAGAATTATCTGAGTGACGTATTTGGTATGAATTTGAGATTACAATAAAAGGTTTTTTTGTAAATATCCACGGTTTTGTCAAGAATTGGTTACACGCCTGTAAAATATTTTACTATGAGATACAACTGAACGGTAAATAGTAAACGGCACGTGAAATTACAATCCTTTTATGGTTTCGACGATCTCGACCAATAAAATTTCACTTCGACATTCGTGCTGACATTTTTTTTATGAAACAAAGTAAAATTATGCATAAAAATTTACATAAAGCCAATTTAAGTTAATTGATATATTATCAACCGGACCTTCTGAAAAATATGGAGCGGATGGGAGGATTTTTTCTCCAGAGTCTCGCTCAATTATATCAAATTTATTTATAATGTCATATAAAAAAACAGTTTCTGTCCTAACAATAACTTTATATTCATTCAAGGTTTTCATTAATGCCTTTCTCTCACCTTTGCCAACAACAACACGTCCGACAGAAAAAAATGTTTTTCAACGACCGGAAATGAAAGCAATGGAAGAATCAAATATTTTTTCGAAATGGACCTTAAATCCCAAAATCGGAAAGATAAAAAAATATTGGGCAGGCCGATTTTCAAGGGGCGTGCATGGATGATATATTTTTTGTTTTTGTTTTTGGAGAGTGCCTCAAATTTATTGTTTCAACTCGAGTTGTCCTTCCTGTCACAATCTTGCAACAGGAAAAAAAGTGGAAGTGTTCCAAAAATATCTTCATTTCAGGAAACAAAAATTGCCGCCCCCCCAAAAAAAAAAATTAAAATAAAATAAAAATAAAAATAAAAATAAAAAAAATGTGTGAATTGGTCTTTTAAATACGAATTTACGTTTTGTTACACTGGATGAGGAGTTTGGTCGTGTTAATGTTCTCGTCCGTCATATGCATATGAATGAACAACTAATTTTGCCAGCAAACCATTATAATTTTATATTTGCTCACTGCAAAGCAGATGCAACAATTATACATCTGATCAAGAAGTTGGATACGGACTCTGAGATTTTTAAGCACAACGAAAACCATTGCAGGAATGTGTAAAGGTGATGATTTTTATCATATGGTATTGAAATGAGAAAATGGAGGCTAACGGACATATTATCATAGTACAAGAAGTAATGGTACCTGAGATCCACGAACAAGTAATATATGGCAGAATTCAATTTGTTTATGGCGTAGACTCGGCGGAACCACCGGAAGTGACTTGACCGGAACGGAAAATGAAATAACTGGGAGTCACAATACCGAAAGTGTAATGTAAGGCTAATCAAAGCACTGCAAGCGGTGTGGGACAGTTTTTAACTATTGGCCATATCAATATGTGATACCTTCATAAACTATATATACATTATGATGGCTCTACCGGTTATCGTTGGAAATACTTGTGACTTTGCAAGTATGATTTCTTACAACTTTTGTAATATGCATATTTAGATTTTGTGTCAGGGTCATGTTCACCATATTCTTTCTTACACATTTTTTCTTCGATCAGTGGTTTCAGTGCCTAGTTTAAGAGCATTCAGTTCATCACAAATCTTTTCATAATTCTCAAATCTTCAATAAGAAGAAAGCCGGTTTCATATGAAAACTGCTTACTTGAAAGAATGTGTTTATACATAACATTACAACAATGAAGAATATAACTGAGATGTTTTTTCTGTAGTAACCGAATAGGAACAAGTTTTTGCAGAACTACACAATTACACAAACACTGTCTATCTCTTGTAAGTTCAGAAAAATATAATGCCCCTTCGTGATGGTCGCCATGTAAACATGAAGCCATTTTCAGTGATTTTTTTTTATTCTTAATCACAGGTAATGCAGTAGATTATTTAACAAGGAAATATATAGGGTAAAATATGTATAATATCACAACACAAAACCTTTCAGAGTAACTCTATGTAAAAATTATTGGATGTTTATTTGGCATTAACATTGCCTTCAAACAAAATTTCTTTGAATATTGCATTTTCATGTAATTTTCTCATAATGCTCATGACACAATACTACAAAAATGGGGTCAATTGTAAATTAAAATAGGTGAATTTTTATTATAATAAGACTATAACATCAATTAAACGAACTTAATAAAACACCAAGCGTGTTTTCTATAAATAATTTTTCAATTTATTCATCTCCAAACTTTTTGAAAAATAATATTCCCTGTTGTACATCCAAGTCATATTGATCCATGAAATACATATGTCAAACCAAAATAATTGCTGTTTCCTTGAATTAATTCATACCATGCTTTTATTCAAATAATTTCCATGACAATTTTTAATTTAAATCATTCCATGCAATTCTTCCTTATATATATTCCATGATTCAAACTTCCAACATATTTTATGAAATTACAATAACAAGACAATTTTTATTCAATAAAGATCTAAATGACAGTTCAATTATGATTTTACACAAAGAAAAAAGACTTATTAATCTTAAAGGTGTAATGAGCTGACAATCAACAGACGAATTAGATTATTTACACAAAATACGAATGCGCGTAGATATTAAGTTTGTTTATATCCTGCGCTATTGCTACGTTTTTTCTGGCAGTACAAGGTTTAATAGTTTTGATTTTAAGGTAAAAAATGGAAAACAAACCGGGTTTGTTTGTATAAACTACACAATGTACACATAATGTACACATACTACGACTGAAGTAAAGGAAACGGACACTGGTCACCCTTATAAAATGCTACGCATGCGCACAAAATTTGTTTACATGTGACAAAATTAATGTAAACAAAATACTAAAGTCAATCGATAATGCCGGTCATCATAATTGGTATGGCAAGCCTAATAAATAATTCTACCCGAATATAATCAAAGACGTGCATATATAAATTAAAAGTTGGGCGCTGCAAAAGTCTTCTTCACTATGACTGGTAAGATAATTCATACGCATTACAGCTGGGAACTAGTTTTCTTCTCGTTGGCATACTTTCTGTATGCGTACGGCGGTCGTTATTTACAAATCCCGCAAATACAAAATTTTACGATTTAACCACCTTAGTTTGCATAAAATAGAGCATTGAATTATGAAAAATGATACTATAAAAATGACTGTTTCATGCATTGCAGCAAGGCATGTTGTTTGTGAGCTCCAAAGCCAAACCATGGCCAAACTGAGTGGTAGCATAAGGGCAGAAAAAACTGCCTCAAAAACGAGAAAACTTTATCTCTGATTTGGAGGATGGAGGAATACCTGCTGTTGAGGAGGAGGATGTTCTTTCTCAGGTTTATGCTCCTCGCTGTGTCCAGGCAAATACTTCTCTTCGCTGCTAGGACCAAACCCGCGGTTTTCTGGAGAAGGAGAAAGAAAAGGGAAGGATCTGCATTCTCTGATTATTTTGATATACTTATCTTCGAAGTAGGTAATAATGAAATGAACGAGTTTACGTTTATGTCCTTTCATTTGGTCTTGTTAGTGGCCATACAGAGGTGGTTTAAAAACGGTGCTACTGGTAGTAGACTTAAGGAGGTTAGAGGAAGATAGGCTTGGAGGAGGGGGGGGGGGGGGGCTGTTGCTGCTAATAAGGAAAAGTCTCAGGACTAATATTTTCACTGCTCAAGACTATACATAAGTGTTCATTTCGTATTTTGAGGAGGAAGAGGAGTAGCTGGAATGCTGCTGCTAAGCAGAAGGAAGAACGCTTCTTACTCTAGTTTTCCTTCCTTTTGGTCCTATTAGTCGCCATGAGAGATGGCTACTAGAAAGTCGGAAGCCAGTGCTAGTGCTATTGGTGTCCATCTCAGTATTGGAGGTGGAACAGATTCTTTCTCACTCATACTCAGGTCTACACTCCTAGCTGCACAGTCCAAGCTCATATTACTATTCTCTACTCACGATTGTTCAACACTTTACTCACTTGCTGATATAGGATTTGGAGGAGGAAGAGGGTCATTTCTTGTCTGTTCTGGTTTCCACTGCTATTAGTGTATGTTGGTCTTCCAAATGTTTCGGTTTAAATGCTGCTGATGAGAGGTAACTCCTTGAAATGCGTCGTATACAGCAGAGTCTAAATTAACTATATATAATATTAGTATCTTTGGATTATTTTATTTAGAAGGAGGGTGGACTGTTGCTATTTTTGAGGAAGAGGATTCCTTTCTCATCATCGTTTGGGTCTACTGTAAATAGGGCCTCTCTTTGGAGTATACCCGGTATTGGAGTTGATCCCGATAGGTCAGGGACTACAATTACTTCATGATTGATTGCCTGTCCCTTTTCCTTGCTTTTTGTTCTGATGATTCATGCAGACGTACAGATCTCCGGAGGCCTTAGCAACCACCATAGCGCAATATGCGTTCGGTGGCTACAATTGCTCAATGTTGTTCATCGCTGTTCATGACTCTAGGAGGAGTGAAGGATTGCTCATGCTTTTTAAGGGGTAAGAGTAAGAGGATGGTCGACTTTTTTTTCCAATCTGTTTTGTTACTTTTGATTAGAAACCATCTTATTTCAGTACTGACTTGCAATTGGTACGTAAAATTTACTGTTATAAAAACTGTAAAATTTGTTGAAACTATGGAGTGTCTCTCTCAATGATAACTCTGATTATAGATGTGTTTTTGTAACTTTTTTGTTTTTGTTTTGAATTTGTTTTATGGCATTTTGGGTTTTCTTCATCTTTCAACATTGGTTGATGGTAGTACCTTTTTGGTTCTTAGGTCTGCTAGGTTTATGATTGTACCTTTTTGAGTCTGCTGTATGGCAGTTTTTTTTTTTTTTGGTTTTTAACATATCTGAGGTTGAGCTCGCCTGATTAGACGTAAAATTTGAAATATATATATACGATGCATCAAAACTGGTATGATTTACAATAAAAATTAATGCCAGTTTTGTCTGGATCTGTGAATTAATTTTTAGATTATATCCTAGGCCTATACATAAATCCATTTTACAAAATTTTCTTGTCCTATTTGGATAAAGATAATATTTTCAATGCATTTACAATATTTTACTGTAAGTGCACTTTTAGTCAGATTTTTCAGATTGTTCGTGATAAATTCAATATATTTACAATAAATAAAATTTGATACTGTCTTTGAAACAGACAACATAAACAAACCTCACAAAAGAACACGCCACTCTGAGATTAGATGTCGTAAAAGAAGTCTGTATTGCCGTACAGGGAAGTAATTGGGAATTTGAAGATCTAGGTCATGACAAATTGGTGTCCTATGGTGTCTAAGTCTGCGGTATTTCTTGATGGATGTTATTGATTTTACTACGAACGGTCTGTCAAGATATCATAGTAAACAGATTGAGGGAAAAACACAAACAATATGTGAAATAGGTTTATCTGTTCTATTGTTTATAAACCAGCACTTGAGTTATCCTGGTTCCTCATGATTGACAACATTATGAAAGATACATTTTGGATTTTCACTTCCGCACATCCGAAAGGTTTTAACTGTTTAATATTCGCAGTTTTTTTTTCAAATTGTAAAGCGTGTAACCTTCTGATCTCTATACTCAAATGTTGGTTTTGCGAACATTAAAGAAAATCCTAAAGTTCTTGCAAGATAATATGAAACAGGTGTGTCCTGGAAAGCGAACGAAGCGTAAGGTTTTTACCTTTGCATTGTCGGTGTTTAGTGAAACCTTCGTAATGGCGGGAAAATGTGGCACTTGCGTCTGCATCTTTTTTTCTTGTCAAATTTTTTGATATATCAAATTTGATTCCAGGTGGATTCTTTCGTATTTATTTTTAATTTTGTGACACTTATTATTTATTTCTAAATATTTCATTGACCTAAAACTTTGAAAAAAAAATAAAGAATGTTCGAAATCATGCGTTTTCTGACAGGAAGTAGTATTGCAAAAAAAAAATAAAAAAATAGAAGAATGAAACTAGAACAACGATATCCTAATCTAAAATCCTATACACTATAGAGCGAGCTTCGTCTTCTTTTAATTTTTGGTATTTAGATTTATCGAATTAGGCTGACAAATTAATTCGGACGTAAATACCAAAATGGATCCGAGAAATAAAGGGACGAATGAACTAATGATTTCATGGGACATGCGCCTAGTGATAATTTTCGGTTTTACCAATCGTAACTACTCGGTATGCACATATATATCCGAAATTTGATACAGTTAACAACGAGCTTTGCTTATAAAATTTTTTGTTAAAATTATTTTTTTCCAACTTTTTTTACTTTGAGGAATACTGAAGAAATATCTTTTTTAGGCCTGCGCGCATGCGCATCTAGCACATCAACTGAGTGTTTATACTAAAGACTGGTATGTCACTGTTGACATGTCATTTATCCATTTTATTATTTAATAATACTAAGAATAAGTTTCTGTTCGACTCCGATCTTAATTGACAAGGATTGTCAATTTTCATACCGAAGGTCGGTGGTTCTCTCCGTGTATTCCGGCTTCCTCCACCAATATAAACTGGCCGCCGCGAAATATCCAAATTTGCTGAAAACGGCGTAAAACCCCAACTAAACAAACAAATAAGAATAAGTTTCAAAAAGTACCAACCCGGGGATATAACTCGCATACCAAACTCTTCCGGAACTAATTTCTTTATGAAAGCTCAACGCAGTTTTACAAACATTTTGCAAATTTCAAATAAAGTTTAGCAATGTTTTTACATAAATTGAAACTCATCGAACCTCAAATAAAACATCTGTTAAGAGGGTACAGTACACCTAAGGGAGTTAACTCTTTCAAAATCAGCTGAACGTTTTAATAACATACTATCAGTAAAGAGAAATCAAGCTTCTCAATGATCAAAATTAGTGTTTTTCAAACTGCTATATATCCAATGAAATTATTCCCGTAAATTGTGTGGTTCAAATTTTTAAAATTTTAATATTTTTGTCAACATTTCAAAGTAAATATTTCATCAAAACTGTATGAAAATTAAACGAGCCAGATCTATTTTAGTCAAAGTGTTGGGTACAGTTTACTAGTAGAGGTCAGAGTAGTTTTAAAAGGAATAAGCATTCGATTCGGATCATAATAAAATATCAAACCTTTCCCGGTTTTAGATACATACACGAATAAATTCATGGTGTGATTACGTTTTATTATGCAAAATGAGATATGTAATCGGGTCTTGCATTTTCTGGAAAATTATATCCCCCATTTTCAATTTTATTTCACGGAAGAACAGCAACGAGAACATATATTTTAATTATTCATTTTTTTAAAATTATTTAATATGGAATTTTATTATATTTTATTGCATATTCGGCCTCCAAATGGGGAATATTATTAATTTTATTGCATATTGGGGTACTAATTGGGGATTAAAATAGAAAGGCTAATTGTTTCTTGTAATAATAATACTTTATTCCGAAAGCAAATACAGCTTATAGGATAATATACAATATTAGAACAGTAATATAGGCACCATATAACACATAAACAGACATAAATTCAATCATAAATTCAATCATACATTTTCAGATACAAAGTACCAAATATTAATAATTATAGCACAGAGCATGACAACATACATATAATATTTCAACATTAGGAGCAGTGTTCTAATTACGAAGTTTCTCTGCTAGTTTTAAATATTTGCCCAGATTGTTTAATTCTTTTATATTTCTAACAGATAATAGTTGTATCAGTTTAAAAGTAGATGGATTTCTCCAATAATATTGTTTTATATACCTCTTTCTTACGTCAGTATATTTATCACATTCTAATATAAAGTGAAACTCATCTTCAATTGTTCTTAAATTACAATGTGTACATAATCTATCATTTCTTTCAATTTTATAATATCGATCTGTTTCTATATTTAAACTATGAGCACAAATCCGGTATTTACAAATATATGGTTTATAAATATAATTCACTTGTTTATCAAGGTAATATTGCAACGTATGAGTACTAAACATATGCTTATATAATTGACATTTATTTGAACCTTCAAAGAAGGCATTAGCTTCGCCGATAAAAGTATCGAGCATTCTCTCTTTTAATTGTTTATTGTGACACACCTGAACAGTGTTGTCACCTTTTTAATGGATGGTCAATTTGCCATAATACCTTCCGTGCAACCTTAGGACACACCAAATTGATTGTTAGTTCTTTTTGGTAAAAATAGGTGCGAGCGAGCGATATTTTAATTTTAATTTTTTCCTCGAGGATTTAATTTTTTCGGGCGAAGATCAAATTAAAGTGCCGCACAATGTTTTTAACTAAATATAGCAAAAAAATGGGAAAATTCCTATTTTTTACCAAAATTTAGGTGCCAGCGAACACTTTTTATTTTTAATTTCTTGAAAAATGATAGAAGAATTTTGGGCGAATTTTCAGCATATTTGAAATGAAGCGGCGAAATCCAAAGAACTAAAAATCAATTTGGTGTGCCCTTTATATATTTATGTAATCACGAAATCACGTGAAGCTTTGGATGGTAATCTAATTTAAAACTTGGAGACTTAATTATTTTGTAGCAAAGTCCTTGAAAATTATACGACGTCCTTTCAAAAGGTAATAGTCAACGTGCAAATTAGAAATTCTAGAACCGGACTCAGACGATCGATGTTTGTCTTGTCTTGTACGTGATTGGCATTTCTTTCATTGACAGAAGCGGCTCACGTAACGCAAAGAAGATATATCAGGTTAAATTTGTAAATAATTGCTGTTTCCTACGGAAATGGTTTTTATATAAAATTGTTACCAATTTTCCTATCAAATGCATAGATGTTTTTCAGTCCCAGTTCAGTTTAGATTTTTTGGTCACGTTTGTTCTGTTCTGTACAGGTATGTACCTCCGTTTACTTCGGAATGAGACACCAGATTTTGCAAAGTGTCATGAAAAGGCTCGCGGTTTACAGTATATTCCACCTTGGGTAATCTCCGCTATTTTGGAGTTAAGGCCAGTTTTGCTTCTGTTGCTCATATAATTTAGTCTTTAATTTCGACTGTCAAAAGTTTTGGTCAAGAGACTCCCTGATAAAAGTGTCTCCAGAAATGCAAGGAAATTGGTTTCACAAACATTCGTACGATTGCGATTAGTCGTAAGTTTGATCTGATTTCCGGTTTTCAATGCCTTTGTTCTATTGGTGACGTGGAACCAGTCTCGATCGTATTTGTAAGCCTGTTTGTGAAACGATATCTGAGTTTTATTCCATATCTTATACAGTCCAGTTTATAGATTTTTTTGCTTGTAAAAATAACAATATTTTTTGTTTTCAGATGAACGGTTTGACTCATCAAGGATGTCTTACAAACGAAAGATTACAAATTTTCTTCCGTAAATGGCTGTTTTCAGTGGGAGATGACACATGGAATCGCTGCAGATGCATACTGTTGTGACGTCCAATTAGAATTCATTTTTCATCACATTTTGACCAATCAGGCGTAACGTTATTTAACTTCGGAACAAATAGGTACTTGTACTGATTCAGAAGTGAAGAAATGGAAAATCTTTCATTCGTTTTTAAAATTCAGCGTCTTTCACCCCGTTCCGCTTCGCTGCACTCGTAAAAGACGTGAATTAGAAAAACTCGTTGAAGATTTTCCAGTCTTTACTTTGAACTCGTGTATTTAAAGAACCTTAATGTCCGTCATTTGTTTACATCAAATTTTTCAAACTCTTCCTATTAAGTACATCTGACCTATTTGTACTCTATATGAATAGATCAATACACAGAACACTTATTGTTAGCTGTTATTCAAAGGCTAAGTATAGCATCGGGGAAATTTAAACTAATATTCTTCTTCATCTATACATATGGAAAATTTTCTTGTACTGTGCCTTAGGCCAGAATAGAATATATGTGTGTTTCCTATTTCATCAAAATTGAAAATAGGATATTTAGGTAGGAAAAGGATTTAATTTTGTTGAAACATTTTATTTCAGGATTATAACTTGTTTTTAAACAGACAAACAACCACTGGTGTTTTTCCGGCACTCCGACAGTCTTCACAAAGGTTAGGGGTCCTAATTTTTCTTTCGTAGTATTTCAACCAAAATTGCTCAAACTTGATGTCATATAGCTCTTACTTGCTTCTATGCTTCGTTGGCCCTAATGCCAATATATTTCATTTAGAGTGTATATCACAGAGTCCCTTGCTGAATTTTAGGAGTACCATGTCAGATTAAATTTTTCATAAAATCCACACAACTCGAACCCATGAATTTACATAGGGATTTCCTGTAGTTATTTCCCCTTGATAACCAATATAAACAATGTATCATTACTCAGTTTAAACTAAGCCTTTTGCAATTTAAAATTTCTGTTTCTACATTGGAAATATAGCGAATTATCAGAATAAAAAAAACCTTTTATCCTATATCAAAGATAACAATGCAAACCATATCTAAACGTTTGGTACTTTTAATAGAACTATCTTCGTGTCCACTAATCTATTTTTAGAATAATTAGAATCCCTGAACCAAAGTGCATGGAAGGATAGTTTCTCGACCAGTGGAGCGCTTATTCCTTCCACGTAGAAGGTGTGACATCAAGCGCTTCGAAGTTTATATACATTCTAAAGGTACAATCGTACCTGAAAAGACGAAAATTCCCGGAAATTTAGGGACGGCCAGGAAAGCGGAAACACACATATGTTTTATTTGATTTATTCTCGATACGATTGATGTTGTATTTATTATTCTAATATGACCAACTTACCAGTCTACATCCGTGGTAAAATATGGATATTTTGATTCCAACGTCACAGATGTCAGACGGCTTGTTTGACAGCGTCATAGTAAAGTTTCCAACAAGCTTTAACGACGTCATAGTATAATTTGAATTGCGTAATGGCGTCATCGTGTTTGAATACGTGTATTGCGGCCTTTTGAATATGTCGTAGAAATTGTCCTATTAGAACAGAAATAATTAACAGTGACTTGAAAATATCACGATTTTACCACGGGTAGATCCTACCACTCGCTCAATATTTGACATATAATTTTGAAGCCACCGTGAATTATTTCTCAACTTCTCAACTGTGTTTTGATGATTATTGTCTTCTTTTCGGATTGTCTTTGGATGGACGATTTGCCGTTCACTATGAAATGGAGAAGAGTGTTTATTTAGTGTTATATGCATGTGTTAAATACATTTTTGATACACAAAATTTCTTACTAAGATGTATTTTTTGGATGAAAGACTCTTCAATGAAGTATTCATTTTAATTTCTCTAAATCTGCGTTCTGTTAGTTACAAGTTATTTTCTCGGATATAGTCTCACTGCGGCATTTCCGTTTTGTTTTAAAAGATAAGTGTAAAAAGTAAAATATATTTCTATTCGACAATAAACTGACGCACTTAACACAGCCTCAGTGAACAGTAGACAGATTTGCCTGCAGCAAATCAGAACCAGTCTTAGAAACTGTGTCATCCTTCCGGTTCCCATTAACAGGAAGTTAAGATTTATTACAAATTAAAAAGTCCATTCCGGGAGGCTATAGTTGTTTCCTGTGTTTGTACAGACTGTTGTGCGATACATTTGTTGTCGATTCTCCGTTACAATCTCAGAAATCCGGAATTTTGATACATGCCTGAAGTCACCCAGTAATTAGATTTTCACAGAACGTTTTGATTTATCTAGAAAATTCTATAGATAATTAGCATCTGATGTAGAGCAATGACTTTCTACTTATCATTATCTGCAGTAAATTTGATTTCACTGACAACTATAATTCTATTTTTCTTTCTTAGTTTTATAAGAAAAGGGTTGAATTTTTAAAATGTCCTTCTGAATATAATTTAAACGATTCCTTGTTAAAATAGATGTCATTTATTCATAAATCTTAACTTATCTTTACTTAAGTCACTGCATTCGTCGTATTCTTCTTTTCATTTCATATGATGGGTTTGTGCATATTATCTGCAAAATGTCAATTCATGTGACTAAGGTCAATTGTGAGAAATCATTTTATACATTTATATTTTCAACATAATTTCATTCGTTTCACTAAATAAAGGAGCAGACGTTTAATTTTTAGGGAGAATATGATCTTCGATCCTGGAAATTTTCTCAACGGCATCAATCAACCAGCATTTTTTGGCCGGTGCGCAAGCGACCCATTTTTGTTATTATTTGATTCCACGTAATTCTTAGTCCGGTCTTTCTCTTGAAACTACTTGGCAGATTTGGTGGATATGTTGCAGGATTATTAACTATGATATGAAGCTGTTCACACTATACAACCATTTTGATTCAGCGATTTTACAAGAGTAACAGGACTTTGTTGTTTTTTTCACATTGTATTATATGCATATTTTGTAAACGCAACTCCTTCGAAACTATTTGGCCGATTTGGTTATATTTTACAGGATTGTTACCAATGATATGAAGATGGTCAGGCTATACCGCCATTTTGATTCAGCGATTTTTAAAAGAGTTCTGAGGCTTTGTTTTTTTTTTTCAAATTGTATCATATGTTTACCTTGTGGATACGACTCCTCTGAATCTAATTGGCAGAATTGGTTTACATTTTGCAGGAGTATTACCCTTTTTTGTTTTGCCACTTCCACACTTAACTTATCATGCATTTTCGTATTGGTGAGTACAAATATTATTTCCTGATTTATCTATTGCGGCAGACCTCCTCGGTGGTCTCGTGGTAGCGTGCTCGCCCCGAGTGCGGAAGGTCGCGGGTTCGATCCCCGGCCGGGTTAAACCAAAGACATTAAAATTGGTATTTGCTGCTTCTCCGCCAAGCACGCGGCGTCAAGGAGTAAGAGCAAAGACTGGTCGGCTCGGAGTCAGTATAATGTGTCCGAGTGAGGTGATATGTCTTCCTGCGGACAGTTACCTCATGAACTAGCACATTAAAAATCCGACTTAGCGTGACGGTCAAGTACAAAGCAGGGATCATATTCATTATCATATCAACATGTTCTCGTCCTAATATGCACCTGGTTGCCACTGGACGTTAAACAATAATTCATCCATCATTCATCCATCTATTGCGGCGGGGGACATATGGCTACGTGTAGCAATCTTATTTATTTTATAATTCTTACCTCTGCTTAAAAATGAGATGTTTGCTCCCTAATTGCTATAAGTTTGCGTTAAATCTGCTTACAACGCTAAAACGATCATTCTTAATAATTTGCGGTTAGGTTGACATATATAGTAACTAATATGTCGTTTCCAATACACAAAATTCTCTCATTGGTTGTATTGTTTTGTGACAGCACGCAATTCAAACGTCGCGAGATTTGTAGAGACGTTGACGAGAATTAAAAGTGACTTGCTATAGATATCAATGACAAAGTATCTCAAAAATAATATTGATATTTCAATAAAGATTCTGCTGTTCTGGAATTGCCTACTCAAAGATACAAATTGGCCAATTAAGTCAAAACATTTTGATGTACTGCATGGTCACATTTCAATAATTTATTTCTCATCGGCAGTGCTGGAGATGGAAAGTTTGGAAATATGAAAAAAGGGGGAAATTATCCTCAGCTGTATCATTTCGAAAGTAACAAAATTCAATAAAATTATTTTTTTTTATGGTTTTACTCGGATTCGTTCAATTGTCTCCCCTTTTGTTAGATGTTCACTTCCTGCTTTTCTTGTGGAGCTATAGATTATAAAGAAGCTACTCAGTATAAAAGCCAAAATCAATAAACAAAACGGATAACATAAAAGGTAAACAATGACACATCAATCAATCACCGACAGCCAACAGACAGACAAACAAAATAATATAAAAAAGCACAAAACACCAACATAAACACAACAGACAGTCAGGATAGTCTGACCTGGTATACACACTGAACAGTAGTGAGGGGGGCCTCATTGGTGCTGTTAAACGTGTTTAAAGCTACATTGAAAATAAAATTTTCAGTAGAATAAAAAGACACACGTTCTCTATTAAATACGATGTTTTATTTTTAAAACAAATACGTACTTCACATCACTTTCAGACGAAGAACAACGATGAAAGCCGTTTTGTCACTTCCATGTATAATATGTAGTGATTTTATGTCAAGAATTAATTTGGAATATCTCTTCTTTGATATGAATTAAAGTGTCATGACCAGAATCAGGACAAACCGTAATTAAATTCAAATAGATAGCAATGAACTCAAGAGATTCACAGCAAAAGAAGAATTTCTTCTTTTCTGTCTCCCCCGGGAGCTGGTAGATATTTTGGTTCAACAGTAATTATACATTAAACCAAGGTGACCTTGAAATAAATAATTTCAATAGCAGCAGTAATGACATACTATCATACTAAAATTATGATGTTATGATTCATATCACCCATACCCAATCGAAATTGACATTTTAATGATTATATCAGATAAAAGCAAAATGCATACATTTGTATTACTTGATGACGTGACTTTTTTTACATGTCCCAACGGTTAATTTTTGTAGAGAACCGGTGCCCCTATTAACATGTGCAAGCCCATTTATGTTGACTAGGGAAGTTTAGTGTTGCAGTCGATTTAGATGTTATTTTATATTACAACTATGTTTTTAAAATATTTGATGTAAATATAGATTCAGTTTTAACTTTTGATGTTCATTGGTAATATACCATCAACTTATTAATAATTTCTTTATTTTTGTATTTTAGGGTCATCTTCGGGATAGATACAATGGGTACATATTTGTTTTTAATTGGATGAAATCATTTTATTTCATAGGGTCTTACTTTAACTCTTACTGCAAAGTTTGGATTATAGTTTATTTACCGCTTGTTGTTTTTTCTTTTCCCTTGTTCCTCTCTGTATGACTTTTTTGTTCTTCTCTGTTGAGGAATGTATATAATATCTACAATTTGTTAACCATGTAAACATGTAGCTGAGATTTATTTCAGGTATGCCATTATGTCATATCTGATTATATCACATTTCTTAGGGCCTTATAATTCCCCTGCGTTTATTTTGGGTCACTGTTACCACTGTCTGTAAACCTCAGTCCGCGGAATTGATTTTTCAAATTTTTTATACCTTAATCAATAGTCAGTTCGCTAAAAAATGCAATTAATTAAGTCGTAACTGAAACAACTGAACTTACCTGATTTGTTCAGTCATGTCTTCCATAGAATCAAAGAAATTTTGCCTCTGGAATTTTCATTGTAAAAGGGAGATAACTCTTCCTGTGAGATTTTATTAAATATAATTCTTTGATACCAAATTTAATTTTGCCGATTTACGACTCGTCAGTTGTGCTCAAGGCCTAAAATGTTGAAAACCAAAACAATAATCCAAAAAGTTGAAGAACAAGTTCAGAATACCAAAATGAACAAAAGGGGTAAAGCCAAAACCATCTAAGGACAGATCTATGCAACTAGTCATCCGTCACAACTTATGCACAAGGGAGATAACCTTAGTTTTTACAAATTTTACAATTTTCTAAAAGCAAATTCTATGTTTTAATGTCCAACTAGTATTGAAATTCTAGCAACTGAGATGGGGATAACATCGATGACTTGAATTAAGTTAAGTATTTCATGCACCACCGGGTTGCACTAAATATACACAAAATGCATGAAAAATATTAAAAATAATGGTTTTGCTAAATTTTTGTTGTTGTAAATTCTCCATTCAAAATAAGATTTGTAGCTAAAAATATAACCTTTACAAACAATGTTAAAATTTTACTGTTTTTTTTGGACGACTTATCGAGGTTAGTTGACCTCCAAAAATTGTACTACTATTGTAACATTTAGACTATCATAAAGCAAAAAACCCATTCCCCGAACCGAGGTTTACAGACAGAAATGTGGAATATCCCTTCATCAACAAAATCATGACAAACCGTAATCAAATTCAAATAGATAGCAATGAACTCAAAGAGATTCACGGCAAAAGAAAACTTTCTTCTTTTTTTTTACCTCCCCCGGGTTATGGTAGATATTTTTGGGTTCAAAAGTAATATATACATTAAACCAAGGTGACCTTGAAATAAACAATTTCAGTAGCAGTGATAGACATAATATAATACTAAAATATGATGTTTTCTTGATAACATAAATACGTCATATCACCCATACCCAATCGAACTTGACATTAATGAGTATATCAGATACAAGCAAAATACATATTACTTCATAATGTGTTTTTTTACATGTTCCAATCGGTATGTTGTTTTGTAGAGAACCGGCGACCCTATCTCGAACATGTGCAAGTCTATTAATGTTGACTTAATTGGGAACTTTAAGTTCTTTATACTGTGCAATGAAAGTGACTACTTTCCAATCGAAACATTTGTTTCATAGAGTATCTTCAAAATATTTTATATGTAAATATAGATTCAGTTTTAACTTTTGATGTTCACTGGTAATATACCATCAACTTATTAGTAGTTTCTTTATTTTTGTATTGTTTTGTTTGTTTAGTTGGGGTTTTACGCCGTTTTCAGCACATTTGGCTATTTCGCGGCGGCCAGTTTTTATTGGTGGAGGAAGCCGGTGTAACCGGAGAGAACCACCGACCTTCGGTAAGAAAATTGGCAATCCTTGTCAATTATTAGAACACACCCCGCCACAGGTGAGATTTGAACACACAACCTCAGTGTTGACAGGCTAGTGATCATTAGCAGTCATGGCGAACTACCTAGACCACTCGGCCACCGAGGCCCCTTTTTGT
Source organism: Mytilisepta virgata (assembly GCA_028015205.1). Classification (NCBI taxonomy): domain Eukaryota; kingdom Metazoa; phylum Mollusca; class Bivalvia; order Mytilida; family Mytilidae; genus Mytilisepta; species Mytilisepta virgata. The sequence continues at coordinate 1,125,610 of JAPWFG010000032.1, forward strand.
ACTGTAGGATTATCTTTGTGATAGATACAACGGGTACATATTTGTTCGTTATTGGCTTAAATCATTTCATTTCATAAGGGCTTACTTTAACTCTTACTACAAATTTTGGATTATAGTTTATTTGACCATAGATGCTATTTTCTTTTCCTCATTCCTTTTATTATGTACTTCTCGTTGGGTAATGTATTTTTATATCTACAATTTGTAAACATGTAGGTGAGACTTATGTCAGGTATGCAATAATGTCATATCTGATTATATCATATTTCCTAGAGGCGTTTTCCCAATTTTCGGTACATACCGTAGTATCAGTCATATCCAATTTTCAGAGTTATCTGCTCTTTGGTAAAGGTGTCGTAAATCGACATCAATTGACAAATTGTATTTTTTCTGCGAAATATTTTTTCTTCCTGACAATATCCTCCACATACATTAATGATATGTTTTTGGATATATTTCCCACCTTCTATCAGGAAAGATAACTCATGATATGGAAGACAACTCCAATATCCTCAAGTAAGGTGTGATTGTGGATCACTGTCACTACTGTTATTTCTTCTCACAAGGTGTGTGATGCTACACGTTTGTTTATGTGTCGTTTAGTTACATATTGGTTTTATCTTTGCCACTTTATTGGAGTGGGGTGAAATCGTAGCTCCTTACTTCGGCATCAATACAGACATCAATTAATTGTACGGTTGGAAACCATTTTGTTCGTTTAGTGAAATATATCCTCTATGCCCAAGTAGAATTATTTGTCCAAGTCTAACGTTCTTTACAACAAGTAAAGATATTGCTGTATCCACAAGAATTCCACAAACGAGTTATTTTTATCATAACACAAAGTTTTTAAATCGTACCATTTTGAAATTAATCAAATAAAGGAACCAGAGTGAGTTAACTTTTCCTAACCAATGTAGGTAAGGGAGATAATAAATTTTTTCTCCCTTTTAGCCTCAGGACAAAAGGGAGTGAATTTAATTATCTCCCTTACCTACATTGGTTAGGAAAAGATAACTCACTCTGGTTCCTCATTGGTGATTTATGTGTATTTTCAGTAATTGCTTCATCAGGAAAGTTTATTGCCAAAACTGTGGAGCTCAACTGAAGTTTTTCTGAAGGCCACCCACATGACTGAGAGAGTTATTATTTAAATATTAGAAAAAATGTTCTCTATACTGTGACATATGTCTTTGTATAAATATTTTAGATGGAATGTAGGTATCATAACACAAACAAACAAACGTGGTATGATATGTTGGTGTTGTTAACACTTGCTATGTAAATACAAGTCAGTATTAATTAGTTGTGAAGAGAATAATTAATTGCTAATTAGTTAACAAGTGTTGCCGTGTAACAGCAATTTTTTTATATAGCCTATGTATGCTTCTGGGAATGTGGTCCTATACTCATTGTTCAGGCAATTGATATCAACAACACAATTAAACATACGTATACTACTGTCTGTATACCTCAGTTCGAGAAATGGATTTTTGAAAATCTAATCATTTAACTGGCAGATGCAATTGGCTTAGTCATAACTAAAAGAATTAAACTTGCATGATTTTGTTCAATCATGTCTTCAAGAGAAACAAAAATATTTCGCCTATGGGATTTTCCATGAGATTTTATTGAATTAAGTATTACATCCCTGTGATGCATGAAATATGCACAATTTGCATGAAAAATATTTAAAATATTTTTTTTTCAAATTTTAGGATGGGTCTCAGTTAGTAAATTCCAATTTTAATTTTTTTTTCAAATTTTTGTGATTTAGTTGTCGCCCGCCGCAACGCGATGCGGGGGATATGGTAATGCCGGGCGTCCGTCCGTCCGTCTGTCCGTGCTTCCGTCCGTCTGTCGGTCCGTCCGTCCGTCCGTCCGTCCGTCCACCTTGTAAGCGCTCTAGCAAATTTATTTCTTGACCGATTTGGATAATATTTATACAGTAGCTTTAACTCAATGATACTTTAAGGGAGTTCGAAGATGAGTCATGTCGAAATATTTTTGTAGGAGTTATACCCCTTAATAACTTAGAAAATTGACAAAATTTTCATGTAAGAGCTCTAGCAAATTTATTTCTTGACCGATTTGGATAATATTTATACAGTAGCTTTAACTCAATGATACCTCAAGGGAGTTCGAAGATGAGTCATGTCGAAATATTTTGTAGGAGTTATGCCCCTTAATAACTTAGAAAACTGACAAAATTTTCATGTAAGCGCTCTAGCAAATTTATTTCTTGACCGATTTGGATAATATTTATACAGTAGCTTTAACTCAATGATACCTCAAGGGAGTTCGAAGATGAGTCATTTCGAAATATTTTTGTAGGAGTTATGCCCCTTAATAACTTTGAAAATTGACAAAATGTTCATCTAAGTGTTCTAGGAAATTTATATTCTCCTTGCATTGGAATAATATTTATACACTTGGACCTAAAGGGAGGTTTTATACATAAACTCCTATCGAAACTTATAAAATTGAAAAATACTGTCTTTAAGAGTTTGTTAAGCGGAATACTTTTGATCAAAGCATTTCTGTTTATTGAAAAGGAGTAAATGTACATTTGTATAAATTCTCAATACACATGGTAAAATAAGATTTCAACACTATACCCATATTGTATAAATGTCTTCATACCACTGATTAACTTGTAAAAAACTTTAGCAATAACCACAAATTGTTTGTCCTTCTATTCTCTCTCTTTGAGAAAATTTTGTTATGTTTCACTTGTCCAAGGGTTTCTGATGCTCTAGCGGCGGGGGACTTCGGAACGCTGTTCGATTTTTTTTCTATTGGTACTTCCCTTTGAGAATCATTTTTGAGGTGTACAAATATAGCCTACATAAACAATTGTAAAATCTATATTTTCTTGGACGTATCAACAAGGTTAACTTACCAACATAACACTATCTGATAATTCTAACATTTAGACTTTCAAAACGCCAAAAATCCATTCCATGGACTGAGATTTATTTACACAGAAATATTTCAGCGAAATACAAAATTGTGCAGCAAATTAATTTAAGTGTATACCAGACGCACAAAAAGACCTTGAAAATTATATAATGATGGACCTGTGAGATGGTTAAAATCTATGCTTTACCCCGCATAGAGGTGATCGATATGGTGTCATATTGACCGACTCAGAAAAATGTTTAATTACATAGAAATCATTATGCTTAAAAATAAAACGACTGAAAAGGCTAGAAAAGAAAAAAAATCCCGGAATCATGATAAATATATTTAAGAAAAGGCTTAGAAAATTAGAACAGAAGTGTCGAAGTTGTTCTCTCTCTGTAAGTTATATAAGAATTTCTACAAGAGATATCGTAACATTGAAATAAGAAAGAGGCCAAGGCTGTATGCCCTATTGAATGCAAATAGAATCAAATTTTTAATCTTGATACTAGTAGCTTACAATGAAATCACTTCGCCCAAGATATAAATTATTGACTATGACGTAAGAACCAGCGTTTAACAAGATCATCGTAAATCGTATGATAATACAGAGGGTCTTGTATTTTCAGTAGCTGTTTCTTGTATGTTCATTGGCTACGGCAAATTTGACCATAAACATGACCCTCAAACGACTGTAGTTAGATCTCCCACGCGCGACATATAAACAACCGAATGAAAATAAGGAGCAAGTGCGGAGAAGTAATTTTAATTAGATTGTAGTCGACTGTTTTTATTTAAGGAGGGAGGTGTGGACAATAATTCCACACGTTGTCTCTGCCTTTGGTCTTCTTATTATTTTGTTTTGAATATGCGTACTACATATCCTTTTAATTTCAAATTTAGGTCATTGATGCATGCCACATTTCATTTCTACACTTCAGTCACTGAAGCGTTCATCTTATTTCATATTTCTGTCACTGACGCCTACCCCATATTCTCTTATTTCCACGCTTCGGTAATTGACACCTTCTTCATATCCTCCTAAATTTGCAACCCTCAGTAACTCACGTATACTCAATATCCTTGTATATTCATATTTTAGTCACCAACGCATGCCCAATGGCCTTGTCACATTCATAGGTCAGTCATTGACTTGCAACTCGATTTTTCATTTCAAGTCTTAGGATTGTCAATGAACCTTTTAGAACACAAATGTAGGCAAATATTTTATAATTAGACACAACATTCAGATTCCTTACGCATGAATTTTTTTTGTGACAATATACTGAATAAAATAAAAAAAATTCAAAGAATCATAAAACTGACTTTTTAATTAATTTCCAACAAAGAAACGAGGACGCATTTCAGACATTATATGACATATTAATTTCTACAAATTTAATTAAGAATTGTACTGTTAGGAAGATTTATAGATGTCTCTGTAATAAAATGACAAGAATTGCAATTGTGAACCATGTTTTGTGGAAACGAAATGTTGACAGCACTCTACTCGTCTGATAATATCCCGTTTCTCTTAGAAGCCAACTTTTGTGTTTATAAACGGAATTTGTATTATGATACCAGATTTATAAGATAATATAATAGAGAATGGAAACGGGGAATTTGTCAAAGAGACAATAACCCGATCATAGAGCAGAAAGCAGTCCAAGGCCACCGATTGATTTTCAACGCAGCGATAAAATCCCGCACCCGGAGAGGGTCTTTAGGTGGTCCCTAAACAATAATGTATACTAGTTCAGCGAAATGGACGATACACTAAACTCCAAAACATACAAACGACCAAAATTCAAAAAAAAAAAAAAAACACACAAGACTAACAAAGGCTAGAGGTTCCTGACTTGGGACAGGCGCAAAAATGCGGCGGGGTTAAACATGGATGGATGGATGAATTATTGTTTAACGTCCAGTGGCAACCAGGTGCATATCAGGACGAGAACATGTTGATATGATAATGAATATGATCCCTGCTTTGTGCTAGACCGACACGCTAAGTCGGATTTTTAATGTTGTAGCTCACGAGGTAACTGTCCGCAGGAAGACATATCACCTCACTCGGACACATTATACTGACTCCGAGCCGACCAGCGTGCTTGGCGGAGAAGCAGCAAATACCAATTTTAATGTCTTTGGTTTGACGCGGCCGGGGATCGACACTCGGGGCGAGCACGCTACCACGATACCACCGACGCGGTCGCGGGGTTAAACATGTTTTGTGACAATGATCAATATAAATTAACAAACGACTGCTAGCAGTTACTGACATGCCAGCTCAAGACCTCAATTAAACTGATCGAAAGATTATGTCTTTATCATATAGAAATCAGCCACAATCCCTCCCGTTAGGGGTTTAGTATCATGCCATCATAAATTATATTTGTACCGATGATAAAATTTAGTAAAGTTTTGACAAGTTTGTGATATCGAAAACCCTGCTGTAATAATTTTTCGATAATACAGAGATTTCTTTCGTTAAAATCAAATACGTTGTTACATACACGAGCGAATCGAATACGTTGAGATATATAAACACCATACGATGGTGCCAAGGGAACATCGCCATCTAAAAAAGGATAAATAACAATAGGAAATAAAAATCATCTCTCTTATCGTAAATATTAGTATTAATCTTCCCGTTAGAGATATAGATATTAAGATCCAGGAAAGGGCAGTGTTAGCGTTATTTAAAGTAAGTTCAACAGGATAAATCTCTTTAGTGTACATACTGAAATCGTCATTATTGAGGCCAAAATATCATCCAACTATCTAAATGTGTTATTAAATTTTTGTATCAGATGTTGTTTCGTTGGGTCTTTGCTGATTTTAGACATAAACTGTAATTTGTAACAGAAACAGGTCCGCAACAGGTGGTGCACAATTAGTCCCCATTGGAATAACGATAACTTGGCGACATACGGAATCTCCATAGCAACCAAAAATGTTATCTAGTAAAAATTTAAGTGCAGTTATCATACAGTCAAAAAGTAATTAATACCACTATTTTTGTATACCTTATTTGAAAAATTTATTATCAGGGTTTTGATTGTACCAAGTATACTTGTAAGTAGAATTGACAGTTAAGTAGTGGAACAATGGCTTGAAGACGAAATAAATCTATATTTGTAAGGTGTTTTCTGCAGGCTTCGGAAGCCAGTACACAGTTGGAACTTTCATGTTATTTGGTTTTGCTTGTAAAGAGGTAGCAATACGTTTATGTTTGTTAGGATGTCATTTTCCGAAAATTGAGTCAGTTGGAATGTTGGTGAGTTTGTGATATCCTTTTGCAGAACCTCAATATAAAATTACGTCAAACAATAACGATAACAATATTGCAAAATAAGCAAAAGTATCGGACATAAGTTATTCCAGCTTATGAAGGTTCTCTTCGATATAAACTGTATAAACTTATATCACATATGCACCAGTAATATATACAAAAAATTGCATAAATGTATACAAAAGTCAGTCAAAACAAAATTCATACAAAGAGTAACAAATATAATGTGGAGTTATCAAAATTAACAAGGGAGAAATGTCATATCAGAGATGAAATTTGTGAAATAAAAAGGACGTTTTTGTGATTAAATCTCCTCAAAACGTTTTATGTACAGGTGAACTGATTTAAATACCTGCTTATTTAAGTCATCAGTTAAGATATCGTCGCCAAAAAGTACGGTTTCAATTTTTAATACACCTATAAAGTTTAGACTAGTTTTAAATTTTACTCATACTAAGGAAAGCCGTTTTCATATCAGTCTTATTTACAATGTCATTGAATGTGCATTATCGCAAAATATACAGTTTATTTTACTGGCTGGGGATCAGCCCAGAAATGTTCCTACAAATAAACTTCATACATATAATATTTTTAGGAAAAAAAGTCAAAATTGCTTAATTCAGATCAATGTTATTTTAAGTTACGATAACGTTCCCTATACTCTTTGTCTTGTTTTTATTAATTGTATTGTAAAACATTATTATTCTCAATTTTATTTTAATTTTTCGACCATTTTTCTCTTTTATTTAATTTTTTAAGCATTATTTATACCCAAAGTACAGTTTCTGTGAAGTTTTTCGTTTGAGATATTTTCGCAATATTTTTGAAATGGTATATTGTATGTGACGCACTTGAAATAAAAAAGGTTATATCAAAATTCCAATATTTCTAATTTTTACCTTAATCAGATACAAATATACCATTTACGCAGATTTAATTTTCAGGTGAAAGGTGAAACCGTCGATTAACTGAAAGGCAGTAAGCTTGAAATCGGAAGATAAATAATCAGATATTAGTCCTTCTAAAGAAAGCGTGGCTATGACGTTGTTTCCATTTTTTTGTGTAATTTTAAGCAATTATAAACCTTTTCGTGATATATATTTATTCAAGAAGTGAGAATCTTGAGGTTTCACTGAAAAACGTAGAAAAAGTACAATAAGTGGACATAATATAGCAATGTCAGTAAACACTAGGGGTGCCACTGGGCGGAAACCAGAGTTTGTTTACAGTATACTGGTCCCAAAACAGGCCGGAAAAGGTTGTAAAGAAGCGGAATCCAGTTTTCAAATAACTTCCCCCAAAACAGCTGGCGATTACTGACATTGCTACATAATATAAGAATCCTGTATTCTGGTGGCTTTGTTGTCTGTGTATTTAATATCCTCGGCTAACACGGAACACGTCCGGCAGTAATCCCTCGAAGCGATACGGAACACATCACTTCCGGTAGTATTCCCCAAAGGCAATATGGAACACATCGTTTCTGGTTGTATTTTAGTGAAAACTGTGATTGTTATGACATAGTAGAAATTTTAGTTCTTTTTTAATATACATGTAGTTTATTTTCTATGCATCCAATAACGTGATAGTAAATTAGTGTAAATACAGTTTCTTTTGAAAGTGTCTCATAAGTTAATTTTATGACTGGATATTGTTTTAACTGGTGATGTATATTGTGACCTTTAATATGCTGTTGGCGTGGCCAGTGATGCGAGCACAACTGAATAGCCCTTTTCCAGAAACTCATTTCCGGTATCACGATTCTGACTCTAAAATTATAATTTGAATCACGTTATTTCCCTTACTTCCGTTTCCGGCGAAGGAAACTTTTTCTAGCCTTAGTATGTAGCACAATAAGACTTTTCTAAATCTGATTTGTAAATCATATGTAGAAAATGCATATGCTTCTATAGCGCTCACTGCGCTCGCTATTATGTAAATCAATGCGTGACACCATAATAAAATAAATTTATTATTATTATTATTTATTTCCCCGGGCCGAAGTGTCTTATTAGTCTGATTAGTAAATTATGAAATTAGGTCATGCCGATGTTACCATATTAGGGCAGATTTTTACAATCTAATCAATATTGGATCTACTAATTGCTCCTTTCAGTCACTGCATGTAGATCTAACGACACTTCATTTTAACTTCTGTTTTGATGACCTTTCCAATCAGCCAATCAGATTTCAGCCATCATGATTTTGAAGGCATTAGCCTAAAGATAAAACCCAAGGATTCTCAATAGGTCATCAGAACAGACAGTAATATGGAATGTTGTTAGACCTACATACAGTGACTGAAAGGAGCAATTAGTTTATCTAATTTTAATTAGATTGAAACTTTTACTAATTTTTTAATGAAATATTTAACAGCTTAATTTCCAAACTTTGGGTGCAAGAGGATCTAATATGCTGAAAACAGGTGTTTATGTTCTATTTCGTACACAGATGTTATAGATACATTTTGAAATTTCTAATTTACAAATCAGATAAAAGAGATTTATGCTTTTTTTACTGTTTTGATAAATATGAAGTATAATGAAAAGCTTCTTTGGATTAAAATTCAAATATAAATCTTATTATCTAATCAAATAAACTAAACGTGAAATAGTAGATCTATCCTTTTTTCAAATCACAAGGTAACCCAAACATATTGCATATCTACAAATGCATCTTTACAAGACCATTATGCAACAAGTTAGCATTGAAAAGTGAAACAGAATTACAGAAGTCAGTCTTAGATTGTTTACCTTCGATAAGAATAAAGCATTCGAATGCACCTGCGTAATGCTTGATTTCTTTTTTATTATCACATAAATAAAGAATATCAATATATCTGATAATATCGGTTAACATTTGATTACGTAAACACCTTCTTAAATTTTATTTTCAAAGTCTCTAGAGAATTTTCTTTTTGAAGTTTATCATTTTTAAATTTCTAACACGTTTACTTGTCTAAATTAGATCAATTTGTTGTCGGTTTGATTTCTAAATGAGAGGACTTAGCAATTACTCATCAGTTCACAGATGTAAGTGAAATGTACCATCAAAATTATTTTATAAATGGAGATACAAAGGAAACGCGAATAGAATACAAAAAAAAATGATTAGCCTTTTCTATAATATTTAATAACATTCTACATTAATTCATATAAAAATTAAAGCATTCCGTTATGCCGGAAGTGTAAAGGAATAATTTAAAGCAATTTTAAATATATCTTCTCATTGCTTTTCTTGCGTGAAAATTAGCTTGAAAAATGGCGGATGTAATTTTCCCAAAAATCCGGGGTCCGCCATTGAAATCTTCAAATTGCACACGTTTTTAAACATTCATGTGAAATATATTTTTATTATTTAGAATATTTCGAATAAAAACCAACCCTCGGTTTAAAAAACTAAGAATTAATATGATATTGACCAATCGGAAGCGAATATGATATTCATTTTGGGGCTCAATCACCTTCTAATGTCTATTGCATACGTAATGTGTAAAAATAAGAAGGAAACACACAGGAAATCCTTTAAAGCACCATAATTACTTTATCGTCAGTTGATTAATACGAATTTGGTAAAAATGATGGATAAAAAGAATACTGGCAATTTGTTTTCTGATAGAAACTTTATCAAGTTTTTCATTTGGCTCTCCGTACAGGCTCTTTGCTTAACGTCCAGTGGCAAATATTTCATGCTTCTTCAGGACGAGAACCAGTTAAAAAAATTATCAAAAACAATTCAAATAGGGGTTGGACGGGACAAAAGGGGAAACCAATTTTGAATTTAGCCTTCTGTAACGACCATTGGCCTACTCTTCTTCGAAAACCGCAGAATGGATCTTTAGCGCGCTGGAAGCATTGCATTCCCTAATACGTTATCCACTATGGTCAGACCTGACAAGCTCCCAAACGGGAGGGTATCCCCTATCCACCGGGGACGCGCTAGGCAACTCTGTGAGTTGAGCTCATGCAATTCATCATAGGTTCCTACTATCGTCAGTTGTATTGTATTTCAATCAAAATTAATTTAATGTCTGGAAATTTGATTAATAAGGCTGGTAGAATTACCAGAAAAATAATAATATAAGTCTATATATATATAAAAAATCAGTTAAATAAAAAAATATCTATAAATAAAAAAAGGTCTCGTCTAAACCTTTTAAAGTTCCTTTATTATTAAAAATTAGTGAAACAGTCCTTATGGGTTCCCTTTCGAAAGTATGCCAACGGTCCCGTTTTTTAACCGATATGGTCGTTTATACTAACACCAAATCGGACAAAAAACAAACTTATTAAATATGAAAAAAAAAGTTCTGACACATCTCATTTTAATGCAAAATCAAATCAAGAAATAACAAAAAATGTTACATAAAAAACTCATTTTATCGGTAATTCTTCTGCATTTCATTTGATCCTACAAGCTGATAATGTCAAAATCATGGACTGCCATTAAGAATAAAATTTATAAACATTCATATAACTATGATCGAGACTTGTTCTATGACGTCAGAACAAAGACATTGAAAAACAGAAATCAGATCACACTTAGGGTCGAGATCAAAAGTTCAATATAGGATAAAAAACTTAATTCAAATAGTTCGGGGGTGGTTGGGGGGGGGGGGGGGGGAAGGAAATCGCTGCAGGTTCTTGTTATCCGACATCGATTTTCGGATTGGAAATACGGTTTCAAGTGATGTCCAAGTCAATATACAGAACAACCATACATTGTTGAGGAAAAACAGAACCCATGATACAAAAAGAATATATACTCTCAAAGCATATGCCTATATTGGTCAATCAATTTTTCCCAAATTAAGTTAAGAGGGGGGTGGGGTGGGGGGTCAGTGAAAAAACTATGTGAATCGTAGTCGGACGAATGCTTGTAAAACGCGAACATGGTTTTTATGTCTTCGTTCTTATGACGTCATGGAACCAGTTTCGATAGCAGTCGTATAGATGTTTGTGAAAATGGACCCTGGTTAGTGTAAAGGATGACCTCATATTGCTGTACATCCATGTTCAATTTTCCGTTTTTATTATAATGAATGAAACTATCGTAACGTCACCCATAACACCACTGAACTTCATAGTCTAGTCATTAACAAATCTGTTAAAAATGACGGATAAAACGAATGATGGTAATTTGGTTTATCGATGCTGACTCTTATCAGTTTCGTTAATGGACGAGTCCTAACTGCAATTTGTTTTCTGATACTGATTTTATCAAGCTATTCGTGTGTCTCGCTGTACGGGCTCGTCCAATAACAAACCTGATAAGTCAGTATTAGAAAACATTATTTTATATTAACATACATCTAAAAAAATTGTTAAAAATGATTTTAAATTAAACTTCCTTTATTATCTGGAAATTTTAATCTTGTTTCTTCTGACTCAAACACCTTAATTTCATGATAAAATTCTAGCATCTGCAATTTTTCACACGTTTTCTTAACCTCAAATTTTCAGAAGTATAATTCTTACCCACTTTTACGAAGTCTATAAATCGTTTTAAGAAAAAAAAAAAAAGACTTTTCCGATACTACTGTGTTTTTTTCTCTCCATCTATTTATTCTTTTTAACTTGTTTATCCAATGTTTCTTGTAATTTTAAGGTTTTCAGTTTTGAACTCTTTACCATTAGAAGTAATTTATACAATTTCCAAATTTCTATAATAAAGTGCAGTCATTGCAAAAATGAATATCTTGAATTAATCATATATATTTTTCGAAAAATAAAACTTCTGGCTTTTCCAAAAAAAAAAAAAAAAAAAAAAACTCTTAAACATGTCTTCCTTTATGCATATTGTAAATAATTTTGAAAAATTGACACTGCGAACGAAATAAAGAATATTTTTGTTATAATAACGGATTTCTTAGATTCTGTGATACATTTCATGACATAGACAGTTAACACGTGCTTGGGCAATTCCTCCTTGTATTATACAGCGCAGTAGATCATAAATCAATTAACTATCTCGTTACAACAATACTGTCTTCTTCAGAACATCTCGTGCTTCATAGAAAACCGCAGTTGTCTTTTTTAATCCGAAAGTGTTGTAGTTATTTTCGTAAATGAAGCGAGAAATTGAGTTGTTGTACGTTTAATGGAAAAATTGACAAATAATTGATCTTTAATTAAATTCTGTGGGAATTTTATTTGGTTTCATGTCAGACGTATTGGAATTTAAATCGTGTCTCTGATTTCAGTTTTCTGCTTTATTTACTTATTAATACGGTAGTAATGTTGTTGTTAGATGTTATTGTAGAAATGTTTGATGTTGTGTTCATAATTTGTGACACTTTTTAAATTTGAAGATATCTTCGTTTGATTTACAAGAAGCTGTAGCACCTGGTATGGATAAAACTCATATTTTTATTTGCATATTCATTTGAGGCATCAGAACTAAGAGTTGATACAATGGAATTACAAAAAACTTTTTGTTCGTTAGAAAACGGGTCGTTTCAAGGTCAGGGTAACGACCTTGAACCTAAAAAAGAAGTTATAGTGACGTTACGGGACACAAAAGGAGGTGTCTATTTAAATAGATTTAAAGTCGTTTTATTTACCTCAGCATTTCTGTTGTGTATTTTGCTTGTTGTTTTATTGTTAACTTTTGTACGGCAGGATGAAACTGTACGAGTTGCTTCCCCTGCTGCTATTTGTGTTTGTGATAATGAAAACAAAAGGGACTTAGACACAAGTTTAGAAAATATTACTGTTTCTTTTAGTGATGATGTTAAAAACGGGTCTCGAGAACTTTATGCTGAAAATCTGACATATCCCGGAAATGGTTCAGATGACAAGCAAATTACAAAAGAAAACAGTACCTATGGAATTTTGAATGAGCAAACCGATTTGGAAATAATATCGGACAGGGAACACCCAAGACACAATATTCGGCTTGCTCGAACGTTCATTCCAGTACATTATGACATTCAACTCTTGATAGATTTGGAGAATAAAACGTTTACCGGAAGCGTCAATATGACACTGATCGCTAAGAAGCCTACAAAATATGTCGTATTTCATATAAACATGATGCAGGTACTACCACGTGACGTTAAACTTAGAAACAAAAACACAAACAAGTATATAGAAATTGATAAGCAAAATTTTTATCGGAGAAACCAGTTTTGGGTTATAGAATTAATGGATGAAATTGATGTCGGGCACTCTTACATGGTTGAAGTGCGTTCATTCTTTGGGAGAATAATCAGGGACATGAAAGGATTGTACCTTAGTACATACGTTGAAGACGGAGAGGTCAAGTAAGTGCAAAAATTATTAACTTTCGAGAGGTGTTTTGGTTTCTTTCCCAAATGCCTTCAAAATTGTCTGTCGGAAAACCCCCCAAAAAATTATGCAAGATTTGTGTTTTATAAGCATACGTTTCGAATCATGTTTGCCGCCATAACAACTCTTTTTCAGTAAATTGCGCTTCTCCATTTCTTAGGTATTATACCACCCGCTTTTGTGTTGTGTCGTGGGTTAAGATAAAGTTTTCAAATATATGGAACTGCGAAAAAATAAATATCCACATTCTCTCCTTGATAATGGGTTTGTAAAAAGATAGTTATGTAATTTTATTTGGATTACGGTTAGATGGTACCTGGGATATAGGCTTATGTTAAAATCTGTTAAATTACGAGTTCATCCGGTGGCGGACATGATTCGAAACGATCATATTAAAGGTTTTAGGTAATTGGGGAAGGGGGTGGGGGCGTCTTGGTCATCCTGTAAGGAGTGAGTGATTGGTTCAATAATAAAACACAAATTGAACCGCCATTTCTGTCTTTTTTAATCATGACTGTCTTTATTTTTACAAGTTCTGAAAAAAAAAGATAAAATGTCTTACAGTCAATCAAAACTGGCTACTTAAGACTAGATCTTAAAAATTCAGAATGAATTATGGAGTGTTAAAAGTACCTGTGCTGAACTGATCTATACTTATCGTCCGATTTTGAATGTCTGCAAGATAAAACGTTTTGATTTGATCTTGTTATTTTGAAAGCTAAAGAAAATTTAGACAAATGAAGAAGAAACAAGACCAGAATAGCCGTTTAAGATCCAAAGTGTAGTGGTGGAGAACGTACAGATGTACCTGTAATACCAAAAAAAAAAAAAAAACATTATTAGCTTGTAGGATTAAATGAAATGCAGAAGAATTACCGATAAAATGAGTTTTCGTATAACATTTTTTTGCCCCTTTCACAAACATTCGTATGACTATGATTAGTATTAAGTGTGGTCTGATTTCCGGTCCTCTGTGTCTTTTTTTCATTGGATATCCTGGAACCAGTCTTGACCTTAGTCGTACGAATGTTTGTAAAACGCGGATCTGGTTTCCCTACCGACCCTGATGTTTGCCTACCCTAAAGATTTATTGATATTTTGGTATAGGAACCCTTAAAAATCAATTAATCTTCATATGAGGTATAAATATTTATCAAAAAAAGAAAAATATATATCTAACTACCCTATATTTATATCTTTTATTGGGATGGTTTGAAATTCGGAAAATCAATAAATGATGTTCTCAAAATTACCAGTAATATACACTCAGTGGCCATCATCTAAATTTCTCTGTACAATTAAATTTAAAAAATACTATTTTTAATATACTGTTATTTCTTATCCTATAATTTTGAAATTTTTAACAACAATCTCAGCAAATGTTTAAAGCTTCTTCAAACAATTTTGCAATTTTTATAAGATTTTGAATTTGGACATTTTATTCGTATCGAAATTACATAGGTTTCATGGGGGAAATGTCAAAAAAATAATATTTGTTTTGAAATTTTGGTTAATTTTTTTTTATATTAACAGTATAAATTAGAGACATTTCTCTGCCCAACAATACAAAATTAATAAAAATCAGAAAAATTTAACAAAGACCCATATGTAATATATATGGGTTAATTCCATGTTATAGTGCTTTCTGACGTCACATGACTCCAGCCAATTTTAAAACAGACCGTTCGACCGTATTTTATAAGTCATGTTTTCAATTTCATCTGCGCTAAAAGATTTTTCATATATTTTTTTCTCGGATGTCAAACCATATGTGTCGTATTTTTTTAGGCCAACAATGACATACCGATCAATCAACGCCAACCAACAGACAGAAACCCGTACAAAAAATTAAAAAAAAAGAGCACAAAACACAAACACAAACACACAACAGAGAGCCATGAAAATCTGAAATGGTACAAACACTGAACATTGCCAGGTGGGGTTAAATGGATTTTATGGGTACCACCCCCCCCCTTGCCTTATCTACCCAGACACTCTGGTATATATAACATGATATTGGTTGGATAGTTCTCTGACTTTTAAAATTAATAGTCTTTCTAAGTACGTATAATTAACATTTGTTAGATGTTTAGTTTATAAATTGGACTAGAGTCTTCTATTCAACAGGTTTTTTTTCGTACCATAATTTTGTTAAACATTACACCCATTAGACAATCGCAGCAAGAAACATTTAATTTTCATCACTGTAATTAATTGGAAAAAAAGATCAAGCAAGATTTCGTATATCTAGCTCGTTTTATGTAATAATGTATACTGGCTTAATTAGATATAGGTTTACAGAAAACCTGCGATCTATCTATAATTTGCTTTGATCAAATTGATACTTGGATAAACTGATTTACAGCTTTTTTTTACAGCAAATGAGCAAAACATTTTAAATTCAAAAAATTAATGCTCTCTTTTATAATTGCGCATGACCAGATGTATACAAAATTAAGTTAATTAATTTCCAGTAATAAAACTTATCACAAAATACCGAAATAAATTTGATGCACTGTATGACTTTTTCGTTGACTGACAACTCATCAGCAGTGCTCGAGATCAAAATACTGGAAAATCGGTTAAAGACATAATGATGAATTAATAAGCACAACTATAAACAATCAAAACAATCAAAACAAACAGGTATCCAAACTCAGCTAAGGGTTAGCTCTGCATCAAAAAGATGAGCCTCAGAAATTTTTTTTTTAAATTTTGAACGTGAAACTACATGTAGTATATATTTAATAGAATTTTCCTAACAAAAATTAAATTGCGAATTTTAATTGTTGCGAATTTTTCGCATTAATATAAATATCACAGAAATTTCTGAATTAACGGTATTCTCTGTGTATTCTCTGTTGTGCATATCAGAAGAAAACAGAACTCATTCATGCTGCGAATGTTTTCTTCTACGACCAAATAGGAAAACGCTTAAATATAGAATGATTACGGAACATCAACGATTTTTTTACGTAAAAATATCATCTTCTTAATATTCCGACAGAACCTGTATGATATTGTACGATCTGACGGCCTTTTCTGATAAAATTTACACTAAAGAAATTTTTCAGCCTAAATTAACCTCCATTGAAACCAAAACCAGTAAGATAGGGCTATTACACGAATACTGGAATATATTGTCCCGGGTAGAATGTAATATTGCACGAGTATGGCAACACCACATAGACCCAGGAAATAACCCGAAAAACTATCAATGGCATAGTCTTTACAATGCAATATTGCTCTCCGTGCAATATCGGCGAATATTATACATTTATTTAACAGTATGGAGGGATGTAGCCATTTTATTTGTCCCGAGACACTCACTATTTTCCCGACGCGTAGCGAAAGGAAATAGTCAATGTGTTGAGAGGACAAATAAAATGGCCATATCCCGAAATGACTGTCATGATTGTTTAAATAAATGTTTTATTATACCGAGACACTTTACCGGTCAATAGTTTCCAGTACTAATCACCGGTCACTATTTGCCGGTGATTAGTTTTTGAAATTAATCACCGGTAAAAAAATAGTAAAATTAATGTCTTGATTTTTATATAGAAAAAACATTCTGAGGTGTAATAATGCACACTAATTTTTGGTTACGTTCTACGGGGAATATTACGTTGCTATACCATAATATATGTTACATGTCTTTTTTAAGGATAATCGCTGGTCTAATAGGAAATAAATAGGATTTGAAATAGGTGTTTTAGTTTGAGAGAACATATGAATAGTAAACAAATAATCAAGAAAACAATATAGGTTCATGTGCTCATTTTAGAGCTTTAAGGCCTTAAAAATTTGCAGGAAATGGGTTTTCTCTGGATTTTTCATTTTCTTTGCATTGACAACTTCAGTCTCTCAAAAATGTATGAAAAAATAAAAATGATTTCATAAAATCTTGTCAAATACCGTTTTAAGGTTTATATGATTGAATTATAAAAGAAAAAGTTGGGTTTCATGGGCAAAAAATTTCATGTTTAAGATATGGATAAAACCCGAGGATTCCGAAAATCTGACAAAAGACCAAAACATGACCAGCAAGCATCCTTAAAAGAAAAGATTTCTGAATATTCTAAAAGTAAAGATGTATATAAAGTTATACATGTATATATATTGAATTTAAAAAAGTAAAAGTTGAGCTGACTTCATATCAGTGATGTTCCTGTTACATAATCTTCTTTTAAATTAAATGCTAAATTATGTGTGACTAACAACATACGTTAAGGTTATAAGGGTCGTTTTGAATTAACTTCCAGTTGAGGTTTTCGTTTTAGGTTAATAATAAACCTCAGGGAGTAATCGTCTATTGACACCAAAAACCCATAAATATATGTTTCGTGTCATTTTTAAGAGAAAAGATGTATATTTGAATATTCTTAAGTAAAGATAAAAAGTTATAGAAACTATAAATTTGATGAGACTTATAGCTTATCAATGATCTTCCTGTCATCTACCTGTGATCGTGACTAACAGCGCGGTGTTTATATTTTATTCTAGGTTTAATGACTAGCTGTTACATAAAAATAAAAACAAGAATCCCGACTTGGTTCAAAACATTAACGATCTAATTGAGATATGGCAAGGTGTTTAAAAATTCCATAAGATGCATTTAAATCATAGTTGACAATTAAAATAAAAATTTGCGCATTCACAGCATGTAAAGTTAGGGAATTCATTACCAATACGAAAATTGTCAATTAAGTGTCTCCAAAATTAATACCCACAGTTATTCCACAAAAATCAGACCGATCAGGTATAACATAGATGTTATTCAGGCTTCAAATGAGATATAGACTCATATTTCCTGTCCTTGTTGGGTACATGTGAGTTGTCTCCCATTTACGGAGTTAACTGCTCCTTGGAGAAGGTGGCTTCCATAGATATCAATAGACAAATTGTCGTATTTCTGAAAAATATTTTCCCTTCCCAATAATATCCTCCACACACATTAATGATATGTTCTTGGATATATTTTCCCAAATTTTTCAATGTCTGATAGAGGTCTCCCCAAATTCAACATTTTTATAAAAAAAATAACATTACTGTTGGTATCATGAAAGATAACTCATGCATATGGGAGACAACTCCAATATCCACAACGAGTGAATATATTCTAACACGCGTCTGATGGCTCAGGGGATATAAAACACAGAGAGAGAATAGTTGTCCATATCCTATGTGAAAATCCTTAATAACATATAACATTCACTTTTGAGTCGCAAGTTTAATTCGGTTATTAAATAACATGTTTGTATAGACACAAATTAGAAACACGAGTAGGAAACCGGAAGTGCGACATCAGGTTAGTGTTCCAGATCCAAAGATGGTAGTTATGGAAACCTTGGTACCTACTTTTCGCTTTCTTTGTGTTCATGTGTTCCCGTGTACAAGTTATCTTGATTTTTGAAATTTAAAACATATACCGGTATATTATTTTCAGTCAAACTTAACTTTGCATTTTTTTTTAACTGTGGCTAGTTCAATGTTATTGTTGAAAAAATCTTATGAAAAATATTTGATTTTTATGAGGGACAAGGAAGTGATTTTTTTCCATCAAATCTTGAAGCCTTCCTATTTTTTTTAAAAGTAGCTTGTTGTTTCCACAACAGAAAAGCTTGCTTCTCTCCAGTTCTATAGCTCGAACAAATAAAATATTTTTTTACGTAACGAGCTCGGCTATTGTTTATTCAACCACAATAGGGATTGCTTGACAATGACATCTTTTTAATCAATCAAAATGTATGTACTAAGGACGTCATGTAGAATTCTTAAAAATTACTTTATGTCGTGTAATGTTACGTGGAGACCCTTTGTTTAAAGTAAAACATGTTCGGGTTATTTTTCAAGGGTAAAAAGATATAGATTTTTATAAACATAACCGACAGTTGTTGTAAATCAAGGTACAATGTATCTATTTGAACAAAACCTTGCATGCTGAAAGATTAGAACATATGATTGTTACTCCCCGTGAGTTCTGACAAGGGGAATCTGATACTAACTCAAAAATTTGAAAGATAATATTTTTAATTGTTTCTTGATTTCCAAATATCTTTGAACTTAGATATTCACAAAAGACTAATCGTCTGTGTTGTGTCTTGTTTTTCTACAACCCCAAATCTATATAACTAACGACAAACAAATACCGATGTTATGAGACAAAAAGGGATCTCATAAGATTACAAACACTTGTAAGAAAAATTACTTTAGCAAAAAAAAAAAAATAAAATAAAAATAAAAATTAATATTACAAATAGATAATTAAACTAGAGGCTCCCAGGAGCCTGTATCGCTCACCTGGAAATCATTTGCAGACTTAAGGGCGTAGCCAACGCTTTGACTGAAATAGATTTGGCTCGTTTAATTTTCATAAAATTTTTATGAAATATTTACTTTGTCCTGTTGACAAAAATATAAAAATTTCAAGAAATTTGATCCACACAATTTACGGGAATAATTTCATTGGATATATTGCAGTTTGAAAAACACTAAATTTGATCATTGAGAAGCTTGATTTCTCTTTACAAATAGTATGTTATTAAAACGTTCAGCTGATTTTTAAAGAGTTAACCCCCTTAGGTGTTCTGTACCCCCTTAAAGCAGAATAAATTGTTTGACATGTCAAATTCCAATTGATTCACTGTTTTTTCATAAATTGCGCACTGGTCTCAGACAAGAATATTTTTAGGTGATTATTCTCAATAGGGTCCTATGTTAAACTATATTCAGCTCTGGTTGCCATCTTGGGTGGCAGACAGGGTCATCAGATATAATTCTGAGAGTACAGTCTAAGTATATATGAAAAATAAAAAACATAGCAAATTATAGACAAGAAGAACAAGATAAGTTAAAAATTAAAGCCATATGAACTCCCAACGAAACCCATGAGTGACGCTAGGTGCTACGGAAAATTAAGTTTACAGCACCAATCACATTGTAAGTGTGACAAATGCGGTGCAGCGTTAATTATAGTAGACATGAAATCTAACTGAAGCTATTAATTACAACAGAAAGTTCAATTACTTATGGCTTCACCCTTTTGGTTATTTTGTCATTTTTAATTTACTCTTTTTTGTATTTGTTTTTATTTTCAACATTTTTTTTTACCTTGGGCACAACTGACCAGTCGTTAATCGACGAAATGTGCTGATCTTGTGTATCAAAATTGATATTAAAGAATTAATTCGTACAAGTCAATCATATCGTGCTGACGAACGTAAAAAGATTTCGGAATGATGATATCAATGGAAGTCAATTCGACAGTAACTTTTCTCTGTTGAGAAATATCTCTTTAATATTTTCCAATCCTTCTCATAGCAGGTCAAAATATGCCATAGACAAATATCGTAATGTCAATCAAATTTTTAATTCCGGAAATATTAACAGACAAATCCGGAAACGTGATGGCAGTCAATAAGAGTAAAGAAATAAGTTCGTTCTATACTTCACCTGCATGAGTTGCTTTTATGTACGTCAGAAAAGTTATTGTGATAAAATTATAATTTTGTATTAGAAACGAATTAATATATCTATCTAAAAGTACGAAATGAAATAATAATGCTTATCTGATACTTACATAATAAAATACATATTGTATTCTTATCACATATTATGATAACTACGTCAAATAATATTTCTGACAGTGCTATCTGGAAAAAACGTTTTTTTTTTTTAATAACTGAGGGTCAGGAGGGGGGGGGGGGGTCTCTCAAATTCTGTATTCAGACAATTTTTGTCCCATTTGTCTGTATTCAGTTACAAAGTGCTCATTCTGTGAAATATTCTGGGGTTGATATTTTTTAAGTCAGACATTCAAACCTGGAAAGTTGAACAAGTTAAAATATCGGCAAAAGAATACCTTAGCGACAAATTATCGGGAAAAGGCCACAAATTCGAAGTCCAAGGAAAAGACAAAGTCATGAGAATGGAACACAACAAACATACGCCACAAGGATACATGTATAACTCAAAGAATAAAAAACGTATAATAAACTAAACAAAACTAGAACAAGACAGCATAGAAACTAAAGCACTAGCAATGTGAACTCCCATTAAAAACCGGGAGTGACATCAGGTTCTACTGAATGGTAAGCATGTCTTGCTACGTTACCGGTGTCTTGTAAAGGCCTTTTGCGTATTTTTTTGTTAAACGTTTTCTATAATTTGCAGATAGAAGATAGCCTCTCTGCTACATTAAGATCCCTTTATCCTGTGTTTGATCATTTCTGTAGTTACAGCTTTTATTTGAAGAATTTATTTAATGGTTGAATTCAATTTTGGAAAAGATTATACGATATAACCTACTTTGAGACGGTTTACGCTTCATAAACCGCGCATGCTCAAAACTGACCAAAGTACGTTATACAAGTATAACCTGTTACAAAATTTATACCCATCCTTATAATTTGATCGTCAAAAATTTTCTGATCCAAAAATTCTGGTAGAATCATTTGTATAAATTATTTAGATCAGAAATATTTAAATCGTGGATCGCAGAGTAGTACATTTGTGACGTCACAGTATTGTAACTTGCTCAACCATTAATAACCAATCAAATTGTCTGTTACAATTCGAATTGAATTAGAGTTATGTTATTACCTGCTTTATCAAATGTTAGGAATTCCAACTTTTATATATGTACCTGTGTTAATAATGAAATATCTTTGATGTTTGTATTTGTTATTCCATGATAGATTTACTAATTATTACGGCTTTGTTTGTGTCAAATAAACCAAACCATAATTCGATTCCCTTTCCAACTCATAGTTATTCAACAGAAGAATGACTTTACATATGACTATTGTACAAATGTCTTTTATCATCATAAGGCCACACCGAATTGATTTTTTAGTTCTTTGGATTTCGCCGCTCCGATTTTCGGACTTTGTAAATTCCAAGGAAAAAACTTTGCCGCTTTATTTTGTAGAAATGCAGAAAATTCGCCCTAAATTCTTCATTTTTCAAGAAATTAAAGATAGAAGTATTCCCCCCGCTCCTAAAATTTTGTAAAAAAATTGGATTTTTTTCCCATTTTCTTCAATATTTTAGTTAATTAAATGTTTGCCGCACGTAAACTTGATCTTCGCCTGAAAAACAACCAACTACTCAAAAAAAAAAAAAAAAAATAAATTGAAATTTTGCTCGCTCGCACCTATTTTTTCCATAAAAAATCCAAAGGACTAAAAATCAGTTTAGTGTGGCCTAATATAATGACTATCGATTCTATCATTATGAAGGCATTTATAACGATACTTATCTAATGGTTAACATCAAATTCTCAATTTAAAATCAAAGTCTTGAGAGTTATAGGGCAAAATGAACCTGTGTTAGAAATAAGTACTTAGAGTGCGTATTTCGAGATAGACCGTAGGCTTAAAATTAAATATTCCTTTTTACTGTAGTACTTAGGGGGGATATGGTAGGTAGGCATTTTTGGAGTGAAATCATGTTGAAGATTTAATTCATGAACTCATTTAAACAAAAATTATTTATGTGACCCTACTGAAATTAGAAAAGGATAAATGGGTGTACACATGTAACAAAGGGTTGCGAAATAACAAAAGGAAATTGATGAAAATTATAAAGCACCAAATATTAAATATTTAATTATTAAGAAAATATCAGCACGAGCAGCTTTACATGTTGGAGTCAGCTATGAGGAAAGGCCTACGTAAATTGGAAAGAGATGTGTGTTACAATAATATATTTATCTAAAGGAGATGCGCTGGGAGCATGCGTAATGTGGTCCAAATAAAGCTACGAGTCCCAGTTTGACAAACATTATTAGGATTACGATAAGTTCCGTGACTTCAGTGAAACAGGGCGAATCTTTGTGAAACGGGGCAGTTTGTAGTAGTTGAGGAACATAT
Source organism: Mytilisepta virgata (assembly GCA_028015205.1). Lineage (NCBI taxonomy): Eukaryota > Metazoa > Mollusca > Bivalvia > Mytilida > Mytilidae > Mytilisepta > Mytilisepta virgata. The sequence continues at coordinate 1,148,973 of JAPWFG010000032.1, forward strand.
AGAGAAAAGAAGAAAGTCTGTCATATATTTATAAATTGGTACGTTGCAACGATAAAACGTGATTCCGGCCGTGAAATTTCCGTGGAGAATTCGTTTTTTCTAAAGAATCATTTTGGCATTTTTATTTTATAGTGGCTTTGAAATAAAAGATTAATCCGCCATCAGATGCTGAATTAAATTTTGAGTATAGAGTAACATTATATCAACAAATTGTATTCTCGTATATCTTTAAAAAAAATAATTTGGACAAATTACGTCATCCTTTAATCTCTATGTCAATGTTGCTGTTTGATTTTTTGTTTGTTTGTTTGTTTAGTTGGGGTTTAACGCCGTTTTCAGCACATTTGGCTATTTCGAGGCGGTCATTTTTTTATTGGAGGAAGCCGGAGTACCCGGAGAGAACCGCCGACCTTCGGAGAAAAATTGGAGGAAGCCGGTGAAATTCGAACTCACAACCTCAGTGTTGACAGGCTAGTGATCATAAGAAGTCAAGACGAACTACCTAGACCACTCGGCCACCGAGGCCCCTGTTGCTGTTTAATCAGATATTTTAATAACCTGAAGTTTTCCATCTTGTGTCTCAATACTATGGTGGCCGAATCAGGCCATTTCGCCCTATAGAATATGAAGGGCGAAAAGGCGAAAACGCAAATTGGCCTTATCCTGCCACCATACAATACTCCATTTTCTTAATTCGCTTCCTACCATCTTTAATAAAAAATTCGTAAAGGTGATATTTATGGAGAAAATACGTACAGAATAAGGAATGTTGTTAAGGTCAGAACTGGGATTATAAGTATCACTACGAGCCTAATATTTTTCGAAAGGGAGAGATTTGAAACAAAATACAACTTTCAGTCAGGATGTGATAATCTTTTCTTTGGCAACGTCACAGATAGTTTGAAGTTAATTCCAGCGAACCATGAAATGCGTCGTATACAGCATATTATAAATTTACTATATCTAATATTAGTATCTTTGGATTGTTATTTTGAAACTCCTGGGATGATGCCTCTGCTGGTGGACCCTAGGTCCCCGAGGGTATTCGCCAACCCAGTCGTCAGACTTGTCTGACATGATTATTCATTTATTTGTTACAAAAATTACCAGTATTTAGCAAATTCAAAAATAATAGAAATACTAAGGGTTCATTCCTTGTATGGCGCATGGTAGATCTCCTTAGCTGAAATTTGGCTTCCTATTTCGGTGGTTGAGTACTTCTTTGTTTAATATAAGTTTGGTTTTTAGTCTTCCAAATGTTTCGGTTTTAATGCTGCTGGTGAGAGGTAACTCCTTGAATTGCGTCGTATACAGCATAGTATAAATTTACTATATCTAATATTAGTATCTTTGGATTGTTATTTTTTTATACTGATTTTTCCAGTATCACAACATGTACTCGAAGATTATCGTTTAAATGAAGGTTTTGCATTCCTCAAGCGCAATTGACATTAGCCTGAATTTTGGCCACGTTGTACGTAGTGTAAATCTAGAGTAAATTAGGGTACATATTTTGTGTAATCAACACCTCCTTCACCTTAAACGAATATTGTTGCAGAATGTCTACGGACATACTGCATATTTTCTATAAGGAGAATAATGCCATCTTAAGAATTCTTTTTGATAGAATTCCCATGCTGTGCCCCCCTCCCCCCCCCAAAAAAAAAAAAAAAAAAAAATGAAATGATAAAGATTACATCTTATGCCATAACTGAACGTTGCCATTATTGAGAATTTCTATACCACACGGAATTTTTGATAGCTAAGAAAAGTGTGTTTGTTCGAGTTGAATTTTAATTAATTTCATTTTTTGAGTAATTGGTTTTTTTTTTTCAGGCGAATATCAAATTTACGTGGGCAAACATTTTTTTTTTAGTAAAATATTACAGAAAATGGAAAAAATCACTATTTTTACCAACTTTTAGGAGCGTGCGAATACTTTTATTTTTAATTTCTTGAAAAATGAAGGATTTGGGACGAACATTCAACATTTTTACAAAATGAAGCGGCAAATTTTGTTTTTCTTAAAATTTACAAAGTCCAAAAAATCTGAGCTAAAAAGAACTAAAAAATGCCTAGATCGTTAGGTGCATCATGTCACGTTGGCTGTGTTTCTGATCATCATAAACCCACCTCTGGTCAACGCTTGTACGGGATGAATACTGAGCAATCCGGCCTGTTGAACCTGTGTCCCATTTTTACTGTCTGAGTTTACTTTTTATATGTGTTACTAGTAATTGTAAAACTATTTAAACTTAGTCTATCATTTAATTAACACACAAGAGCTACAGCGCCATCAACGTGTTTAGATTTCCTAGAACAGCCAAATGGGATCTGTGAGATATATTTCGTACATATATAAACTCTAAGGGCACAGCCAATCAAATTTTTATGCGACACAAGAAAGAAACTAAAATAACTCCAAGGTCCAAAATTTATTGAGGAATTATTCAGGCTTAAAAATCCAGAATAAAAAAATGTAAAATTTGTAATTAAAATCTGCTCTTGGGTGTTTTATATAATCCATGAAACGACATCTCATGCTGTCTATTAAAAACTAAATTAATAAGCTGAACTCTACCATCAACTGTTAAGACTTCGCAAAAAACCTGCAGGATCCTAAATTTGTCGTTGAACTAATTTTCAAACGTTCAAAAAAACCTTGAAACTAATATAAAAACGAAACATGTTTATCTTCGGCGTAACTTTTAACAGAGCATTGAAGCTAATTCTTGCAACATGTCATTGATAGCCTACATCAGATAAGGAGCAAAAAACTTTTTTTTTCTGTAACTAACACAAGGATACAAACCTTGAGCTAATTAACCGCGATCATTGTGGGAATAATTGTTAGGTAATCAGCTTTGATCTTTCTGACAAGCTACACTAAGAAAGCATAACATTTATTTGGAAGATATAAAATATGTAAAACACGAAATACTGAGCAGGACAATGACACCTCACCTGGATTAGTAAATGTAATTAATTATTAGAGTTTTGGTATGTTTGAAGCGGTTTTGGGTCATATGTTTTTACCTGAAATGCTAAATAAATAAACGAATTTATAAATACATGTAAAAGTTTAAAAGGGGTTTTCGTAACAGTATAAAACAATATTTATCTCCCAAAATTACGTAACTCACCAACCGGGAATCCAACCCGTAACTTTTGGGTCAGTACTTCATCGCTCTACCAACCGAACTAAAGGGGTATTTCAACTAACAGAGAATTATTATATACCTGTTACAGTTCTACAACTTCAGGAAAGGCCCAGTAGATTTGGAAATAAAGCCTTTCTTAATCAATGTATACTAATGAATAGTTTCTAAATACAAATTTATGTAAGTAATGAGCTTTAATAATTTGAAATATCTGAAGTTTCGCGAGCTTTCAAAATAAGGACTGAAATGACTTAAACTGTCTACATGAAGACGAAGAGAAATGTCTAAAATCTTTCATAAAATATACAATAAACAAATTAATATCTCATGGTTTCTTAATACAAACATTAATTAATATCCTAAGCTTTCTGTATAAAAATAATATTCTTTCTGAATACGAACAAACGTACATTGTGTACCCTAGACTCTCTGAGCATGACCCTGAGAACAAATAGTTATGCCTTTAATACACATTTTAGTTTAAACTTATTTATTTATAGTGGATTGGGAAACAAGTTATGCCAACTTATACTAATCCCTCTCCACTTGGCGGGTCCGAGAGCGGCCCCTGTAGCGGAATTTTAGCCTACTCATTTTCGACATCTACAGAGGAGTCTTTAGCGTGCTAAGGGTGTTGCTCTCCCTTAAAACGGGACAGCCATTTTTCGTCCCCATCCGACAGACTAGCATCGTTTATCGAGACCATCCTCGCAAATGGTGTCGATAAGGCGTCGCAAATTTGATCCATGAAATTTTCATCCCGAACGGGAATCGAACAAGGGACGTCTGGCTTCGTAGTCCGATGCGCTAACGACTACACCAAGGCGCCCTTTTAAATATCTCATTGTAATGCCTTCTTTGTGTCTCACCTACTTAGGCAGCTGATTTCTTGATGAAAAACTCTGGACTTCATTACTGTTTTGTACGTTTAAAACAACAATTAGGTATGTCTTTAAACTCAACACGGATCAACCTTTCGGAAACAGCATAAGCACATATCTGCAACGTCATATGGGTTTTTGGTGACGTCAACAAAAATTGGAAAAATATCTCTCGTAAAATATTTGGAGCATTACAACAGTAGAAACGACAATAATTCATTGCTCTCCATTCGGAAAAGACATGAATTTTAAAAAGATTTTCCAATCTTCACTTTGAAATATTGTAAGAACATATCTTATAGAAGGAAACCCATTGTCATAAGAAATAAATACAAATATTCTCGATAAATGTCTCGGAGCGTGGAATAAGATGATGCATATGGGATGATCTATAATTGACTTGTGATTGCTTTGTAAACTGAGTTGTTTTGGCAAATCAAAGATCATGCAATTTTTCAATTTACTTCGTTAGCAAAACCAATGTTTCGTTTTACGATCATTTAACAACGTTGTCAAGAATAGAAACCAGACACGGAAAGTATAATAAAAGGCGATTTGAGGAAACATGTACCGTACAGAAAACTGGATTGGGTTTAGATTTATGTTAAAAGTGGAGTAAATATAGAGCCTTATTTTATTTACGACTAAGACAAAACTAAAACTAAACTCCTGGTCTTTATACCAGGTTTTAATAGGGGTTCCTGTTCATTTTTTTCTTTCAGTTTTCAGTGTTTATTTGCTTGTGGTTGTTCACTTGTCTTCCCTGGTTTGTCTGTCTAATGGATTGCGTTATTTGGTTTGATCCTTAGGTATATTTGTCCTCTCTATGAGTACAATGCGTTTGTTAAAGACCTATCCATTCCGTCAATATTCCGGATGTTTTCGTCGCCGGACGTCACGATTGTTAGGCAAATCGGAAACATTTATTTACAAATGATAATAGCGGAGTTTTCCGTCGTACCTCAACCCCGTAACCTTTAGACGTTTCAGGACAGCTGGATGCAGTTAGGGACAAGATCAAAAGTTCAATGTAGGATAAAAAACTTAATTCACATAGTTTTTTCACTGACCCCCCCCCCACCCCCCCTCTTAACTTAATTTGGGAAAAATTGATTCACCAATATGGGCATATGCTTTGAGAGTATACTTTTTGTACCACGGGTACTGTTTTCCTAAACAATGTATGTTTGTTCTGTATATTGACTTGGACATCACTTGAATCTGTATTTTTCAATCCGAAAATCGATGTCGGATAACAAAACTTGCAGCGATTTTTACCCCCACCCCCCACCTCAAACTATTTGAACTACGTTTTTTATCCTACATTGAACTTTTGATCTCGTCCCTTACAGATTACAACAAATAACTATTTTATTTCATTGTATAACCATGAACAAGCATAACTGTACAAAATTATTTCGTAAAAAGGAAGTATGCCTAATATTTTCATAACATCAAATGACTCATACACGAACATTTATGATTTATGACGGAACAGAAAGGATTCAGAACAAACGTATTTAGGGCATAGCTCTGTGCTTAGATATTTTGGGCTGCCCATTTTGGTCATTTTGGTATTGGAATCTGCTCTTCAAAGTTTGGGTTTTTCGGCTTTCAACATTTTAGGCCTTGACTGCACAACTGGTGAGTAGTAAATATCGTCTAAAGAATACCGAAAGAAAAAAACAGCTGGAAAACTCCACTAATTCGAAGTCCACGTTAAAGACAAAACCAGGAGAATAGAACAAAACAAAAAAACGTGACAAGGATACATGTATAACTAAAAGAATAAAAAACAAAGGTAGAACAAGACAGAATGTGCACATCTTGTGCATCAAAATTGGCATCGTAGAATATTAGATTTGTTTGTGTTTGAATGTTTTTTTTTGCTTACTTAGTATTGAATATTCAGTGAACATTTCCATAAATGGGAATATTGGAATATTACAGAGAGAATTATTATTATGAATTTTACTTTTCACTGTTGATTTCCGAATATTTCCCGGACATCAGTTTTGATAAAAAATGAATAGTTTGATAAAAAATCCTTCTTCGGTCGTGCTCAAGGCCCATACTTACAGTAACATAAATTGTTTTAAAGTTGAAAGCAGATAAAGGGAAAATAGGCAAAGCCAAATATAAATTTTGCGAAATAACATATGAAACGAGGCTACCATATTTTATAACAGATAATATTGTAATATGATTGATTTGTTGTTTGCTTAACGCGTCCAGTTGCAAATCCTTCATGCTTCTTCCCAGTTCAACAATTTATCAAACAAATCAAATAGGGGTGGAGTAGGACACAGAGGAGAATGAACTGTTACTGTAAAGTTGAAAGCAAATAAAGAGGAGAAGGAATTGTTACTGTAAAGTTGAAAGCAAATAAAGGGAAAAATAGGCAAAGCCAAATATAAATTTTGCGAAATAACATATGAAACGAGGCTACCATATTTTATGAAAATTTTATGAAAAGGGTGGATTGATGGGTAGGATCGGATAATTTAGCCTTCTGTAGTGGCATTAGCCTACCCTTTTTCGAAAAGGGGCCTTTAGCGTTTAGAGAGTGTTGCATTCTCCAAACACGTTACCCACTATGGTACATGGTACGCAGTCAGGCTTTCCGTGTTATGACCCGACAACCCCCCAACGAGAGAGTCTCCCGTTTCCGCAACCTGGGGACGCGCTAAGCTGTTCTGTGGGTTGAGCCATCATAGGCACCTCGTCATATGGTAATAGAAAACTTGAATTCTGAAATCCGTAATGTACTAACTCAGAAAAAGGGACGCATATACTTCACAGTTAATGCACTGACCTAATCAAGAAAAGGAGAAAAAGTGGTACGGCGTTATTATGAAGTTTGAGAAATTGACGCAATAACAAAGCTTTCTTTTATCCTTTACATGTAGTTAAAATACATTCCATGAATTACTTACAGCTGCCAATCAAACAAAAAGACAATTATGACGTCATTAACGAAAGATTAAAGTGTTATGTTTGTATCAATTAGAAGCCTAATGTTTGTTCCTTGGCAATTAACAGGTGAAAGTTGTAATATCTGTCAGATTTTATGTTGCGATATATTGTAAAACAAGCTGTGTTTGTGTATGAAGTGATTTGGATAATTGTCAATCACCGCGGACTAATATTTGGAAGCGCATTAATTTGTTATTTGTGGGCAAAACGTCAAGAGTTATCTTTGATACTTGTTAACTGCATATCCGTGTCAATTAGTTATCTACTGTAAATAAAAACGAAAACAAGACAAGTACATATTATAAAAAAATGTAATCTTTTGAGGGCATTAGGCTATCATGAAATTATACAATGAAGTTACTTCTGGATAATAGGACACCTAAACACATAATTATTTAGATCACTGTAACAGTGAAAAAAATATATAAAATGTATATAATTTAATAACATTCCAATTAATGAAGATCATTGTGAATACCAGAAATTTTAGCCCCAATTGTGTTTAAAGGTTTAATACCTACAGATTAATTATAAGCTATATCATATAGTTTTGTTTGTTAATTCGTCGATTGGCATGTTAAAGATAATCCGTATCATTTGATAAGAATGGATAATCCTAGGTCTAATATATTTTATATAATCCAGCTTAAAATCCGTTTGTCTAAAGATGTTTCCGTAAACTTTTGACTATAGAAATGACACAAATCTGTTTTACTAGGAGTTGGATACCAACAGGCAAAGTATACCGTAGTGGAATTTTACCATTGGGACAATATGTATTTGAGCTGTTTATATATATATATATTTAAGGGGGTACCTTAAATAGATTTGGCTCGTTTAATTTTCATAAAATTTTTATGAAATATTTACTTTGACCTGTTGACAAAAATATTAAAATTTCAAGAAATTTTAACCACATAATTTACGGGAATAATTTCATTGGATATATAGCAGTTTGACAAACGCTAATTTTGATCATAGAGAAGCTTTATTTCTCTTGACTAATAGTATGTGATTAAAACGTTCAGTTGATTTTTAAAAAAGTTAACTCTCTTAGGTGTTCTGTACCCCCTTAACAGAACTATATTTTTGTACAACTATGAACTTTAATATAAATTCCATCAACACAACTACATTTTTAAGTTTGACTACATCCCCGTGTAGTATCCCTGCTACATCACCTTGGATTTGAGTTTTTGGAAGGCACGACAGTAAATTGGGCTCCATTTGTCATTTAAAAAAAAATGGAACAATATAAAATACATTTTCCTAAATCGAGAAATATGTTGACATGTTTTTTTTATATAAAAGTTTTCTTAGAACATTGACACTACATTCGATACCTTATATCTCAGAAACGAGTTCAGCAACATATAATTTTCTTTTTCTGATTTTGTTATTGATTTCAACCTCAATCTAAATATAAAAGTATTTGAAATTCTATATGTTAAAACTTTCACCTGTGACCATCTTTAACGATTGGCCCCTTAATGGCAACACATTCTTTGTCATGTAAGTTGGATTACAAAGAAAAGCAGTACTCGTTTTACAGTCTGGTATTTTTGTCAGTTTCTGTCCTTGTTCCCCATATATGCAACATACCCTCTGCATTGAAGTGGGAAAAGTGCCACAAATTATTCTAACAAACTATGACTGGAAGAAAATATTTTTGATTTTCACTCACTCAATTAATCTCTCTGTTGTACATATCTATATTTTGTCGATGTTTTCAATTATTTTTAAGATGATTTATAAATTACGCCGCACGAGGTGTTATATCTATGGTGAACATGATGATTTTGTAATAGATAAAAGAATGATTTTATTCCGCAATAGGTTTATGTTGGTAAATCGACGTGATGGATTACATTGTATGGATAAAATGATGATTTCATGATAAATACGAATGGCGATTTGATTTTGAAACGTTGTTTATGGATAAATTGATGATCTGAGAACGAGGAAAATGATTTTATATCTCAATTGGTTATTTTACTACTCGATTTGATTAATAGTAGATTTGCGACCCTGTCGACCTGAAATTGAAGTAAATTTATAGTTGGATTCCCTATTCAATTTACAGACTTAATAGAATCATGTAATACCAGTGCGAATTGAAAGTGGTTTTAGGGCGATTGCAGAGTAATGACTTTGTAGTTGACTTATATTCCTATATCCTCGAGCTTAAATAAGTATTAAATTATAGAAATGATACATATAACTTCAGATCCTAAGTTTATAATTCAAGAAACGACAATCAATTTGAGGTACCAATGCTGAAGAGTGAAATGTGCAAATTTCGTTTAATTATATCGCACTAGTAATGCTAAAGACTCCAAAATAAAAGAAATACGTATATAAAGCATATCCTTGTGCTAAATATTAGTTCGATATTCCTTTGTTGATATTCAATGACTGGACAAATATATTACGCATTTACGACTATATGTACTATCACCAAGCCAAACCTATGGCAAGCCGTTTTACTATTTATTCTAACTTCAAGATATCTCATATATATAATATGTAAGATATCTCATATAATATATAAGATATCTTATATAATCTAGTTTTTATAAGATATCGAATAAACTTTATAAGATATCTTATGTACTTTATAAGATATCTTCTAAAATTTATAAGATATCTCATAAAGTATATAAAATATCTTATAAAGTTTATAAGATATCTTACAAATATTTTTTATATAAGATATCTTTATAAGATATCTCATATATTTGATAAGATATCTTATAAAGTTTATTAGATATCTTGAAGTTAGAATAAATAGTAAAACGGCTTGCCATACAAACCACATGTATGTTTACTGACATCATATTTATTGTGGATACATATAGTAAATGATAAAACGAATAACAGACAAGGTCAACAATGAAATACGAACCATTTAACACAATCAAATCAACAGAACATCAGGCGGAAACAACATAAGAGAATACAAAACACAAGTTTAACATAAAATCAGCAGGGAATCATGATAGCCGTTCTTGGTTCTGAATCTGAGAAGTGGTGGGTTAAAACCTCAACCTTCTCTATCCTAACTTTTTGGTGAATTAAACACAAAAAAGACAATGCAGTATGATCTTCAAAATGAAATCCGCTAGCTGGAAATGATAAAGGATGGTAGACATCAGGGTCAAATTGTTTATCTGACATTTGATATAACAACTCGATACGTAATTAAGGATGGTTATTGAATTTTTTTTTCAGATTATGCGAACTCCTCGAGGTTAATCCATTTATAGTAATGGATATTTTTTCCACCAGCAACCCCCTATTTTCTTTTTAGTTATTTATTCTACATATCTTAAAGATATAAATGAGAAAATTTTATGGAATTCTATATATTAGTTTAATTTTTATACAACTTTAAAATTCACCACATTTTGCATTTAAACGAAAGGAAAAATCTAGAGAGACTTGTTCTTCCACCAAATTTTTAACACCTTATATCTCAGAAACGAGTTCAGGAACATAAAGTTTTCTTTTTCTTATTTTGTTATTGATTTTAACCTCTATCTAAATTTAAAAGTATTTGAAAATCTAAATATTTAAAAAACACTTCACTACATATATATGAATTGTATTATACAGTCAAACCTGCTTTAAAGAGCACCTCTATATAGCAAATCACTGTCTATAAAGGGCACCTCTATATAGCAAATCACTGTCTATAAAGGGCACAGTGGAAAAGTCACATTCATAAACAAAGCTTGTAAAATTAACCTCTGTATAGAGGGCACCTGCTCATAAAGGATACTTTTTTCCTGGTCCCTTGGGTGCCCTTTATAGACAGGTATTATGGATATTTTATTTTGAGTGTGCTAATTTCAAAAGTACGCAATGTAGTTGGTGTCAGGGGAAACACTGTACAATGGTAAATGGAAGGTCATACTCCGGGGGGGGGGGGGGGGGTATCTCCCTATATAGACCTATACGAGGATGTGCGGACAATTTGGGTAGGGTTTTCATGAGTTTGGTATTAATTCGGGGTATGTTTTGAAAAATTAATATTTATTCGGGTTTTAAATTTAGGACTATCCAATTCCTCAGATATTTGTATATAAACATCAGTATTAGTTCGGGTGTGCTTTTTCAATATGGCTGTTTTGCGGGTAGGTATTTTCATCAAAATGATTTTTTCCGGTATATTATTGACATGTATTCTAGTATTTGCTCGGGTACCTTTTCTTAGGCCATTTCCGCACACCCCCGTCACAAATCCATAGAGTCCCCCGCCCGGGTCATACTGCCCAAATCTGCTATGTTCAGTCTTGGTATTGCTTACAGAAATTGTCAAAATAAAAAAAAAAAAAAAATAAAAATGCCATTCTCTTGCCTTTGTACTGTATAACAGTATTTTGTGTTTTTTCTTTTGTACAGTAATCCAACATTTGTATTACAATATTAAAAATAATAAAATATCGTCTTGTGCAGTAATCCAATGACCGTCTTTTGAAATATTTAAAGATAATAACAAATTGTGTTTTTTATTTCAGATATTTAGCTGCTACACAGCTACAGTCGACAGATGCACGTAAAATGTTTCCATGTTTAGATGAACCTGACCTAAAAGCAACATACAGTATGACGATTATTCACCAAGAACGTAAGCCAATATATACGTGTAGTATAATTAGTGTGATGTATTATTAGTTTTTATATATAATATAATATATTATGATGTTGGGTTTTATCCTGCTACAAGCCTATAGCTATTTAGTAGACAAATAAACAGTGTCGAATATTTTGTTTCGATACTCGTCTGGTAGTAATATCATCACCTGGTATCCCTGTCTTCACTTGCAATGAAAGAATGTATTGTGTGCTGGATTACAGTGTTTTATGACGTCATGTTATCTAAATATAAAAGTAGCATTCTTGAAATAGGATAGAAATGATGAAAGATTATATAGTAATAAAGGTTATTTTGAAGGAATTTATCAATGTTAAAACTCGAGCAATTCACTCACAAACTAAATAAAGTCCCAAGGACTTTATGCAAAATTTTTGAGTGATAAGCCCAAGTTTACACATTGATAAATTCCTGTAAAACAACCTTTATTACTTATAATTCCAAAGTAATGCAGAAATATGACGTTTTCCATTTGAAATTAATCTTTTCCTCGTGCACTGTATTGCATGCGTACGTATTCATATACACCACGTCATGAAAGGAATTTATCAAGTTATAAACTTTTTACCGGAAGTTGCTGTTAGCCAATGAACTTACTGCATTTGGTGTTTTATCAATTTACAATTGCAGAAATAAACTTATATTTACATTGTCGGAAAATATACACTTTAGTAGTATAGTCTCGATTTTACTCTTTGAGAGGCTTGCATAACAGCTGCAGCTGTTTACAGGACACAAATGATGTGTTCGACAAAGCGTCTTTGGTTAATATTTTGCTTTATTCAGGTGAAAACAAAGATTCATATATTATATTAAAATCTTATCATCTTATAGCAATACAACTATCAAAAGTTCTCGATAAATAGATAATTCGTACAACTAAGATACTTACTACATGTGGACAATTATAGCGAGCGCAGCGAGCGATATAGGGGCATATGCATTTTCTACATATGGGTCATTTAGAAAAGTCTTTGTTTAATAGGGGCAGCCATAATGTGCTACATACTAAGGCTGGAAAAGTTTCGTTCGCCGGAAACGGAAGTAAGGGAAATAACTTGCTTCAAATTACAATTTTAGAATCAGAATCGTGATACCGGAAACGAGTTTCTGGAAAGGGCTATTGCTGTACTCGCATCATTGGCCACGCCAACAGCATATTACTTTTGAACACCAAATATCATGTTAGATAAAAGAGAAGAAATATATATGGTCGACAATTTTTTTCTCTCCACAGAATACAAAGCTTTGAGTAATATGCCAGAAGAATCTGTGCAGTATTTGTCCTCAGAACCAGGTTATGTCAAGGTCAAATTTAAGAAAACTCCAAAAATGTCAACCTATTTACTGGCAGTGATAGTGGCAGAATTTCAGTACAAAGAAAAGATATTCCCAAATGGATATCAGGTACATATATGTAAAAATTCCGAACGTCTTCACGTACCACAAAAGTAAAAAAATATATATATCAGCACTGTTATCAGCCAGAGATCAGACGTCGAAATTTAGCCCGAGCCCATGGGCTGATATCAGTGATGCACTTCCGGTGTTTACAAATGGTAAAAATTGACAATATCACAGGAAATATGTGATAAATTCCAATATACGTATGCTGCATCACTTTTTACGTTGTACAATGTGTTTGGTAAAGTTCTGTTACATGCCAAAAATGTAAAAAATTCCAAAATGACAAAAAGGGTAAAGCACAAAACATCTAAGGGCAGACCCATGCACGATGGAGTTTCTTATTTATTCTTATTTTTCACAGAATTTAACATTTTTTAACAGTAAATTTAAAGTGTATGTGTATTTATTTTATTCTAGTTTAAAGTATGGTCTCAACCTAAGAAAATAAACCAGACTACCTATGCCTTACATATTGGAGAGCGTATTTATCATTACTTTACAGACTACTTTGGTATCGATGACATCGTACCTAAATCGGGTAAGATAAGTAAAATGACCTGCTAGAAACACTTTGAATCCCATAGACGTGGTAAAATTCACATTTATTTGTGTTTCAGCTGATCGGCAACGTTATAATTTGTTTTCGGTGTTCAATTTTGTCCTATACGAATTGAAATAATTCCTGATACATGACCGTATTGATTTTACCAAGCTGTCGTTCACGGTAAAATTAAGAAATATTTCATGGCATACTGTGGTTTGTTTGGAGATTTTACCATGGGTGCGCCTTCTTATTGTAAAAATGTTACCCTGATTGTAGAGAGCGATGAAACTTGCAAAAGTAAGTCGCACCCTTTGTAAAGTAAAAAACACACAGTATGTCATAAATTATTAGTATTCTAATAGGTCAAATACGGTATTCTAAAAGAGGAAAATACGGTAATGATATAATCTTTGTGGCTGTTCTCTCAAATGATTAACACGCCCTCTGCTGATATGAAAAACATTGCCATTTAATGTTTATAGAACTTTTAAATGCTCTGAAAACACATATCGAAGGAAAAGTTTAATTCATTTGATAACTTCATCAGATGAAATAAGCGAAAATAGACAACAAACCAACGAAATTTTGATTTTTACCTGCGTCGTCAACGACGAAAGCAGGTCTAGTAACCGCTTGACTCCGTCCGCCCGAAAGACCCTGGATAGAAAACTTTCTTCAAAGTTTTCTTGGCTTCAACAAAAGGGAATGATTTTATATTTTCTCTGCTGCTTCATAATGTTGAGTTGTTGCAATTTTTGGATCTGTCGTGCAGCCACTTCCTGTTTGTCAATAGTCAGTAAACATTCAACAATACTCAAAAAATTAGAAAAAATTTCGAGAAAGTTTTTTTGGCTTCTACAAAAGTGAATGATTTTATATTTTGTCTGCCGCTTGATAATGTTCAGTTGTAGCGTGTAAGCAATTTTTGGATCTGTCGTGCAGCCACATCCTGTTTGCCGATCAATGAATTGCATGCGGTTTTGGTCTTGTTTCTAATGTAGGTCGAATGTATGAACTGTCATGGCGGACGGTTGTAAGTCATTACGTCGTTACTGCTCCTCTTTGATTAGCTTGTTTATAATGAATTTCCCACCAGTTATATTTGCATTCTGGAACACTGAGAAGTTGGACATACGTTGCTGAATGCAGACAAACCGGAAATTACTTACGCCTAATGTGCTTTTACTGGGGAGGTAAAGAGAACAGCCACAACAGGTGAAAAAAGTGGACGTTCCCCGGGCGAGGTTTGTCAGGCCATTTTAGCATATTAGTTTTGTTTATATGTCCATTACGGATATAATGTATGGCATAAAGGACCTACCCGTGGTTAAATAATTTTCTCCTATTCTTGACGTGTTTAATCGGTGGGATAAAAATACATAATATCTTTAACCACTTCCCGGTGATTAAATTTCTACGTGGGAATTACCGCACTTTTTTCTACAGTTATTGGAACGATAAATTAGAGAAGTCCCGAAATGACGTCTATGTAAACAAACTACATAACAACGACATTTTCTTGAGGTTTTTTTGTCGAAAATCATAGAAGAAACAGATTCTCCTTCAATTTACTTGTGAGTTGTGGAATTGCTCCACCCTCAATAGTTAAATTTTAGATTTTAACACGCTCGCTTAAGGCTCGCGTGTTGAAAATCGAAAATTTAACTATCTCGGAAATTCCATAACTCACTCGTACCTGAAGGAGAATCTATATATACACTCATGCCTTTAGGAATTATTTTTAAATAAGATATTACTTAGATTTGAAATTTTCAACAAATCCCTGAAAAAAATTAAGAATCAATATAAATTCCTTCACTCTAGGTTCTTAAAATTTGTTTTTTTGTAATACAAGTCTTAGTTTTTATAGTGTGTTTTATACACCAGTGTGTAAGGATAGATAAGTGGGGAGGTTTGGGTATCCATAAAACTGGTTTAAACCCACCACTATTCAGTGTCTTTACCAAGTCAGACTATCCTGACTCTCTGTTGTGTTGATGTTTGTGTTTTGTACTCCTTTATGTTATTGTGTGTCCGGCGTTTTGTCAGTTGGGTTGCTTTGATTGATTGGTATGTTATTGTTGACCTCTCCTGTTATCATTTTGTTGTTAGTTGAGATCCTTCACATCTGTTCTTTTTTAAAAAGTACAAGTCATGTCTATTACATGGTCATTACTTTGCTATATTGTAGCAATGTCAGTAAACGCTAGTTGGAGCTGTTTTGGGGGAAGTTATTTGAAAACTGGATTCCGGTTCTTTACAACCTTTTCCAGCCTATTTTGGGACCAGTACACTCTAAACAAACTGTGGTTTCAGTGGCACCCCTAGTGTTTACTGACATTGCTATATATTGGCAAAGAAAGCTAAAATTAAATAATCTAAAAAAAGTTTACTGGAAGATCAATGAATTCTATAGGGAAAACGGAAAATCTGCCCTCTTGAAAAATTTGAGACTATCTAAGTAGGTACAATACATTCTACGGGGGATCGATGGCCGAGGGGTCTAGGTCGTTCGTCATGACTACTAATGATCACTAGCCTGTCAACACTGGGGTTGTGAGTTAGAATCGCACCTGTGGCGGGGTGTGTTCGACTCCGATCTTAATTGACAAGGATTGCCAATTTTCGTACCGAAGGACGGTGGTTCTCTCCGGCTTCCTTCACCAATAAAAACTGACCGCCACGAAATAGTCAATGTGCTGAAAACGGCGTAAGGCCCTAACTAAACAATCAAACAAACAATACATCATATAAAACAAATTTTGATGAAAAAGACTTACGACTCGTCAGTTGACTCGTCAGTTTTGGCCAATGTTAAAAAACCCAAACAATAATGCAAAAAGTTGGAAGATACAAATAAATACAAAAATGTTAACCCTCAATTATTTTGAAGAGGTGTTAGAGTTGTAGTGTTTTAGCGTAAAACGGCAAAATGGTGTTGTGGCTACGGAGCCATAGGTCACTGGTTCCATTTCAGGGATTAGATTTGCAACGCATTATCGACACCATTTACGACGATGGTCTCGATAATCTGGATGGGGACGAAAAATGTTTGTCCCATGTTAAAGAAGAGCAACATCCTTGGCACGAAGAATACTTCCCGGTAAATGTCGAAAAAGAGTAGGTTAAAATTCCAATAAACGGGCTTCTCTCTCACACCTCGTCATGTGAAGAGAGATTGACATAAGTTGCCATAACGTCTTTCCCAATGCAGTACAAATAAATACATTTTAACTAAAAGAGTTTCAAGCTTATGTGGAAAAACACATTCAATCCCTTGTATATTGCTTTTTATTGACTGAATTGCAGATCACGTCGCTGTTCCTGATTTTAGTGGAGGTGCTATGGAGAATTGGGGCCTGGTTATATACAGGGAAACAGCTCTGCTATATGATCCAGATTTATCCTCCAATGACAATAAGTTAATGGTCACACTCATAGTTGCTCATGAAATAGCACATACGGTAAGACTATCTGTTATAAAAATATGATATCCGTCTGATATTAAAATTAATAAAATATGTTTTCAGTCGTTAAGGTCGTAAGAGTTACGATTGATCGAAAATCCTTTGAATTTGTACAAGTTACGATTGATCGTAACTCTACGACTTTTAGTGAAACAGTACCGTGCAGGGTCCTGTTATAGGGAACAACCCTTTGATTATAATGTTGGGGGGTTCAAGACTAAATGGACTGTCTTAACTCATTTAAATTCAATTTGACGTCCAAAGTAAAAGTATTTTAACTATTTATGTTGATTTCTCTTTACATGCAGCATGTACAGTACAATATCCTCTACAATTTTTACATACTATTGCATGGAATTTTCCACACTGGCATTGGCATCAGCCCAAGATTCCTATATTGAGGCCAAGGGCTTGCCCTAGTGCCGATGTGGGTCACGGGCTGATACCATGGCCAATATGGAAAAGCCATATCATAATCTATCTATAACATATTTTCAGGCTGAAGAAAATAATCAGAATATAAATTCAACTGGGATATATATATATATTTTAAAATATCACAGAAACAATAATATTTATCTGTATTGGAAATATGAGCAAATGTGGGTTTTTGAGGGCGAATATCGATTTTCGGAGGCAAATATAAATTTTTGAGTGCTACTATTGATTTTATAGGGCCAGTATGGATTTTTTAGGGCAAATTAGGATTGTAACGCTCTAGGGCAAACATGCATTATGGCAAACCCATTTCTTGTCATATCTGCCAGGAAAAATGAAACTTATTGCTGCTAAATATGTAATAACACACATTCTTTCTATCATTCTTCAAAATGAACCGAAAATGTAAATTGCGTTTCTGGTACTTCATTATTTTTTTACAATGGCAGTCAGTAATCAATACTGACGTTACATCGCAATAAAGGTATATAAGATTAACATTCAGAATAATTAATTTTCAAGTGGTTTGGTAACATGGTGACAATGAAATGGTGGGACGACTTATGGCTGAATGAAGGATTCGCCAGTTTGTTGATGTACTTTGCTATGGACCACATCTATCCAGACTGGGATATTGTGAGTAAATATGTATTCTTTATTGACAAATAAATAAATAAATAAATAAATAAATAAATCAATAAATACAGAAATAAATAAAAAATGAATAAATACATAAACAAATAAACAAATAAAGAGATAAATATTAAGATTTATTTAGAGTCAACTTTTGCTAGTCTGTTATGACACCAATGCAATGCACAAAATATGTTCGAATTATCTGTTTCCAGTTTAACTTGCACGTGGTAGTGAAGGAAGTATTTTCAGTGATGTTGAAAGACGCTTTAACTACGTCACATCCGGTATCGACTCCAATCAGCACTCCTGATGATATTGCACAGACGTTTGATACCATATCATACAGCAAGGTAAATCTTTGTCAATTTGGAATTGAAAAATATACACGAAGTCTTTTTTCTTCGGGAAAAAGGCCATCGGCAAACCTGAAATTGATGTAACTTTGTGTAACTTGACGAACTTTAACTTGGAGCTGCTCTTGTGAACCCCATTTACAGCTCTGCAAATACTTTAATCCACCGCTATCAATGGAAAAATCCATAACTACCAATGGAAATACATGTATCTGTTGCTACTGTAAAGATTAAAAGACGGTACCTTCACAATAAAGAAAATGTAAAATATGTTCGTAAAACGAAGTCAGATCAATCGCAAAGTATAATTACTTTTAGTATTATTTTCTGATAAATTGTCATTACTATTTACACAATGTGTTTTGTCTTCATATGGAATGCTTCTTTTGTGTGTTTTATCTTGGTATGGAAAGCTTCTTTTGTACTTCAATTGTAAAAGCGTTGTTCGAAGGAAATTTTCATACTAAACATGTGCACAAAGTTAGCTTTTACAGCCCTATAAAATACCAATAGAAGCAGACAATTCTTATAATAACACCTGACAGCAATTTTTCGTATACATTATTCACAGAATTTTTAATTTCTTTTTATTTATTTGAATTCCTAACCCGGCATCAGTTTGTAGTTGAAAGATTCTTCATTCTAACCACGTGAATTTTTTCAGCCAATCGTATTGCTCAGAAACGATGGACAGATGCATAAGCCTTATAATATAGGGTTATTGTGTCCATATTATTGAATATTATTCCAAGCACAATATTGTATTGCACGAGCTGGCGATTAGTAAATATGTTTAAATTGATAAAAGAAGTTTAATGAATTCCAATAAGATAACAATCGAAGAGCCTAGTTGTCACTCTTCTCAGCCTTCATATCAATATACTTTTACATGATTTTCAGGGAATGGCAGTCCTCCGTATGTTACTGGCATTCGTAGGATGGGAAGATTTTAAACAAGGTTTAAGGGTAAGTAGTCGGGATGTTTCAAAACTACAGTGATTTTCCATGAGAATGTCTTCTTTATCTAGTTAAATATCCGACTGAGCGTGTCGGCTTAGTACAAAGCAGGGTTCATATTCATATCATATCATTATATTCTCTTCCTTGTATCCATATGAGAATTGCCACTGGACATTAAACAATGATCCAATGATCCATCCATCCATCCATCAGTTCCCACATACTATACAAATCAATGATGAAAAATAAAACAGTCATGATTAAGGACACGATTAAATAGTACACATAGATATAATATTTATACTTAAGGCATTTTGAATGAAAAATAAAATTTATCACAAAATACCGAATAAATTTGATACACTGTATGGCCATTTCGTAGACTGACAACTCATCAGCAGTGCTCGAGATCAAAATGTTGGAAATCCGTTTAACGATATAATGACGAATTAATAAGCACAACGATCAAACCCAAAACAAAACAGACAGGTATCCAATCTCAGCGAAAGGTTACCTCTGCAAGAAAAGGAAGAGCCTTAGAAATTTCTGGTAAATTTTGGTCAAATTTTGAACCGAAAATTTAAAGGTATTTAAGTAATGAATCATGCCAGGACAAAAATTCTGGCTAATGGGCTGATAATGCCCTCTCGGGGACAGCAGCAGTGACATTGACCCAGTGTTACTAAATTAAATTGTGTATATTTTCATATATTTTGATATAGCGTAAATATCAATCCCCAACTCTTTCACACTTTGACAGCAGCGAGTTTTCTTCATAACATCGAATATTTTGTAGCTGTATGTTACGAGGTACCAGTTCAAGAATGCAGAAATGGATGAATTATGGGATACATTTTCTGAGGTAAGTTTACCACAGTTATATGCCTAAAATTCTAAAGTAAAAATAATGTGTGATAGGGAAAACGGATAGGGTATTGTCTATTTTTTCAATTGTAGTTGCGTAGAAAAACAAAATTAGATTGTATTCGTAAGCAGAATACGATTAATGTCAAAAGTCAAATAAAGCTTTTTTGTTTACAGGCGATTGACAAATATCTTATAACTTTATGATTTCCAGGCGATTGACCAATCATTTATAAAATTAAATGTAACTTTATTATTTGCAGGCGATTGACCACTCATGTAAAACTTTATGAGTTGCAGGCGATATACCAATCAGTTATAACTTTATATTTTTGCAGGCGATTGACCAATCACGTATATGTTTATTATTTGCAGGCGATTGACCACATGTACGATATAAAATATATAATGAACACATGGACAAGACAAATGGGTTATCCTGTCATAACGATCACGTGTGATGGCGATAATTACCTCCTTCAACAAGAGCGATTTTTATTAGATGGAAATTCTAGTCAAGGAGCTCCTAGTATGTATAAGTAAGTGTCCAGATATTGCATAATGGTAGCAATACATTCAGCACTTTTCCTAACGTCAGTTGTAAACTGTGTATCTGTTTAGCCATCATCCCACGTCAGGGTTTTGTATCCACGTTCGTTCCTACAAACCTCTGACATCACACATTCGTATTGTACGGGTCGGAACGATTTTCATTGGTTACTTTTCTGGGTCAAAAGTGACTCCATTTGCGTCGTAGTTAGAATTTTCTAGGTCACACACCAGGCGTCAATACGTTCGACCGGCAAAATATGAATGTGTGATGTCAGGGGTTTGTAGGAACGAACGTGGATACAAAACCCTGACTTGGGAGGATGCTGTTTAGCAGGTATTAGAAAGATTCGGGAACCAGTAGAAAAAACAGGTCTGATTGATGCGGCTTTTATAAATAGTATTTTTGCTTTTTTTTATCTTCTGTTCGACTGCTGATTATCCTCTCTAAATTTTTCACTCCAATGTGTATCCAAAATCGATGAAAATAAAGATATATTTTAATGCAGATACGAAACTTACCAATTCCGTACAAGAACACAATAAAAAAAAACACAAAGTGAAAAACACGTTAACATTACAACTTGCTTTTAAAGATTTACACAATGAACCAACGGTTCAAACTTGCTTTTAAAGACTTACACAATGAACCAACGGTTCAAACTTGCTTTTAAAGACTTACACAATGAACCAACGGTTCAAACTTATAAAGCAAGATCAAAATTGAACCTGCTGTCGACATAAATTTTAATGCTTGCTGTTCACCAATAGTTTCTGCATCGGTCTCTGGTTGCTTGCTGAAATGTATCAATAAAATCAGGAAGTAAAGCTGTCTCATAACTAATGAAAATGATCATATGATAAAGACATAATCTTTCGATAAGTTTAATTGAAGTCTGGAGCTGGCATGTCAGTAACTGCTGGTAGTCATTTGTTAATAAATATTGATCATTGTCATTTTGCTTTGTAATACCCGCACTTTCGAATAAAACTTCTGGTATACTGTTGTTGCGGTCGTCACTTTCTTGTGACGCAAACTCCTCTTTCACTTTTGAATTTTTTTGTGCCATATTTGGAATTCCAAATTTTTAAAAGAGGGCCTGGGAGGGACCAAAAAGGGCCGAAACAGAAAAAAAAGCATAATTACTAAAATAACTATGTCATATTGTTGCTTGCTAACTGCAGATGCGCAAAAGGTTTTGAAATTCCAAATTTCTAAAGGGGGGCATGGGAGGCACCAAAAAGGGCCAAAATAGACAAAGAGCCTTGTGACGCGAACTCCTATTTCATCTTTGAATTTAAATCATTTTTATTGTTGCCATATTGTTGCTTACCAACTGTAGATGCGCAATAAGGTTTTACAATTCCAATTTTTTTTTAAAGGGGAGTGGGAGGGACCAAAAAGGGCCAAAACAGAAAAAGTCCATAATTACTAAAAAAATTTTTAAAGAAAAAAAAATTGAAGAAATTTGTGGATTTCAGTTTAAGGGGCTATAGGTCCGTAAAAGGGTCTAAATAGTTAAATTATAGTAAAAGTGGGTTGTGATATATTTGTGAAATAGTTGTCGTTCCGACAGCCCTACCTTTAGTTTCTTCTGTTACCTTTTTTAACATCGGATTCGGACATCTTTTGAACTGAGTTTTACTGTACGTATCGCTGTGTTTTTTTTCCACATTGGCTACAGGGAGAGGGTTGAGATCTCACAAAACATGTTTAACCCCGCCGCATTTTTGCGCCTGTCTCAAGCCTTGAGCTGTTTTCTGCTCTTTGGTCGGGTTGTTGTCTTTTTGACACATTACCCGTTTCCATTCCTTATTATATATCCTAAATGAATTTTATATTTACGAGATGGCTCATTCTCATTACTATGTGTTGCCTTTTGATTTTGAGCTTAATGGACTCAGTCTTTCTCTGGGTTACTAAGAGTCAACATCTTTTAATTTTTTCATGCTCGTGATCGAGGCTATATTGGTCGAAACGTTGGACAATTTTTACTTTTAACTTTGGTTGTTTTTTTATGATTTTGTATTTGGTTTTGTTCGATCTGTGTATTTTGTACATTTAAGTCGTTTTATGCCCCCTTTAACAGCTCACCATTTCCATTTATTTTCCTCGAATTCTAATAGATTTTTCCACTGTTTTGTCGATTCAGTACTCTTTTACCAATATTTAGTATTCTTAAAGAAAAGGAAACATGTATAGAGTTTAGTATTTTATTTCATAAAACGAAAAATGGGACGAAGGGTTATCTGTCTATCTTTTTCTTTGTTATTTTTCACTTTTCAGCTACAAATGGGTTATACCATTTATTTTTCACTTTTCAGCTACAAATGGGTTATACCATTTACGTACATTACCGAAGAGCATGCAGATCCTTCTAATTTCTCACTGGTATGGCTGGATATGGATTCAGGTAGGTTTTCATAAAAAAAATCAAGCCAGACGTAAATGTCATATTTTACATGTACTTGAAAAGATAAAATTTCATGATATATTTAGTTAATGCATTGTTGTGTATGAAAATGGACAGGATTACCTTTGGATTAATGTAAAAATACGATCAAACAAATCGTAGAATACAAAAGACTGATGTAGACTGAAAGGATTTGAAGCAGGTCATGTTAGAATTCCTGATCAATCCTGGTTTTATAATTTTTCTTGGTCATGATAAAAATGCTTCCATGATAAACCTGGATTAGTAATTTTCATAATCATGATACCAATGTTTTCTTGATAAATCCTGGTCTGATAATTTCATGGTTTAACAATATTACCATGATAAATCCTGGTTCAATTACTTTGATCGTCATGACAACGATGTTTGCATGATGAATCCTGGTTTTACGAAAAGCGTGCACATGCCATCGATTGATTGCTTGTTGCTTGCTTAACGTCCAGTGGCAAATATTTCATGTTTCATGCTTCTTCAGGACGAGATACAGTTCAAACATTTATCAAACACAATTAAAATAGTGGTTGAACGGGACACAAACGGAAACCATATTTGACTACCACTGTAAAAGTAGATAGTAGGATAGGGTCGTGTTATTCAGCCTTCTGTAGCGGCCATTAGCCTATTCTTTTTTCTAAAACTACCGAAGGGGTCTTTAGCGTGCAGGGAGCGTGACATTCTCCAAACACGTTACCCGCTGTAGTCCGCGGCCACGTTATCTTATTACCTGATAAACTCCCAACTGGAGGGTCTCCTCTATCCCCCATCTGAGGGAGCAGCCCTGTTGACTGAGTTGCCGTGATCTGCCACAGGTGTGAAGGTTATAATAACTATATATTAAAGACTAATTCCAAAATGCAGTTTATACAACCTCTGTGTAATGGTCTGCATTATGTGTTGTACTTGCAGCGATTATTCCCCAACAGAACAGTAACTGGATCTTGGGAAATATTTATTATACGGGGTTTTACAGAATAAACTATGAGCTATCAATATGGCAGTCATTGGCAGCTCAACTGAATAAGGATCATACAGTAAGTCATTCTTTAATATTATTTATGTGTCTTTAAATTTGTGTTTACGGGACTTTCAGTAATTGACAGTCAAATCTTTAGCGCCATATTTTTTAGTGGAAATTGAAATTACAGGCGATTTTTTCCAGTTTTCGACTTGTCCCTTTATGTCAAAAATCAAATAAGTATTTATTTCTGTATATTGATATTAACTTCTGATTTAATAATTGATAATGCCATCAAGCCAATAGTTATGTATGATTTCTGTCATTTTTAAGTTACGTTTAATCGGCTATCAATCTGCTTTTTTCGAAAAATATCCTTCATAAAAATATTCTGTATAACTTAACAAAAAAAAAAAAAATTAATAGATAAACATTTTTATATATTGATAATAAAAGATGAATGCGTCAGAAAATACCCGTCTAATTTTTCCCATAAAGTCATTTAAGAGCGTATTTCAAAAGTTTTGGATTGTTGTTTTGGTTTTGAATATTTTAGGCCATGAGCACAACTGATGGGTCGTAAATCAACGAAATGTGCACATCTTGTGCATCAAAATTGGTATCAAAGATTTTTATTTAAACTGCTTTGACTTTTTTTGGGGAGACTCGGTGGCCAAGTGGTCTAGGTAGTTCGTCATAACTACTAATGATCACTAGTCTGTCAACGCTGAGGTTGTGAATTCGAATCTCACTTGTGGCGGGGTGTGTTCGACTCCGATCTTAATTGACAAGGTTGCCAATTTTCCTATCGCAGGTCGGTGGTTCCGTCCGGGTACTCAGCCTTTTTCCACCAATAAAAACTGGCCGCCGCGAAATGGCCAGATGTGCTGAAAAAGGCGTAAAACCCGCACTAAACAAACAAACTTCATTTGGAATTTCATTTTTCTATATTAATCAGTTACAGTTATATTTAGAAATGTATATATATATTTAAATTTAAGGTATTTCCAGAAGCTAATAGAGCGGGACTAATTGGGGATGCTTTAAACCTTGCAAGGTAATTACATTAATCTTTTGTAAACAATAACATTGCTATATCTCTTTTTTGGAATAATTATGTTTTGATTTTTTTTCAATTTCTATATGTCAAACAAGACAATTTGGTTTTGAAAAGGCTTTGTTTGTTGGTTATATTTTACGTTATTTTATCAGTTGACCTTAGAACTGTGTAGTTAACACCAAAAGGTTCGTTATTAAAATTCGATAATTCATCTATCTCGATTAGATAAAGCCGATACTCCACTGGTTCAATGTAAGAATCTATATGCTTACCGGAAATTGCCGAGTATCACCGAAATTCTTTGGGAATATAACCGAAGCATGAAAGAATAATTGCTCTAATGTGCGACATATACAGGATTGTATATGTTTTATCATATTCAAAAATTGATATATTTAGTTCCCATTAATTACCAAATTGATTTTTAGTTCATTGGATGTCAAAAATAGATGCGAGCGAGCAAATTAATTTTTTTCTTGAGGACTAGATTTTTCGAGCGAAGATCAGATTTACATGTGGCCCAAATTTTTAACTGAAATATTGCAAAATATAGGAAAAATCCAAATTGTTACAAAATTTTAGGAGCAGGCGAACAATTTTTATTTTTAATTTCTTGAAAAACGATGAACTTTGGACGAATTTTCAGCATTTTTGCAAAATGAACAAATGATGAAGCGGCAAAAACTTTATATAGTCCAAAAATCGGAGCGGCGATGTTCTCGTCCTGATATGCACTTAATGGTTGCCATGGACGTTAAACAATAATTCATCCATCCATTTTTTATTACACAGAGCCCAGATTTTAGATTATGAAGTTGCATTGGACATGACAACATATTTGAAAAACGAAAAGAAATGTGTTCCCTGGAGAGCTTTTATAGATTCCATACAGTTCATCAAAGGAATGATCTCAAAGCAAGGATCATATGTCCTACTGAGGGTATGTTTCTCTTGAAGATTATATCAATATGTTCCATGATAAACGACTTCACTGTCTAAACGACACACACAAACTAAAAGAATTTCAAAGTAAAATATATTATTCTAATTACCAGTGAGTTGTATTAACTTGTGAATATATTTACCATCTCAAAACTATGTGTACCATATCAAAACCTGATCATATTGACCTTAACTGATCAAAACCATGAATTTCGTTTTATATTTGCATTTGGTGAATGAATGCATGAAAACGTATGAAAATACAGAAAAAATCGCGCAAACGAAATCTTTTTTCTTTCGCTCAAGTGTAAGATTTTTTTCCGCAAATGTAAAGTTTCATAATGAGCATATTCTCGCAAATGTAATTCGCAAAAACAAATTAACATAAAAGACCACAAAACACAAACCAGAACACATTAACCTTTTACATTCTACATGTAACAGTCTTATGTTCCGTTGAATTTTGATATTTAACCTTCTATATTTAGTTCTGCCCGTTTCAGAAATATCAATATTTAGTCTTCTATATTTAGTTCTGCCCGTTTCAGAAATATCAATATTTTGTCTTCTATATTTAGTTCTGCCCGTTTCAGAAATATCAATATTTAGTCTTCTATATTTAGTTCTGTTCATTTCAGAAATATCAATATTTAGTCTTCTATATTTAGTTCTACCCGTTTCAGAAATATTAATATTTAGTCTTCTATATTTAGTTCTGCCCGTTTCAGAAATATCAATATTTAGTCTTCTATATTTAGTTCTGCCCGTTTCAGAAATATCAATATAAGTATTCTATATTTAGTTCTGCCCGTTTCAGAAATATCAATATAAGTATTCTATAATTAGTTCTGCCCGTTTCAGAAATATCAATGTAAGTATTCTATATTTAGTTCCGCCCGTTTCAGAAATACCACTATTTAATCTTCTATAATTAGTTGTGATCGTTTCAGAAATATCAATATAAGTATTCTATATTTAGTTCTGCCCGTTTCAGAAATATCAATATAAGTATTCTTTATTTAGTTCTGCCCTTTCAGAAATATCACTATTTAATCTTCTATAATTAGTTCTGCCGTTTCAGAAATATCAATATAAGTATTCTATATTTAGTTCTGCCCGTTTCAGAAATATCAATATAAGTATTCTTTATTTAGTTCTGCCCGTTTCAGAAATATCACTATTTAATCTTCTATAATTAGTTCTGCCCTTTTCAGAAATATCAATATAAGTATTCTATATTTAGTTCTGCCCGTTTCAGAAATATCAATATTTAGTCTTCTATATTTAGTTCTCTTCGTTTCAGAAATATCTACACGATCTGGTTGCTCCGGTCTTTGATGCTGTAGGTACAGACACATCTGGAGCATTACCAGAGCAGTAAGTAGTTAATAAAACTTTCCAAATAATTTGAATATATGCACTATATATTTTCTTGAAACAGTACACCAACAAGTCTATAAAAGAAATTATGATTAACGGTTGATTGAGATCACATAATACAAGAATGATACATGTGGGTGAACTTCACACAATGGAAGATTATAACTATCTTTTATACGGAGAGATGTAGGATAGGGGAATTCCACCCGAGAGGTCACCCGAGAGGTCACATAAAAAATGTGATCACGAGGGTGAATTCCCTTATCATACAACTTTCTGTATGAATGATAAATTTTCTCTCATTAAACACCGTAAAAATGTAAAGAAATAGATTGAAAGTAAGAATGGCCGCCAAGACGGAAAAAATCTAGCTACAAAAGAAAAACTAACATCATGATCGGAAAGATCATACGCAATTTGGTTTTATACTTGAAATTAAATTCTAAATGAGAGTCTTGTATTACTGGTAGTTTTCTTTTTATAAGCAATTTCTTTTTGAGATTTTCCGTCCAAATCCCGGAAGGACGATGTTTTCTTAACGTTTTGACATTATGACGTCGACGAAATGTACTGTGAAGTTACTTTTTGTGTCACGTGATGTAAGACTATGTCTAGATGTGAGATTGGACAATTCCACATGAGGGTTCACATTTTCAAGTAAGAAACGAGGCTTTCCGAGTTTCTGATGATAGAAAATGTGAACCCGAGGGTCGAAATGTCCAATCTCACATTTTTGCCATGACCGATTATTTTTCTCACATTTCTCCGCTGAAATTTAAAGGTAATAAACATGGCCGCCATGACACACAAATTTGTTCTCTTAAACTAGGCGACCTAGTGCAAAATAAATTCTATATTCGAAAAGATCGTATGTCTTTTAGGTTGCGCTTCAGGGGTTTTCAAATTGAAGCGATGTTAATTTCGACTTGTCGTACCATTTGTGCAAAGTTGTGTGTTTTCTAAAGTTTAGCATTGTGACGTGACGTTTTTTGCATTTTTACATCGAGGTAGGTCATGTGATGTGAGATGCATGAATCTCACTCAGGTGTCTCACACGGAATATAACTGTCCCAAACTCATAGAAATGTGAGAAAAGGATATTCCACATGGGTGCCTTACACTTGCAAACGTTGTCTCAACCAAGTAAAACTCATAGTATTTTGAATAGACAGAAATGAAACTATAAATGTGAAAAGGAATGTAATATTATTGGGTAAATATCACAGCAACATCCCATTTACTACTCGACCCCCCTCCCCACCCAGCCCCCCCCCAAAAAAAAGGTATGTGATACATGTAGCATATTCTTAGTATGTTTTATTTGAACTTCCGGTCCGTTTCAGAAAGGTCTTCATAACTTTGTTTTTCCTGATAACCATTATACATCATATGTAATAGTATATAAATAGAAAGATTCAATGATCGACTATACCATTTCCACTATACAGTAAAAAGAATAATGTCCTTATAACGACAGAAAATCCCTATTATAAATGTGCTTTTAATATTTATAGACATATGAGAGAAGTAATTTTACAAACTGCCTGTGACGTTGGTGTTACAAAAGCAGTCAATTATGCCAAAGAGATGTTTAAGAAATGGAAAAACGAAGGCATAAGGTAATGTCAATAAATTCAAATGAAATTATTTTTTTAATTTATAATTCGCTTTATGGTAATTATAAACAGAAAGGTGTGAAAATGTTGTAAAGACCTGCTACTGTTGAATATTTGTCAAGCATTAATGATTGACATCTATCAACGTAAATACAATTTTCATGTTTGACAACTTTGCTGTGGATATGTATTTTATAGAAAATATTTAAGATCAATCATGTTAATTTTGTCTGTAATATATGTCCCAATTGGTATATGCATAAAATGAGGAACCAGAGTGAGTTATCTTTTCCTAACCAATGTAGGTAAGGGAGATAATTAAATGCTCTCCCTTTTGTCCTGAGGCTAAAAGGGAGACAAATTTATTATCTCCCTTACCTAAATTGGTTAGGAAAATATAACTCACTCTGGTTTCTCATTGGCATAAGAAATGTCACTATACATAAGCTAGGATCTTCAGTTAACGCTATGTGCAGCACTGGACGGACACATCAATTGTAAACATTATATCTGGTACCCAAATCATCTATAGACAGGTGATTAAGATTTCTTAATCCAGTTTTCAAATAACGTCCGGAAAAAAGCTCCACCTGGCGTTAGTTGAACATCCTACATAAGCTTATTTTTTTCTACAGACTACCATCACAGTATTCCTTAGTGATTTACACTGTTGGAGTCAGAGAAGGGAGTGTTGAAGAGTGGGATTATGTGTGGAACAAGTCAAAGTCGTCCAATGTTGATGGCGAGAGGGAAATGTTAATGGATGCCCTCGCCCAGTCACAGAAACCATGGTTACTTTGGAGGTAATTACTGAAAGTTTAGGGGTTCATAATGTAAAAATGGAAGAATTGGAATTTGTCCGACTTTAATGTCAAACTATTTCATCGATTATAATCAATGTTTCCGGAAATAGCCTTGTCGCAGCAATCTTTGAGAGTCTCAGCTAGTCTTACATTTGAAAAGAGCACTTTCTGACCCTGCTCTCCAAATTATTTACGATTCAATCAATTTCTGCAGTTCTTGGAATCGGACACTTTTTGTTATTAATCATACTGTATTGACCTAATAGTATGTTTTTTAATCTAGAGTTTCGCGATAGATAAGGGGAGGTTTGGGTATCCATTAAATGAGCTTAACCCAACCACTGTCCTGTGTCTTTTTTAAGTCAGTCCAGCAGAATCTCTGTTGTGTTTGTTTGTTTTTGTTATCTCATATTTACGCAGTTCTGTCTGTTGGGTGGCGTGAATTGATTGGTTTACAATTGTTGACCTTTCTTGTTATTCATTTTGTTTTTATATATATAAATAAAAAACGACGGAATTTTATCAGTGACGTTATTGTTGTAAATTCCCGACTTTTATTATGACTATCTGTTTGTAAATAAAGTTCTGAATCGATTTTTTTCTGTTCCAACCTATAAGTATAGTAAACCTTAATTTAAAGGGAACACCAATCTATATCTATAAAGTGCACTGTGCAAAGTGAAATTCTTTGATACGAATGTTGATGCACAAAATGTGCAAATTTCGTCAATTGACGACTCATCAGTTGTGCCCAAGGCCTAAAATGTTGAAAACCAAACCAATAGTCTAAAAATATGAAAAGAAAATTCAAAAATTCAAATATAAAAGGTTAAAAATGAAAAAAAAAGAATGAAATAGAAACAAAATTCTTATTAATAGATACATACCTATATATCTTGTCGAGCAGTCAATCAAGATTTTTCGTTTTTCGAGACAGGGGTGCATGTTTTGTATTTAGTAGGTTCCGCAGTAATCTGATTTAGCGATGTGTAGAAAAACAAAGTTTATATCAATCAAAGCAGAAACGGGATTATAGAGGACAAACATACAAAATTACAATGTACTGAAAAAAAAGGTCAAATATACCTAAGGAGCAATCAAAAAAACGTAATCCATTGGACCGACAAACCCGGGAAGACAAATGAACAACCACAAGCATAACAAATAAACACATAAAACTAAAAAACAATGAACAACACGAACTTCTATAAAAACCAGGAGTGAACCCAGGTGCTCCGGAAGGGTAAGCAGTTCCTGCTCCGTACGGCACCCGTCGTGAAGATCAACAAAGTCAATATACCAATATACTTTTTCGTATTTTTTTTCTATTCTAGATATGCTAACTGGATATTTGACAGTTCTAAGATAAAGATGCAGGACGTCCGACTTGTTGTCAGCTACTTTGCTAAGAACCCTCTGGGACGGATGATTGCATTGCATCTACTGATGAATAAGTGGGAGAGACTTAATGAACAGTAAGTTACTGTGTGTACCACATACTTCGGCCACTTTTTTCTTAATAAAAACTCCGCAGATTAGGATAAATCTGTACATTTTAAATAACAATTTGGCATATCTTAAAAGTCAACATTGTTCAAAATTTTGGAAACATAATTTGTTCATTTGTTTATGGTGACGTCATACAATGTACATTTTGCAAATACTAACGAGTTGCATACAAACAATTGAAAGTCCGCTTTTGGTAACTATTTGAGGCATTTCAGCAGCGGAAAAGACGATAATTAATTACGAATATTAGAAAAGCACACAGAGAGATATTTTTAGTTCACCTGTACCAAGTTAAGAGTATGGCTGTTGCTTTCAAATTATTCTGGGTATTTGCTTACCAACCGGCTTTGCAAATTTATCGGACGTTGATGTTAAAATTTACCCTGGAGTTCCATGTTTTGTTATAAAACTTTTACTTTAATGAAATATTTGAGATATTCACGAAAAACGACTTGCAGCTTAAAAAAACACACAGTAATTCATTTCCAAGATAAAATTAATAAATAAAAAAATCAATAAATATTATAGTGTCAAATAAGAGAAGATACACGCTTGATCACAAAAGATCATGACCGTAAAGTATATTTCTTTTTGGTGGAAAATAATTAAAGCAATAGTTTTAAAGGAATTGCATAATTGAAACCTATTTTTTGTATGTTAGACATGTAGCGTTTCCGAACTTTGCCGAAAATTACCGAGGTCATTGCCATCTGTTCTGTTCTGTCAAGAAAATCCACCCTATACTTTAGGTTCACCGCCATATCATGGCGTATTGGTTGGTTAACGCGAATATACTTAAGGTGGTACCCAACACTTTCACTAAAATTAATTTGGCTCGTTTAATTTTCATAAAATTTTGACAAAGTATTTACTTTGACCCATTGACAAAAACTGTAAAATTTCAAAACATTTGAACCAACCAATTCATCAGAAAAATTACACAATTATTGCGCAATTATACCTTTATTGACTAACTACCTATATAAACCTATACGAGGCTGTGCGGAAAATTTGGGTGTGTTTGTCTTGGTTTTTGGTATTGATTCTGGGTATGTTTGGAAAAACTCATATTTATTCGAGTTGTAAATTGAGTGCTATACAATTCCTTAAATATTTGTATATAAACATCAGCATTAGTTCGGGTGTTATTTGTTTTTTTCGAAACGACTGTTTTGCGGGTAGGTATTTTCATCAAAATTATTTTTTCTGGTATATTATTGACACGTATTCTAGTATATTCTCTGAACACCCCCATTAAAAATCCAGAGAGTTGAAATTATGGGTGACCCCTTAAAAAGTTCCACATTTCTTTGATTTTGAAGTTTCAGCGTAGTGTTTTAAATTTCCACTTATCAAAATTAAGATATTAGGACTATAATTGATCACCACCGAAAATATTTCTTTTTTAACCAAAGATTTAAAAAAAATTATAAAGCAGGGATTAAGTTGACACATCTTTATTAATTTGTTGTTTGGATGCGATATGAAAATAAGTTAGGTATATTAAGTTTCCGAAGTTTTCCGATAACTCCCGATGTTAGTGCCATTACCACGAATATCCTTGCAAACTCACGTGGTCATTTAAGGTCCGCATAGTTTAGCGAGTTCTTTATCATTCACATGTTATTAAGTCTGAATCTGTTTTGAAGTCTGAATCGAGCTTTATAGTTACGAAGCATAGACAGTTGTCCCAACAAAACTAGATAGTTCTTTTTTGTGATAAGTAAAATCACACATATATATGTAGTGTGAATTTTTATCTTTATTCATATATACGGAAATGTCATTTTAGGCAATACCGTGATACGGTCTGTGGCGTTGATGCTAAAATTAGGACAAGACAAATTACAGTAGAATTATGAGAGATAAACACTAAGTTATTGCATGCTTAATACTTATTTTGTTGTCAAAAAACTTCATGAAACAATGTTAATTTTATTGCAGATTTGGTGATGATAATTTTCTCTTACGAGAAACCATAGGGGAGGTAACTCAGTATGTCAATTCAGAATTTGAACTTTATCAGGTAACATATTTAAATGTTCGTATACAATCATTTTAAAGAATGAGTTTTGAAATTGAATTGAAATAAAATTTCACAATGTGTTTATTTTGTTACTTCCAGATCTAGATATACTGCTTCCAATACATCCTCCCTAGTCAGGGTTCTGTATCCAAGTTCGTTCTTACAAACCCCTGACATCACACATTCATATTTTGCGGGTCGAACATATCGCCGCCTGGTGTGTGACCTAGAAAATTCTACCTACGACGCAAATGCATTCTCTTTTGACCTTAAGAAGAACGAATGAAAATCGTTCACTTCCGACCCGCAAAATATGAATGTGTGATGTCAGGGGTTTGTAGGAATGAACGTGGATACAAAACCCTGACTTGGGAGGATGCTTCCAATGTCATGTGCAATATGGGTATATTGTTAGCATTGTCGTATGGTATAAGAATTATGAAAACTGTTTAAACCCGATTCGACTGAAAATATTGTTCATGCTTTTTTTTTAAAAACTGAAGTTAAAGCGCTCAGTAACAAGACAAATCAAACGTAGCAGGAAGTGCAATTTTTCCGATTTTTTTCGAATTTTTAATATGTTTTATTATCCATGTCTTATTGATATATACGAATTTTGATTTTTTTTCAGTTGGAAACTCTTTTCCGTGAAAAACCACCAAAGGTTGCCAAAAAGGAAGCGGAAAATGCATTAGCATTAATAAGGTATTTACCAAACATAGAGTGCTGGAAAATCTAGATAATATACGATGCAAAAGTAGACATTCATTCTATGGATTTGACCAATTGGATATTGATAGCAAGGAGCAAGTACTTTTCATTAAGAGATAGCTCAGTTGTAGACTTAAGAGGACAAATATATCAAAACAATCAAATAAAAAAAACCGCAATACACTAGGTAGACAATCTGGGAAAGACAAATGAACAACAACAAGCACAACACATAAATACTGAAAACTAAAAAACAACACGAACTCGTGAAGTTCAACAAAGTCAATCGGGTGGTAGTCACAAAATGGTGGAGGTACATGAAATGTTACGACTGTGAGAACATGTCCAACATCATCTTAGATATTGGAACACTGTAAGGGTCAATCAATTCGTGATGACGACCGTAAAATTGCCTATTAACGTGAAGACTTAAACTTACCCCTGATAAAACCCTGGTTAAGAAGCTTTTGGGACAGCAGTATTCTTCTTTGCGGAAAGTAATGATATCTCACATATGCCCTTGAAGATCGGATAAACTAAGAAACGTAGACGCCATATGCATGCGATGCTGGTATATTGCTACTCAAGAAGGGAAAGTTAACAACAGGAAATTTGAAGTCATCAAGTTTGTCATAAAGGTTTGTCTTCAAATGTCCCTCATTGTCTATTTCAAGAGACAAATCCATATATGAAGCGGACTTCGATATAAAATATAAATGCCAAAGCGTAATGTGACCGGCGCCGTTATCAGAGCACGACATGCTTACCCTTCCGAAGCACATGATGTCACTCCCCCGTTTTTAATGGAGTTCACATCGCTAATGCGTTAGTTTATGTGCTGTCTCATTCTGTTTTTTGTTTTGTTTAGATATCATATTTTTTTTCTTTTAGTTATACACGTATCCTTGTAGCCTTTGTTTGTTGTGTTCCATTCTCTTTGCTTTGCCTTTTCCTTGACTCCGAATTTGTTGACTTTTCTCACTTTTTTCGCTTCTGCCATTTTTTGTCGATAATTGACCCCTTTTTAATTTTCGTAACTCTAGAATATTAGTGTTAATCGTGCTTAAGGCCTACAACGTTGAAAACCAAAACAATAATAATCCAAATCGTTGTCGAGAAAGGAAGATATAACGATTCCTTTACAGAATAAAACATAAGTGAATTTCGTTTGACAATTTTCCAATAAAATACAATGAACAAGTCCGGATGGTGCTAGTAGAATCTCTGACTGTTTTTTTAAGGATGATCGCTGGTCTAATAGGAAGTAAATAGGATTTGAAATAAGTGTTTTAGTTTGAGAAAACATATGAATAGTAGACAAATAAGCAAGAAAAAAACATAGGTTCATGTGCTCATTTTAGAGCTATAAAGCCTTGAAAATTTGCAGGAATTGGGTTTTATCTGGATTTTACATTGTATTTGCATTGACAACTTCAGTCTCTCAAAAATGTATGAAAAAATAAAAAGGATTTCATAAAAGTTTGTCAAATACCAATTTATAGTATATATGATTGAATTATAAAAGAAAAAGTGGGGGTTCATGGGCAAAAAATTTCATGCTTAAGAAATGGATAAAACCCGAGGATTCTGAAAATCTGACAAAAAGACCAAAACATGACCAGCGAGCATCTTTAAAGTCAAATAAAAAATATTAATTGCATTCTTTGTAGGGCAAATATAAAATGGATGGAACTGAATTATGCCACAATTACCAACTGGTTAAGAGATCATGTGGTTGGAATGCTGTAAATTGACACAATGAGGAGATAAATAATTGTATAAAATACTCTTAAACACAAAGATGTAACTATTGATTTACACAACATGTATGTGTTTGTATATATTGTGAATTAATGTTTTAAAGTGTTTGTACCTTTTTGTTTATTTAATAAAATGAAAAATTACAAATGAATATCTAAATTCTGGATATCTTGGTACAACAGAAACAGGAGTGTTTCCATGATATTTGAAAGTGGGGCGTATAATAAATTTTTTGGACCTTTTTTTTTGATAAAAAACATAAAATAATTGTGAAATGCACTAATGTAACGGTTCCTGACTTGGAGCATGTATATTTTATAGTTAAAGTGTCAGGGTTTGATATTTTTTATGCCGAATTAGCTCCATTAATTGTCTATGGTATATTAATAAGCAGATTACGACAGTTTTTTTTGAAAGGGAGGGAGGGGCGTACGCCCATTACGCCCTCACCTGGACCTGCCTCTGAGAAAGAAAAATATAGACCACGACATTTTGTTTAAACGAACAGTAAATCTACACTGCAATTAACTGCCATTAACATTCAGTAAATCTCTTCTATAATTATTTCCACCAACAATTCGGATCACTTCTTGATTTTCAGTTCAATTTTGAGAGATACAAATGTTAATGACATTTTCAGTGATATTGACGTTTTTATTCTATGACGTCCAATATTTATTCATAACATCTGACATCTGGTTACGATCTGAGATTGAGTTCTTCTTTCGTTAAATTATTTCTATAATATTAAGACGGTGAGCGAAAATACATAAAAATGGTCTAGTTCTATTAGAGCTGAGGTAAAAAGTCTCTTAATTATACTGATTCACCATTTCTTTATTTGGCTTTGTTTTGAACGTGTATCATAGAAATTTGTATATATGCTTCATATTGAATATAATAATATCGATTATTACATTGTAACCGGTGATTTAACGTAGTATACGAGTAATAGAAAATCTGGTCAAACACATGTGAAAAGAACAGCCGGTATTTAACTTTAGGAAGTGACGTCACAATTGTGGGGGAGAGAAACCAAAAGAAATAGTTCGTTTTATTTCAATTTATTTCTGCTAAAATGCTAGATTCTGTACAATATAATAATATGTATAACTAATCGCTATATTGAAATACCATATATAAACAACTTGTGACCGCTACGCACACTCGTGATTTACTGCGTAGTTCGGTCACATTAAACTAGGGTCTAATGTTATACTACGTTCGGCTGTTGCGGCCATCTTGGTTGACAGTCCGGGTCACCGGAAACATTTCTGAAAGAGGACCATGAAAGGACCATTGCTGCGAAGTTTAGTTCCAGTTGGCTTAGTGGTTGCAGGCAAGATTTTAAAATAAATTGTCTCATGTGGTCCTATGTTAAACAACTGTTTGGACACCTCAGTTCGTAAAATGGATTTTTCAGAATTTGAATTCCTTAATCAATGTGAATTGTCTAGTTATTCGGTTGAAAGATGCAATGAGCTAAGTCGTAACTGAAACAATTGAACTTACCTGATGGTGTTATAATGTCTTCAAGAAAAACACAAAACTTCTATATAAACTATAAAATGTTCAATGTAAAAGGGAGGTAACTCTTCCAAAGAGATTTTATAAAATTAAGTATTACAACCCCGCGATGCATGAAATATGCACATAATGCATTAAAAATATTTAAAATATGAGATTTACAAATTTTAGGTCTCAGTTGATAAATTCAAATTATTAATTTTTTGAAATTTTCAAGTGCATTAATTTTTCTATTTGAAATTCCCCATTCAGATTCATTTGTGAGGTATACAAAAATAACCTTTATAAATAACTTTAAAATTTTTGTGTTTTCTTGGACAATACAATAAGGTTAATTAACCAACAAAAGATTGTCTAATAAGTATCTGATGTATGATAGACAACAAATATATTTTTTGAAAATTTTAATGTTTTTTTCAATGTCTTTCAATGGTTTTTCTATTCATTATCTGTTGTTGTTTTGTTTTGGTTTTGTTTTTTTGTAACCCTGATATTGTTTCACTGTATCATTTTGGAGACAAAAAAAGTTTGGTAAAGGTTTAAGATTTTATTCAATATATCATATATATCAAATATAGTTCACATGAAACATTAACAAAATATGTAAATAAGAACAAACTGTCACATATAGAAAGACAAAGATAGGCAGGAATTCTGTTCATCCGAGATGTAAAAGCTGTGATGCTGAGTCTGCGTAGGTCATCAAGTCGACGATTCCAGCTTGGTACCTTTCCTTTAGGGTAGTCAGTCTCCGATCGATGTTGAGGTATTTCTTTGCGCGTGGTCGGGAAGTTCCACCCGCCTGTCTCTGTATCTGGGTAATGTCGTTGTAGTTCTGTATGTCCTTGAACATCTGGATGGAAGTAAAAATATTCGGATGGGCATGTTGGGTTATCTTCTTTAACTTGCTGTGCCAGCCCTCTACGTTGTTGGTTGTCCTGGATCCTTGTGTTTCGAAGTGGTTCCAAAGGTGTCGGTCTCCCTCTACCCACTGTTCGGTTATGTAGTCTGTGAATGGCTGGGTCTGCTGGGTGATGTCCGCGTCGTCACGATCTTCGAGCGCTTGAAACCATACATCTTCTATAGCGTCCATGGGTATGAGTGGAAGTATAGCGGCTCGTCTCACTAGGGTCTTGACGTCGTCGTTGTCTCGGTAGGGAATCTGTAGTCCTAATGCCTGTGTCTTTCTCCAAATGGCCTGAGTGAAGTGAAAGAAGCAACCCTTGGTGTGTAGTCCTGGAAATACTTCTTTGAGTGCGTTGTGGGTGGCTATCTCGAAGGCAAGTACAGCTGCGGTCAAAGCGAAGTGAAGGCCTTGGTCTGTGATCTGCAAATATAAAAACAATCATTAGTTAGTTTCAACCAAAGTACATAAAGATATATACTTGAATATTACAAAAATACATATTCTTTATTTTATTTAAACCATTCATTTACAAAGGTGATCAGAATAAAGTAAGTATATAAAAAATGGGTATACATTTTACTTCATTTAGTATTATTTAATCTTCTTTCTTAAATTTTCTTTTAATTTCAGCATTAAAAATTTTAAAAAATATTGAATTTTATTTCATTTTCATTTATTTCATTTAGTTAATCTATTTTTTTAACCTTTATTGTACGATGTCTCAATCTCTACTTTTATATTAATCATTAAAATCAAGATAAATACAGGTAAACAATGATTGCATTACCCTTGACAGGCCCCTACCTAATTAGATGTTTTTTAGTCCAGTAGACGTTCGGGGAACACACCATTCTAACGTTTAGACTTTCAAAATGCTAAAAATTCGTTTTATGAACTGAGGTGTCCAGACAGTTAGTTCGGGCATCATGGTTGACAGTCTGGATCATCGGACACAATTTTGAAAGAGGACCACCTAAGGACCATTGCTTCCAAGTTTGATTCTAATTCGCCATGTAGTTTCATAGAAGAAAATTTTTGAAACTCATCTCCCTGTTTAGCTCACCTGGCCTTTGACAGGTCAGCTTTTGCCATCACTTAGCGTCCGTCGTCCGTCTGTCAACATTTTACTTAAAAATCCTGTCCTCTGAAACCATTTTGTCAATGTGAACCAAACTTGGCAGCTATGGTCCTTAGGTGGTCCTCTTTCAGAATTGTATCCGATGACTCGATCCATTATCCAAGATGGCCGTCATAGCCGAACATAGCTTCACATAGGATCTTATGGGAAAATCACTTGCAGATCTTTTCCTCTGAAACCAATGGAAACAACTGTTTCGTTACGCAGTTGTGTATATTTTGAACAATTCAACAGAAAGTGAGAGGTTGACTCAAAATGACCACATGCACAGTTCGGTGAAACAACCAAATTGTGGCAAAACAGATGTTTATTTAATGAACGGCTGTTCATTCTCAGTCTCGCATGTAAAATTTGTCCAATTCTGGTACCTACATAATTTAACTTGGGGCATCTAAACTGGTGTCCTTGTAATTTATCAAAGTTTAATTTGAGTTATATCCCTTTTATGCCCCTTGTTACACGTTTAATGTTAATGTGCTTTATTAAATAATGTTTTAATCAGTTTCAAAAGATTAATGTGATGTTATTTTATTTTTGTTATGTTTGATCGATATGCCCTCAAGAGCCCTGAAATCAGGAAATAAAATATTTTGCTAAGCTATAAACGTTTTTGAAGATGAAATGGTTATAGAGTCAAGATTCAAGATTTTATTGTACACTCAGACAGCATTACATTGTTACAAGAGACAACGAAAATAAAAACATTAATATAATGATGAACAAGGCACGGTGATAAACTAACCTAATAAATAGCTATAAAACTTCACATACATGAAATATTTAACGACGAACCGAACACGTACATAGTATTGTATCAATAAAATTAGAGCCGAATGTTCAAATGGAGATCTATTATAATTTTGGTTCACTGTGTCGCAGTGAAACTGTATAAGTAAATACAAATTAAAACGATTTATTAATTTTCTGTGAACCACAACATGTTCGTGGTAGAAAATAAATGTAGTGGTTTTAAATTTTATAAATGGAGTGAGCCCTGATGTTCATCGTCCCAACCAATTCGAAAACAGAAGAATCTAATATGTACAATATATAACAATAAAATACTACTTTTAATTTGGTTTTATCTGTTTCTTAAATGTTTTATTTGACGTGTTTTTCTTTGAATTTAAATTGAGATTAAAGAAATCTAAGTACACCTAATAATCTCTTTGTCTGGAAATTTGAATTTAGGATGAGTCAAGTGTTGTTTAAAAATTCATCGAAGTTACCTATCAAATAGAATCTTGATATAACAAAAAGAGTGCCTGATGTATTGCAATCCGTGGGGATATCACCAGCTGAGTTACTGGTATTCTGGTACTAGTTCTGATTTGATATTAGAAATTTAGAGACTTCCTGAACTAAGATCTACAGGTTTTCATTTTAAAGTCTTTCTTTTTAAATTTGGATTGTAATTCTTCTCTGGTGTTATGGTTTAGCTATCCACTATTTTGGCATCGACCTTTGTAACTGAGGAGACATGATCGGTTTATATATAACTCGGGGGGATAGGTAACTTGACCATTTTATGAAGGGAGGTGCGTCCGTGAACTTGAAACCCCAACCCGAAATTATCCACGAAAGCTAAAATTAGATACCCGAAATTATCCAAAAATAATAAAAGGCAGTTATTATGATGAGACATATTTATGCATTTGAAATCAACCTGAATTCTCCTCAATGCTTTATAAAAATCTGCAGAAATTTTTAAAATCCTGACCGGAATTCTCCAGAGTGTCAAAAAACCCTGATCCGAAATCGCCGCTGGTTTTGCTGCACGTCCCGTATCTAAATATCATTGAGATCCCCCACTCCACCACCGAGATATATAATTATGCACTTACAAATCAAATAATTAAATAAAATCATCAACAAAATAGATTGATAAGAAATAAAACAGAGAATCAATATTCATTCCACAAAATGTTATAGTTGTCCCCCCTTTCTCATCATAATGTTTAAATAAAAGAACAGTATAAGTTTGAAAGAATACGTATAAAAATATAAATTATTAATGATAACAACAAAACACAATAAAATTGAGTGCCCATAAAACGGAAACAATTTTTTACTAGTGATATCTAAATATTTGTGACTTATTGGTTTATTTAAGTGAATTAATAATATTTTAATATTCTATAAATTTTAATACTATATTTTATTTATTTTATCAGAGTAAATAAAAAGTGTTTTAATGTGAAAGGTGAAATTACACTTGTCATCATTTAACATTCGAGAAAATGTTGGGATATAGGGTATGCGTAAATGAGGTTAATTTGATAATGTGTATGTGTCGTTGTGAGATCTGCGACTTTGGGCATGTTTAGTTCTAGTTCAAATGTTACGGGCTTACTTATAAACAAAAACCAAAATGGATAACAGGAAAGGTCAACAATGACATACCAATCAATTACAGCAACCAAACTGACAGAACTCCGGACAAAAAATAACATAAAAGAATAAAAAACACAAACATGAACACAACAGAGAGTCAGGATAGTCTGGCCTAGTACAGACGCTGAATAGTTGTGGGGTTAACCCGGAATTGTGGGTACCCAACCCCCCCTTATCTATCCTGACACTCCGGAGTATAAAACACACTGAAAAACCAATACAGTATTATTACCAATTTAAGGTTACCGCTTACTAGAACTGAAAATTAGAGTGGACGGTACACACGTTAGATAGCACGGTCAGAATGTGCTCATTTTAACTGTAAAACTAGCTGAGGCTCTCATAACTGCAGGTCGGATACTGTCGCTCTACTAAACGAAAACATCCGAAATAACATTCCATCAAGGGTTTAATACCTTGTTATACACAAGAGAAAGCACACGTCTCAAACTAGGGGAAATATTTTACCGACTACAGACTGGGCAATAATATGAAAGGCGAATTTGAGATGTAACTGTCGTGCAAACGCAGTTAGGTTTCTTAAACATGTTAGAGATTTAATCCATATCTATAATTTGATTTTTTTTAGTATTTTATATAGGTCAATGCAATAAACCAAAAATTGCAATTAAAAACATCTCCAGATGACCAAAAAAATATAAAAGTGATTTTAAAGATTAATTATTGAACAAATTTTCTTTAAAAAAATACAGGCTCGTAGTATGGGATATTAATACCATAACCAGACTCGTTTTTATAATGTTTTTAAACGTTTATATTCAAAACGTCTTAACGGCAATTTGTCAGTCATTGGGAATTTAAAAAATCAGTTTAAATAACACAAAAGGACATCTAAGTGAAGTTATTTATAAATGTTGTTCAAATTCAATTAAAACTGACATGTGGCACCGTTAAAGTCCACAATTCCTCTAAAGTCCACAACACCGCTAAAGTCCACAACAAATTTCCGCTAAAGTCCATAACGCCGCTAAAGTCCACAAACTTTCTGCTAAAGTCCACAAAATGACCTCCGCTAAAGTCCACAAAAAAACGCCGTTAAAGTCCACAAGAACAAGTTCCGCTAAAGTCCAAAAAAAAAACACCGTTAAAGTCCACACATTTTTTTGATAATGCTGTTGAAAGACATGCCAATACAACAAATTCGACAAAGAATGTATGAAGAAGATTTTTTAGATTTAATTAAATTGTTACTTAACATAAGCATAGGAAGATTGGGTCATGGTGATGTATCATTCCCTGCCCTCCAGCTATTTTTTTTCGACTTAATATAGGTTGCCAACATAACAAAACAAAAGCTAAAATTTTGACTTAAGATGGCACGGAATAGATAGTTAGAAGTTATCTATATAAAAAATAACTTCCAATTAGAATTTTGTAAACAGTATTGCCTCGGAAAAATTAAAAGGGGTGAACAGTAACATCATCTTGACCCAATGTACCTGCAACAGGTGTAAATCAGAGATGTAGACTGAGTGTGAATGAGACAATTCTAGATCAAATACTTTTGTATTGATTATTGCTATCGGAATAACGTCCTGAGGAATCTGTATATTGAACGTATTATAACAAGACTTAACACACTTAATGTTTTGCATGTGTTAGACTTAGTGTTTATTATTGAATTTCAAACAGAGAGATTTTACTTCAAGCATTTCAACAAATTAACATTTCAATTATCAATTTGCATGAAGTCAAGGTTAGATAAATCTTTTCAGACAGATATGGAGGCCGCACAAAATTAATTCCATACATCAAATTAAGTAAACTTCTTGTTTAAAGTATCTCAGAAGCAAGCACCATCACGAAAAAAAACCCTGTGACAAATTAAAAAGGTCAAGGAAAGATGACACCGTCCAGACAGACAGTCATGCATACCATGTATACATGACTTTACTACCACTTATATACATCTTCGGATTTTAAATGTTTGGCTTTGAGCGTTCCTGATGAAGGTAAATCCAGAAAAGCGCTTCGGACGCAAGAAATTATTAAACGTGTTGTTTTCACTTTTTTTTTTATAGTATCTGAGAAATTCTCCAAACTATATATTAAAAAAGAAATAATTTTATGAACAACTGACACACGACAAACGGACAAATAAGCATTACAAATACTTTGTCTTGACTGACTATTTACACTAAATCCATTGGATGTTGGATG
This sequence comes from Mytilisepta virgata, assembly GCA_028015205.1. NCBI lineage: Eukaryota > Metazoa > Mollusca > Bivalvia > Mytilida > Mytilidae > Mytilisepta > Mytilisepta virgata. The sequence goes on from JAPWFG010000032.1 coordinate 1,193,232, forward strand.
TTTACGGATTGATAATTTAATCTCAAATGCATGTTTTTTTTATTAGTTGGTAGTTGTTAGTGGCTTTGGACTAACTGTCAGTTAACTGCGAGTTCGGATCTCTCTGATCTGTACCCAACGTCCTTTTGTTGTTGGGATGTACATCGGAATTTCTGTTCTTCTGAATGTACCAAACCCTGTAAACGTCAGGCGAATTTTAAGAGCTTCTGGGTGTGGTAGTGGTTTGATTTTGGCTATTTGCGAAATTATTCGGGACCCATCATGGATAAACGGATGGCTTTTTCTAATACAACGAGTCAATCGATGGTTCGAAATAAAGAATATTTGGTGGTCAAGACGTAAATAGAACACCATAATGATTTATATGCTCGGTGTGACTTATTTACCCGTAAAACTACATTTATATATAGTTCTTAAGGATGTACTTAGGTGAGGTTTTGGAATTTGTGTCAAATGTTCGGACTCCTTGGTGTTTTTCCATACAATACAATGTAAAATATTTTGCCCCATAACACCCATTTATATTTTCATATAGGACTTAATAGCTCATGAAAGGTCATTTACCAAAATTTTAGAAGATTCTTATTTTTCTTTCTTTTGTTTTGAAACCTAATAACACCAATGCAAAGGAGTAGGTCCAGTAAGACCCCTTTTTGGCCCCAAAATATAGAAATTTTACAAAAATTTTTAAATGAAAAGTTTTAGTTATTCATTGGAAAGTAGAATACTTCTGCTACATAGATATGGGCTGTTTTTGACAATACAATGCACATGTATCGGGTACTGACATCATTAAGTCATGCTAAATTACTGAAATCTTCACAATTTTAGCATTTTAGTTAAATTCAGACGGATTCCGTCTGAAATGAAAGTGGCCGCATTTGTGTTCATTCTTAATATTGAAATGTAAGCTGTATTTGATGATAATACATAACATATATAAAGGTTTGGGACGAACACGGATGCGGCCACTTTCATTTTTGACAAAAACAATTTGAAAAGTGACATTTGTGGGCATTTTTGATAGATTTTTCATATTTAAGCTTGAATCAGAGCGTTTTTGATGACTCAATCAGTTAAAATCTTTCACATATACTAATTGAATCAACTGAAATAGACACTTAAGCGTTTAAAAAGTGTCCAAAATCTTTCGTCAGATGATCCTGAAATTTGAGGCCAAAATAAGCCCTTACCGGACCTACTCCTTTAAGGTAAAAGTCCGAGTCAGCTTTTTCCCGCCATATTTTAAATCTCAAATATCTCGAAAAGGAGGTCCATGACCTATCAATATTTTTAGCTTATTTTTATCCCTAATTGATGATCTACCAGCTTATAGTATCAATTTTAACGTCTTAATTTATGAATTTTCACCTAATCTCACCTAAGTACATCCTTAAAGTAATTCTGAGCAATTTTGAACTTATATGTTACTACAGTACAGTAATGGAAACATTATTTTGTTTACTTCTGTTGAACCATAAACTTAAAGTGTTGTAATCATGTACATCATAGCTTAAGCCCCCTTTACACTGAACGAAGACTGCACTACGACCATAAAAAATGTTTTGATCGTGGAACATCTTAGTGGGGTCGTACTGAGGTCTTCAGGTAGCGTAGTGTGGTCGGCATTGCGCGTGATAGGTCGTAGTAGAATCTTCAGGTGCCACGACTGTTTTGAACATGCTCAAAATTTACGTAGCGATGTCGTCGCCACTTTTGATCGTACAGACATCGTACTGCTGTCGCAGAGGAAGCGCAGAGACATCGTAGTGAGATCGTAGTGAGACATCGTAGTACATTCAAGCAAGAAATTGTCCTTTTATTATAGTTTATTTGCTGGTCGTAGAGGACGCACAGAGACATCGTAGTGACATCGTAGTGAGACATCGCAGTGAGAACTAATATAAATTCAAGCAAGAAATTGTTCTTTTATATAGTTTATTTGCTGATCGTGGCTAGATCGTGAGAACAACGTAGGAAGGTCGTAATACTCGTGGTAGCAACGTAGTGACAACGTATTACGATCGTCAAGCGCGTATCGATGTCGTGTCACAATCGTGAGAGGTCGTACAACATCGGCCTAGGGGCGTCGTGTGATCGTCTTATTGTCGTAGCTCGAACGTACCACAAACGCAGGCATCGTAGCGAAAACGTAGGAGAGCGTAGTAGCAACGTGAAAAATTATCGAAAAAAACGTATTTTGATCGTAGGGGTGTCGTGAATACCTTTACACTGAAGATGGTTTTCGAATTTTTCCACGACATGGTGCGATGTTGTCGATCGTAGAGGTCGTGGAGAGCGTAGCACAGTCTTCGACCAGTGTAAAGGGGGCTTTAGATATCGATGATTCAAAGCAAATTTGGGCATGCGTGCATTTTCGTATGGAACTTATATGTTTTTTAAATTCTATAATGAAGAAATCATTTTGTCAAAAAATTATCAAAAGGATATTAAAACAATAGAACAGGTTATTTTCTTGGAACAGGGACTGTTTGTACAATTTGACAAAAACAAAGGATATATTTTTATTTCATTTATCAAGTTTTCCATTAGTAATTCTATGTCTTTTCACGAGTAAACAGCTGGTTTGGCGGTTTTTGTAGTAAAGTTACTTATTATTCTATAAGCTTATCTTTAAATATTAGATTTCTTTCATTCAACTTGAATTTAAGCTTTTTAACTCATTTCATGTATTACTGACAAGTTGGATACAGGATATATTGACATATTATGTTACAATGTAACATTACTTTTATTGTTAAAATAAGTTTTTATTTCATTTCTTAATTTTGGGCAGAACGGTCCGACCGTATAGTATTTTGAAAAATATAGTATTTTGAAAAAAATACGACTACGGTTCTGACCGTACGCGTATGGACAAAATGCGCATATGGTCTGGATCATCTGTACATAGCAATTGGATAAAAAGAATTATAAATTATTATGTAAACTACATAAAAAATTCAGAAAAAGAAACCTGAATATATTAAATTGTATATTACACAGTTATGTTGATTTTTACAATAAGAGGAAGAAGTTATATTTTCATTTATTTGATGCAGAATGTCTTTCTGTCAGTTAATCACTAGTTATTATATAAGGCAGTGTTTCCTTTTTTTCAGGAATGAAATAGTTAGATAAGAAGTCTGAGTATTTGTACATCTAATTTAATTTTGATTTTCCTTTTTTTTTCTATAATGAGGTACATTATTCTTTGACTGAAAATGTCTTAAACATTTAGTTAGATTTCGGTATAAGATTATAAGTAAAGAATTGTATCGAAGCCATTATTTTACGGTAGAAAGTCAAGTCATATATATGACCTGCCATTACTGCCTCCGTTGTTCATTTGTTCACAAATAGCACATCTCCTCCTCTAAAAACATTTTTTTTCTATTTTGACCAAACTTTTATATAAGTCTACGATTGCTGCTCTTTCAAAATTGAGTCTGGTTAACTACCAAATGTATTTTGTTTCGATGGACTAAAATATCATTTTTTCTTTTTGCTTATACATGCGAGTTTTTGCCAACACTGAGCGACCGTCATTGTCGACGTATAAACATCAGTTCGTCGTATTTTTTTCTGTTTTGAAAAAAAAAATCCTCTGAAAGGGGGGGGGGAGGGCGTGTGTCTTCTTTCAAAATACGTTCGATAAAACAATACGACAATTTGAATCACTCTTTTAATATAATCTCCTTTTAGATTCGTATCCAATAGCATCCAAGATGACCACCATTGCTAGAAATATTTTGCAAAAGATAATTAAAACTTTTGTACTAACCCTCAGTAGGGTGGGTGTGAATTTTTTGTTGAAAGAAATGCATGTCCAAGAGGCCCGAGCACTGGAGCTCTAAAGTTTAGAAAACTTTAAACTATCATGTGTTTTCTTTAATCTTATTTATGTCAGGGAGCGATACAACCTTAAGATCACATGCTTCCCGAGGTTTAAAACGTTTAAGATCTATGTATATATTGTACAGAATTTCCTGTCGTTTATTAAATTTTGATTTCTTACGTTTTTGTTTATTATCAATTCTCATAAAACACAAAAAATTATGTTGATCACCTTTCCTGTCATTGATACTATATTTTCGTGTTGTCAATTCAACAGTTTTGCTCATCAGGTTACTCGGATCATCGTTCGAACTCTTTAACTGGTTAACCGAAAGTAAAGTTGTTGTTCAATATCAAAAAAAAGAAGAAGTGGTATGATTGCCAAGGGGACCAAATGACACAGAAATTAACAACCATAGGTCACCGTACGGCCTTCGACAATAAGCAAAGCCCATACCGCATAGTCAACTATAAAAGGCCCCGAATGACAAATGTAAAACAATTCAAACGAGAAAACTAAGGGCCTGATTTATGTAAAAAAAAATGAACGAAAAACAAATATGTTACACATAACACACGACACCACTGAATTCCTGACTTGGGACAGGTTCAATTCCTGTGTAAAGGACTCTATAAAAATGATTGGTATTATAGTCTGATGAATTTCACATCTAAATCTTAAATCTAGTTTATGCAAGTTTAACCGATTTCCATTAGGGCTGTGTTTTAATCAAACTAACAACTTTAAATTGTTTTCACAGTACCCTACAACATATACATATATCATGGTTGAAATAAAACCTTTAATTCTATTACTCGTCATTGGTAAAACACAATGAAGAGCATCCACACATTTTTTTTTCAAATCGTCTTCAACACATTCTCAAACAAATATCTATTTCTTGTTACAAACCAAACAAACATACAAACCAATTAGTGAACGAAATCTGCTTAGCACCACAAAATATTCTGCAATTGTGGAATTTTAAAATTTATTATCATTGTGATTTCAAACGTGAACATTATGGTTTGAAGTCTATCTTTGAGGCTTATGGACCGTTTTTGCTGCTGGGAAGCATGACAGAAACTGAATGGGTTTCGATCTTATGTTTATAGATAGAACCAGATAACTTTTCATAAATGGTAGTTTATACAAATTTATTCATAGTGGATTGAAAAACAAGTTTGCTACTTTGTGGGTGCGAGTGCTGCCTTGTAGCGACATTAGACTGCTCTTTTTCAAAATCATAAATGTTGATTCACAAAAATTCACAATACATGATAGATCAAATTATGAGGATCAAAATCTTCTGCAGATACATGTAATCTTCATTTATTAAATATATAAATCAGATCGATAAGAAAAAACTGCCAAGAACAAAAGTCAATGCTTTTTACTATAATACCGGGATAAAAAGAAAAGAATTATTTTTTCAGTAACAAAGAAAAGAGCTGTGTGGACTTTAACGGCGTTTTTTTGTGGACTTTAGCGGAACTTGTTCTTGTGGACTTTAACGGCGTTTTTTTGTGGACTTTAGCGGAAAGTTTGTGGACTTTAGCGGCGTTATGGACTTTAGCGGAAATTTGTTGTGGACTTTAGCGGTGTTGTGGACTTTGGAGGAATTGTGGACTTTAACGGTGCCACACTGACAAAATGCTAAGTGGATAGCAAATTTTGTAACATATTTTTTATATTTGGGAAAGGGGGAGGGGGGGTTTGTGTGTGTTTGAGGAAAATTGTGCCATTCCTGTTGTTATACCTTCCAGACAGTTCGGATTATCTATTTTTTCCAACACAGTATGTATACTTTAGATTTTTGGCCTTTGACCCTAAAGACGCCTGACAATGGTAACCATAATTATCTGTTGTATGATTGCAAAATGAGGTTATTTTGTATATTCAATATTTTGCTATGTTAGGTAAGTGAAAACTAAGATTCATACATAACTGAAAGATAACAATATGACAATACAACCATTACTAAGTACTGATAAAATCTAGTTACTTTTACTTTCAAAATATTTTATCTATAGAACAAAATTAAGTAATGAAAGTCTACATATTCAGGGGTAGATAACCTACTTGAAAGAAAACCTATCTATAGAAATATAGTATATATGCGGTTCTAAATTATGATTTGAGGAGGTGCTGAGAAGGTGCCGGAAGTGACGTCACCGGAACCGGAAATGATGTCACAGGAAGTGACGTAACCGGAACCGGAAGTACCGGAAGTGGTTTGCGCGCATGCGCAACCGGAAGTAATGTGTTTCGCGCCATTTGTTACCGTAAGTGACGTAAGTCTCGTGCTAGGACCCGGATGTGTCGTCTGCGCATGTTCAGGAACCGGAAGTGGTTTTTGCGCGCATGCACAACCGGAAGTAGTGGTTTTTCGCGCCATTTCTTTACGGAAGTGACGCAAGTCACGTGCTAGGACCCGGATGTGTGGTCTGCGCATGTTCAGGCGGAACCGGAAGTTCTCGGAAGTGGATTTGCGCGCATGCGCAACCGGAAGTAATGATTTTTCCCATGATTTGTTTACGGAAGTGACGTAAGTCACGGACCAGGATGTGCCATGCTTGACCAGATTGAATTATCCCCCTTTTCCCGCACTTCTCGGTCGTCTCTGGAGCTTTCATCGGTCTCTAGGGTCTGATACTCTCACTGTTATGTCGAAGTCCGAGAGTATACGAAGTACACTATTGGATTATCTCCCCTTATCCCGCTCTTTTCATCTGCGGGTATTTTCTGTGAGGACCAAAGGTAGGATTGGATTATGCCCCCTTACCTCCAAGTGATGCTTGTCACCATTATATCAATGGATGGGTGTCCTTAGCAACGGCGGTCCATTTCATTGCATTCACTTAGTTTATCTTCTCTTGCTCCATCCCGCTCCTCGCTGCTCTTCTCTTGCTCCGTGCTGCTCATCGCTGC